>JAZGTH010000010.1:11882500-13082500 GCA_036877525.1 Chromobotia macracanthus | reverse complement strand
CTTCTCATCGTGTGGCATTTTCTGCCATTGGACTATAATTACTGCAATCTATGACCGAGTTCATCTTGAATTTGAATAATTGGACATTGAACCATGTAAGTGCCAATAACACCACTTACTGTGCTATTGTAAGGGGCATTACTGAGTAATATGAAAGTCATGTACAGTAGATTCATATTAATACTTGTGTCAACAAAACAACACATCATCACTCAACAAGGAAAGGATCATGTCGTGTCAGATGGTTGTTATCGCACAATTAACACCTGAAGACACTCATTCTGTTATGGCTAACTGCTTTATCCTACTTATATTACAGTGCTATTTGACATATGACTAACCTGGATTCAAACTATTGATATGAGATGAAATTATGTATTAGTTATTCTTTTATTATGTGAAACATTTAAGTAACACTGATAAAGCATCCTGGATGAGTGGTCCGATACCAGTTAAGCCCTGGATGTGCAGTACAATATTTGAGCAATGGAGGTTGAAGTTGACCAATCAGAATCGAGTATTCCAGAGTGCTGTGTCATTTTATATTCATGGACAAATGTAATCATCAGAAAATATCTTCAGCCAATCACTTTGCTTATTTTGTGTTACCAAGTTGTCATTTTCACCCATCATTGTTCTCCATCTTTTGAAAATCAATACACATAAGACCCACAAGTATGGAACAGTACTAAGATATAAATTAAAGAAACCAATAACCACTGGATTTTGGTTAAAATTATGAGAAATGTAATAACATTAGACAAAATGATACTAACCATTGGCTAAGGATGAAAAAGCCTCTGCTAAATGCCAAATAACCACTTTGACATATTCACATTCATTATTGTCACGGTAAGTTATTCTGAATAATTCTGCCTAGCCATATGAGTCTCCAGTGATCCTCACCATGAAATAACAACACCCTATAATGAAATAAAACTGATACATTCACGCTGAATGGGGGGATTGTGTGTGTAGGACTTTAACCTGACACTGTTATTAGAAATAAAAATATTTATATAGCCCCTTTTTTATTTCTGTGTGAAGGGCCAGGGACTGCAGCCCACCATGGTGATTCTATTGAAAGTTGAACAGTAACTCATTGTTCCACTTAAGAAAAAAATCCTAATCATGTAGTATGAGTAGTCATAATTGTACAGTAAGTAGGGGCTTGGTGTCTCCAGGATTTTCTGTGATATTAAAGATGTAGGGTGTATTGAATCAGACTACCAATTCAGTGGCCACCCATGGTTAGTCATTGTGGTTTGAGAAAGAGCCTCATTTTAGGTGGTTTAGCATCTAATGTTTCAGCGAACGTAATGTTTTCTGGTAACTGTATTCTGCTTACATTATCCAGTCATAATCCTCATCTTTAACACAATTCCTAACTACCAACATCTTTAATGCAAACATATTGTAACACTATGCAGATGCGTGTGTACATGTGGGAGGTTTTGTCAGATTTTCCCAGCTGTAAGGTTTTTGATGTTGTTAATGGAATAAACTACTGTCCCATTGTTAAACTCATATTCAATCAATTCAGTCATGCAAACAATGTATATTTAGCTCCTATAGGCACTTAAAATGCAAACCTAAACAGTTCCCACCCTGATGACTCTAGGCCTCATTTAATCCTCTCCTGAATCTGGTATAAAGCTACATAGCATTGATGCTAATACTATTCAGCGGATTAATTTATATATGCCAGGCCACATTAAACTGAAGTAGAGCTTTTCTGACCCACATGCAGCTTAAACCCAACCAAGGGCATAGATAGTTATTATTTCCCAATGCTTGTGTATTGTGTAATAGATATGGAAACAGGAAGAGATATTTGCTAGCATGTGCTGATCGATTTCATATCATGACAAATAGATGTGGAGAGTCTTCATGTCATATGTTTATTGTTGTAGTAAGAAGGCAGAAAGGTGGCTACATCTTAAGGGGGTACTAGTATCTTTTTAGCTTCACTATGGCCAAGTTACAGAAGCCCAATTAAGCACAATTAGAGAAATCCCTGGATTCCAGAGGATAATCTCTTGGCTTGCAAGGCAAAAAGAAATGGAGAAAAAACAGCCTTGGGAGGGGAAGGAGCAGTCCCCTCTCAGAACAAAGTACAGCGAAATCTTATAATGTATGAAACACATGGATTAGCGGTTAGCAAGGGAGCAACGGGGAGATGTGGTTTTGTGTTTTCAGGGGACTGACTTGGCTCTGAACTAAAGTAAGTCTTGTGGGAGGCCCGAACTTAATTTCTGCCTGTGTAAATTGATAACTGTATCAAAACAAGTAAATATATAGTAACCTTGTCGAGTGAATTTGTTAGGTTTAAGTAGACATGTGCTGGGAGTGCTCATCCACATTCTTGAAAGTAGAAGCCTAGTATTAGGAAAGCAAACATGCAATTTGACCCCAACAAATTTTATATCTTCGAGTTACATTTACTCATATTGTAGATAAATATGACTACAATGTGAACTACTAATGTGAACCCCAGCCACTAGAGTCTTAACCTTGTTATAAAAATTGCACTTGCCAATCCCTTAAAGGAATAGTTTACTCAAAAATTAAAACCATACTCACCCTTGTGTCGTTCCAAACCTGTAATATTTTTTCTTGTTTTGCTTACGAAAAGAAAAATACTGAAGAATTTATTGTACTGGCCATTGTTTTGCATATATGCAATAGCTCCAAAATGACAAACACAAAAGTACCAAGTTAAAAAAAAGAAAAAAGTCTTCTGAAGCCAACAATAGCATTGTGCATGTATGCACTGCACTCTGTTCAAACATGCCACATCACTCTCAGTGACATCATGTGCAATCGTCAATGATGATAGTTCCCATGTCATTGACGTTGCAGAATCATTGATGTCATACCTGATGTGTTGTATGGATACACAAATTAGAGCATGACTTTCATAACTTTCATTGAATCTTAAATTTCAGTCATAACTTTTGCATGGTATCATTTGGAATATAGTGTCAGTCAAATGGACTATTAACACTTTTATCATGGTTTTATTTTTATTTTTTTTACTTTTTTGTCCTTTTTATGGTCACAACATTATGGTCAATAAATTATTATTTTGGTAAACTATTCCATTTACTTTTTCAGCACATTTTTGCTCAAACTGGATTTCTGTGCTACACAGAGCTCTATACAAATACTGTACATCTGTTTTTTGCCATACATAACCCTTCTGTATTGGCAATTGCTTAACTGTAATATTACAAAAGGTTGCAATATTTTCATACAATGGAAAGATAATCTTATACTTGACTCCAAATATCAAGTCCTTATAACAGGCACATTTGGACCATGAATAATGCACGAGTATTCAAGCTCCTCTCTGGCCCTGAAAGGAAGTACTTACACCCTGCCTCAGTCACAGGATATCAGCAGCTAATTCATAATTCAGAAGGCTGGTGCACTTGCCACTGGCTGGTGGGCCTCTTGAAGACCCTCTTTGATTTCCTTCCCACACTGTTCAACTTCAGCTGGCTGCATGTGCCTCCCTCAGTTCACATTTTTGTCACAGATGTCTTTTTAACCTCAGTGTGGTCAACAAAGTTAATGTGTGTGTGCTTCTAAACAAACCATCAATGCACCCTAAACAGTATTCATCAGTTAATTTGGGTGATAACAACAAACCATTATTTAGGCAATTTAACATTAAAATCATACAGGCTGGCAACACCTTAAGTCAGTTAACATAGAAACATTTTTACCAGTCGTTCCAAACTTGCATGCTGCTTTTCTTAACATGAAACACAAAAGGAGAAATTCTGAGGAAAAGACTCGTCAAGGTCATAAATGTACCTTAAAAACATGGAATGCATTATGCCAAGTCAAGTCTTAAAGTCATTTAAGCTACTTTTATGACGTGTTTTTAGTATGGTGTAGTTATTTTTTAACATGGTCCTTATAAAATATCATAGTCAACATGAGTTGCATAAATATTTGCAGAATTGTAACTTCTGGGTAAACTATTTCTTTAAATAATTAATTTGTTCAATACAGTTTAAAGCTCATTGACCTTTGTTCTATATTGACCAATGTTTTATAAACTTTCCACCTTTTGTATATGGGTTGACCTACTTGTATGACACTATTCAGTGCTGTGTAATTGTACAGAATGAAGACATTCAGCTTCATATACCTCTGAATGCTCGTCTCCATGACTGGGTCACTGGTCCTCTGGGATGTAATAGGATTCTGACACTGGCATTTGTCAAAAACCTCTTCCTGTTGTATTAGTTGCAAAGCAATGGATCTGCCTTGGCTTCCATCCAGAGATATGAGTCATTGTTTTCTTGAACATGAAGGTTTAGATCCCGCTGAGGTGATGCTATGGAGATGAAGCGTGACGTAATCCTGCTAATTAACTGAATGTACTCTGTGTGGACTAATATGTGCTGTGCATAAAAATGGGCACAAACTTACATGAGTAGAGCTTCAATTTACTTCACAATAGATAATAATATGTAAAGAACATAAGTATAGAGTACAAAACACGAGCAATGAAATATCAGTTTAGGCCCTGACGTGTCAGTTTTGGGTCAACCAAAAATCACATTCACTGTTTCCACTTCAGGCCCACTAGTCAGAATACCCAGGAGAAATGCTGTTTTCAGAGCCCACTGGAAAGTGCTTTTCTGTGCTGAGGACAGAGTGGAGCATGATGGGTTACCAGCTGTTACTAGGGACAGAGTGGCTCTAGCTGGCTGAGAAATGGCACACCCACATCCTCCCACCCCTCACCTCCCCTGCTCATTCATGGCTCATTTACAACATGTTCTGGAGTGGACATCTGCCACCACATGTATCTCACAGATACAACATCCTCTTCCTCTGTACTTACACTTAAGGCTGTGTGAAAATGTGATATTACCAAATATTATGATATTTTGCCTCATAGTAAAATAGAATCAATAGAAATAAACAAGTCAGTACAATGTAATAGTATATCACATTTTTGATTATTGATAAACTATTTGATAAACTATAATAACTTCATAATATGAGTATAATGCTTTTCATTCTGCTCATACACTAAAACAAAAGCTAAGATCACATGGTTCAATGACTGGCACCCTGTTGCTGACACCTATATTCAGCAAGTGTTTTGAGAGGTTGATCAGAGACTACATCTGCTCTGTGCTCCCTGCATCACTAGGTCCTCTACAATTTGCATATCATGGCAACCGCTCTATTGATGATGCCATTGCTTTTACCTCACACACTGTTCTCACCCATCTGGACAATAAGAACACATATGTGAGAATGCTACTTGTGGACTACAGCTTAGCATTCAATACCATAGCACTGACCAAGCTTGTTGTGTAGCTCCAGGCTCTGGGCCTAAACAGATCTCTGTGCAACTGGATCCTGTCTTCTTGTCAGGCAGAATGGGTAACAACATCCCCTCCTCACTGACCCTCAACACTGGAGCCCCTCGTGGTTGCATTCTTAGCCCTTAGAAACAATGGTGGTAGGCCTGATTGACAATGATGAGCCTACAAAAAAGGTGAGGTGTGGTGTCTGGAAAACCACCTCTCACTCAACAGTAAAAAGACCAAAGAGCTGGTGGTGGTTTTCAAGAGACAGGACAGAGAACACATACCCATCACCATCAGTGGAAATGGTCCATCAGTGGGAATTTCCACCACCTATGGAAAGGGTCACCGGCTTTAAGATCCTTGGTGTTCACATTACTGAGGATCTTTCATGGTCTGCTCAAACAGATGCAGTGCTGAAAATGGCACATCAGCGCCTATTCTTCCTCAGGAGCCTGAGAAAGTTTGGTATGAGCCCTAACATTCTCAGAACATTCTACACGTGCACTGTGGGAAGCATACTCACCGGCTGTATCACTGCCTGGTATGGAAACAGCACCACTGGCAATCGCAAAGCTCTACAGAGCATTGTGCAAACTGCCTGCCACATTGTAGGAGGTGAGCTTCCCTCCTTCCAGGACACCCATACCAGGCAATGCTTGAGGAAAGCCCAGAAGATCACCAGAGACTCCAGCCACCCAAGCCATGGTCTGCTCTCTCTGCTGCCCTCAGGCAGACGATACTCCAGTATACAGGCCACACAAGCTGATTGAGGACAGCTTTGTTACATATTTTACTCCATCCTATTTTTAACCCCATCCTATGCCACGCACTTTACTCAACCACCACAATTCAACCACTGGACTAATGTAGCATGCACTGCACTTGCATCACTCTGCCATTACCCACTTTCAATCCACTGTACACTTGGAACTGTATATTACTATAGTCATGTGCATCATCACTGTGTATTAATCTGTACCTGTGTATATTATTGTGTATACCTCTTGTGCAAACTGTGTATGTTTATTGCATGTGTCTTTTGTGCATATTGTGTATATCTTACAGGCATATTGTCTGTACCTTCTGTGTTTCCCATTTATATACATTGTATAGTGTGTTGTTGTCTGCATTGTATTCTACATGGTCTGTAGTACACTCCTAAACACATTAAAGTGGTTTTCCTTTCTTCCACTCTTACTCACACCAGACCAACCCTCTTTCTTTATTTATAATATATAATATAATATTTACATTATTTTTACATTATAAACCTGGTAAAGACTCAGAGTTTCATAAGCATATGTGTGTTTTTCTGTGGCTTTTCTTATTGCTGTCAAGACTATCTACTGAAGTGTGACCTTAGGGTTTAATTAGAATCTTCACAGATTCTTGACTGACTTTAAACTTGCACTCTTTGACACTATCTTTCCTTTGCTATTTGAATGAGAAATGATTCCTTCTCTGAGCAGTTAAAGTCTTAAATTGTATTTGTATTTTAAAGTCTTAAATTTGTATTTGAAAACAATGCTTCTCTGCTTTAACAGGACTTTAGAGCAGGTAGAAAGATTGAACACAGTTTAAGTGACAATCTGTGAGCATAAATACAGCAACAATCAAGGGTGGATACACATGGGTGTTTATTAAACTACACTACAGGGGAACATGTAACATATAACTAGACATAAACCTACACACATTAAACACATAACCAAAAGTAAAGAGACCAAGGAGAGAGAGAGAGAGAGAGAGGATGTTAAGCCTGTGCAAGTCAAATCAGCTAAGCATTCTGAATGAACCACCATTCAATGAACCACCAGTGGTAGAATCACCTTAATAAAGGGGCACAACTTAGCGCAGATATTCTATGTGTATAGAATATGGATACTTGCATTGAGCTCTAGTGCAGAGCATGAATCCAAATGTGCATGGAGAGAGTCCTGAGTGGTTCAGAAGTGATGGAGTTCGTCAAGTTCCGGAGATCGACGAAGTTAGCTGAAATGATGTCCAGAGTCTGTCTCAGATGGACTGAGCCATCTGAGACAGACTCTGGCACCCCTCCCCCAATGGGGAGGGGTGCCAGGGCTGAAGATCCTTGCAAGAAGACGAAGACTAAGACTAGGACGACAAGACAAACTGAAGCTAAGATGTTGGCGGTCATTTTTAAGTTCAGCTCGGTCACGCCCAGTGAAACTTAAACAACCAATAGGTGTTAAGCAGGCAAAGTTTCTTTGTCTCACTCAACACCTTATTTACATGTTTTATGGCCAGATGGCACATTTGCAAATATTAATCCAGATTATTGTAGAAAGACTATAATGCCTGTTATGGTTACACAGAATACATAGTCTAATGGGAAATTACAAGACGATCTGTTAGATATTAAATATGACAGAGTTTGAACTACATTAAGTTGTGATTCATCCTAATGCATGAATGCAAACAAAACATCAATCCAAACTTGCATACCTATCTACAGAGTTACAGTAAAGATACATAGTTTTGTAGCCAGCATACCATGGGAATGTATACAACTATATACAGTTTAGGACTGTTTAGTTGTAAGTTAGAAAGAGTTCTTCCTTTGGATAGAAGTGTTCTTTCTTGGGCCACCTGGGGTTACTGGAACCCCATGTGGTGCCCATGAAATTCTTTTGAAGCTTGAGCAGGGTGTCATAAACTGTCCTGGTATCAGAGGTTGCTGATAGCAATCTGGAGGGGAGGTTTGCCTCCAGACTCTCTGGAGCCTAGGTTTGTATGTCTTGTGATCCATACATGATACAAATATTGGGCCATGCCAGACACTACATATTTATTTGTTTATTTATTTTTGCAAATAACACTGAACATAGTGCATACTGTGTTTGTCAATTGTCTCTGTTTTTCTTTATTCTTTGTGGGTAACACTCAAACATAAAAAGAGATCTATGTTAAACTGATTTTTGTTGCTTAGTTAATTAAATGAATTAAAACTTTTAATCAGATTAGATAGAGCAAAATTAATTTCTTGCTACAGGACTAAAAGTCTTTACAAATAGGTTAGTTTTTGTTGAAATTTGTGTTATTTGTGTGGAAACAAATCTTTGTGCTCCCTCTAACATTGAAAGTGCTTAATACTTGAAACTTTGCTTTCTATAACGACCACCACATTTTGATTTTTGGCCACACTCAACCACATAACAGTAGATAAGTCCAGGCATTTCAACTGATGTTTTATGCTGAGAGCTCAGGCCTTCAGGTATAGGCACAATTATGTGTGATTGTACTTTCGGTCTCAGCAGTGGACAATAGTAGATGTGCCATATGGTCTGAGCTTTTCAACATTACAAAAGCCTTTTTCACCACAGGGTCTAAGTCTAGGGACAAAATGATAGGTCACTTTTATATGCATAACCATGTACCGTAGCATGTGGTAACTTGCATGTCTGTGCTGTGAAATTATACTAGACTGTAAAAAAAACTGTTCAAAGTGCAGTTAAAACCCTACTGAGCTTTTTCTACCTTATCTGACCCTTGAAATTAGCATAAAACAACTTTTACAGCCTATTTACTACCTTAATATGATGTTTCTAAGTGCCACAGAGTTTAATGAGAAGTAAATCTAGGGTAGGTTTTTGATTTTATCCATCTGGAAGTCATGAAATTGTGTAAAAACTAGGTGTGCTGTAACAGGATGTGGTTGAAAAAGTAAGAGGGAGTGGTAACATAATTTAATGATAAAATTGTTTTAATAATGTGTAATAATGTGGTTATGAAACAACACAATATGGCCAGAAAATAAAGGTGCATTGTATTTCCATTGGTGTAACCTAGCCTGGTCAGGCCGATGCAGTAGACATAATGCAAATGTAGTTGCTCATTAGTAGTTATTCATGTAGTAGCTATAAATTATAAGAAGCACATAAAGCTAATTTTTGGGTGAAATTCCAGCGTAGTCCACTGGAGAAAATTTGAAAAGCAGAGAGCTTTCAGAAGACACAAAACCCATCCTGTTGTTTCAGAATTCCAAAGATATGTGGTGTATTGGCATGTTTGCTGACCTATATCTATTCAGAGCCTTTTGAAATAGCTAGATTGTAGATGTTCTTGCGACAGGAAAGATATAATCCACCACCCAGCCGCTTTTTATTTTTAATTAAAAAGAGAAATCAAAAGCAATTCAAGCATAGGCTTAGTTTATCAGGAGCATTTAGCTACATCAAGCTCCTTCAAGTTGGTAAAATCTTCCTTTGTTGGCATATGGCCACTGTTGTTTTCTACTTTAAAGCATTGTTTCCCCCCTCCTTTCTTCAAGATGATCACATCAGCCTTATAAAGGAGGAAAAAAGAATGTTTATGTTGTTGATTTAATTGTCATGCTAATTTAGGTGATTGAAGTGATTAAATATTTGCAACGAGGCTTTGAAAGGAAGCATGCAGTTACCAAGGAGACCCTCACATTCAAACACTGTCTTGTCAGTCACAATAAAACTCTCATCTCCAACCCAAAGAGAAAGGTCTTCATTCTCTCAAAGCCTGTGAGGATTTGTCAACTGCTCATGAGTAGGTGGATGTGCTGGGTGTATTCGCATTTTATGAAGATGAACAATCCTACATGCTTTAAGGACTGTATAGTAAAACAAAAATTAATTTATCATTTGCCTCTGGGGTAAAGCTTTGCTTTACGTTGAACACAATCGACTGAAAATATTGAAAGGCAGTTTCAAACAAATGTGGCTACCATTTGAAAAATGGACTTTGGGTTTTTGGTGACATTTTACAATAAGGTTCAATTGGTTGACATTGGTTAATGTATTAGTTATTGTAAATAAACAATGAAATTTTCTTACAGCACTTAAAAATCATGGTAATGTTCTTAAAAATGTTGCTCACTGTGAATATGCTTAATAAAAACATATTAAGACTAGTACATTAACTAAAATTTAGTATTTGTATTGTTTATTGTTATTTCATCATGTTAACTATTGCATTAACTTTAAATGTATAGAAACCTTTTTCTTTTTTACAGAAAGGAAAGGAAATGACACTTTTAATTAGTTATGGGTGTATTGATAATGTGGTTCTTAGCAGAAATACTGCAAAATACAACTGCTCCCAAATAGCATGCACCTGTGTGTAAACAGTGCTTGACAAAGGCAATAGATTTATGTTTCGAATTTATTAAAAATTTGATCATATAACTGCAATTGATTAAAAATATATTGATAAGTATATATAGATTCGTAACTTGTGTCTGTCTATTGCCATACTTTACATGCTTACGTTCTGTACGTATGTTACAGTCAAATGAAGCCAAACTGACATTACCTGCAAAATCTGACCTGACAGCTCAAACTATAACTCATTATTATAAGCTTACCATTGTGAATAGGGGTAAGGTAAGGATACTGTTTTGAACACGGATCTGTTATATACTTGCTTATTAACTGATTTTTAACCAAATATATTTTTAATATAAAACATTTCTTCAAAAATCACAAATAATTAATGGAAATATCAAATTTGCTAAATAAAAAAAAACCTTTTTAGAAATGAGAAAATGCGTCTGTGATTAACATATATATGCCCTGTTGGACACAGCTAGTGAGTGTTAAAGGTGTACTTTATGAGAGTCCCTGTTCTAGAAGTTAACGGGGCTGAAGATATAACACAATAAACATCAAACTTGCAGGATTATGTTTTTGCAACCACTCTTTATCTAGAAACAGTGCTGAGGATTTGAGAAGCCAGCCAAGATTTCATCCTCTTGTGTAAGATAATTGTAACTTATCTCATGACAGAAAGAGGTGTTAAAGAGCATCCAAGGGTAGGGCTGGAGATTAAGCCTGACAGGGCACCCTGGGGTGGGTCTAATGGTCTACTCTTAGCAATGATGCTCTCCTCAGCAAAGACAGTCATCATGCCGACCACTGACCTGCATAATGTATTATTGTATAACATATTTTATTATACTTGTATATTTATTTATTCTAAATTCAGAATAAAGTTTAGAAACAATCCAACCACAAAATACTCAAAACTCACAGACCCCCTTTGGCCACTTGTTAAGCCAAAATGTTTTTTATATATATTATCATTAATTTTTAAGAACTGACCCTTACAATACACTAAATTTATTTCAGCATAACAAAATTTAGTTTCAGCTCATTCTGAGGTTCTGCATTCAATACAACAGATTATGTGCCGCATACTCCTGTAAAAAGGTGTTTGCTTTTGTAAAAAGCAGTCTTTTGAGAACGGCACACTGACTTTACTGAAAGATCTTATTGCGTGAAAGATGTTTGCAGAGAGTGCTGAATGGCTGCACAGAAGAGGTTGTCTGGAAAGCCCTTATATATAATATAAAGATCGCTTGGGCCTGTATTATGCAAATTATAAATTAATGCCCTACCTCATTTAGAATAATTTAAAATGATCTCGTATCACTGCTTGCAAGATGCTGAATTAAACGGTTAAGATATGATTCAAGCAGAAACCACCGTTTTCAACAAATGTTTCATATCTTCTTAAAATTGATCACTTACCCTCTTGCTCCTTTCCCACCTAGCTATCTTCCTTTAATTCCTCTGCTCTGGGAAAATCTGATCTAAAATTGCACAATATATGCTATGATTGGCTCTTACGCACATGATTGACAGGAGACACAAAGAATAAGCAAACTTTATCTGTACACACGGCATTGGGCCCCCTAGTGGCCTTAGAAAGGTCTGCTCCTCCTATGTTTCCCCAGGTTAGCATTCCCCATAGCGTCTCTATACATTTTAGAACAAACAATAGACAACATATAAATAAGGAAAAACTAAATAACAGAAACATACACACACACACACACACACACACACACACACACACACACACACACACACACACATATATATATATTGAATCACATTATGGAATACATGGTGTTATTGCACATTTTCAAAAGATGTACTTTAGCTACACTATCTATAAAACAATTGTTATGCAAATATAGTTGAAATTGAAAACTTAAATTGAAAGAGAGATGCAGGTATGCAAGCATACATGCATGCACGCACAACACAGGAACCAATGCTTCTGATTGTTAAAGGTAGAATTGCTTTGTATATATACAGCACAGTCGCCAAAGCCCTTCAAACACTCAATCTATCCTGTTATCAATACCCAAATATGTAATATACCTATAATATACCTATTGTGAACCCCAGTGTAACAGGCATGCTGTGGGGAACACCAAACTAAGCGGGAAACATAGGGGGAACAGAATTCGACAACACCAACACTATGAACCTTTCCTGCACACCCAAGGGCAAATATTTGTGTACAATTATTACTAAATGAGACCCAATATTCTTGGCTTGCATATTATTTTATTTTTAACTAATGAGGTCTTGTTGACAGTTAACTATTAAAAAAATAACTAAAGCATACTGCATCATTCTCTTGAGAACTGAAACAAATGTATGACCCCATGAATAGCAAGGTGCAGTCGCTGTCAACTCTTGCAAACATACAAAAACAGTGTCTTTACTTGTCCCTTACCAAAGGAAAGAGGCCTTCAGGATCTGCCAGATTTTCAGTGAATATTACTCTTGTTCTGTCAGCTACATGGAAATAGCGAGAGACAGGGTCCTTAAAAACATCTTTCTCTCTCATGGACACGAAGCGCAATTATCTCTGCGTCTGCTACAGCCAAGATCTACCAGTCAAATTGAGTGGGAGTGTCAGGCTGTGGGCGGTGTGCCACCGGAAGGTCAGAGAGCCCATCTTGAAGCCAGATATCTCTATAGCTGCTGCGTGTGCTTTTCAGCATAGCTAGAACAAGAGATTCCTGACCATCTGCCTTAGCGAGAGATACATTGGTTTCCTGCTAAGATGCCAAAATCTGTCATACTGACAATGACTTGCAGCAGCTGTTGCAGGAACTTGGCATTTCTTACATTGTAGAATAGATGCTATATTCTGAAATAAAGTATATTAAGATATGAGGGCATAGACACTCCTAATTGAACAATTACTATTGTTCTTCAGTACATTTTGGATATTGTAGACATATTTAAAAGGTGAGATATTTAAAATTAACCTTCTGGCCTTTACTTTACTTTAAATTAATGCTCTAAAATTACCTCATCAGAAATGACATGATTCAGTGCTTTGTTATATAGTTACACCATGGTTTTATTTTATGATTTTTGTTGTTTAACCTTTTAACATTACTGTTTTATGAGACCAAGGACAAAACATGTCCCACAATTTTACCTGCCATAGGTAAAAATAAAAACAGCAACATTTCCACTTTGAAATTAATCAGACATTATCATTAGAATATACTTTCTTTTTGTGCATATTTCTTGTACTTTCTTTTAAAATTATGGCATTATTATCATAATTAACTACCTGTATAACCATCTGTCTTTTAGACCACAGCTCAATACACTATATAGATTAAAAAAGAAATAAATATAAATAATTGAAAGAAATGCCCTGACAAAATGATTCTTTTAAAATATTCTTTTTGCGTATGGTTTCACAGCTATGCAGCTACTTTGGCAATACCATTGACCATTCTACACCTTTTACCTATTATTTGCATCCTCAGCTTATTACGGCCATTGAAACCTACCAATTTCAAAATGAAGACATGTAAAAGATGTCTTCATTTTGTCTTATCAAAAGAGATAAGATAGCAGGTAGGGAGGCACAATATATGTAACAGGGTTAATTTGCTGGAGAAATTTGAAGAGACCCAAGTACCTGGGCTCATACAGATCTGGACACTCACATGGAAACAAAAGAGGATGAAATGTAAGGACACACTGAAAGGGGATTATACCAGTACAGTGTTTTCACAGAAAGTTCTAAGCATATTCAGCCAAGGGAGGAACCAGCTTCTTTTATGCTGGTTGTTGTAGCAGTAAGTTCTGAGAAATTGTCCCACCTTCTGGTTGAGTCCCTGCACTTGACCATTAGACTGGAGATGATATCAGGAGGTGAGATTGATGTTTATGTTAAGAAGGCCACAGTAAACCTGAAAATTCATTTTGGATCTCTGTCAGATACAATGGCCTATATTCATGACAAAAACATGTAAAACAAAAACAGCAGTCTCCACAGCAGTGGAATGTTTTCTGAAAGGAATCAGCATGCTTTGACATGCTTTCAAAAATGATAAATTGCAACCAGGATGGCATATTATACCGGATCTCAATTCTGAGACCAGGATCATCTGGAGATAGAAAGTAGCTGGATGAGACCAACAGTGAATTGGAAGTTGATTGGAATACTTGGTCTGAGCAACCTTGCTTCAAAGGCTTCAACATCAGAATTTGAAGATGGCCACCAAAACCAATTTCTTACCAACTGAATGGTGCAAGTCTTTCCCAGGTTTCCAGAACTCAACAATGTATGCACTCACTGAATGATTTGAGAGCGAAGCACCAAATACTTATTTTCTGGGCAGGTTTATTTTATGCTTTTAAAGGAAAGCATAAAATAATAGCTTGGCCAGAGTGCAGTGTCTTTAGGACAGCACTGCTTTCACTTCAAAGTCAGATGTATCTCTCTCTTTTATAAAAGGATGTGTAGGATCTGAATGTTTAAGGATCAGGACAATGGTAAATTTGAACTTTTTACTGAAGGCTAAGACTGCTGCTGCTGGGATCCACTTCTGCACTCAAGGGGTACTGAGAAGACAGGTTAGTGGAGTGGACTGTTGAAGTTGCAAATAAATCACTTTGTGTGGGGGTAAATCATGATGCCATCAGTGTAGATGATCACACATTTGGTAATCATAACTTTGAACAGTTTCTTTACAAAAGGTTGAAAGACAGACAGGGCCACTTCAAAAACAGACAGGAATACCAAAATTTCTTCATCCCTCTCACAAATGCAGATGAGATTGTAAACACTGGGGGGTAATGAGAGTCTAACTTGGAAAAGATAGGGTCTTTGTATTTTCTCAATAGTAACTGGAATAGTTACTATAACTGTATCTTTTCAGAAAGCAGAGCCCCAGCTTGAAAATTCACAGGCTTGGTAACTCATTGCATGGGGTACTGCCCACTCTAAAGCTCAAAGACATAAAAACAGCATTTGAGAGTTGTCTGTAGAAAATGCCTTCACTTGCTGTGCAATGTAAATAGAAGCAGGAGAACCATCAAATTTATCACAGAGAACACTTGAGTTTGACAAGCTACAAGCTCTCAAAACGTAGATAGCTACTTTGAAACTACTTTGAATTTATTTTATTTTTTACATGTCAATGTATATTACAAATAATAACAGAATAACTGTTGGATTGTATTATCATTTTATTTTGTAAACTATCTATGATACACACAATACTCAAACATGAATAAATACAGTTAGTTTAATACATGTACAGATCTCTAGAGATTAAAAATTAAGATGTAGTAGATTAAAAATGTGACAGGTGCTTGGTGATCATGAAGTCTGTTTTGAGTGGGTTTATTGTGGCAATCATGAAATTATTGTAGTAGGTTAATTGTTTATATTATATTTTTCTTTCTATTATATTAAATGCATTACTGTATTATGAATGAGTGGCCTTTTAAAACGATATAACCCTGTATCACACTTGACTGGCTTTAAACATGAAACATTTTGCCTCAGAAAACTTAACATAGCAATCAAAGTTCAGAAATGTGATTATTCTGATTCATTTGCATTGATTATGAAATGACAAAAGAAATACAAAAGTACTGTAATACAATTACAATACCAAAATACCTCATTGTAAGATATCAAAACTATTAAATAAACAAACTTTACCGCAACAGCAAAGTCACTGTGATCCACCTTATTTCAGTGCATGACCCAAACTTCTGCTATAATTATGAGACAATTTCTTTCCAGTGAACCATAAGACCGCAAGATGCATGACATAACAATAGATGCCGGTAATGCACAATTTTGGCTGATGCATTTTAGTTTTAGGTTGTACAGTAAGAAAAGTGATGCTACACTGTTTCAAAACATTGCAAAATTGGAATGTAGCTTTTGGTCATGCTATATGTCTACTTGCTGGAAATTTTATTTAGCTACTAGAAAAGCTGCACTATTTTAAAAGTAACTGAGCTATGGAAAAATGCTACTAAAAATTGTTAATAACGTGGCTACTTGTAGTTAGCTACTTCCCAACACTGCTTGTTGATGAAGATATCCCTGCATTTCATCCATAGTAATGGAGGCAAATATGATATGTAGTGATGGGGAAACCCATCAAGCAAGAGATAATCCAAGGCAAATAGACAAACAGTACGCAAACAGAGGAACAGGCAGAGAATTTGGCAAGTTCTCTTAAACAGTATAAAGTTACCAGATGGCAAACAAGACTTCACAATGATGTGAACATGAAAGATATTTATACAGAAAGCAGTGACTGACAAACAGGATGCGGGTGTGTGAACAATTAAAATTCGGGCGTGATCACTCTCACATGGTTGTAGCCAGGGATGTTACAATTCAAAAGAATCTGAGATTTTAGTTATTTTTTCTAATTATCCCTCTTAAACATTTCCTAAGAGTTAACAGAACCAGAAATACCAAATGCCTTATTTATTTAATGTGTCATATGCAAAGTTGTTTAAAACTTTCTGACTGACAGTGGTGACAGTGGAGTAGATGCTTACACTCAGTTTGAAAGCATCCTGTATTTTCTTTCATTCATTCATTCATTTCTGTAAAAAACATGAGTTGCTCTAAACATGTTTAACAGATTTATACAAAATTGTCCCTTGATTAATAAACCTTTATTTTTGCAGTACTGTAGCGCTATGATTATATATTTTTATCCAAGTATGTGAGAAACTGACATACATTTTTCAGAAGCTCATTACATGCTCCTTAAGATGTGAAAGATGCTTCATCATTCATTGGGGACACTAAGCAAAACAGATACAGCGAGGACTGATGGTCTTTTGGGATTTTCAAGCTCTTTGTGTAAGCTTACCTGCGCACCAGGTCCATCTGCGTGCAGTGTCCCACAGGAATTGACATAGGCTAGTGTTTCAGTGAAACGATTTTAAAATGGATGGTGAAATTGCATAATTAAAACATTACTTCTGTGTTGATGCATAGTCTGGTGAAAAAGGGTTATACGTTTCAGAACGAGTGCAATAATTTATAGTAGTAAAGTGTAAAGCAGTAATGTAGGGACTAATATGAACTGCAATTTAATTAAAAATACAAACTGTTTTGAAGAGTGATAATGAAAAGCATGTTACATGAACTACAGTAGATCCTTTGAAGTACCTTGGACTGTAAATGCTAAACAAATATAACAGTCACTCAGTACTGTGGTGGTAGAGTTTAAAGGTCCATAATATTACCCTCTGATACCATCAATGTTCAATGGTACCACAGTACCTTGAAGAAGAGACAGTAATCAAAAACAATGTCCCAAACATTTTCCTACAAGCTTCTTTCCTGTTTTACCACTACCAAAGTCAGACTGACACTGCAGCCCCACTGTAGCTAGCCTGAATAGCTGATTACACATTTTCAAGACAACAATGATGATTATTACTGTACAAGTGCTCCTTAGGAGACCAGTCCCACATGCGAGTGTGGCAGAAAGCATGTTTTTCCCCTGCCACTTCCTAGAAGCTCTTTCCAGGTGGGGTTTGACAGGACCCCTCTGATTCGGTGGCTGGGGCGTATACCGACATGACACAGTTGACTCTCCCTCTCCATGCTCTCTGCAGGATTGGGACAGGCTCTTCATTGTGTGCCCTGTGGGATTTGACACGCACCTCTTTGAGACCCCTGGTCCCCCAGAGGCAGCAGCACAGCAGATAATACGTACATCTCAATTTGCTCTCTGCTAATAACATAGGCGTCCTTTTAACTCCTGAGAGATGTGTTGATAACCGCCAGGGTTCAACCGAGTGTGGCCTGGTGGGGAGCAGTTAAGAGCAGGGTAGAAATACAGATGGGCTGAACTTGTTCATACAGCTTTTATCTCCATGAAAGAGTCAAGATAGTCTTGCCCTATTTTCTCTGGATATCTTTAATAATTAGGTCATTTAGTTATATTACCAACCAGCCGTTCTATGTTGTCACTGTAATGTTTAAAACCTGCTAGTACACTTGTCCATATGTTAAAGATCTCCATTCATTTGAGGTGACATTTCATGTGTGGTTATTTTTAGATTATTAAATTAGGTCAACCCCCCAGGTCCGCTCATCTTAATCAAGCTCCAAAAACACTAGTAAATTTGTTTTACCACCCTATCTTTGTGACATTATGAATTAAATAAGACAATTTTTACTACTGTGCTTTATTTCTGTTTGCATGTTTAATAATTAATTGTATTCAGTCATGAACTGTGGGTTTGCTGTGTCTAATATGACTATATTAGCTTTGCTGTCTTTTAAAATGATCTGCTTTTAAATGTTTGCACAAGAATTTGACAGAAATGAGCAGGTAACTTGTTCAGGTCACTTGTTTCTATTGTTATGCAAGAGCCACATGTGCTACCCCACAACCTGGAACAACACAAAACAGTAATTAAATAATAATACTATAACCCTGGGTTAATTTAACATTATAATACATTTATATTTATTTAGTTTAAATTTTTACAGAAGTCCTTTTAATTTTTGTTTTATAAAAGGAATGTACCTGTTCAGACGTACATGTCAATAAGTGGTTTGATTTAATGTTATTGGTTAAAAAGTAACTTAATCCCACCTATGTATCTCACCATGTCAAAAAGGATATCTATGATTGGCCAGTGAGGTTGTGAGTCAAGTGGGGAAGAGACAAATGAAAAAGAGAAGTGAGTATGTAATGTTGTCGGCATGATAGCAGGAAAATGCGTTACTTTTATTTGTGAAAAGATAGTTATAACTGTATCGTTTAAGTGTTAAACTAGCATTACTAGGACATGACTGAATTCACTCGCTGTGAAGTGAACAGCCAGATAGCGTTTCACGGACCCCGATGCAGGACAGGATTCAGGGGTTGTGCCTGTAAACTGAAATCAGTCTTGTTTTATTTGCACTTGCGAGTGAGTTGTGTTTATTGGCCCCCCCCCCACCCACCCCACCTCCCCCCCCACAAAAAGTTGTGTGTGTGTGTGCCCCACATTAAGCTGTTTTCTGTTTCTATACCATATAGTGTTTAAGGACTCTAACACATTGATATTAGATAAGTAAAGGGGTTACATTTTTTTTTTCTAAATTTAGGGGTTGTTTATTTACTGCATTTGTATTTTAAGTTTCCAAAGGACAGTAAAAGTGGAACAAGACAATCAAGCACTGCATTGGAAAGTAAAGTTTATTTACTGGAACAACTGGTTTGAGTAATTTTCAACTCTTTCTGTTTTTCTTTCTTTTAAATAAATTTGTTGTATATTTCTATTACATAGTGTACTCATTTAAATGAATTGATAGAACCTGACATTCAAGGAGATTAATTCAAAGATCCTAAGAACAGGATAGTTTTGAGTGGTTTAAAACAGCAGGGTCACAGTTTGATTTGAGGTAAAATCACGTTGAGAGACACACACAACGAATCTGGGTTTTGGCGTCTATATTTCCAAAGTGTAGATACACCTTGGGCTGAAGAGGGCGCTACATAAAGTGGGGGCTCGTCCGGGATGGATTACTGCTGTTATACTGCTTGAAAGTTAGTGCAAAGTAAATACTCTACTTGCAGGGGAACTGATGTCCATTTGAGTGAGGAGAAAATGGATGTTGATGATTCTTTTTTACAAACTGAACTGGTCACATGGTGTCAGAAAGCATTAGTTGATCAGAACCATGCAGCATTATTGTTGGGAGTGCCTGCAGATTTGGAGGTGGCACACATTGAAGAAACTGCCCAAGCAGTCAAAGCTTTGGGAAGAGTGAGAGTCAGGGATTATAAAGAAGGGCCAACACCAGGATTTCTGTATGTGCTATGTGAGTGCAAAGAAGTGGTTGATCCTTCTCGCCTACCTAAAGAAGTAGTACCTGAAGGGGGTGGGAATCCTTGGAAGATGATTGTAGCCAAAAGTGTAGAGTCGCCGCCTACTGGGTTTGCTGAGAAACTATCAAAACTGTTAGAACAGGAAGGAAAGTCTGTTTCTGATCTTCAAGCTATGTTTTCTTCACCCAGTTCTAATGCAGGGTCTCCAGAAGCAATAATCTGTGCGGTGGGTGAGCTGCTGAAAAACACCTCAAAACCTGTCAGTGATGGAAGTGCATACAGGCGCTTGCAAACCCTTTCAGGTACTGTTCCTACTCCAACAGGGGAAGAAGCCTTGGAGACCTGGATGGATCAAGCTAGAATGATGGTCATGGAGTGTGAATGCTCAGAGAAGGAGAAGCGTTGACGTATCATTGAAAGCCTAAAGGGTTCAGCCCTGGATATTGTGGAGGCTATCAGGTTTGCAAATCTTGATGCAACTTCTCTTCAGTATCTTGATGCTTTGGAGGGTGCATTTGGAGCTCTTGAATCAGGAGAAGATTTATATTTTGCTTTCAGGATGTTGAGGCAGAATCCTGAGGAAGCACTTTCTGATTTCTTGAAGAGAATGGAGAAATCTCTGACAAGAGTAGCACAAAAAGGTGGATTGCCGGGGAACAATGCTGACAGAACAAGAATTGACCAGTTAATTCGAGGAGCTGTTGAATCCGACTTGTTGTTGCTTCAGCTGCGATTGAGAGAGAGACGAGATAAACCACCTACATTTTTAGCTCTCTTAAATGAGATCAGGGAGGCTGAAGAAAGTGAAGCTGCCAGCTGTCTGTCCCTCGGCCACAACAGAAACTGGCTGGTTTAGCAGCAGTGAGGGAGCTGAAAGCTGAGATTCAAGAGCTGCGGACAAAAGTAGCAGAGGGTCCTTGTAAACTACCTGTGTCGGAGGTGACGCTGGAGTCAGTGCCTGTACCAAGTAGGAGAGGAGGCGACACACCGGAAAACATGGAAGTGCACTCATTAAGAAGGCAGGTGGAAAGGCTAGAAGAGCACTCATTAAGAAGGCAGGTGGAAAGACTAGAAGAGCAGCTGGCATTACTGAGTGTCAAACAGCGTCAGTCATCAAAAGAGCCACAACTACCAGAGCAGGCTTTTACTTTGGTAAAACCCAGACTTGAAGTGACTAAAGAAGATTACTTCTGTTACAAATGTGGGGAAGATGGCCACATCCCCCAAGATGCAAAGCTACTGAGAATTACAGCCTGGTGATATAGAAGCTTGTGTGATCATTACGAAAAGCCAGAAGTGAAGGAATGGATCTGAGTGGTAAATACACTGGGGATAAAGCCAGTTTCTCCAGGAAAAGCCAGACAGTTGTAGTTGAAAAGAGTAGTCTTCCTGCAGGGTTGGTGGGTCCGGCTCTGACAGTCGCCATGAAGATCAATGGGCAGTCTTGTAAAGCCTTATTAGATAGTGGGTCTCAGGTCACTATAATCTTTGAGTCATGGTACTCTGAAAATCTGTCATCAGTACCCATTCAGCCTCTTTCCGGCCTATCCATCTGGGGCCTTAGTACAGCCAGTTACCCCTACAAGGGTTATGTCTTGGTAGATGTTTCTTTTCCAGCTTCTGTCATGGGGGTGGAAGAGACCGTTTCCATCCTTGCGCTTGTCTGTCCTGAACCCGAGGGCCCAGAACAAGTGCCTGTAATCATTGGAATGAATGCAAGTTTTTTCCAACATTTGATTGGATTTAACACAGCTGGTCTTGAGACAAATGTAGCACATGCCTTAAGAATTCAACTTCACGATGCAGAACTGACTTTACCTGCAAAACGTGGAGGAGAAAGCTGCTGACATACCCGTTGGAGAAGTGAAGTGGGCCGGGTCAGATGCTTGCGTCATACCATCAAGAGGCGAAACGTGCTGTTTGTACTGTTAAGTCACAACTGCCGTTGGAGAAGGAGATTTACATGATGGACTCCCCTTCAGCTGATATACTGCCTGCTGGACTGTTTATTGTACCAGTTGTCCTGCCCTTTTCTGCTGTGGAGGAGAACAAAGTCAAAGTGCTGATTAAGAATGAGACATGCAAAGATATAACCATCCCAGTTGGAACAGTCATAGCTCATATGTTCCATACCGACATAGTAACTGCAGCATCTGAAGTCCCATCAAAACCCAAGAGGATTGATCCGAAGCTGTTTAATTTCAGTAAATCAGCAATTTCAAAACAATGGGAAGACCGACTTCACCAGAAACTTTCTGAGAGAGGTAACGTCTTTTCTGTTGAGGAGTGGGATGTGGGACTGGCGAAGGACGTTAAGCATCACATTCGTGTGAGTGACTCTAAACCGTTTAGAGAGAGATCTCGGCGTGTTGCTCCAGCCGATATTGACGATGTCCATCGACACCTCAAAGACCTGTTGGCTGCGGGGATTATTAAAGAGTCCCGGAGTCCTTACGCCTCCCCAATTGTGACCAATTGTGATTGGACCTGCGGAGCGGCTATTACCAAAAAGCCATGGCCAATGAAGATAAGGAGTAAACTGCCTTCATATGTCCCTTGGGATTCTATGAATTTGAGAGGATGCTGCAGGGGGTGAGTGGAGCGCCTGCGACATTCCAAAGACTTATGGAACATGCAGTAGGGGACATGCACCTGTTAGAAGTGATAGTGTACCTTGGTGATATTATTGTCTTTGGTTCCACTCTTGAAGAACATGAGCGAAGGCTTTTAAAAGTCTTAGATCATTTGGAGGAGTATGGTTTGAAAATCTCTCTTGACAAGTGCCAGCTCTGTATGTCACAAGTCAAATATGTGGGTCATATTGTCTCCTCTAATGGTGTTGCTCCTGACCCAGAGAAAATAACAGCAGTGGCTAAGTGGAAGATCCCCACAGATGTTAAAGCTTTAAGATCATTCCTTGGCTTCTGTGGGTTCTACCGGCGGTTTGTCAAAGATTACTCTGCAATTGTGCGACCCCTGACAGAACTTACCAAAGGGTATCCTCCAACCAGAGGGGGTGAGAAGGGAACCACTAAAAAGGAAATACTTTAAAGAGTCAGAGCCGTTTGGTGGAGCGGTGAGCGGAGCGAAGATTGCACTGAAGCTTTTAAAACTCTTATTGATTGTCTCACTCATGCCCCTGTCCTGGCATTCGCTGACCCTACCAAGTCCTACATCCTACATGTGGATGCAAGCTGAAAGGGTTTAGGTGCAGTATTAAATGAAGAGTATCCTGAGGGTCTCCAGCCGGTCGCATATCCACTCACCTATGTCCTTACGACAGCTGAGCTCAACGCGACAGGACATCGTGTAGCATTGGCCACGTATGATTTCAGCCTGCAATACAAGCCAGGACGTCATAACACTGACGCTGACGTGTTATCGCGTTACCCTTTGGATGATGTGTCGTCTGAGGAATGGACGGAAATACCCCAATCAGGAGTGAAAGCAATCTGTCATATGGTAGCCAGTGACAAGAATGAGGAGTTCTCTACTAGACTGGTCGATCAGTTGGGAGCCGGTTCAAATATAGTCCCACCCATTTATGCATGCATTACACAGCTGATCTCAAATTAGCACAAGACAAAGATCCAGTTATTGGACCAGTCAAGCTGGTTTTGGAGCAGGGAAATGTACTCACTGCAGGTACAAGTGCTAGCCCACAATTGACTCTCTTGTTGAGGCAAGGTTCTAAGCTGGTCATCCAGAATGAGCTACTGTACAGAACATTTAAAAGTTCCTGTGGTAAGGAGAAAAGACAGCTTGTTTTACCTGAACAATTCCATCAAGTAATGTATTCCTTACATGATGATACAGGACATCTAGGAATCGAACGGACCACAGCGCTTGTGAAGGACAGGTTTTACTGGCCTCGACTGACTTCTGAGGTTGAAAATATGTCAAACTGCGGAAGATGCATGATTAGACATTTCCTCAGAAACATGCTCCCCTCTGTAACATCACTAGTAGTGGGCCAGCGGAATTAATATGTATTGATTTCCTCTCAGTAGAGCCAGATTCAAAAGGTATTGCTAATGTCCTGGTTGTCACTGACCACTTTACATGCTGTGCTCAAGCCTACCCTGCTAAGGATCAAAAAGCAGTGACTGTTGCGAAGATTCTTTGGGAGAAGTTCTTTGTGTATTACGGACTGCCGGCCCGCAAACATTCGGACCAAGGCAGAGACTTTGAAAGTAGGCTTATAAAAGAACTTCTGGATGTAGGTTAGGGATAAAAAAATCAAGGACAACACCTTACGTAAGGGTAAATTGTCTACTATAAAAATTGTCTACTATTCTGCTGTGAAGTCAACACGACTCGACATGGAAGAAAAGCGGGTTTACACTTTATCGCGAGTACGGTAATAGAGACACGTGAATCGCTGTGCATAGAGGAAATCCAGATAGCGTCACGGACCTTGCCGACGGACACCGCCTCATGGACATGGACTGTTCTGACGAGGGATGGGATCCTTGAACTCTTTAAACTGAAATCAGGTACATTTATTTGTTTTATTTGCACTCTTTGCGAGTGAAGCGGCCATTTTGTGTTTCACCTGGCCTCAACGCACTCCAGCGACATTTCAGGCCTGCAACAGGGGTTGTGTGTGTGTGCGCGAGTGAATGGTGGGCCCACATTAAGCTGTTTTCTGTTGCTAAACCATATAGTGTTTAAGGACTCTAACACATTGATATTAGATAAGTAAAGGGGTTACATTTGTTTTTTTTCTAAATCTAGGGGTTGTTTATTTACTGCTTTTGTATTTTAAGTTTCCAAGGACAGTAAAAGTGGAACAAGACAATCAAGCACTGCATTGGAAAGTAAAGTTTATTTACTGGAACAACTGGTTTGAGTAATTTTCAACTCTTTCTGTTTTTCTTTCTTTTAAATAAATTTGTTGTATATTTCTATTACATAGTGTACTCATTTAAATGAATTGATAGAACCTGACATTCAAGGAGATCAATTCAAAGATCATAAGAACAGGATAGTTTTGAGTGGTATAAAACAGCAGGGTCACAGTTTGATTTGAGGTAAAATCACATCGAGAGACACACACAAACGAATCTGGGTTTTGGCGTCTATATTTCTAAAGTGTAGATACACCTAGGGCTGAAGAGGGCACTACAATAATAAATATTATTTATTTTAATTTGCAGCAATACAGACTAATAAGCTGTCGTTTGATGCTGATTAATTATTTATTTGTTACTGGTTAATTATTATTATTATTTATCTTGGACCTGTGGCACAACTGAGCAGCATGTCTGGAAGTTAAATTGGGCCAAAACCTTCCAATGTTTATCTTTGCACATACTCTCACAGCATTTTCCTTGTGACCATTGTCCCTGTGACCTAAAATTTTTCCTTTTCCCTTTTCATGAAGCAGTAAGAGTCAGAAGTTCATTATGTGAGGTAGCACATTTGTGGTTGCTCAGAAGACTGGGATTTTCCCATGCAAGAGCTTCAAAGTTAAAATGTTGTAGTGCCTTCCAGAAAAAAATTGCAACAACATAAGAACATAATGTTACAATGATGAATATAAACATTCACCAGTAATTTTCTACATATAACCTAAGACATTGAAAGATGCTAACATGTCTGTTGTCTGTCCCAGTATGCTCTTCCATAGCCTGGCAGTCTCCTCACAAACAAATGGGTGATAGAGTTAGAAACATAGTTTGGGTTGAAACTAGCATGTTTTGCAACATTTGAATTTACAGTATAGTCCTGATTACTAGATACTGTACTTTCACAGTTTTTTGTCATTGGAAGTTTTGTTTTATAATTCAAATGATACGTTTTATTTACGATTAATGTTAAGATTAAGGTTATGATTTTCACTTTTTGATGTTTGTATGTGAAGTGTTAATATCTGTGAATTAGAACCACTCTTCTTACTACAATAGTATTGTAAACACCTTTAATTGTTTGTTCTATAACACACAGTATTAGCAATTTGTAGATAATTTTCTTCATGTAACACAGTCCACAAAACATGTTCTATCACAGCAGCTTTAAAATTAATTCTAGTTCCCAGCCAAGCAAACGTAATGTATATGTCTTGTGTTTGTTTTTCTTGTCTTTTATTTTGAAGTGTTGCTTTGTAGTCCATATCTCAGATCTCTGTAGTTTTGTTCATGTTGCCCTGCCCTCTTGTGCCTTGTTTCCCCTGATAAGTCTTGTATATTTAAACCCCAGTGTTTTCCTCCATTTCTTGTCAGTTATTAAATGTATTTAGCATTCTGTTTCATGTCAGGAATCAGTGTTCATGTTATGTAGACATGTAATGTGTCAGTTAGACACATTTTTGTGCTTCATCATATACAGAAAGAGCCAGAGCCACGTGTAATCAATTTCTATTTGGAAATAAGGTCCACTTATCACCAAAGACTGGCCAAGACAGGCTGGAGTTTCTACCTATGTGCTAGTTGAATATACATAAAGTTTCTCTGAGTAATTTTATTGCTTTGTTGTTTTCCTCACCTTGTAAGTCACTTTGGATAAAAGCGTCTGCTAATGCCTAAATGTAAATGTACTTAAGTGTGTGTGTGTGCATGTAGAGAACTTGTGGGTTTGCGTAACGTAAGTAATGAGATATTTATTTGTCTTGTCAAGGCAGATGTTTATAACCTTATAATACACCACCGTGATGATCCAAACACAGCAAGTAGAGGGATTTTAGAAACAAATCAACAATTTTCAGTAAACAGGTTTCTTTGAATTTTATACCTTTGATACCCCCTCATCTGTAGTAATTTGTGCTGTTACGAAGCAGCTAATAGCTTTAATTTGTGAAAACCTGTTACAAATATGTCAATAGAAAGAGCTGAGATGTTTTGAACAGCTTACGAGGCTTATATTCTCATAGGAATGTTTTCAGAAATGACAGTCTATTCATCCACCCACATCCCCGATCTCATACCACCCACCTCAGAATCTGAGTCACCTAGCCGTGCACAGTCTCCCTTTGACATGCTACATCTCTGCAGCATAAGAGATATAAGTTTTAATGTGTATGTCTAGGTGAAGAACTCGCAGAGGTTTTTATTGCAGTTGGTGTTGCCAAACATTACATGCCAAAATGGGCAATTCACTTTCATTTATGGATGAGGAGTTTTTTTAAAGTCTTCTTTTGCTTTCCAGAACGTTGGTCCTTGTTCCAGCCTTTGATAAGCTAAATGCTATTACTGAGCTGAAGTGAGTGAAAAGGATAAGCGGACAGAGAATTTCACCTGGTGAAGCACAAAAGGCAGCTTTGGAAGGATTTTCCCTTCCTAGGTTCCTGTATTGTAATAGACATTTATAGTGGTAAAAATCTAACTTTACTAATGACTGGAATTTACTGATAATTGCATGTGTTTCTATTTATTTCCCATTTTTTTTCATCTTTGTGATTGTGTATATGGCTATAAATAGATTAGACTGGGTTTCTTGATTATATAGTTTACCACACTTAAGATCCTCTTAAGTTAGGTTGTATGTTAGTTACAGAGGAACTAAATAGTATTTGCTTCCTATAATTGCTTAAACTTAAGAAGAATTTGAGTGCATCATAATGGGAGCTGTTAGGAATAAAGGCCAAATGTTTAAATTTGTATCCCGAACATACAAATATGGCAAATGAACTGCCAAACATGGTAACTGAATGTTACTTTGTTAAGAAGTTAAACGTTAAAATGTTAAAAGTTACTGAAAATTACCGAATTAAATAATGTTGGCAAATGTAAACTTGGCTTCCTTGGAACCCTTGCTGGGCTCAGTTAAAGCTGCAATGTTTTGCCTATCACCATCTCTGTTTAAAATACAAAATTACAAGTTACTTGTAGATTATTTCCTCAAAGATGAAATCGTAACTAAAAAAAATCAGTTTGACCAAGTATATAACAGATCAGTATTCAGCCTTCTTACTTTAAGGTGAGTAAATTCCAAGAGAATTTTAATTTTTGCATAAAATGTTCCTTTAATGTAATGTTAACATCTACATACAATACGTACAGCATACTAACATTCTACTCTGTGTGTTAAACTCATACTTGGTAATATCACCTTTCTTACTTTTTGAAAAATAAACAAAATAAACTATAAAAGTTTAGGTACAGCAACTACAGTTGTTTGTGGTAATATTTTGAAATAAAACATGCACTATTGCAAATATCTGACAAGTACACAAGTGTTCCAAAGTGTTACAAACTGCATTCAGAACGCACATGCTCACTTTGTCCTTCCAGTCAACATACACTGTCAGATAATGAGCTCCCACAGCAGGTCGGATTGCCCTTCGTCATATGACTACAACCACAAAATGACTCCCTGCAAGCACTTGATCTTTACCACCCAGGGTTCAGCACCTTGGAGTCGCTCTCAGTATCTGTGATGCTCCTTTAATTGCCTTTCTCCGACTCTTGCTCTCAGTGCTGTTCCCCTGTCTCTCAACCCCTCATTACCAATACCTTGCTCACAGTGAGGGGTTCTCTTCACCTCTCCCAGGCGTGACTAACTCACAGTGGGTAGCATGAGGGCAGCTCTGTACCCTGGCAATCTTAACCAGGAGTTCTCTGGCTAAAGCATCGTTCCTCCATGTTCTTTGATCAGCTGGGTCGTGTGCAGGAGTCACACTTCCAAATGACCTGAGCACACTCTATGGGCCAATGCAGTTTTATTTTCTGCTAGAGAAAGAAAAGCGATTATGCATTTAGTTCAGGTACCATCTGTGATTTGAAGCCATCTGAGTGGAACTATTTTTAAGGACTCATCTGGTGGTTAGTTGACCTGGTTTAAAGGAACAGTTTGTTTTTCCGTGTAATGAAAGTGAATGGGGACTCAAGCTGTCAAGCTCCAAAATGACAAAAACACCATAAAAGTTTTAAAAGCAGTCAATATGACTTGTGCAGTATATTCTAATTCTGAAGTTATAGAACAATAGCTTTGTGATCAATCGTCATTGACATGAAATGTAACATGACAATTTTAATGATAAACATTTACATAATTTCAAGAATTTACATATAAAACAAAGTTTATTAAGTTTATCACACAAAGCTTGTAGTCCATCAAATTATTTATATGGATTATAAAAAAATGCTTTTATTGTGCTTTTTTGTCATTTTGATTTTAAATTTTAAATCTCCATTCACTTTTGTTATTTGGGAATAGTTCTGTCACTATATGCTTTGACATTTTCCTTTTTGTATTTTAGAGTCATACAGTAAATGTGTGACCGATTTTATATGAATGAAAACAATTTTTTTCTAAGTTTTATGCCAAGTGACACAAGTGTGCAGGTCCCTGAAGAAACAGAATAACTTTTTTCTCTACATCACAATTTCTGTGTGTATATAGTGTAAAGTGTATATACACATAAGTGTATATACAATAAGTGTATAACACATAAGTGTATACACATAAGTGTATAAAATAATGTATATACACATAAGTGTATATACACAAGTTATAGTGTATATACACAATTGTATATACAATAAGTGTATATACACATAGTGTATATACAATAGTGTATATACACATAATGTATATACATATTATATAACATAAGTGTATATACACATAAGTGTATATATGTATGTGTCTCATGCTAAAAGAAAAGGCAGTCAGCAGAGGTAAAGTGATGACTGTGCTTAAATTAATGAGATTAATGTTCCAGCCACTTCCTCTATACACTTTTGGCCTTAGATCTGCTCCTCTGAGGTTTCTGAGCTCATACAGCGCTCAACCATTCTCCTTAAGCCTGTAACCCAGTCCTCAGGATTACATCTCCTCAGAGAAAACAGGGAGAGACAGAGGGGTCTAATGAGTGGGTTTTGCTGTTTGTTTTATCAGTGCAACTGTGGCGCTGTGGGAGTGAAGCTGAATGACAGCTGGTGGCCACAACTTTTACTTCTGAGGGCCCGTGTGATAAATGTTCCAAGCCAATCTAGGACACTGCAATGGAAGTACCATAACTACTACTGTGCCATCAGAAATTGAATGGGAAGACTGTGTGTGTATGTTTGTGTATGCATTTAATGATTATTTGTTCTGGAAATACCCAAATGAATGTTCACAAGTTGCTCTTTTATAGTTATAATATTATGCAGACATAATGGTGCACTCCAGTTAAGTTTCATTAAAATGTCAATTTTGTCTCAGTTGTTTCTCGTACAATTCCTATAAGTAAAAAAAATGTATAAAAAGTAAAAACAAATGAGCCAGTTGTTTAGACATCATTGCTATTGTAAGTATAGTTATAGTTAAAAAGTATACAGCAAATCTGACTGCAGTGTAAAACATTATTGACATCTTTTGACACTGTAGTGAAGACGTAAAATTACTAAAACGTTTTCTAGAGGAGAAAAATCTGAGAAGCACACAATTAAATGTCCATAAAATCTCATTGATTTTCTCCTATATTTAATGACTCCTCTAGTAAATAATTCTGCAAATACTTCAATGGCTGATCCCAATCTCTAAATGTGCATGTGTCTGTGTATATTTTTGTGCTGCACATATACCCCGTCTAGGGAAGGGTTACAGGATTACAGCTGTCTTTTGCCTGTGGGAAGTGCTGTTGCGTTCCTTCCCATTTGTTGTTCCCACGGACCTGAGATTTTGCAGAGGGGCATTCTGGGAGGCCACACCAGGGACTTTCTGTATATCAGTGCTGTGACAGATTGTGACAAATTGCCAGCCATATATCAACAGGTTGCACAGGATTTGAGAGATGCCAGGAACGCAGAGCATAGAGGCTAATTGGCAAAGAAAACGGCAGTTTTAAAATCCAGCCAAGACTTGACGTTCTGGGCTGGTCAAAGTGACAAAGTAATTCACAGTAATTCTCTCACTCTCTGCTTTATCAGAGTCTTACGAGGAAACCATAGCAGTAATCATGTTGGACAAGCTTATTTCTTGGCTCAAAGTGTTTTCCAACTTTGTTTTTAACATGAGTACATAATGATCTGTAAATGACCTTCACAGGTCATAGCAGATGCCATAGCAGGCTGCATTTTTTACATAGCAGACTACAAGTTTAGTTATGTATTTAGGTTATTTATACATTTTCAGATGTATGTTTTTTGGGGGGATAAAATGTTAATTTTAAAAAGTATGGAGGGAGCAATCATGAATTGCTGTTTTCATAATTTAGATTTTTTTCTCAGTTCTTCTGTCTTTCTGGAAAAAGGATGATTTATGTTCTAGCCAGTATTGTTTTCATATTGTAAAATAGAAAGAAGAAACAAAATGGGGAAAAATAAACACTTTTATAAAGGCACAATGTTCTGAAAAGCTTTATAGGACCCTTTATAACAATTTGTCAGGGGTCCCTAAGGGCATTAGTTTGGTAAACAGAAATGGTCATCTACTTATTAACCTTTTGGCCGCAGTTTTCCTGAATGTCCATTAGCTGGAGAGGCTGGCCAAACATTGGAAATCCCCACAAAACTGAAAAATGCCTAATGGCTCTCTATATAAAGCCAATAATTTTAGTCTAAAGTCATTCTCTTGAGACCTCCAACCTGACTTGAAAAACGATTACAGCCTCGTTCGGAAAGATATTACTGGGTCCATCTGTTTACGTATCCATTATTAGATTTATTTGTATTTTTGATGTTAACACAATCATTTGAGATTTTACACTAAATTGAATTGGTTCAATACAATATCTAAGATGTAGCCAAACATAAGGATTACATTTCTTAAGTATATTACAATGCACAGATGACGGGAAAACAAGTGTCTTTCTATATTTTAAACTTTTATTCCAAGAATTATGGTTAAGATCTTTCAACTTCTCGCTGGAAAGGCAAGTGGTCTTAATTAAGCAGCTGTCTGATCCCCACAGTTTACATTTGTAGTATTGTTAACAATAAAGATGTTAGTGTAAAAAAAAAAAAAAAAAGCATATAGAATAAATGGCACAAAGAAAAGCAGAGAAGCACAAACGTCTGTGATGTACAGGCATTATAGACAATTATTTTGTGGTCAAAATCCCAGAATTATTTTTTTTTTCATGGTCATCATTTCATTATGTTTATCAAACATTCTCTATTTGTTATGTCAAGCTCTTGAAATCTTGTGGTTCTTTTGCTGGAATTAACTAACTATATATAAATTATTGAATTTACTCCATGTTAAGAATTATTTTATAATCTAACCTAAAGGTTATATAATATAACCTAAAATGTTTGTGTGCATTTCAGTGCTCAAACACCTGCAGTACTCCATCATCAGTACTGGATAGCAAAATTAAGTCTAACCAACTAAACTATTAATTTAATTTATATTTTCAAATATGGATCTAATTGGTACCTGATCCTTATTAATTGTGTATGCTTTCATGGGGGTTAATTTTAACTATTGTTTAATAGGGTCATGTTGGATTTAATTTAAAAACGGATGGTTTTAATTCTGAAGGATGTTGTTGCACATTATGTATATGCTGTGTCTTTTCACAACAGTGTTTAAATGTAGTGCCAGACAGGTCACAAATACTAAAAGTCACAAACCAATAGCCAGCGTTTAGTTTGCACAGCTTGAAAATAAATACTGAAAATGTCATCAAAGCACAGTCCACTCTGAGGTGTCAGTAAAATTAGTTTATGTATTTACACATGTGACTAATTTTTGAGAATTATAGGACATAGAAATATTGTGGTAGATCTTCTAATCTTTAACTGAAATTAAGTCTTACTTGATGTGTTTAAAGATGAGGCCTGGGTCCTTTGAAGACAGCAGTGTGGAAAAGTGCCCAGGTATATTGGCAGTCCCACTGAGAAGTTAAAATAGATGACCATTCACACAGACTGAAAACTCGGGACAACTTTTCGGGTCCCTGCCAATTCTGCCAGGCTGCCAACAGGGTGGCGTGACTGAGAGGGAAATGAATTGTGGGTACAGAGGTTTTTCTTGATGCTCGAGACAACACCACTGTTAAGGAAGGTAACTGGCCTCTGGGCATGTGCCTTAACCAGACAAACATAAGCTATGGGCCTGTAAATGACCATGCTGTGGGAGTTCTCTTTGAGACTTTACCCAGGATTGTTGATTTATGCTCAGCTGTTGAAATTAAGACTGTTTGATAGTTTCATTGCAGAGTGACTGCAAAAGAACTGACGCAATCTATTCTGACAAGAACAACATTTACAGAATTTTATAAAACCTATTAAACAAAACATGTTAAAATAAATATGGCCATGTTGGAGCTTTACATAAATAAAAGACTGTACAAAAGAAATATCACAATAATCTGAAAAGCGCAGCATGCTGCAATAGGGAAAAACACTGGGTCTTTTTATTCCATCTGCAGGGATTTTTCAGTATTTTCAGTAGTGTCTGAGAACTGAAGACAGCAAACATATAATGATTTAATGCTATAAAAGAGCTCTTTCTCCTGTCCCTTTTCAAACAACAGGGCATGAGCCAAAGTAATGAACCAAAGCTTTTTGCGTGTCCTTCAGTTTAGGTAATGCTTTCAACAGTGACCAGATTTGCCACCCTGAAAACAGAACATTATTGTGATAATACTTTACCTCATTTTATTCCCCTTGTTTTTCAAGTACTTGCAAGGCCTGACCCAGAGCATCCATCTCTTTCTGTTCTGTTCCAGAAGGGACATCAAACTCTTGTCCAAACAGGATATGACCACTTACATTATATGTATTTCTAAAAGCCAGATGCTAAAAAGAGCACGTTTGCTAATTTGTAGAAATTATACTGTGAGAAATATATATATACTGTGAGAAGCTATTCACACAATACACCGTGTTGGGATTTGTACACATCTTGACTTTTACATTTTATGCATTTGGCAGACACTTTTATCAAAAGCAACCTATCGGGCTAAGCTATACATTTGTGCTGTGCAGTATGTGTGTTGTGTGGAAGTCGAACCCACAACCTTTTGCACTGCAGACATATCGCGTCACCAGTTAAGCTACAGGAACAACATGACTTTATCATTGCACATTATTAGCAAGTTTCAGACTCTTAGTTGACTGTTTTATTCATTTCCATTATACAAATGCCATCTCAGCGTTTGGTTGTGAATGTTTTTGTGTATTTTAAACAAAAAGGTTTTCACAGGTTGTGATGTTTAAATGTTTTAGTACTTTGTCTCACATACAAGGCTCACCAGAGACATCCTTAGACACTCATTATCAGGTTAGACACCTCTTAGTGCATGTTCCACATTTAAATATAATAATACCTGACATCTGGTCTTTATGATTACCACTCTTTCACCTACACAGGCCTTAAGCCTGTGCAGAAATTGCTTGGGAAGGTGACATTTTCTCAGTTTACTGATTACATCTCACCGATATGATGCCTCTGATGATGATAATGGCAACTCTGAAAATCAAACACACTGCCACTCATTTTGTCAAATAATAACTTACTATGGTAGTTGACGTGTAACATGTCCATGAGCATTTATTTTATTATTTAACATACAACCATTTAACCATTTTATATACCTAATATATACAACTAATAAGTCTACACTAGCTCATTATTTTAAATAGTCCCGGAAAAAAAATGTGAAAATGTCTCATATGTAGTCTTACAAATACTATGATGCCATAAAACAGCATACATAATATTTAAAATAATTATCAAAATGTTGTTTAAACACTGTATAGCATGGCAGACCACAGGGCATAATAATCTTTCTGAAAGTATTTAATTTCCCTGTTGAATTCCTATAAATGGTACATAAATTCTATCAAACGTAGAGACAGTGATTCCATATATTAGTCTGATTAAGTCACATGCAGTGTTATTATGCCTAAACAAAGTAATAACCATCTCAGGGTTTTGGATTCAGTGGAATGAACAAAAGGGGGAAAAGCGAAGAGAAAAAACACCATTTTATTGTGTCATTAATTAACTGTACTCATTAAAGCTTAAATTTCACATTCCCACATAGCAGTGTCTAGAAAATTGCAGATGGCATTAAAAATGAAAAGAGCTGACTTTGTTAACTAATGAACAAAAGTTAAGTTTGGTAGCAGCTTGAAGTTCCACTCTGAGATCCACACCCAAGATGCGGAGTGCAAATGAACAGTGTGCCCCAGGGATATAAAACCTACCTTCTGATCAGCAGCGTGTCACCGCTGGGGCTATATCAAGATGTCGCAATTCTCAGAGAATTCAGCCTTCGCTTAGTGAAAATGGCATTTGCTCCCTATGCTAACACTGTAAGCGAGCATGTGTGTGTGCATGTGCCCTCTGGTGCTTTGACACCATTACCACATATCAATTAAATGTGTTACTCGTGAATTCAAGGTGCAGATAGATCAGAGCCTGATGTGTTTTCTTTTTTCACGTGAAGACCATCTGAAAGAAGCTTGCAAAGTTTTACTTTAACTGAGGAAGATTATTCCCAAATGAGCAGAATTGTTTTTTTAATTATTCTTTTTTTATGGAAATCAATTCTGAAATTATGCCAGGACCATTGAGGCTTGCTTGTGCTGACTGAGAACTGAAAAAACATCTAATTTTATTTGTTTTATATTTTGAACATGTACTCAAAGAAAATGAAGGGGAATTTTGTTCCTGGCAAAACATATTGACAAGAAAGCCACCTGTTCATGTTTTTTTCATCTTTTCCCCTATTCAATGCCAATTCTATTGGTCTGTTCCAAAATCACGTGAGCTGCCTACGTAGAAAAGGTTTTAAGGTATCATAGGTATCAACCATGCTAACAAAAGGCTTTAATGGAATTAATATGATTTTCCCCTGTGTTGCACATACAATGTGCATGGCATGTAGAGTATTCAGAGTCAGCCACTTATTAATTTTTGTTTCAATTAGAATGCTGCCTTATAATCTTATAAGTGCAAAAAACAATGTTTTGAAATACTAAAGTCCTCCATCCACATTAGATGCAGGCCTGTCTGGAAAACACAACTGGCTGCAAATACATTATATTTTATCCCTCTTCTTTGCCCCAGACACACCTGAAATAGAAGCTCTTGAGAAAGCATGATGCAACAGATTCATCGTCCATCATGTAGTAGAAATGCTTCCCTCTCTTTATAAGCTGAGTCAGAGCTAAAGCTTTTGCCCAGGTGAGCACTGCTGAGTGAAGGGACGATTCAGAGCTAAGAGAGTTTCTTGATTCACTTCTATCTCAATGCCTGTGAACTAATGCTAAAGCCCCTAATGGTGCGTATAACCATCCTTGCATCTTTTCTGTGTGCATTTCTCTCACATCCTCTTCATCCATCCTCCATCTATCCTCTTTTTTAAGTGAGTCTGCTAGGCTTTTCTGTCTTTGTGCTGCTTTTTCAACTCATGCATAAATATGATATGAGGAGTCATATGTTTTATTGAAGCAGCAAAAGTATGGAGCACAGGGAATACCTTTACAAAGCTAGTGTGGAGAGAAGCTGGAAAGTTCATGTGAACCTTAGTTCTTGGAGCTTTCTTGTAGTGCATTCTGATGATGGACAGGTTATTATATTGTGGTGTAAGAATAACAGCTAGATGTACTGGAGTAGATGTGAGATACAGTGTATCAAAAATGTATAAAATCAAACTGTTGCAACAAAAAGATCTCAGAGAAAAACCTCCAACATTTTTTGCGTAATCACACTCATTCAGAAAAGCTTCAGCCCAAGTCTTTGCCTCACACAGAACCTTGACCCAATAAACCACATCCAGAAAGCTCCCAGTGGCCCAGGTAAGGACTACACAGGCAAAGTCATTGTTGTGGTTCCTGCTAATGGCATTAACATTGTGTGGGCAATAAATAATGAGAACGAATAGGCACATAAAGAGAATTAATGAAATGTGCATAGATGTGGAGCAGAAAGATGCATGGTTACACAGTGTAGCGACAAATTACTGAGGGTGCACAGGGTAAGGGAACAGTCATCATTTCATATAGAGAGTGGCTTAGCCTAACACCTGTGTTTCTCTCCTAACGACTCACCTTAATTAGCCCAGCCGAGCCCCAGGGATTCCCACACTGTGCCCAGAATGGGTGGGTGGGTGGGTTGGGGGTAGGGAATGAGAGGCAATCACCTCCTCCTTGTTTCTTTCTGGTGAGTGGAGAGAGGTGTGAATACACTCATCACTGATCCGTGTGCAGGTTGAGATACTAGTTTCACTCAGCAATTAAGTAATTTAAAATGGGAATGAAATTGACTGGATATTTTATCTGAAAGCAAGGTAGGACTAGAAAAAGTTTAATGTTCAAGATTCAGCAGTATACATCACTCACCTGGTGGCTAATGCTTACAGTATAAACACCATGCACTTAAGGTTGTGATACTTGAACTGTAAACTTAAATTATGTTGGCAATTTTGGAACTTCAGCCAGACTTTGCCACCGAATTAGGCAAACTCCACAAAAGATATCACTGACTATGTTTACATGTGCACCAATAATGTGATTATTTCCAAAAATCAGATTAAGAACTTAATCACAGTAACATGTTTTTGCCCCAATGCTCAGCACAAATTATGAACTCAGAAGGTTACTAGCCACTGTTTTAATATATTTAGATCAAATTGCAAAACGCATCTATGAAAGTATCCCATGGCTACTGGCATCCGCAACTTTATGCTTGCTATGATTATGATCTTAATAGCATTATTTTGATTAAAGCATTGTTTTTTCATGAGGTAGTTTAATCGCAATATTGACTAAAACACATGATAATATCATTATGAAGGTGCATGTAAACGTAGTCATTGTACCATTAACACCACTGTAATCAGAGATTAATCTGGACTGGAGCATTAAATGCACTAGGGTCATATGCATTACTTTTATGATGAACTGATGTTTTTGACAATTTTAGAACATTTCAAGTTGCTGGCTCTCCAACCCAGCCCCCTACTAACACTAACCTTAATAAAAAAAGAAATAAGACTTAATTTTGCAATTGGATTATTGGAAATATTTCACCCCATTTTTAGGAGCTTGGGGGTGCCTGATAATATATTGATAATAAATGTTGCCTTAGGGCAACAAACCAATATCGCTGTGGACAGACAGCTGACTCATCTGCGCCTTCCTGCCTGCCCTTCGAGCCGCCTCAGCATCCAGTGCAGATTGTAGCTCATCCCCAGCCACCATCTGGCGAAACTAAAAGCAATTTCCTCTAAAGAGCAAGCGGCATTGTTTTAAATGCCGCACCACTGTTGCAGCTTGTAGTGCCCATGGTGCGCTCCCTACTTGGCCTGCCTTTGCACGTCTGCTTCATCAATGCTCTCTTCGGTCACCCGTCACTGAAGCGAAAGGCTATGAAAAGCTGCCTACCCTGGATGAGTCAGTGGCCACGCACGTCTGTCTGCCCACTGCCATCGGATGGAAAAGGAAGGCCATTGGGAGGTCAATGACCAGCTTAGTGGTGATGGAGTGCCACTTGTGGCTAAACCTCATGGAAATTAATGAGGCTGACAAAGTCCCTTTCGTCGACTCTCCGGTCTCCCCCACGGGGCTGTTTGGACCTGCCATCAAGGGGTTTGCAGAGTGTTTTACCGCTGCACAGAGGCAATGCTGCACTTCCTGCCTAAACGCTCCAGCTCTACGACCGCCACCAGTCGCCCCAAACCTGCACCAATGCAGCAGCCAGCAAAGCCTGTGCCTTCACGTGCTCAGCCTTCTCAAAGGCCTGAGCTGTGACAGCGCTCTCACTCAGCCAGACGCTACCCATTTCCAAAGCACCAAGGACCCCGGCCCAAGCTGACGCTGGATCCTGCGCCTCAGGTGTTGTCCTGATCCACCGGACAGGAAGAGGAGGAGGTAAAGTCTCACCATTGCCGGACCACCTCCCAAACTGCCTCTGATAGGCCCCCAAGCACCCTGTTCTGTTCCAGGTGCCGGTGGCAGCGTGTGTGTGTGTTACAGAAACTGTTGTGAGTACTGGGTCTGTTCTGATAGTGCCCACACAAACAGCTGCTGTTATAGTGAGGAAAAATAAAACACAAACATTTTCAAAAAGAGAGCATATTTCCTCTTCCACTTACAACTGTCAAAAGTGTCACTTATAAAGTGTCAGGTCCCCCCAGGTGATCTACCACCCGAACCAATCCAACCCCTTGCCATGTGTGCCGAGGCCTGGCTGGCCATCTCCGGAGTGTCGTTCAGGGTGACTACTCTGAAACAAATCCCTGTGCAAATTCATCCATGGAACTGGTTCCTTTCTCTGAATCTGAATGCATACTTTCACATCCAGGTAGTCCCCCCATCACAGATGATTCTTAAGATTCGCCTCAGAGGAACTGGCATATCAATACACGATCCTGGCCTTCAAATTGTCCCTAGCTCATTGCACTTTTATGAAAAGTATAAATGTTGCTCTTTCCCCTCTGAGACAGAAGGGAATCCGCATTCTGAATTACCTCAATGACTGGCTCATCTTAGCCCAGTCAGAGGCAGAGCTAGTATCCCACAGATTCCTCCTCCTCAGCCACTTGTACTGCCTAGGACTCAGGGTCAATTTTGCCAAGAGCTCACTGTCTACGAACCTCATTCCTGGGTGCAGTTTTTGATGTGCACTGACCATACGGTAGGGTGTGACCATGGGAATTGTTCACAGAAGAAAGGTTGTCTTGACAGACGCATCCAGCACGGGTTGGGGAGCTCTGTGTGAGGAAAGAAGACCCTCTTACCGGACCTAAAGAGACATCACATGCTAGTCCATTTGGACAGCATGACAGTGGTGTCTTACATAAATCACCAGGGTGGACTCACCTCAAAATGCCTTTTCAAGATGAAATGCCTCTTGGAGTGGGCACATCGCAAACCTGCGATCTTTGAGAGCAGCACATGTGCCTGGCGTATTGAACCTAGGAGCAGACATGCTATCTTAGAGCAATGTCCCCTCAGAGGAGTGGATGCTCCATGGTTCACGGTTCCACAAAGACGGTTGAGAAGATCTGGTAGATCTTTGGCAGGGCAGAAGTTGTCCTTTTCGCCTGAAAAGACGACTCTCACTGGCCAATCCAATGGCTCAATCATCTCCTGTATGCTTTTCCCCAATCGTTTTGATCCCTCAGGTAATTAGACGAATCAGGGACCACAAGCACAGGGTTCTACTAGTAGCTCCACTCTGGAGAAAAGTTTTGCATGCTTAAGGTCTATGTGGCAGCTAGAGCAGCCTTCAACACTCCTATAGCAGTCTGTGGGACGGAACAACCTAGTTGTTTGGGGTCTCCAGTCACAAAGCAGAGAATTTCCCGATGGGTAGTTGATGCTATTGCTCTAGCATACTCCTCTTTGGGCCTGCAAAGCCCCATAGAAGTTAGAGCCCATTCCTTTTAGGGCGTGGCCTCATTGTCAACGTCCACATTCACCAGGTTCTATAACTTGGACATTTCAGCCTTACAGGCTCAGATCTTATCTGCTTAAAGGGACACGCACCTGTTTAGGGCAGGTGTAGTACTTATGCGCTCTTGACTGTCTCGGAAGTGCTGAGGCTGTACAGAATTATTTGAAGCGATTATTTTAGGTGGGGCTGACCTCAGTTCAGCTTTCTTGCCTCCTGCTGGGCTTGCCTTGTTTATGCTTGGTCCCTCTGAGCCTTAATTGCTCAAGACTAGTTCATGCCAGTCATTCCTCTTTCATGGCACGGCGTGATTGTATTGGTTCCCTATAGCATCTAGCGATGCAGTATGAATGTAGTATCAAAAGGGAATGTACTCGGGTTACTTATGTAAGCTCGGTTCCCTGAGATATTGGAAGGAGTACTTCGTTACTGGCCATGCCATGATGCTGCACGACTCAGTGACATCGCTTCAGTCGAATTGACCTGAGATCCTATGACGCAGTGCCTGCTTATATAGCCAGATGGCTCCGCCCACTCTGACTCTGGTGGGCTTCCTCGCCATAAGTTTGTGCAGCGGAGCAGAGCCATTGCTGCTTGAAACCCGCAGTTTCACTGCATGATTGTAAAGGCTTCAGTCATCAGAGAAAAGGGATTTTCCCCATAGCGTTTAGTGACGCAGTACTCGTTCCCGTATCTCAGGGAACCAAGGTTACGCCAGTAACCAAGTACGTTTTTTTGTGTGGAATAAGGAAAACAAGCGATGTATGCATTAGAAAAAGTTTTACTTTGACAAACATCAATCACAAACGGTTCCAACCAATCACAAATTTCAAACAATCATATAAAGACACTGTAACCGATTACCATTAACACCTCATGTATAAATGTCTCACATTTCTTATAAGCATAAAAAACAACAACCAAATTATGGTGACTGTGTGGGCTCCAGTGTAATCCCTCGGAAGTGTCACTGAGTGATTATGGTATCACTTTATAATGTGCAAGGTGGTTTCTCTATCCACGGCCTCTGCTTTGTCAAAAATAAAGGCACTGATTTAAACAATAACCAATAACCCACACCAACACACATTCCCATATACTATAGACTTTTTATTGTCTTTACTTAACTTTAAATTTACTATTTTTATACACAGCTAGTTATAAAAAATAACCTAAACCTACCCCACACTCTAACCCTAACAGAGAACTTTCTGCATTTGTACTATTTAAAAAAAAAATCTTTATTTACTATATTTTATAGTGTTTTTACAAATGAGGACATCCCCAAAAGGAGGTATTCTCAGATTTGTTAGGTTTTGCTGACTTTGTGTACACAATTGTCCCCAATATATGGCTAAGTAAACACACACACACACACACACATACTGTCACAAACTAACTAAAAAGCCAGACATGTCAGGTGATATTATGAATATGATGGGTGACACTACACATAGGATAACGCTACACTGAATTATAATACCAATACTTCAATTAACTATTTATTTAAACTATATAGTAAACATTTCATAAAAGTGATGAATGAAGAAATACTTGCAAGGAAGAGTTGTTTTTTGATGTGTCCAGGCAACAATGATCACTTCCACTAAGTGTTTGTATGTCCCAGTACTTGCATACACTTTTAGGATATAGTGTAAGTGGGCGAATTGGGATGCAGCAGTAGTTTTTTGCTCCATGCCATAAAGGGTTAATGCAAATGTTTTTGTGGTGTCTCCTGCTCCTGTTGTTGGTAGGACAATTTAGTACTTCTATGGGTCATATTTAAGGGAAGTGACAAACAACTTGAGGTTGTATGGGTTGGAGGACAGGTTCCAGGAGATACATACCACAATCAAAATAATGATGACTCATTATTCCAAAAACCAGAAAGAGGTAATGTGACATTTTCCTAGAGGTTGCGTTTGGTGATATCACCCTTTCACTCTGTTTCTATAATATAACCACACACTTTAATTACACATCACTACCGTCTTCAGATATGCATTCTATATCTTTATGCACACATTTCTTCACCCACTTCTGTGAGCCAAGCTATACAGGGCCAATCAGAGATGGTCGATCAGGTTACTGCTCTGCCATGACCGGATTGATCCCTTCCTGTGACCTCAAGAAAAGAAAATGTGGATCTGATGTTATGAGAATGGTGACAAATCTCCAAGAGAGACTGAATCTAAATTTCCTGTTAAATAATTTCTCTGGTGTTTTTTATGCTTCTCAGTATAGTTGGCAAGTATAGGAAGGTTTTAGGATGATGAGAATCAGTCTCAGTGGCTTTTCAGATTAGTGGGTTAAGTAAATGAGACTTATCTTTTATCATGTTCCATTGGCATGTGTCATTTTCATCTTCACCTGTATTGATAATGATCTTTCCCTGTGGCAAAACCATAACAATGTTTATATTTAATATTAAAAAAATTCTTTCCAGTGAACCTAACTAAATTATGTGGCTCATTAGCCCAGGAAAACATGTTTGTGTGCCATATAATCTTTATTTTTGTAACTTATTCTTCCCCTATATTAAATCCCCCACATCTCCACAACACTTAATATTTCCAGCCTCATGTTGTCCTCATGTAATCATGTGCTTTCTTTTTTCTTCATCTACCCTTGAGGTAAATCACCTCTGCTCAGACTGAATAGTATTATTCTTCTTGTGTCAACAGATATGCAGCAAAAGTTACACTTCAGATTTCAGCACACAAATTTAAACACATGCTCATAACAGAAGGAAGAAATCAGTAGAATCGATAAACATGGAGCATGAATTTAGACTTGATCTCTTCAGAAATATTGCTTAGAATCACTATTATACTCTTAGCATTTAAAGACCAGAAACACCTGGAAAGAATATTTTACAAATCAAAACAGTATGCCAATTTAATGTGTAGTATTCAGATCAAATGTTAGGAATGATTTTAAATGCACTCTGATCACAAAACCAAAGGGGCAACCACTGAGAACTAAAATTCCTTTCTATTTCTCTTTTCTTTCATGTTCCCATAGCTCAACTGGTACAACATTGCACTATTAACACCAAAGTCATGTGTTTGAATCCCAGTACTTAAATGCACTGTAAGTCACTTTCTGTTTGCCAAATGTGAAATGTTTCCTCATTTACTACAATCTTTTAGTTCCATTCCTCTGTTCATCTTCACTTTCATCCACATCTTTTTCAGTGTTTCCTGGCCCATTCAAAGTCGTGCACATCCCCCTCTCATGCTTTCTGACTGCCTGTGGCAGAAGACTGATCCCCTGCTCCTCGAAGGCTGACAGAAGTAGGCTGTGGTATGTCAGCACCCAGGACCAATCAGAGCCGACATGCATAGTAATAAGAAGCAGGGGCGGGATAATGAAGTTCCCAGCTTGCAGCCTGGAAGGCTATCCTCCGGTGTGCACAGTGATTTATTTCCCCTGTCAAGAGCCAGGACAGCTAGGACTTGTCCTTCCCCATGGTCCCCGGTAATGGCAGTACAGCTCCAGACCGGATCTGGAAAGAGAGGTATACCAGGGCTGGGTGAAAAAAAATGCAGAGTGCCCTACATTTCACACTTGATTTTGTGTGAGACATAACTGTCAGAGAATTTAATGTGAGGTTCTGCAGGGCTGTGATTAGGGAAGCAGCAGTTTTGTGGTTTTGGCTTACCTGCTTAAGTTTTCTTTTTAATTCAGTTAATCTGTTAAGTACACCTATTATTTTACAATTTGACAGGGCAATTAGGTATTGCCACTTCTTTTACACACTATCTAACATACAGGAATTACAATCTGAGAGACACACATATTTTTATTTATTCCTTTTTTAACAGGCAGATATAGCACATAAACAGTTCACATGGATCACTTTACCTACTTTCAGCATTTCTTGGAAGATGTCAAAACCTTTCAAAACTTTTTCAAAGGTATAAAGCGAAGGATTAATTAAAATGTTCATACCAATTATATTTAACAATATAACCTTCTAATATCTTTCAAGTTGTATCTATTTTTGTGTTCTTTGGTCATTTCAGACTATCCTTCATGTTCAGGTATGACATCAGTGGGCTACACAAGTCTCTGTCTCACTGGCTTTCTAGGGTCACATTAAATCTTCGTCAGACATGACCTTGGCCAAAAGTGTTAAATTTGTCCAATGAAGCACTTAATGAGTTCATTTAGGTAATTAAGCATTCAAGTGGAAGAACAGAACAGACCAAACATGCCTGAGGTTGGCTGTACATTAGCTTGGCTGAATGATGAAAATGCTCATGTGTTATAGAATATTGTGTAGTTAGCTGGTTTACAGCTGCAAATGTGATGTCACAAGTTCATCAGCAAAGGTCAATATCACTGGACTACTGATAATATCTCCATGACAATATCTAATTATCCACACTTGTTCCTAATTATCTGCTTTGTATAAATAGTTTCTGTTGCCATTTGTTAATTGTGTTGTCTTGCTTGTGTTCTTCAGTTGCAATTCTGTGAGTGTTTGTGTACAAAAGAGTGTTTGTGATGTGTGTTTAACAACTAGTTATTTGTTTATTTGTGAATTAAATTAATATAAGTTCTACTGATCACAGGTGTCCTTTCTTGCCTGTCCTACAAGAAGTGTACTTGAGCTGGATATATATTATTTGTGCTTTAGTAAAGAACAGGTGCTGCTCCTCTCACTTCCCTTCATATAGGCAAAAACTTAAAACTCCTACAGACTTATTCCAGCTGTAGACTTATGCCAGCTGAATACAATTATGGCATGAAGAACATAGAATTGTTTCTGTGTTTTTGAAGAGTATTGTCGCACAAACCCGTTGAAGGGACCCTTTACCAATGTTTACTTTGTCAAGGAAAACTTATTCAAGGTAACACTATATGTACGATGACAAATATTAGAACCTTATAAACTTATTATAAACTTAGACCAAGTAAGCATCTATTATTATTCACAAATAAAGATTAAATTAAAAGTCCACTGAAACCAAATAACATATGGACAATTATGTTAAGCTTAATACTAAGTGCAAGTTGAGTTTTATAAGTAAGGGATAAGGGATGTACATCTAGCTGGTTGTTAAACTCAGAAGAATAATTATAATAAAAGAATAATAATATCTCATTTATTACAACTACTTACCACATAAGTAAAGTATTGGATATGACATTCAAACAAGACATACTTTTTCATAAGTCAATTATTTGTAAGGTCAGGATGACTCGCAGTACCTGCATGACCCTTTGTTATTAGTTAATAACTTCGTTATTAGTTTTAGGCAGTTGTTCTAGGAATAACATACCTTGAATGTTGTAACTGACCAATCAGAATCGAGTATTCCTGAGTGTTGTGGTATAATTTGATGTGACCATCTAGTTACCATCCAAATATGTTATTCAAACAACAGGCTTGCACAACAAGTATGCCCCCAGTTGCCTCTGGAACTACTGTTGGGCACTTGCAAACACTATCCCAATGAAACATTTCAGTTTTAATTTATAATACTCTCCTAACCCTAAACCTAACACTACTAAAACAAAAATGCCTGATTTCACTTACAAATTTAATATCTTTGTAACTGGAAATCAGAAAGAAAGTGACATCATATGTTGTGTTTTGGATACCATTCCCCAGAAACCTGTAGCACAAAGCCGACCTAAATCACTACCCAGGTAGGTTTTTTCAATCTCAAGAAGGTGGGTTGGTTTATGGCTGTGTTCATTGCCAATGATAACATGATCAGTCAAAGTGTACAATATTATGTACAATATACAGTGTGAATCCCGACACACACTCACACACTTATCCCTCAGGACAAACACACAGATGCTTGCTGGCCAAGGATGATTTTGGGAAGAGGCTAAGGTGACAGCATTAGCTTGACTTCCCTAATGAATACTTCTCTTCCCTTTCTTCTTTCTTCTCATCCTCTTTCGTTTGCTGTTCTCTCCATATCCCCTCTGGCACTGGCCATCCTTATTGGCCCTTAGCAAACACCATCATCTTCAGTGTAACCCTGTGGCCTCTAAATGTCGCCTGTAGACTCACTGTCACTTTGGCTTTGGTGAGAAGAAATGGGGTGAGGAGATGGTGTCAACCATACACTAATAGTAAATACATTAATACAATATAATGAGAGAAAGAAGTTTTGTGGGGTAAAAGGACCTATCCTTAAGATTTTTTTGAAGATTATACCAGCAAACTGTTTACTTAGCTCTTGAAATACAGTACGAGTATATAGATACAGTGTAATATTAATGTGGATAATTTATGTTTGACAAATGTTATTGCAGGCTTTGTTATCATAGCAAATCTAGACATAATTTGTAATAATAGCATTACTGTCTAAGAGAAATGAAATATTGAGATCTCTTTTTATTTTTTTCCAGCACACTACTAGCACATTTTTTGCAATAGTCAACAGATAATTGATCCTCTTACTTCTCAACAGTTGTCTGTCTATAGCCCTAATGCTCTACACATCTCAGTGTCCTCCGAGGCTTCTGCTGAGGCTGCTGGCATTTTAGGAGCAGGTGTTGAGGTAGTGACTCTGTTCTGGGTCTCAGCCACCAGGCCGACTGCTCACATCTGTCCGTCCCAGTCAGCCTGTCTCCTTAGTGACCGCACAACCAACAGCTGCTCAAATAGGTCACTGATGGGTGGATGCTGGAGAGATTCTCAGAGCTGGCTGAAGGGTACTGGGGACATGCATTGGCCTTTAAATGGAACTTTAAAACTCTTTCCTAAAGGTATAGATCCTGTGAGTAATGTATAAATAATATAATAAATAATATAAATAAAAAATGTATAAATGTCATGAATGTATTTAGATAATATTGAACAAATCCTATTTAGACCTTTTTTTTTAAATATTTTGATATGTTTTTGTAAATCAAATACAGTGGCATTCATACATTTTTTGTGTAGTCTAGAAACTAGTTTTCAAATAGTTTTTGGGCCCACTGTGGAAGACTTCTTCATCCAAACTACTTAAAGAACCCATCTAATCCACAATCTCATGCCACTATGCAATAACTGGAATTGTAATGTAACTTTAACAGTTACATCATTAGGAATCTTTTTAGTCATCTTTAGTACTAGTCCTAAGAGCCTAACCAGACATCCCCACCACCCAGCCAACCTTTCCTGGAGTCTGCCAGCTGTCAGGGGAGGCTGTCAATGTTGTGAGGGATATGTATGAGGAACGACGTGTTAACAAAGAAGTGGAGAATGGCGGTCTGGTGACGGTTCATATGGTCACTTCATTCACTGTAGAGAAAGAGGAATGAGGGTGTGTGTGATCTGAAGTGGATGTTAAAATAATGACAGTAGAAGCATGCATTGGTGAGCAAGGTTTTCACAAGACAGGCACATACACAGAATATAATCGCACACTCACCCAGACACACACCAGACCCACAAATGCCTGAGTTCTCCATCTGGTTCCTAAGGTGGGGCCAGTACAGGTCATGGCCTTGCCCACCTATGGTACAGAGACCGTGGGTCAGGACTTCCTCTGATGCAGCCTGGTAGGGGAGGAACAGCTGGGTAATTACACCCTGCATAAGAGTGAAAGGCATTCCTGAGGTCTGGAGTCAGTGCCACTATACTCCACCCCTACCCACCTCCATCCATGGCTCACCACCCAACCCCTCCCCCACCCCTCCCAGCTCCCAACCAACCCCCCACCCTGAGATGTCCACTAATTGGCACATTCCCCTGCCAGTGTGGGTGCTGGGAATGTCAGTGTGCCACATGTCCCAGTTGCAAGAGGCAGGAGAAAACTTCTGCCTTTTGTTGCTGAGAAGGGCCTGTCCACAGCAGAGATGGTTTCCTGAACACTGCATCACCCTCCCAACCTAACGAAAGAGAGATACCTTTCTTCTTGCACCCTAAGAAGCCAATGTAATGCTAATTCATCAAAGGCTGCTTCTGGTGCCATTTCCACAAGGGAAATTAATTAATTCATACATGTATGATATTATATGCAGATCATCTCAACAGTGTTAAGCTACATGAATTTACATCAAAGCTCAATGGCAGACACAAAGCCCCAAATTTAAATTTGACCTGAAATACTGTATTAACAGTGCACTCAAGTTGTATGTCATGCATAATTAGCTAATTGTGTAATGTTTCTTTTTTAATTCTGAACCATTTTATGAATATAATTCTGGCTTCACTGCTAGCATCAAAATATCAATAGAACTGTTACTTCAAATTAGAAAATACAGTTATATAAAAATGTCGCTATCCACCAATAACTTTATATAGAGGAAGAATAAATTTAAGCCTTGTGGCTTAAATCAGACACCCTTGTGTCTGCTTGCCAGACAGATAAATAACTGCCTTGTTAAAGTTTTTCTGCTCTGTTTTTATGGTGGTGAGCTTTATGTTTGAAGTCATTTTATGGGCCTCTTGTCCCTTTTTATGAACTGCTCCTGCCATCTGGAAAGTTCCAGCTGTGAAGTTCCATGTCTCATTTATGGCCTTTTGTCTGTTGATCTCAAGAGCCAATTGTCCTCAACAGGAAAACTTGTCAACATAGAGGGAGACAACGGAGTGAAGTGTAAGTGTGCCTCATTCCAGTGAGCCAGTTTGTTTACATGATTCCCACTTCTGCTTGTTGGTGCTACCATATGTTAGATGAGAAGTCTTAATAGGAGAAAGTCAGTTTGTAAATCCAGAAATAAAAAAAAATCTGTCATCATTTACATACCCTTGTGTTTTTCCAAACGTGTATTATATATGTTTTTTTTTCCTTTTTAGTGAACAGGTTTCTCAGAATGTCTGAGCTGTTGCCTTCCACACAATTAAAAGGGAATGGGGACTGGGAGCTATGAAGCTCCAAAATTCACTTTCAAATATATACTGATATTTATTAGATAATTATTAGACTAAAATTATTTTAATAGGCTGAGAGACTTATCAGTGAAAAAGCTGTGATACAGCACATCTTCAGCATCTGCTACAGCATCTGATCTCCAAACACAGCACCTACTCACATATTCATAGTGCCAATGTTCTATGGTCCATCTGCAGCTCACTTTCATTTTCATCTAACAATCAAACATATTAATCTTGCTGACAATTATAACACAATATGAATACTTTAAGTGGATGGGCTGAGACTCCTAGATCAGCAGTACCTGCTTACTGTGCACCTTACAGGTTTACAGTAAATAGGATGACAGTTTCAGGCAAGCGCAAACAGGTGGGGAGAAGGTGTCATGGGTCACATCATGGGTTGTGTGTTGATTTACCAATAAAAACATTTGGTTCCGGAAGATTTTCCAGTCAACATATGAGTCACTCTGCAGAGATGCACTGAAAATAAATGGCCTTCCTGTTCCAGACTAAAACCACACCCTCATGTGGTTTCGTGGCGGGTTAGTCTGGGTTGTGCTTCATGGTCGTCCATGGTAAGGCCTTCTGGGGCCTGGAGGGGTTGAAGTGGGTGTTTGTGGGGGTAGCATGGGGGCAAGCCTAAAAACAGATCTTATTAATTTTTTCATTGTTTATTGTTTACCCTCAGCTAGAAACTAAGCAAAGGAGTGCCCATCGTCAGTTGCCCTGTGGTGGTTGTGAGGTCTGGATGTATCCTCCAAGGTGCCAACATCCCGCCTTCCCTCCCCACGTGGAAAATCTTATAGTAGCTTCTGGCATACAAACAAGTATGACAGCTGTCAGTTGTTGAGCTGTGAAAGAAATAGTAAAAGTAGCACTCGCGGGTTTTGACAGAACACCAAGAGGTTTAGGTGGTCAAAGGTCAACAAACTGGAAAACAAGTCCTTCCTTTCTGAGTTTTTTCCCTTTATTCCAGATAGGAGTAAAGCAGAGAGGCCTAGCGGACAGTTGCAAGGAGGGGGCGAAGCACTCAGCTGGATATCTTCTGTGGGGATGGCAGGGATTTTGACAAGCTTTGTTAGCTGTCAAGTGTCATCTTTATTAGTCAGCTGGGTGAGTCAGAGCTGAGATAAGGGTTAGCGGAGCCACCTGCGGGAGCTGCCGTTCATTACCGCCGGCTGCTGAGGTGTCACACTCTCCATCTATTATTTATGCTCTTTGCATTTGCACTGCCACATTTCAGCTCCTTCAGACTGAGGACATACTGCATATATTTAAAGCAAAAAAAGAAAGAAACAGCTTTTGGATTCAGGAATGCAGCCTTGATACTCTGATTTCAGATTTGTAAATAAATAAACATTAAACAATTAGTTTCACAAATCAATTCAACAAAGCTTCAAAAGACATAGTGATCAAGTTGTATGGACGACTTTTCTCAAACAGAACAATTCTTCAGAATGTCTCTGTGTTCAACAGAAGAATAAAGGTCATACAGATTTGGAAAGAGAAGAGGTTGTGTTGATGACAGAATTGAAATTTTTGGAGCAATTAATCCTTTAACTTTAAGACAACAATATCCCATACTTTACATTTAATATATAGTTCGTCTTTGATGTTTTGATTCTAATTTTGTTGTGATTTGTTATGAACAACAAAGAATAAACAAATGTACCCAAACATATGCGCACAAATGAATGACACAAATATTTTTCTAAAAGCTGTTCATACATGCAAAATAATGTATAATTAATCACTCAATACAATGCCTCCCCCCTCCCCTTTTTGTTTTTGTTTTCATAGATTTTTTTTTCTGTTTGTGATCATGATTACCCCTTTCTTCAGAGCAGCAAAATAAGTTTTGCCTTTTGGGAGCATGGTGTTGAATGAAAAAGAGAAAAACATCAAACGTGAATCACACACCTCCAAACCAAACATGCAAACATTCACAAACACAGATGTGCATAGGTACACACATAGACACATATCCAATCACACACGTCTGTCTTCAGCAGCTCCTGCTTTGAGTTATAAGAACAGGAGCAATGGCAACAAGAAGGCCAGGAATGAGATACGACGATGTCTCCTTGACTTGAATTACAGTGTGAAAGTATCATCACTTGAATGAACGCAATGCCAGTTCCAGGTTTCCACACAAACAAGAAGACCTCCTTGCTTTTCCCCCGAGGACTTGCCAAGTCAGAAGAAAATAATTGACGAGTTCCCTGATGTGAAGGCAACCTCAGTCAGAGAGAGAAAAACAGAGAGACTGGCAGCTACAAGAGTGTTGTGAAAATTCTAGCTTTCACAGAGCACAATAATCTTGATAAAGCGGCTTTCCCTAATGAGAAATCAACTTTCTGTGCTACTTACTGTCTCATCTGTACTTTTAGGGTTTTTTTGACTTGAGGTTAATCTAAACCAAAATTAATCGAAACTATTAACTTTTGTTTTCTCAGTAAATCATAGGTGTTTTCTATTTAAACTTGCAGTCTGTCCACACTGCAAGTTTTTCTTCAGTTAATTATAGCTTAAAATATAATATAAGCTATATATATATAATGTCAAAACTGTCAAAACATTTTTTGTCAATTTACTAATACCTTGGAACCCACAGTATGGACCTCATGGTCAGGAAAAAAAAACCTGAAAACATTTTCAAGGTTATAATTGCAGTGAGGCACAAACTGATACCACTTGTCATTTTGCTAAATTATTTCCCTGGCTGGGCAATCCAAAAGGTGTTGTTTTGATCTCTGATTCTTTATTTTCAATGCACAATTCACAATAGAACAATTCACATTTTATTTAATTAATACTGATGAAAAACCTACAGTGCAATAAATGATGCTCGAGGAAAGAAAACCGACTAGGCAGTTTTACTAGGTATGGAATCATAAAGGAGGACATTTGTGAATTTGAAAGGGGAAAACAGTGAGAACTATAATGCCTATCTCTGAGCAATGACTAGTGTTCCTACAATAGCAACATTCAATTAGGAGCACTGGGCTGCCTTCAAGTGCTGCCAAACACTGGCTATAAATACCAAAAATAGGCCGATCTGGTTGTCTGTGTCAACATTTGGACAAATTTTAGAGTTTAATTTGTTAACTGCTGTACATACAGAATGTTTCTTGTTTCACAAATGGCTGGAGGATCTTCACCATGTAAGAAAAATGTTTACAACAGCCCTCCTGAGACAGAAGTATGATTATATCGTTAATCACTTTTATTACACAGCGCTCTGGAATACCTGTTTTTGATTGGTCAATCGCTGTATTCTGCAGTGAATTATTTTTACAGGAAGTGGTCCTGTATATAAACCCCCAGGCAGGGTCCTGATCACCCTGTTGGGTTTTTTTTTAGATAATGACCAATTGATTGTACATTATCCATTTTTTACAAAAAAAAAACCTCTATTACTAAAAATATTATTGTGTTGTTTATTACTTAACAACCTTTCGCTTATAGCTAAACTACTTTTAACTGTTTTTAAACTACTTTTAAAAAACTGTTAACTGTGCACTTTACACATCACATGGTTAAAGTGCATTGATGCAGAATTGAATAAATGTGTATTTTAACTTTTGAAAATAAAATATTAAAACAAATTTGTAATATTGTATAAAATGACAATATAATGTGCTCTATAATGCTGTCCTTCTGGAGACATTCCTAGTTTTAATGTCCTTATCTCTAAAACACAAAATTGATTGTCAAAAATGCAGCACAAAAATTTTAAGGTATGCATTATTGAAGTGTTTTGTTAAGCAAATGCTCTTATAGTTTCATCAACAACATCAGATTGCAAACTGCTTTTGGCTGAAATAAAGGTCAGCGCACCTGTGGAGAGAGAAGACTATATGGAAAGTTACTGGCCTAATCATAGCTGCTCCTTCACAATTAGGGCAGCAGTGGTCAGTGGGACTGCAGAGGTTTTTTAACCAGATGTGTTTATGACTTGTGGCTAGAGGCCTCGATGTGTGTACATACACACAGACACCTTCAAACACTCAAACACATATTCACACAGTGACACACACAATAAATGCTCATCCTTATTATCAGTACCCTGCATGGAATCACATGTCCCACTTTTGCCCAAGACTAGCCTCTCAGGGTAGCCCGATGACCACATGGTCCAGTCAGGTTGGGGTGAGCAGGCCAGTGGTCCTGCTCTCAGAATGGTCCAGTTTTCTGGTACCGGGTAGCAGTAGGGCAGAGCAAGGCGGTTTTGAGTATTTTCAGTATGTATTCATTACAGAGTCAAAGGGTTGCAGTTGGGCTACACGATTGTGGCGCCAGCGTGCGATTGTGGCAAGACGGCCTGACCACTCTGAAATCGCTGAGCTAACAGGCACTGGGGCGGTGGCGCGGCAGACGGAGCAGACCAAGTTTACACTCGCCACTGAGCTCACACACCTTATAATGATATATCATTGCAGGCAAAAAACCAAGCAACCCACCCACGGCAAATGTTTGCAAGGAAAGAAGTGAGAGCATGCGTCGAGCTGCCAAAAGAGTAGGCTGCTATGTTCTAGCACAAACTGACAAACTTCAAAACAAGACAAGCCACCTCGCCATCCTCAGAACAAAACTCCTACACAGATTGAGTGGGGAGATTGAGGGAGAAAGTGAGAGAGACACACACACACAAATGGAAGGAAAAGATCTGGAGAAAATGGCTTTGTAAGTTTCTCAAACATGCAATAGAGCATGTTCTTTGATGGCTGACGCTGTTTGATACCAGATAAACTTTGCACTTCTTCCACCTTTGGCTCCATAATGCTTCTGTCATACAACAGAGTTTTTGCCGTTGCACACCAGAAAGATCAGCGCATAAGTTCATCCCCTGCCTGGAACATACTGAAAATGCCCTGAAGGAAAGGTAAACGGCTTGTAGGGTTCAGCAGTGAACAAAAGCCTTCTCATCTTTAAGCCGCAAACAGGCCGACAAAAATCAATGCAGAGATGGTTTGTCAAGTTTTGTAAGAGAAATGCTCGAAAGAAATCCCTTGATAATAGGCAATGCAGTTGCGCTTTGGCAAACGTCATGTAATTTTGCTCCATCCATAAAATTTGCTCAAGGTGCAGGCTTGTTTCTCTCAAAACACTATACGTTTGGTTGCCTCACTGTGCTTTTGCTATAAAAGTTGCCTTGTGAAGGCCAGTTCTCTTATTTATTTATTTTTTTAAAGATAATCAGGCTTCTTAGGAAAACTAGCCTGCAGCAGTGCTACCTCAGAGAGGGAACTTGGTCATGTCTCATTGGTTCCTTGGTACAGGGTGGGTCAGAACTGTACAGAGAGGGTGAAGGCACACAGGGAGAGGGAAGAAGGGAGGAGGAAGCCAAGGGCAATGCCCTGGATCCTCTGTAGGGGGCAGTCTTTTCTTTAATCATCTGTACAGGAGGGCCCTTAGGATCTGTACCAGAGCTCAACAGGCCAGCGAGACTGGAGGCACTGAAAAGGATAAAACAGTAGGAAAAAGGAGGGAGCCATGCAGTTTTGCCCATCTTGTACAATGCAATGAATGAGTATTGCACTACATGTTCAACACGGAAGTCCAGCTAAGATGGCAGCTTGTTTGTGTCTTTGTCATGGCAGTATATTATTTCAGACCAGGTTAAAAAATAAAAAATGAACTAACCAACTAACTAACTAACCTACTAACTAACTAACTAACTGACTAACTAAATGTGCACATTGCCTCATTTGAAAATGATGCTGTGTGTAAACATACAGTATTACAGACATTACATATGTATAAACAAGCATTCACTTTAGATGTACATTCCAGGAATTTAATACCACTGAAAATATATTTTCAATATACTAGAGAAAACATCATTGACATACCCCATGTTTTAGACCTGATATATCTATAAGGGGGAGGGAGTTGGCATACCTGCTTCCCAAAAGATCCATCTATCAGGGGAAGAATGACATGCTCTCCTTGACTCAGGGTCCCAGAGCATCTTCCTCACTCTGACATGCAGCAAAAAGCACAGAAAAACCTGTGTCTGCTAATATAGTATGGTTAAAAGCCTTGTTCTGACGCATTTTTGTGCTCGTGTTGTTGAAGTCACAGCTCAGAGACTGTCATGATGTTGCTGCCAAGTTTGGTGAAGGGAATAGCACTCGCTGGCATGTCGTTTGAAAACTCTGAAACACCTGTCATTCTGCAAACCTGCAACAGAGAACATTTGGTTGGTCACATAGCTCATATGGAATATGGATGTTAGATGCCAACACTCCCATAAAAAAAGATTGATAATGAAGTAAAGTTTAGAGACTGCATAGAATAGAATGATACAGTTAGGTAGGCTGCATGACAATTATACGAGTAATACAGTCAGCGTTTATATGGTGACACGAAATGTCTTTATTAGAGTTTTCTTTTGATGGTGTACAGACACCATAGAGTGAATGGTGAACACCACCCCCTCTAATACAGGCATGATCTCTGTATCAATAATCTTACTCTCTATTCTACAAGCAAAACATTAGTTACCTGCTAAGTGGAACTTGGATATGTATTACCTAATTGAGGTCATAAACCTCAAAAATGAGATTTCTTCCATTCCTTATTCATAGGAAACAATTCAACTTAAATAAATGGTGAATTAGCTTTATAACTGATATGATTCAAATACAGCCAATACAATTTTATTGGGAATATTTTGGGTTGCTAAAAATTTTAACAACATATTCAGTTGTATATATTAACAAAGAATGTCGATTTAACGTTAATGTTCATTCAGTACAATGTCCAGTCAGTCCAATCCAAGCCATCATTATAGGCTATAAACACATGTACTGCTTTTTTTGTGTCATTGTTTCATTGACAAATATGTTGATATATGTTCAAATGTAAACTGTTAGTATTATGGCATGAATAGCCCTACATTTCTGCATCTATGTGCACCAAACATTGTTACCAGAAATTAGTTAATTCCTCACAAGAAACTTTTACCAGTTTAGGAACTGTTGCATTCTGTAGGCTTAATGCCAAAAACCACATGCAGATACTGGAATACATGTCTTATTACATCTGATTCAGTCTTTTGTATGTGCTTTCTTACATATAGAACTGTTTTACTCAAGATGTCTTCAGAGGAAGGCCACCAAATATGAACATAACCAATGTGCTTCTCACTGACATTTGGATAATAAAATAAACACAAATGGCTACTTTAGGCTGATTACTTTAAAAATACATACATATCGCTGTTAGTTCATACTGCTTTAGAAACTTTCTCCGACAAGTGAATACAATTAGTTTGGTCGGGTTCAACATGTATCCAATTGCCTCCTTTCCTTTTAAAGAGGTCATAAATTTAAAAAAACACTGAATCACACCCACTGATTCACACGTAGAAAGATGAAAAGTATATGAGAGAGATGCAAACAAAAGCCCCTGCCCCTTTTGTGTCATAATGTAAATGTGCCCTCTCTGGTAATAGTAAATAATAATTATTTTTACTATTACAATAAATAACAGCATGCTTCTATACCATTGCCACTAACATTAATAATAAAAAATATTAACATACAAGTTCAAGGTGAGTGATAATATTTTTTTTTGTCGGAGGGGGAGAGGTAAATGTGGGAGGTTTTTTTAAACAGCTGCCCAGCAGTATCTTAGCTGTGAATCTTCAAAATACATGAGCAGTAGGTAATAAGGAAAATTATAGGAAAATTACACATTACTACTGTGCTTCTGTAAACGTTGTGAATGTGGTGGCATATGAGTTATGCTTAATTATAATAAAATCTAACGTGAGTGCTGCTGCATTTCTGACATTCAGTTTGTTTTTATCCAAGGCCATTCAATGACAGTAGTATATAATTTAGTACGTCCTCAAGTCATTAGATTGGAAAAGTCAATGTCAACCTCTCTAACGTGTAAGGAATTATATATATATATATTTGATTTTGTGATATCTAGCTCTTTCATCCATATAATACAAACATAAAGTTTGCATTACATTTACATTAACAAAACAGAACTAAACATGATTCCCGTTTTTTTTGTAAAGTAAAAGTAAATAATATTTACAAATATTACTATCATCAAACTATTTATGTTTTATGTGTTATGCATTCTATTTGTATCAACATATAGGATGCCAAGAAAAAAAAATGTAATTATTAAGTCATTAATATATTTAAAAACACAACAGACAATTAAGTAAATACTTGTGATTTATTTTATAAATCATTTAAATTTAATATTAAGTCTGTAAAATTTTGCAAAAAAGTTACATTTTGTTAATAAAATACATTTGGTTTTGTTCATTAAAGTTATTTTTAGTGCTCTTTTTGGTCCTTCCACCACAGCCCCTGAGAAGGTCTTGCATGCCACTGCTTATGAGAACATGCATCCTGTGCTATGCCTTCTTCAGATTAACTAGATTGGATGTATTGCTATTGACTATAATGAAACAAACAATACATTCACCATCAAATTACTTGTTTGTATTTTTGTACTAATACTCATATGCCATGATAGTATATTCAAATTCACCTTAGTTTCATGTTACTATATGTGTGAAAATTAATTCATTAGATTAATTACAGTAAATCATGCATATGATTATTTTTTCCAAATCAGCTGACAACTTATTTATTAATGTTTAATGTTTGATCCTCTTGCAGAAGTAACCAAAAGTAAATTTAAGTTCAAAAGCTTGTTCAACATCAAGTGGTTTCCTGCTATTGAAGAAAATAGAGCCTGAGGGCCAAAGCATAGTAGTATAGTTTACAGTAAAGGTGCCATACAGCTACAATCAATGTTTGATCAATGGCATCAATGGCAGATGCTTGTAATCCCACCACTTAACATTTGTCTTCACATTTATGGCTGGCTCCAAAACTGCTGCTTAATAAAATCCAAATGCAGGGATTGTTTACCAGTGTGCTGTTCAGGCGGTAATTCCTTTGGTTTACTATTGAATCTTATCTTATCTCTCTCAAAGAAATCTTTGCCCATGTTCCCTCCATCATCCTTGTAGCTTGCTGGTTTACTGGCTTTATTCTGACATAGTAATGAAAAGAATGTTTCTGTGATCATTCTCCTGAGTGCTAATGTATTGTATTAGATGTATGTTTTGTGCAATGTATTTACACCTCCATTGATTGATTATCTGAAGCTAGACTTGTCTGTATGTTTGTAACCATGTATATTACATTCTATATTGTTCATTGTTTTATACTGTATGCAGTAAGGTCAGCATGTCCGGCCATCTCATTTGATTAGCTAAGCTGTTTCCCAAGAATGTAATAACAGCACTAGGGCTTGTCTTTGCAATTTTTAGACAAGAGAATGCAAATTCTTTTAAACTCATTCATTCATCTATTTTTTTGTCCAGGATGGCACAGAGCATGTTTTTTTACACAAGCAAGCATAAGAAACCTGGAGTTAAGCTTAAGTGACTGATAATTACATTTCCTCTGGTCTTTTCCTTGCTTGGTGACATGCACAGGTTGATACGATTGTTGACTGAGAAACATATATAAACAAATAGGCCAATTGTGTTGCAAGTTGCACTACAATGACTTTGTGCTTAGAATGTATGAAAGTATGAGTAAGAATGTTATTTTTATATTTGTAGTTTATTTTTATTTATTTGTTGGATTTTTTTTAAAACATACAATGTTTGTATATTTATAGCATACACTTTTTACATTTCTAACATTATAATTTAAATACAATACTAAATTTAAAAAGGTGGCTACAGGCTAAAGAGGAGTAAATATAAGTTATGTCAAGAAAGCTTGCCAGAGCCATGGCCTAGTGGTTAACGGTCACATATTGAACTGGAGTTATGTGGACACCAACATTTCCTGAACCCTTTTTGCCATCTTCTCCACATAATTTTCTGTCCCCACTATCCACATTAATAAATGTGTTAAAAATAGGCCAAAAGCAACTGAATTAAGATCACATGAGAGACTACACATCAGAGACTAATGATGATGTCACAATGCTGAGTCAGAACAGTTTGAACAGTACCAGCAGAGAATTTCATCACTGATAAGGCTGTCTGTCCTTATACTGTACCTGCCTGACCTAGTTTAGATCAGCGTATGTGTTCCTAGCCAATCAATGCAGATGTCCCAGAGCATCATGGTCATTCAGAAAGTACATAATCTTCATGCTCTTCCTGTCTAGTTTTTTTTCAAAGGACAAACTCAGAATATAAAGCCTGGGTAAACTCTGTTTCTATTTTTTTAAAAAATTGTCATATTTTTAAGAAATCATGCAAAAACCAAACCTCTCCCCACCTGAATATTAAAGGAACATCACTGAATAAAAAAATAAATAATATAAAAATATTCAGAGGAGTCTTCTGTTCTCATTCTTCTAAGACAAATTCATATTACACCGACACACGAAAGAGAAATGCATTTTATTGTATACAAATATATGCAGAACAATGAATATTATTACCATTGTTGTTCTGTATATTCAGTGTCTAGGTAGATAATGAGCAGCATGTGTAGACATATGATCCCAGTGGTTGGAGATAGGTGTGTGTGTTTTAACACCTACCTAGAGGAAAGCCCCCCTATTTTCTCTCCATCTCTCTAAATCTCTCCCTCACAGGTAGGGATAAAAACTGCTTCCATGTCTTCTGCTGACCTATTTAGGTAATTGCACTCTTCATTAAAAACTCTCATCTGAAAGAGAAATTACACTTCTTCCGTTGGTATCTAGGTAACGTAATCTCCCTCCGGTGAGCTAATTGCATGGCATGATAACCTCATAGGCTGGGCCTGTTTAATTTTTCATCTCTTTCAAATAATTATGGATCAGAAGAGAGAGGTATTGATTTGATTCATTAACTTCCTCGCCCTGCACCAAGGTTAATGATTACATGTATCCCAATTATATGGTAAAGATCCACTGGGCTACTGCTTTGATTGGCTTCTACTTTGTTATTGGCAAAGGTTGTGTTGAAACAAAGCCAAATTTGGGCGGTGAGTTAGCTTATACAGTCGTCCGAGTTCTTCATTCACAGTTCCTGAACTCATAATTGACAAATAAAATAAATATGTGGTGCTGAATAAGCATTAAAAAGCTGTGATGAGAGAGGTTCTTAGCATGCTAAGCTAGAAAGCAACCTCTGTCCTGTTTATGGTGACTTGACATAGTAGCTGAAAACTCTTTGCTATTTGTCACTACTGCCAGGCTTGTGACAATGTTATGAATAATGTAAGGTCACTAGAAATTCTAATTATAAGGTGTAAAGTCATGTCACCAAGGTAAAACCTTGCAGAAAATCTTCAGAAAAATTATTAAACGGACTCTGTACCCTAGTTCTGTTGATTTAACTGACATAATTATAGTCCATTTTTGTGAGATATTGTAATTCTTTTGAAACTCAAGTCTGTTCACTCACTGATGCTCCTCTAAAGTGAGTGGAAAAAGCAAGTTGTACTTGGCCCAGAAACATTATTCAGTGCTAAGTGAACTCCATCTTTAGTAGCTACCTGCGCAGTCAATATCTCTCAAAGCCTCTGCTGACAGGTCTAATACTCTAGGACTTGTAGCAGTGAGCCGCTCAAAGGGTGATTTTAGGCAGACATAAGTACATTAAAATGACTAATGTCTAAATGGTTTCCTCTATTAACTTCGCTCTTAATGTCCCCCCACAATCATTTCTCTCATTTCCGCTGCAATTCAGAGAAAGGGGAAGATACACTAGGAACACCTTATTATTGCAGGTCCTGGAATGAATTACTCTCATCTCTGGTAATGCTGGGGAGGGTGAAAAACATCATTAAAGGCTAGAAAAAACATGGGCAAAGTCAATTTGCTTGTTGTTTATGTAAGTGGAGGCCATCCTCTCTCTTTTCTGGCAAAGCAGATTCTGCCATTTGAGTCCAGGCAGAACTTAACTTTTACACATTGGACAAGGCAAAGCAAGATTCAATGTCTGTTCTGTAACAGTTTATATAATTGCATAGGCCTCAAAGTGCAGTTGTGTGGATGTTTTTCTTTATTAGGTCATTAGGTCATCACAATATTTTACATCAAAATTGTTTTCATTGTTTTTAGGGATTTCTGTAAGGAAAACAAATGCATACCAAATACATTGCTGACCCTGTGCATGTAGATTTGCTGAAATGAAACAGTGCATAGATTTTCTACCACAGAGGATATGTAGATATATTTAGACCTTTTAACTTATAACCAGCATGACAAAAATGTTTCTGGAACAAATCACCTCCTTGCCTTTAATTCATCTTGAAGCATGCACTTATCAAGCCTGATTAAAAGATTTGAAAAAATGGAAAATACTGTCGGTTTGTTGCCGAATACTAGCAATGTTTTACTGTATTTTTAGTGCAATTTCCTTCAAATGTTCTGTTCATCACTGTCCAAAGACAAATGACTTCTATACAGTTCAATGTAGTTTTACAATAGAAAGTTTGTCAGAGGTCAGCAACAACTAATAAGGTGGCTAATGACAATAAAGGAGCTTTTTTGTTTTTTGGCACAAGACATGATAGAGCATTGTGAAAGTATTAAAATGGCCTTTCTATGATGCAATGGAATGGCAATGCAATCATCTCTAGGAAGTCCAGCTTAGCTCTTCTCTGTCCTGGCCCTTAACCACTACTGCCAACACAGAGTTATTCCATGCCTTGCTTTGGCACCTGCAGAAGCTCACAGGCTAGTAGCACTCATGTTAATCCATATGGACACCTCCACCGGTGGTCTTCTTTTCCCCATCACTAAAACAATGGAAACTCCTCAGACTACACTTTCCAGAGGACGCTGTAGTCCTTAAAGGCCATGGTTGTCTAAACCATGCTTCCCTTTCACCATCTGTCTGCGGCAAGAGAGTGCAGACAGCTTTGGCCCATTTTATTTGCCCAGAGTTTCCATCGGGAGTGCATGGTGCTGCCAGAATTTCACAGGTAATAGGAATGTAACTCTGATCCCTGGTTTGGACCATCTCTTGGGGTGTGGTGGTTGGCATGGTTGGATGGATTTGTTATCCATCTCTCAATCAGGCTCTTCATGAGAGGGGAGCAAGGAAAGGGACAGCTTCTATTCTGGTCATTCCTCCCTCCGTTTCTTCTCTTTCATCTCTCAGCAGTATTGCAGAGCTGTAGGAAGCTTCTCTGCAGGGTGAATGAAAGCTGTTGACATTGCAGAAAAAAGTGTAGGTTTAACAAGTGTTTAAAGAGTGTGGCCGGGGCCACGCTTGGTGACTCTGAATGTTTTGAGTGTTCACACAGCTCTAGATGCTGAAAGGCCTGTAGAGCAGAGGCCCAGTTTGTTTTAACAGGTATGGTGGGATCCTGAGACTGGCCCGCTACAGGGTCAAAGTACGGTTTGGCAATCCTGATGTACTGTATGTGGGCATCAGGAAAATTACTCTACAGGTATTAACATTTTCTCTGTTTAACATGCTAATTACCTGATTTGAGTATTGGTTTCTGTAAGATAGAAATGCCTAGGTCTTGGTTTGATTCCCAGGGAACACATTAAGTAATAAAATATGAACTTGAACTTGCTTTGGCTAAATGCATAAATGTAATGAACATGTATATAGTACAGGCATTACTGCACTTTCTGAAATACTATTTTCAGTTAATTGCAATATTTTGCTGTAATATTTTTGTATAATAAACTGTATATTTGGCTGTTGTCCCTAGCAACCAGTCACCTATACTATATTAGTTTCATGTCTCTCATGTCACTGTAGTCAATAAAATAATTTTAACTCATATCAACTGTTGCATGTAAATCTATATTTGCTTGGTAAGTACATATACTTACCAGGTATACTATGTTTTGGGTAGGGGTCCTAATTACACTGTCAGGTTTATTTTGTGATAATTAACTAGCTGATTGTACATTTTCTTTTACTAATTCATCTTCTGCCATTTATTGAGTGTGGTGAATAGAGATTCTGGATCTAGAAAAATGCTATATTACTGGCTTAAATGAGAGCTTGTAAGACACCTGTCAGCTCCTTATTACGCAGTTGTTCTATTTATATATCCTTTGGGCACGACCACAGTTTTGGTCATTGTTTCTAAACAATTAGTTTGGGCTACAAGGGCCATTATATCATGATCAAAACATAGATTTCCATATGAATAATATAAGAGGCTACTTTCAGTATAATTTAAATAACACATGTAGGCCCATGTGTATACTTAATCATGAGAGACCCTTGCTTATTTGCTTAGTGAGGGATCTGTTTTCAGGCTCAAATAATCTGTTCATTTCCATATTGTTCATGCCAACAAAAGCAACAACATTCTGCTTTTGCTTAATTACAACAAATGCTTTATTACAACAAACTTTAAACCATATTAATTAAAGTATAAAAGTCTCCCCTCTGGAAAAATAGTACTAAAATTAAATTAAAATTCAATAAAAAGCTACACATCACCATTCTGTTTTATGATTTAATACAAATATTTTTTTAAAAAACAGTGGTACTTAAATGAATGAATGAAATCTTAATTAATGTTTAAAATGTTATCAAATGAATTTAACGAATTTATAAAGTTCTGAACCACTGCAATGTGCAGTAAAACAGAGGTATAATAAGTTAAAACATGGGCAAACATTATATTCCTTAAAAATAATATTTAAATAACATTCTTTATAATAATATAATTTTTCGTTGTTATTGTTATACCTTTGAAGTAAATTGTTTGTACAATAATAACATTTTGTCAATTTCACGGTAAATAGAACGTTTATTTTGACGAGTTGTAGCGTATTTATGAGTTTCAGAGTGTATTCCATAATGGCTTATATCGAAAAAACTACAAATTATTTATATAAGTTTTTCTCAGATCAGCTCTGGTGATGTTCACGTGATTATGATGACGCTGAAAACAAGCAGATTATATATGTATGGCAGTCTCTTTGCGTTTTAATATCCACAGACACGTATTATGTCTACTTTAGATTTATCCATGACATCCGCGTTACACTGAAATTCCTTGTTCATGACTGTACCGGGATTTCCTCTGCATCACGAAAATCTTACGGCCTTAAATTATATATGCGACATTCCGGATGAAGATTGGAAACAGACTCTGTCTATTTTTCTATGTGAGTATTTTTTCGCTGCATGTGAGTACGCTATATTCGGTACAGAGTGTAAGCAGACAGGTGGAAATAAGTTGCATTTAAAAAAAATATTTATATGCATTTATATGTAAATTTTCCACCGTGCACGTTAATTGAAGACCGTCATACCGGTATACCGTTGCAACCCAATGTTTAACTGCAGATTCTGGAAACGACTAATTGCTATTGCTAGTTGTCAGCTAACTTCAAATGTAAGTTTTGCAAGTAAAATGAGTAAGAAGTGGACTTATGCCATAAAATAAAAAAGATGCTGACATGTTTGTAAGATGTTTTTTTAATTCCTCTGAGGAGATGTGGACTGTTAGATTTTTGTCTTCTGGCGAACACAAATGAAGGAGGCTCTTTATAGCACTATTCTTCTGCCCATTGAATTTTTGAAAAGCTGACCCTGCGGACCTTTTCAAATTGTTTATCTTCCTATTTTTGTTTCATCTATCTATTCTAGAGTCTCAAAGGTATTGGGGGAGTTACCATGTGGGGTTTGCATCTCAAAACATTTTCACTCATAGGGCTCCACAGGGCTGGTAAATAGGCCCGAAAGACCCATGATTTTTGGAGAAAATTAATATATAAAAATGTGTTTATGGCTTCAGGGAAACCTGAAAGGAAATTAACTCCGGAGGACATAATTAGTCCATTGCGTTCACTTTCTCAGAACCATGATTTAGATCTTGATGTCTCTCGACTACAAACTTCAGCATTCTTATAATAAGTTGAACCCATGTGGTGTTGCAGGAAGTTGTAAAGTATGAAACATTTTGTTGCTGACTTCAATGCATCTTTTGTAGTGTTTGAAGATGCCAATGAAGTATAATCTATTCAGAGATGTTTATGACTTGTCTGTGTATAATTATTATTAAGTCCAGTCCCTGAAAGCCGGCACATAATTTTCTACTTGCTTTTCCAAACCGTTCCTTATTTCCAGCATCACACCACAACATGCCATGCCCGTCATTCTGATTCATTCAATGACTGATTCATTGACACCAATGAGTAACCAACCCCCTTTTCCAGCCACCAGCAGAGGCCCCAGGTCTATTGTGTCTAACTGTACCATCTGAGAGGCATAGACATATACATAAATTAGAGCAAAGACAGACCAATACCCTGTGAGTCAAAACACAGAATGGAAAATGATACACACAGACAGATTCTGGGACAGGAATTTAGGATTGACTAATTTGTGGTTTTTGATATAAAGGTACTTCAAATTACTTCTGAGCAGCAGTTTACCTACCTTTTTACATACTATTCATTTTTCGTGACCTTAATTGTCTTACTGTAGTCACATAATATTTAAATATGTGTACTTGATTTTGACAATGTCTGTGTTGTATGTTCTTTGCACCCTGACAAAAGCTGTTTAGCCAAAACACAGTTTCATTTTTTCTAAGATGTTTTGCTCCCTGTGAAATAAAGGCTTTGTATCTTTACCATTAAAGTGTCTTGAAATTTTTCCCTTTTCTCATTAGTTTTGGAAAATCCAGTGAGTACCAGTGGCTAAACGTGTACCCTTTTAAAGCACACTAAGCATGTTTTTGTGTGTTGTATTGTTGAAATACTTTGTTATATACACATTGTAATTTCTTCCGCCTTCTTCTGAAAGTAATCCAACCAGTAAAACTCTGTTGGTCTATTTACATTCAGACAATTTGGAGACCAGTAGGTAGACAGTAATGTGTGTCTACTCTAATTAAAAACATTGAGGACTCCGAAACAAAAGAAAGCACAAGTTCGAAAGTTGCCCATTAAACATATGATTATTCACATCAGAGTGACATATTAAAGCAGACAGAATGACAGTAATCTTTAACACAACATAATTATCTAATTTCATAGTCTTAGTCTCATAATACTCATTTGAGCAGCAGCGACTATTAACAGCAGCTAACACATTAATGAAGCAGATGTGGACTTGTCCTTAATGAAGAATTACTTCTTTTCAAACAGTTGAAAAATACTAATACACAACAATACACAAACCTCAACTGCGAAGCAGATGAGCATTGTCATCATGCTTCAGTATTAAGTAAACACATTCAATTAGCATGCGTTTTCCCGATTTTCATTAGAATGGTAGTCCCCTCCAGCTACAAGGATGTAAACAAATGGGGTGCACGCCTTGACAATCACCCACTTTTTTGTCAGTCTGCTTAATCTGTGAAGGTAGAATAACAAATACCAAAGAACCATTCCAGGCCTCTTCATTACCCAGCAGTACTTATTTTCCCCAGGGGCAATTAGAGAGTTAGATTTATTAGACATAATTAAAAAACTACACTGCTCCTGTTTCCAGACCTGATATTTAATTTGCTCACTATAATGAAACTGGAAAAAATAAGACCTGGCTGCAGACATCGTGGGCTGCAGATAGCTACCTTGTAGGATTACTGAGGTTTCTTAGTGATAAAAACAGTATGTTTAATATTAGTACCCCAGATTAGCAGATTTAAGTGGTATTTTTAGGTCTTCTTCAGAGTGTGTGACACACACACAATACTTACTGTAAGTGCTTGGATAGTAGAGATTATTTAAAAAACACTGGAATTAATTGATTTAATTTCACCATGTAATGGCTATTATGTTGAAGCTACATCATATATAATAAATGTTCAAAAAGTTTGTTTATTTTTTAACTAAATGCTGCCATAGATTCTGCTATGTCTTAAAGATATCTTCAAAACAGAATGAAATGGATAGAAATAGTGTCTGTATGCTTTAGTAATGACTGACATTGTACTGACACAGACACCCACTCATACAGTTACATTCACTGTTTGTCTGATAAAGAATGTGTATATATTGCAAATATAGCTTAGAGCTTACTAAATGTTCTACCCCATTTTTCTGAGTTAAAGGGTGGGGGGTGTTTTTCATTTACATATTTTTTTTTACAAAAATAGTCTTAAACACCACTCAATCATTTCAATGTCAAAAGTTCAGGTTTTCACTGTATGTCTCTATGGCATCATTTTAGATTACAATGTATTGCAGTTCTGACTGAGCCTGCTTCATCAAACCTATTTCTGACTAAATGAATTCCAGCAGAACTTTCAGCTCTGGTGTTTATATTATGGGAGAGAAAAAAAGGAAAGGCGTATTTGTTTGGCTCAGTCAAATCTCTGCTTCTGTAGTGACAAGATGTAATCTTTAAACAAAAGCTTCAGTCTCCAAGATCTTGAAAATCTTACTTTTATGCTGTGTGTGTAATTGTCTGATAACTTCAAAGAAAGGCCTTATTTACAGCGATTGTTGGTAAATTTCGTCTAATATGGCAACAACAAAGGAAACGTATAATTATATAATTGTGCTTGAGCAACACCTTAATTCCCCGGATAGCTACGTGCCCTAATTCTGTCAGGGAAAGTTCACACCTGCATTTTTTCTTTTCCTGAAGAAGCAAGATACACAATTGTTTACTCTATACCTAGAGTAATACAAAACAGAGCATTAGGTCACTTTGCATTGGGATAAAGCTTACTTACAATGTAAGATTGTATTAATATTTATTATGTGTGTTTGTACAAAATAATTTATTGTCAGAGCTCTTAGAATAGAGTTTAAAAGGAAGAAATAAGCACATTTCTGTTCTCAGAATAATTGTTGCATTTCTAAAAATAACATCCTTTAGTAATATTTGCAGAAGCTGAGATGGAAATCCCCTTGGATGAGATACCCAGCGGTTAAAAGATTTTGCAATATACTTCCCTATATTTCCTGCGTCTGTATGTAAAAAGTTTTATTGATATCGGCATCCATGACAACATACTGGGCTTTTTGGTTTTGCTTTGTGTTTTCCTACCCTACAGACATTTGAAAGCCAAGTCATACAGGAAGGACAGACATATCAGTCACTTATTTAAGACCACCTTCTCAGAACTCAGACTTCCTGTCTCACTTCCTCTAAAGAGAAATAGGCTTTAAATGAGTTGGACAATGAGGTGTGGTGCTTGTATGCATGAAACTGTATTGAAATGTAATTAAAAAAAATCATGCAAAATATAGATTCTGTATAGATTTACTGTAGGGATGCAGATCAATGGATGCAGATAAAAATTGGTGTGTTTTATACAACAGTATATTTAAAACTCATTTATTTAGCAACAGAATGGTGTATACGTTGTATTTTTATGTTTGTTCAATTGTTTATGTGTTTTAACATTGGCTGCTTGAATAAGTAAACAACACGTAGTGTTCATGTAGTTTGTTTAGCCTGTATATGTGTGCTCATGTGTATATAAATCAAATTCCACGGCTCATACTGCCCTGCAGCTGCTTGTTCACTCAAACAAGCTTCAGTCAGCCTAAGAACACTTTGCCTACCTTCTCATAACCCTAATTTGCCAGGAAGCGGTATGCTTGTCAGAGGAGCAGGGGACTAATACATTCTGTCAACCCATTTCAAAACAGTTTTATTTATTTATTTTTTCCTCTTTATACTCATCTAAACATGCACCCCTTGAACCAGGATCATTCTTGGCTAGTTCTTGGATAGTTTCAATGGAGTGGTTGATTTGTTCACATCAAATTGATCTGGTTCTTGAGTCATAGCACATCTTGAGTTATTGAATTTTTAGTAATTTTGAGGGTTTTTTTATTTTGAGAGTTATAGTTTATTTTCAGTTTAAATTTCAGTTTGTTCAATTTTCATTTTGATCCATTTCTCATACAAAGCTTTTGTTTGAAGAATATAGCACATGGGCTCTTTGTATAGCTTTTACATTTACATTTACATTTATTCATTTAGCAGACACTTTTATCCAAAGCGACTTACAAGTGTGGAATACAACAAGCGAGTCAACCTGAAAAGGCAACTAGACACAATAAGTGCTACAATACAAGTTTCAGACAGTGCTCAGAGTATCATATGCTACAACAAGGAAGAGATTTAAAGGGAAGAGTGATAGGAAATGAAGGGAAAAGAAATGACGGGAAAGGATTTTTTTTTTATTATGAGGTTAAGTGCTCACGAAAGAGATGTGTTTTCAGCTGTCTTTTGAATATTGCCAGGGACTCTGCATTAGGGATGAAGGCAGGAAGATCATTCCACCAGCATGGAGTAGTGAACGAAAATGATCTGGAGAGTGATTTTGTGCCTCTCTGTGATGGTGCCACAAACCTTTGTTCCTTCTGTGATCGCAGGCTTCTGGTGGGAGCATAGACTCCCACCAGAATGAGTGAAAGTAGGAGGGTGCTGACCTAGTGATAGATCTGTAAGCAAGCGTCAAGGCCTTGAACTTGATGCGAGCAGTGAGCGGTAGCCAATGCAGAGAGATGAGGAGAGGGGTGACATGGGCTCTTTTGGGCTCGTTGAAGACGAGACGCACTGCAGCGTTTTGAATTATTTGCAGAGGCTTGATTGTGCACGATGGCAGTCCTGCCAGAAGAGCATTGCAGTAATCGAGCCTAGAAATGACCAGAGCCTGGACAAGAAGTTGAGTTGCATATTCTGTTAGAAAAGGCCTGATTTTCCTGATGTTATGTAATGCAAATCTGCATGACCGAGCCGTCTTAGCAATGTGTTCTTTGAAGGTCAGTTGGTCATCAAAGATTACTCCAAGATTTCTGGCCGAATTTGATGGGGTAATTGAAGATGTACCTAAATTGGATGGTGAAATCGTGATGTGGGGTTGGATTGGCAGGGAAGACAAGAAGCTCAGTCTTTGTCAAGTTGAGCTGCAGATGGTGTTCTTTCATCCATGCCGAGATGTCCGCCAGACAGCTTGACATACGTGCAGCTACCGTGGGATCATCTGGAAGGAATGAAAGGAAGAGCTGCGTGTCGTCAGCATAGCAATGGTAAGAGAACCCGTGTGCATGTATGATGGGGTCCAGTGATGTTGTGTATATGGAGAAGAGGAGGGGTCCAAGAACAGAACCCTGGGGAACCCCAGTGATCAGCTGATGAACTTTGGATACTTCCCCTCTCCAGGAAACCCTGAAAGACCTACCAGTAAGGTAGGTTTCAAACCAATGAAGTGGAGTACCTGTAATGCCCAGTGACGCGAGGGTGGACAGAAGGATCAGAAGGAGCTTTTCTTGGTCACTTTTAGAGCTTGAAATATAGAGTCACCACATATGGAAAAGAGTGAAGATTTTCAAAAAAAAAGTTATTTTGTGTGTAAAAGGAATAAAGGGGATGAGTTATGAATTTTGTAGCATAATTACAGCTGGAAAGATAACCACAGAGATTTAGTTGGCTATTAGAATAGTAGAATAGTTAGATACACATTATATCTACTTTATATTTTGTAATGTTCAAATGAGAACTTCACTTGATATTGTTTTACTCTCATTCTTATTCTCTTGAGGTTTAAAAAAACCAGTAACTTGATTAGGGGGTGAAGGGTGAAAGCTAGAGCATAGTTGAGGTTAAGGTGTTTGGGTGTATGTGCATGTGTGCACATACAGTCAGAAGTGTGAGGCTTTGTGGTTCTTTGGTCGTTGCTGTAATGTTTTGAAGAGAGAGAGAGCGAGAGAATGATGTACCAGCACTTTCACTTCCCCAATTTGGCGTCTGTAACTGTCCATAACTGAGCTCAGCTCCCCAACCTCAATAAAAAATAAATTCACACAGAAGCATAGAGATGTTTAACAAACTTCAGCAATAAGCCAAAACCAAGTGTCTTCCAGCACACTTGGTGAAAAACAACCTTGTAATGAAAACTCTGCCTACATCTGATTACCTTTGATTAGTTGTACATTCTTAGTGTTTAAGTACCATTGAAATTAGATGTTCTATATACTCCTACAAGTAAAACTTAAGTAAAACAGCAAATCATTTTCACAGTGCCATTCTGAATTCTAAAAATGTGCAATTATACCAAGATTTTTAGCCGGTTTTTAATTCACAAATATGGAAAGTCGGGAAAAGTACTAAATATAATCTAAAGCCTTAGATTTGGTTTTGCCCCATCGCTGAAAATGCAGAAAAGTAATACATATTTAATGTAATTTATTACATTTTACATACAGGTTTAAAAGCTGGAATACCAAGTACAACCCCATTGTTTATGTCTCTAAATGAATACATTCATTTTATTAATCTATGAGTTTTTAATGCACATCTCAGCTGTAACAATGCCAGCATTAAATACATAATAAATAAATTAAATATACACATAAAGAACTCATTTTGTCTTTGGGCTGTACAAGCATTTGTCCGCCAGGCATGGTTTATATATCTTTTAAACATTTGTTTACCTATGAGACCGTAAAAAAGTTTTAGTTTAAATATTGTGTTTAGATTCACTTAGGTTGTGTATATATCATTCAGTAACATCAGTAACACATTGTTTATCGCACTGTTGTCAGCCAATCCATATCAGTTACATGGCCTACCGTGATGGAACTGTACCATTTGCTTCAGCCAGCAGACTATGGTCTCTAATCTTTTCAAGCTGTCTGGGGTGGGTTTTGTGTGTTTTAGCTGGTGGCAGCTCTGGGGACTGTGTTGTGTGGGTGTGTGAAAGATCTGCCACAGTCCAGCTGCTCAGTGCTTGGCCCAACTAGAGCTGCTACACGGCAATTCTCTTCACACGGCAGATTCGTCGGGATGTGCTCCATGAATCAGAGGTGACTCTGGCCACGCACCCTGTTGTTTACAGGCCATTGAAATGTGTTTGCTACAATTCCAGAACTCCAGAAGTCTTGAGAAAAATTAACCTCTCAGGAAGCAAGCTGTGGTACTCGTTAAACAAGGCTTGACCACATTGAAAACACTGCCTCATCAACAATAGACATTTGTTTGTCACATCATTTTTGCACACTTGTGTCAGGCTAGCCTGTAAGAATATGTTTCTTAGAAAAGCAACTGTACATATGAGATTTGCTGCAGTGGATGGGTTAGAACAACAGGCAAACAGTGTGTAATATAGAACGATCCATTTTAAAATGAAAAATTATAGTTTTCTATTAAATTCACAGGATAGATAAACCTTAGATAATACAAAATGTCTAGTATTATTTCCATGCAACCCTCAGCAGCTTTCCTATGCTATCGATAACCGGAAATGCCATAGCTCTGCACGCCCTCACTTTAAAGCCATCTATTACTAGTACAGATCTCATAATTGCTTTAACATCTTCAAATCAGAAGTCAGGGCCAAAAGAAGCAGGAAAGAAATAAAAAGAAAAAAGATTGCTCTGAATATTACTACAGCTGAGGTCATTAATGAGCATTTCTCATGCTGTCATGGCAACCATTAGCACAGTAATGTCACTAATAGCATTGGAGACAGAGCATGGGAGTGATTTGAAAATTATTGTCAGATTCAATTAGGATCCTTTCTAAGTACCCAGCAGGTCCTGTCTGCAGCCATCATTGATTATACCCTTAATTAAGGGTGAAAAAATGTGTGAAAATGCTTCAAGAGTCAAAACACAGAACACTAACTTATTAGAGATTAAATTCATCCAAGTATATTAACAATAACACACGTCTTAAAGTTATTTCTTGTTGATCTTAGCAACAAAAAAGAAAAAATAGGTTTATGTAATGTATGAACGGTAAGTATACCGTTATTATCAAGAAGTGAAAACCATCAACTAGAAAACACGTTGGTTTCTGCACAGGTGGCTGGTGTGGAAGAAAACGAAACTAAAGAATTTATTGGATTGGGTGGGGGCATTAGATTGGTGATTCATGTTATCTTAATGTGTCCGGACACTATGGAATGTGGGTGGTTGCCACATAAAAACAGACAACTGGAAACTGGCATAACTGTGGCCAGACGTCCACAGTCCTGCCAGCTTGTGCCAGCTTGGTTACTAAGGGTGCATTTGTTACTTTGCGACATCTTCACAAATAAAAAAGTGATTAAAACTGTGATTCAAGTGGGCAATATTGTATCTACTGCAGTGTTTATGTTGACCCAATGTGAAACCACTCTTTTATATAACTCACTTATATATTAATTATAGTAGAACAATAGTTTGCTATTAAAGCATGAATCTATCACTACTACTAATGAAAGTCAAGAACACCATGGTGGTGACCTTATGAGACATTTCTGTCTAATACAACATTATAAATGTTCTAAAAATCTTTTATTGTGCCAGTGGAAGGTACCTAACTTGCACTAGCTTTGTGGTCAGAATCTGTTCACACAACACTGAGAAAATACTTTGTACACTTTGGTAAAAAGGCCTATGCATTGGATTAATTTAAAGCCATGATAAGGGCCTGAGTTAAGGTCCTCACCTCAGAGTAGTAATTAGATGTGCCTTATTATGTGTTCTCGCTCCCTGTGCAAGAGGTCGAAAATGACATATTTTGTTCATTTGCAACTCATTTTCTTTCTTAGGCAAATTAATCACATTGTTTGACCATCCCTGACATTTTGTTGCTTCAGTTAATGAGCCAAGACCTTGGACCTCAGAGGTTATACTAAGGCCAAACTGGGCCAAACAAGACTCAATTCTGTTGATTTGACATTTCAGGCAAGTTAGTCTTCATGCAACCAAATGTTACCTGAAAAACATTAGGCAGTATTTTTTATTTGCAGGCCTAATCACTATCAATTCTAGAAGCTTTGCTGTAAGCATGAACATTCATCATTTGTTTGACTGAAGAGGCATAAATGGCATTTAGGAGAACATTATGTGTCCAGTACAAATTTCCTATGTTCCTAAGTCCTAGAGTTTCCTTTGGGTCTTACTGATTTCTAGACTGGCAAACCTGTGGTTTACATTTATGTACTTGGCATTTATCCATTTATGTTTAATTCAAAGCAACATACAGTCAAGGCATTCAAGTTGTACAGTTTATCTTTTGTGTCTTCCCAGGAAATCAGACCCATGACCTCATAGTTAGGAAGTTGAAAAGCTTAATGTTCTTTACTTTGAGAAGGATCTAAATGAGATGTATGCACAGAACAATAAGACTGGCTTAGTTTGTTTGCCTGGCATGGTAGGAGGTATGGCCTGGGTTCATTCCACACATGTCAAAACAGTATATTATGTGTGGGGCTGGACCCCCAAATGGTGCATATCAAATGACCTCAATTACTCTAGACTGCCGTCCACAACACACAACATGCTGCACTTTGCACGAAAGCATTTCATTTGAAGTTTACGCTTGCAAATTATTCCAGAGCCAAAACCAAAATTATATGAACTGAAACAAATCTATGGGTTTTGTGTGGATGGTAAATTCCTTCAATTTTTGTGGGGACTTTTGAAGGTTTAGCCTTGTGGCAAAAAAAAGCACTTGTGGCAGCTGAGTAGGACTGACACATTGTAATTGGCTGCTTTAAAGAGGATGAGGTGATATTCATCTGCTGGCTGTAACAAATGTCCTGCAGACATATCCAGAGATATTATAGAAAAAATTTGTTTGTAAAGTTCTTATTGTCTATGGCCCATGTCAGTTTTAAATGACACAGCAAAAACATGCTTTTAAATTTAAATACAACAACCAGTTGAATTTAATTTAAGTCACATCGGGCTTGTTTCATTCAATCATAATTTTTGTAATGCAAATTATTTGGTAAGACAATAAACACAAGCAATGCTAGCCTTTTAAAGCTGGGGACACATTTAATAATCTTTAGTCCGATTATAAATGTAATTTGTTAGTGATCAACAATAATTGTGCCAAGTCTGATCTAGTTGAGCTCAGTTGTTTGCAGTCTATATAAAGTATTTTATTTAATAAAGTATTTTAATGTGTAATATGTGTAAAGAATCTACTCTTAGAATTTATGAGCCAGTCATATTCGGTCATCCCTGCAATGATTGTTTAAACAAGTTTAAGATTTGTGAACTGCGATAACTGGAATATTAGTGTTATTATGTACATATTTTGTGTTAGGGTTAGTGAGACTCTAGGTGTTGTGTGCTTACAAAAGAATTTAAATGAACTGACAAAATGGGACTATAACATTGAGCTAGCTTCTCTGTATCAGTACATAGATGGATAGATTTGTTGGTTGGGCAGAATGTTCTGTCGTTATGTGTGTTGTGTACTGGACTGACTCAGACTTAGGCTTGCAATTCTGCTTCAGTTGATAGACACTGTGTGCATTGAGTGCAGTCTTAGAATGTTTCGGCTAGTTAATAAGTATGTTCCCTGCTTAAGACACTTTATTAAAGGTCAACATAGTAAGCACATTTTGAAGTATATAAATAAAATTGAATACAATTTTATTTTTGCTTTAAATCGTTTAGAAATATATACAATAATTAAACATTCAAAAATTTTTTTAATATTTTAAAAATAATCATCTGATTTTAAACTTTGAAAGGATAGTTCACCAAAAATTTAAAATTCTGTCATCATTTACTCAAGTTGTTTTAACCTGTATCATTTTTTTTTTGATCTGCTGAACACAAAGAATGATATTTCGAAGAATGTATCAAACCAGTTTTAGAGCACCGTTGACTTCCATAGCAATTTTTTCTTACTATGAAAGTCAGTAGTGCCCCAAAACTGTTTGATTTACAGACATTCTTCAAAATATCTTTTTTTGTGTTCAGCAGAAAAAGACATTTATACAGGTTTGAAACATCTTGAGAGTAAATGATGACAGAATTTTCATTTTTCTGTGAGCTATCCCTTTTAAACTTTAAATGTATTTCATAATGTGCTAACTCAATTTAAACCCTTGGTCCAGTATACAGAGCCATTGCAAAAGATAGTCATTCAGTTCCTCGTTCTCAATTTAGTACACAGCGCACATTAATGAAGTACATGGTAGCTACTGTACCAACTGAAAAATATATTACAGCTGTCTCCGTTGTCACTCACGTAGATGGACAGCAGGAGCTCATTAGACTTTAGCCAGGCTAATATTATTATGGATAAATAAAGAGAACAACCAATACCTGTTATTATCCCATTATGCAACCTGACCCTGGCCTGCAGTCTTTTGGATCTCAACTGTTTGTTCTGGGGCATATTTATAACCTTCCCTCGTTTTGACTGATAGTCCTAAGGAGAAGTGAGAAGCTGAGAGATGCCTAGCCAAAAATGGCTGCTAGACTACGTCTTCACTTTAACTCTATTTACAGAGGCAGTACACTCGAGCCATGAGCTTTAGCTGCTATATGGAAAGTGCTCCCAGAAGCCAGCCATGATTGCTCTTTTGCTGCCCAGTGGAACCAGCTCAGACCACTCTCTCCCAAACTATATGCCATACTAGAATGCACAACTGCCTTGCCCATCTCTGACACAACTTTAAAAGGCTTAGGCCCAATTCTCCCAACCAAGCGCAATTCCATCCAAGAGCAGACACCCCAGAGGGCCACTTCAAAGACAGTTTAGTGCAAATTGGGACCAGAAACATGTGAATTGTACTGTAGATGTGTTTTTGATGATTATTTTAGGCTGTGTGTAATTGGAGACAAAAAACATGACACTACTGTTACACGTGCTTGTGAGGTGTAAGCACTCCCATGAATGCACACTGGATCAGTGGTGGATACCACAATTTTACTGTAAAAAAACAGCTTGAATATTGTTCTTTTTTTACCTAAACTGAATCAGAACAAGTATAAAATGCAATTATTTTCATTGCATTTACCCAACCAGCTATACTCAGTATTCAGCGCAATAGTTAGTAATTTTCTATACAACATAATGTTCATGTTCAACTTTCTCTTGACAAAATTATGCCCCGTTCTTCTTTCTCTGCTTTTCAGCAAACTGCTTGTTTTCAATAGAAGACATGCCATCTGTTTTTACTTTCTATCTACTCCATTTCTCCTTATGGTACCTATACCTTACAGCTTCTTTATTTCTAAACTTATTTTCTGTCCACACCCTATATACTCCACTATCCTGTTGTCTCATAAAAAATATATAGATAGATATATATAGATATGGATTAAGAGTGTAGCTCTCATCTCTTCATTTGATTTGAGCTTGTCATCTGAATCTCAGAGGCACATGTAATGGTAGGTAGAAGATGAGGAAGCCAAAAGACCGGATTTAAGACCAGTAATATCTTTAACGAGAAACAGGGAAAATCCTAAGAGACAAGGTAACAAAAACCACCAACGCATAGGAACAAACAAGACTTAATAAAGATAAATACTGGAAATACTTTTTGGGGTAACAATTACAGGTAACAATACACAGGTGAGAAAAATCAGGATGGGGAGAGAAAAACAGAAATACAACAGGTAACAGAAAGTGAACTACAAGAAGAAGTACGTAATAGAAGTTAACAAAATAAATGACAGATCAATGGGAACCATGGGTTGCTGGTGGACAAACATGTTATCACTAAAATTAAATATGGTTTCATGCCAATAACTTGAAATGTCATTGGTTGTTGCATGTCTCATGAATTTAAGACAACTAGACCAAATTACAACTAGTCGGGGGACATGCGGGAACCAGTAGGATTTTAACAAAATGTGATTTTAGCAGCAATATGTGTTCAAAGTGGTTCAAAACATTAATTTTCTCACATACACTTATTGTTTACCTTCAGAAGACATTAATCTACTGGAGTCAATTGGATTACTTTCATGACAACTTTTAGGATGGATAGTTGTGCTTTTTGGAGCTTCAACATTTGTAGTCCTATATATGGACATAAAGTAACAGTATACTTTTATTAAAACCTTAGTTTGTGTTCATCAGAAGAAAGGAAGTCATGAGGGTGAATTTTCAGTGACTTATTCCAAATTGTGACTACTAAGAAAGACTTTATAAGACATTCAAATAAAAAAATGAATACACTTGTACTTTATTTAGATACTGTATCTTTTAGTCCTACTGTACTGCAATGGGCACGTTCATGATACCTATACAGAATGCAGAGTGTAACTTTTGTCAGATTATAGTAGAGCTACACAATGTCATGCCCTCTACAATTAGGAAGTGGTGTCCAGCTTGAATAATGAAAAAGTGCTGGAAAAGTGCAATCTTGCTGACCTTACTTGATGCCTGAAATACCGCAGGCCTGGTAACCTTGGTTTCATGTGCTGTTCCTTGAAAATATTGTGCTATTTGGATCATTGTGAAGCATTACAAAGCCATTAAAAATCAAATACGTTGTCATGCCAATAACTTGAAATGTCATTGGTTTTTCACTACATAATAAAGGAAACTAGTGAGCACATTTGCTTCAGTGGAAATTAACAGATAAAACTTTTCCTAGATAGTAACCAGAGGCTTTAACAGAAATGAATGGATTCAGTCATTTTTAGATGATTTTTAGAGATTGTCCCATAATGGGTTTAAAATCCACAATAAATGTGTTGTGTTCTGTTTAATGGCTGTGTACATGTTAACAAATTTATCATTATGATTTTAATGGGTTTATTAATGTACTGTATGCTGCAGGGCTTTTATCTGTTGGAAGATGATGTGACAAATAGATGGGTCCGAATATCTGGTCTCTATATATCTTTCGATATTGAATTGTATATTTTCTGTGCAATCATTCACATCCTGGTCCAATATTGTTGTATAGCACTTGAAGAAAACTGTGATCGATTGCTTTACATGTCAGTCAGACAATTCGTTCTGTCTAAGTGGGCAATTCTTGAGTAGAAACACCTGCAAAAAGCACCAGACCTTTTCCTGTCATCAAAGGTCTGACTACCCAAGACTATTTGCTTTATTTTGGATTGTGTATATTTTCAGACCAAGCAAAAAATCTATTTTTAAACGTTTTCCATCCTAACAACATTGTGACAACATGCGTGATGGGCTGCAGCAGATCGGCATTAAAAATATCAGATATTAGGGGAGACGGTTTGGCCATATCTGATTAATGGAGGGACTTGTCCCTCTCAGTGTCTATGGTGGTTATGGCCTGCCAGTGGAAGAAGTCATAGACTTTTTTAACTCTAGGAAACAAAACACAGAACAAAACACTCTGGACCCAGACAGGAATATCACACTGCTCCCTGAAGAGCATAAAAAGAGCATTAAAACTTCATTTCCAACTGCAGTGAGATTTTTTCTTGACCTTAGTCTAGATCAAAAAGTAAAAGAGGTTGCCTCTGTCCAACTTTCAAGAGACAGTTAGACCCGTTGTCATTTCTTTTGGTTCAGCTGCTGTGGTTAAGCTTTCCTGACTGAAATTGTAAATTGTACAGTGAATTTCCTATTCCATTAGCAGTACTTATAGCGAACAAATGTCCATTTTAGAGGGTATTTAAGTGTGTTGATTTTTCATTTGCGCGCTCCTCGCACGAAATGAAATTGGTAAGTTATAAGAAAGAGAGAGGAAATGAGAAAGGCTTTGTGTACACATCCCTCTGGCAAACCATTCCATAAACTGAGAGGTAATCACAATAATTGTCTGGTGACAGAATATGCTGATTATATGATTATTTATGCATGTAATTGGCATTATTGTTATTTTTAGCTGGAAGTTAATTGCTAATGTAGATCCTGTAATTGGATCAGCATATTGCAACATTGCAATTCTATTAGCTCCTAATAACTGCCACAAAGTGGGAACACTTGGAGTGGGTGGAAGGTATTTTTTTCTGTTTCGGAGGCTAAGTATCTGTCTCTGTGGTACGGGGAAAATGATAATGCTTAAAAGCGTTTAATTAGAAAATATTACAGAATGATTTGCCAATAGAACCTGGGAAATTTGTGGGATATTCAAAGAATCATGATTCTTCGGGACAAACTTACATTTTTTTGAATTATAGTCATTTATATTCTGTATTAGAATTTAGTATACAATGTATTTTAAAGAATGCTTTCTAAAAGTATGCTTTCAAATAAAACCAACCAAAATGTCAGCTGAAGAGCTGGCTACGCTCTAACAGCCATATTGTCTTAACAGGTGGTTAGAAAGAGAAGTGTAAGCTGGTTTAGCTCCATCTTTTACAATCAGATTAAAATGAGTGGTGATGTCTCAGTGAGCTATGTCAAAAGATAAGAGCAAAGACTGAGCTCTGTAACGTATCATTTGACAGAGGCAACCTTTATCAAATGGAGGCACTGGAGCACAAGTCTCTCTGTCACAGAGGGGATGGGTCCAGTCTCCCCACTGATATAAAAGGCTAATTAAGGGGCTCTTATCATGCTGACATGAGACTTAATTGACAGGGTCAGGTATTCAGCAGTGATTGCCTCCACCTCTTACTGTGGTATATGTGTCTGTATCAGTCATCTGATGCTCGACTAGAAAATCGCAAGGAGAAAGGGACAGTTGAGAGTGTGTTTTTCCACAACCTGTATCTGTCCCTCACCATCCATCTCTAAGTCTCTTTACATTATTTCTGACAAGAGCTCTCTGGGGATGCTGCTTGTCCAAAAATCCAGAGGGCATCAAAAAATACAAAGAAATACCTTTGGACAAGAGTCTGTGGCATATCTACAGATTTTTGTTGCAGTATTACAGCTTGTACCAAAGAGCTAGTACAAAAGTCTGGGACACATTGAAAAAACAAGATTCCCCTCCAATTCTTCCCACTTAAACTAGCCTATAATTATTTCTATTTAAGACGAAAATAATTTTCATTAAACAAAAATTAAAAAAAGAAACAACTATGTTGCATAGGAACAAAAAAGTCTTCAAATCAGGCAGCAATAGAATTGTCATAAGATGATGCTGGAGCTGTACAGCCCACAACAAAATATAATTTATCTATACAAAAAGAATTCTGAACTACAAAAAGAGTATTTCTCTCAAATTATGCTGAAAATATATTTTAAAAATAAAAGGAATAAATAAAAATATACAAAACTGAAGCATTTTTACTATTAGCCTCCACTATTAACACTTGTAAAATGTCTAGTCAGAGAAGTAACACACAACTTGAAAAGGTGTGGAACAAAACTGGTTTAGAGGGGCAGTGGATGACTTCAAAAAGATACAGACAGCTGTGCTGTTGTGCGTTGTGCGTGTTTTAATTCAAGCGTATTTTTTTTATAACAAAATACATGATATTGTGTCGCTCTCAAGCAGAATCTATGTGGAGATTGGAGTTGATTTGTTTGAAGGTAATACGGGTTTGAGTCTGCTTGTGTATTGGTTTCCATTCCACTGACAGTGTGAGGACATAAAAACACTGTAATAACACGTTGTCATTGTGAACCTAATGATGCATGTCTGTCCCCAGTCCCCAGACTGGTAGGGTGAGAGCCACTCACCTCTTTCTCTCTCTCTCTCTCTCTCTCTCTCTCTCTCTCTCTCTCTCTTGCTCTCTCTCTACCCCCAACCCCCACACACATACAATCACACTCCATTTTGTGACCAAGTAAAATGACACAGCCATGACAAACACCCTGACGATGAGTAGCACCCCATTACAATGCACAGAGGCAGCTAGGCACACACACATAATTGTGCTGTTACAAAACCTACTGAGGAGAGCTGCCTACTAAAGAAACATTTTAAGACATTGTAGGAGGGTTCCAAATGTGAAACCTGTCTTAAAAGTTAGGCAACTAAAAGGCATAGTTTATCCAAAAAGACAAATTTGGATGAATAAAAATTCAAGCAAATGAAAAGCCACTCAGGCCACTTAAGCCATTCAAGTATGTGATTTCTTTTTAAGTAGAAGAGTAAAGAAATTAAAATTAAACTGTAAGGCTGTGGGTTTCGTCTTTTGGAGAAAAATTTTTTTGGTGAAAAACAAATTATACATTATATTCCATTATTTGATAAAAGTCTTAACTTATGCCTCTTCTCTTTGTGTAAGAGCATAGACAAACAACGTAGTTCACTTCTCTACTATTGTTATGGATCGCCCTTGTTATGGAAGTTATGTATTATTCCTTGCATAACTGCATCAAAGCATAGCTCAGACGCCAAGGACCTGTTGCCTCAGTTTGTGGATAACCACTACTATTGTTATACTATTGTTATTGTTATAATGTTCAGTTTCTTGCACAGAATGATCATTTCAACCTGTCCTCCAACCCATATGACTATATAGATCTTTTGTCACTTCCTTGAAATACAACCCATAGTAATATTTACTAAATTAGTGCCCCTACCAACGGCAGGATAAATCACAGAACCTTTTATCCTTAAGACAATAATGTTACTGCAGAAATCAAGGCTTATTTCTCACAAAGTAAAGGTTAGTAGGGTGCTGAGATAGTAGTTGTCAATTTGAAACGCTGTAAAACACTTTATCAGCCATTTTTTTTTTATTTTCCTGCTTGGGTCATTTTTTGAAGGAGAACAGTCTCAATCATTTTCATAAGACATCAATATATCATCAATATCCGCAGGGATTAATTTGTAAAAAGGCCTGTATGTTTTTTACTCCCAAAGACACAGACTCTGTGGACTTGCATTTTATGAATCGCCAAAAACTATCACTTGAACCAACTATCGCTTTAAGGCTGACACAGTAAGTCGGCAGTATAACATCAGCAGTGTTGGCTGTTGTTTAGGATTCGGATACCTAGTTTTTATGGTGTGTTCTGCACCAATGGCACTAGATGGTATGTTAGAGTTTTTCTTCAAACGTAGGCACAGAACAGACATGCTAGTTGGCAACTGGTTATAGTCTTTGCAGTGTGTACAAGTGCAGCTTTTTGGACCAGATGTGGGCAACACCAATGTCGGTTTTCATTCTGCTAGTCTTTTGATATCAGTTTGATATTGTCACTGCCTTTAATTATGCCAAAATAATATGGCTTTAGTCAAACTTTAAGGCAGGTTTGCATGTACTGCAGCCTTCACAGAAGCAATCCTAGAATGCATTGCCCCTAAGTAGGTGGAAATAAAAAAAACAATATGGCTGGCAAGGCAAGAGAAATGCCAGTTATACTATAAAAACTTACTACTTACTACTGAAATGTTTCAATGAAAAATACTTTAGTGGAAATTATTGTATGCAATTAATTACTCTGCCTAAAGTTATGCATGCTTTGTGTTTTTATGCTTACATAAGAATTATTTATTTGAATATAAAACTCTGTTAAAATCAAACATTCAGCAGCCAACTTTTTGTGTTATTCATGTTGAAATATGGAGTTGCTCTCTACAGTATGTAGAGTGTTCCAAATAAGTAACTTAGACGATTTCATAACGGTTAGGATGCTGCCCTAGAAGAGAATTGCCTCTATAGACAGTCTGTAGGGAGTGAGGTGAGGCAGCTCACCTGGGTTTTATAGAAGAGCTAATGTGAGGAGCAGCTTAGTTGGTAAAGCTCTGTTCCAACCCTCGGGGCTTTTTTAAACAGCACGGGTTGATAAAGTTTATGTGAGCATCAGTTCTTAGAGTTGCCAAGCCAAGGTAAAAATTCCATGGAACAAGAGATTTCTATTAATTAAATCATAATTGGGTTTTATATATTTATTTGCTTCAGACATTTGGCAGAAGAGAGGAGCAAGATTAGACAGAGATTTATATGTAAAATGTAAGAGATTAATTAGAGTACCTTTCCAAAGATGAAATAATCTGCCTGCCTGCAAGGCACACAGATGGCTCTGTATGTTTGCTAATTTGCTCCTCTTTCAAGGTCATTAGTTCTATTTGGTGAACTATCAGAATGTTAATTTGGGGATGGTAAGATTTATGTATGGCATAAACAAGAACAATGCCCTTGTTGTGAACACAGTAGTAAACTCCATTGTTGTTTGTAATCCTGTACCATACAAGTAGATGCCCTGGTCTCATTTAGTTAGAGATAAATTAATAGCCAGACATTTCGGTTAATTTTGTCAAGTGCATCAACTAATATGGTGGTAACCTTTCTTTTCTACACTAAGTGGATAATAACCTTTTGCTGTATTCAATATTAAAAAGACAGCTATAAAGATGTGCCAAGTGAGGTGAATGTAAACATTTCATATAATTTTACTTCAGCCTCCTTTCTCAAATGTACAATTCTCCCAGGTGGTCTTCCTAGAAAGCTGTATCGCTCTCATTTTTCCAATTAAAATGAAAGAAATAAATTTGCCATTTTCTTTTTCTGCTTTATAAACGGGCTGTTTGTTTTGCTAGGCAGGAAATGAGTTTTGGCATAATGGATTTTCGCCATGCATTACATATACTAGCAAAGGGCCGTTCTAAAATAAGGGTTATGCTTCTTTGTTTGCTTTAAACTCTAAGGATTAAGAACTTCTGAATGGTTTTGAAAAATCTGTTACTTTATAGTAAATCATTATTTATTACATTGTAATAACTTATAAATCAACTAATTACATTATGGGATAATACATTATGCTACTTTGTACAGCATGTAAGAAAGCTTCAATAAATGAAGCAAATTTAATGACTATAATAACTGACATCTCTAAAATAAGTTAATTTGTTCTGTAACAGTCTTGACTTTATTATACTGTGGACTCTGTTGTGATGTCTTGCAGTTTTTAGTATAGTGCCAACTTGGTACTAGTTTTTAAGTGCTCTTTGAAGTTGAAAAGAGGCCATACAATTAATCAATTTCTCTGCCTCCAATCTTTTCTCTTAAAATAATAAGGGAAAATGTTTAATCAATTTAAGTTGATTTTCCTTTGGACATTGTTCTTAGTAGAGGACAGGGTGTGAAGCGCTGTCCCCTTTATAGTAATTTATTCTCAATTTTCCAACCCTTTATCTTACTTCATTTGTTATGCTTTTGGAGTAATTTCATAGAGCTTGGATATGAGTTTCCTTTGGGAGATATGATATGGTCAAGGAGATACCATCTGCCCATGGGGAGGGGTGGACTAGTCATTTTACATTCTGTCTTCATGGTTTAGCTTTAATGACAGATTAAAATGATGGACTACATAGAACTTGTAACAAAGCAGGGGGGTGGAGAAAGAAAGACCTTGTTTTTTTCAGAAATGGGTAACTAACCTCAACACTTCTATTGTTTTAAATGCTTCCAAATTTTACCCGTACAAAGTATTTGAGTAAAAACCGGAAAAATGAATCTAGTAAAAAAATGCCTCTCTTTCATACAGAAAGGACTTTTAATTGCAAGGATAAAGGAGGGTTTTATTGAATCTTGTGCTTTCTAAGTTATCTAACTTAATCGATGACGGTTAAAGTTTGGTAAAATCAGAGCATTATTAAAGGGTTCAGTTGCTATAGAGGCATTTAAGTAGTCTGGGACAATGCATTTTTTCCTTAGATGCACTCACCAATTGATTTTAAGATGCTTCATATATAGAATATATCATATATACAGCTTATAAAATTTGGAGTTAAGAAACCTAGATTTATTTCTTTAGCTGGGAAGTCTTCTCAACATCAATGCCAATATTTCAATATTTGGTTTGCTAGTAAGACATTCCATCTTTCAGCTCTAAACGTTTTTATTTATTATGATTGTCAAAAAAATTAAAAATGCCAAAACTAAATATATATATTTAATTTATATTTATTTTTTTAATATTTAAGGACTAAGGCATCATATTAGCATATGCCGAAACAGTCTTTAATGAAGGAATCCAAAGGATTTAATTGTCCAGGGATTAGATTTTTCATCTTTCTCTTCCTTAAAAGCAGTTTTCAGCATGATAAAATAATAATACTATATTTTCAACTTAATATGATATTTCCCCTTGCTAATTGGACATATTCATAAAAAAGACCAGTCATCAAAGTTCAGCTTTTTTGACAATTTAACGAGTAGCAATTTTATAGGTTGATTACATGACGTATATCTTTATTTCTCTTTCTCCCTCTGCTCAGCTTTCATTCTAGAATGCTTTCTCTGCATTTCTTCTTGCTGTCCTCATTCAGTCCTATCAGGATATATTATATTTCTGCCAAAACCGAAGGAAGAAACATTATCCCGCCTCTAACAGTCACATTAACGCTGCCAAAGTACAGTAAGGTATTGTAGGAAAGCAGAATAATGTCAGAATTAATACATTGATTAAAAATGTCATAGATTCAGTGTGTATAAAATTATAATACGTTAACTACATTGGCAAAACTTAAACACCCATGTTAATGTCACACTTCTTTTTCACATAAAAAAACATGGAGACCACCCTATAGCTCAGTGATATCACAACACTGACAGCTGCCTCTGTTAGAGGATTATGAACACAAATGTGAGCAGCAGAAGGCCACACTGAAAGATCTGCAAGTAAATTCCTATACTGATGACTCTGCAAACTTTGAAAATTCAAATTTGAACAAATTATCAGAGTTCATATGGGTAGTGGTCTAGAATGAAAAAATAGAAATAGTAATTTTACAATAGTTTTTGTCAACCAATGAGAGCAGAGGATGTACAACGGGTGATAACTGCCCATCAGTCATGTTTTAAAAGGCACATAAGGAAGTTCAGTTTGAGAAATGAGGTTATGTGGAATTTGGCCTGACCATTACAGTTTGGTTGCACAACAGCAGATTGAAGGTGTTTCGGGAACGCTTTAGTGGTTGTGACAGTATTGAGGTTTATGCTGCATGGATGTGCTTGCACAGCAGTTAGTGTGGTTAGTTCAGCGTGTTTTAATTTTGGACTTTGGCTTTAAGCAACTTATTTAGGAAGTCAAATGCAAAACCAAGAAAGTGATTATTAGCTCTAGCAGATGTTAGCTGAAGATGAAAATAAGCAGCAGACAGATGAATTCACTAAATTGATGTACTACCTGAATGTGTTTTTTGTGCAAAAGACCACTCGCTAATCACCTGCAATACAGTCTTATTTGTACGATTTGGTGCTATTTGCCTGGTTAAATTATTACTGCAAAAATGTATGCAAATGTTCTATTAACTGTGGCAATTTGATCTAATCAAATGAAGTAGAAGAGTGTTAAACCTCTTTTACACATGATATATGCAGACATTTGAATGCACTTTCAGCATTTTACAGGGCTGATCCAGGTGTCTGGATTGCAGTGCTGGAGAGATGCTGCACTGTCACAGTAAAGTATGCAATAATGTCTGCTTCACCTTCAATAATCTAGCAGTAATTGTCACACATATTCCATTGAACATCAAACTTCAAAAAGAGTTTTGTTTTGTCATTTTCTGGTTTTCATAATACCTGTTTTGACTAAAAACACAATGAATAACATTGTGTGTGCATGTGCATTTGTGTATGGAGCTGGGCATGTATGTCTGCATTTTCATCTATATGTGTGTGTGTGGTGACTCAGTAGCAGATAGATTTCCAGGATAGCTTGTAATGGTTCAGATAGGCCACTCTCACCCACAGTGACAGGGAGATTGGACAGTTAGGAGACAGAGTGCAGGGAGAAGGACCCGTACACAGCCTCATTAGCCATGTAGAAATCTCCCAGATGTCAATACAGAGACCAGTAGAGGAATATAGCAGGACCAAATGGAAGGGGTGTTGAGGGGATGACCAAACCTTAAAGAAGAAAGGAGGAGATAAAAAAGCGAGCTTGAGATGGAAAGAGTGGAGATGTTTGTGTGGATCGAGGGATGGAGCAGACACACACACACACACACACACATAAACGCAAAAGAAGTTGGCAGACAGTCGAAAATAAAGCCACATAAAGGGATAAAGCCACATACACTCACAAAAAGTGGTTTGCTGACAGAAAAAAGGAAAAACTTATGCTCACACACACACACAGGAGATGACAAAGAGGGTGTGTTCTCCCCCACCATCCTTGCACCTGTCACACTTTGAGATAATCATCCATCATGGCCAGTCGTTGGCCTGTGTGGTCCTGTTTAATAGACACTATTGACACTAGTCGTCTCCTCTCCCACCCACAAGCTGTCACCATACAGAAGTGATGTGTGTGTGTGTGTGTGTGTGAGGTAGAAAGAGACAGAGGGAAAGAGGAAGAATAAACTCTGGATTATGTAGACATCACAACACAGAGAAAGAAAGCCAAGCAGACCAGTTTCATTTGGGCTGGAGAGAAGGTTCAGTCTATGATGTTTTAGATCAAATTATCTGGGGTCCACTAGCCTGGTGGTGTTCTACATTGGTGGCCAGTTCAACAGTTCTAAATAACAAATGTTTTTTTTTTATAATCATTAATTTTAATCTAATACAGTTATACAACAGTTTGGTCCGGTCTTTTAATTTGACTGGATAAGCAACATTTCAAAATCCAACATCCAACATTCCTGATATTTCATTTAAAAGCAGTGGAACTTTTCACTGTTTGTATTACCTTTCTTGTCTGTTTCTGTGGCATTTCAGACAGTCTATCGGTCTGTGTGTCGCTAGTGGGTTGCTTGGCAACACACAACAGTTTGTCTTACTTTGAAACTATTGCAAATATAAAATAACCATATTATGTAAAAAAGTAAGTCACTTAATATTTACTCATTTATAGAACTGTTGCATGAAAGCAATTGAATTGCTGATAAAGAAATTGTGCTTTTGCTCATTGTTCATTTGATATAGCTTAAATATTGACACACTGTTGCGCTGTCTCATACCTAGCAGACTGCTCCATGTTTAGTGGAATAGTGGTGCTTGACATTGTATTAAGAACACTGCTGTTAACTCATTGTAGATAGTCAGGAAAAGTCCACAGTCTGGGTTTGATCATGTTATTAAAGGATAAAAATACTTAGCAATTATTTCACACATGATTGTTGTATATAAACAAAATTTTACTTTAGTGGGATTGTCAAAATAAAGTGACTTGGTTAGTACTTGGTTAGTAAAAATAGAAACAGGGTGTCCATTAACTGAAGGTGTATTACAATCCTCCACACCACACCTGGCACTTCCAATGTAAATAGATCTGGTGTTTAAAAAAAGAGTAGTCTAGTTTTGTTGTATTGTCTGATTGTTCTATTAGTCTGATTTAGATACATAACTTTTTTTGATGAATGCACAAGTATTAGGCCTGCAATAGGCCACATGGCTTAAAAATGATTTAAGTATGATTTAAGAATAAACTATTGACACTTGAGGGGCCATATTAAACTAGATCTGTGATTGTTTACCATGAAAAGTACACATTCAAGCACATTTGTAATTACCCAGTGTAAAAAGTTTCATTACTCCTCCGAGAAACGTGACTGCATATTTGGGTAGCACATTAACTCCTACTGCTGAGGTGTGTTATGAGGGCATTGACCCTGACATTGAGGTGGCCCAGAAGGTTCAAACAGTGGGAGAACACATGAAGCTATTTGAGAGGATTTGAAGTGCTCCATAAAGGACATCTGGCACAAAAATCAACTGGCTTTTCAACCGGCCAAAGCTTGTTATCCTATACTTTAAGCAAACTCTGGGTGATTCACACCAATGTGTAAGACCTGCTTACAGGTCTAAGAGAGTTTGTAGTATTAATGGTTTTGGCAAGCACTCCTGATCCCCCATCCTTATTGGAGATGAAAAACACTGGAGATATCAGTCTTGGTAAAGCACTTAGAGACTATGGCTTATGATACTATAAGATACTCCATATTTATAGTAGATCAACTAGTCAAGCTACTCTTTTAAGAAACAAATAGTTACATACTATGCATAAAACTGGGAATCACCATTGTAAGTTACATTATTATAAGTGACAAAATTAGCAATTAACAGCTATTACATTAATAATAAAGATTGTTTGCAATAGAGACATTGTAGGCAAGCAATTAATTATTGCCTGATTTCACTTTGCTGTAAAGCTATATGTGCAATACAGTGTTAAAAAGACAGTGCTCTTTAGCATTTTTCCAGTTCTACTTCATTACTGCTCTAAAAAATAGTTAATTACTGAATAAATTACTACTGTTTTGAATAAAGTTACTGTTTTGAGTTATTACTAACACTGATAAAGACCATGCAGAGGAAGGCCTGAGCAGTTATGTAAAAAGGTCATCCAGCTCTACTCTTAGTTGTCCACCTCTAGCATGGGGAGGCCAGACACGTGAGTGGAAGTAGTGGAGGCTAATGGAGGCTTGTAGTAGGGAGGCTGGCAAACGAGGTTCTGGGGCTAGGCAAAGGGGCTGGTCCCATGAGGCTCTGAAAGACTTTAATAGTGGAGCCAGGGAGATGCCTGCCTGCTGTGGTTTCTTGGTTGCCGATGATTTTAGTTTCAGGTGACGTGCATCATGCTCTATTAGCAGCCTCTTCCGACCACAGTTTTCTTTGGCATGTGGAAGGTGCGCTGGAGCTCCACTTGGGACGCATTGCTTTTCAACACATGTACACACACACATACACATGCGAACACATTCGTATGGATGCAGGCCTGCATCTCTACAGCCAAACACAGAAACGATAGACTGACACACACAAACACAAATGCAAACGTACCTAGGCTTTCAGCTCCTCATATTTCCAGCTTTCCCTAAAACACACATACAGACCGGACACATACTCTTTTAGAATGGTGCTATCACTATAGGTCAATGAAGGAATGTGGAAATGTGGAAACTTTTTCTACTTTGAATGGAAATCTTATAAAGTCTTATTAAATTAATACAAATTCTGTCATTGAATTAAATTTAATTTCTATACTGCTTTTCCAAATTTTTCATACTGCGTATGAAAGTCATTACAAAGAACTTGATATAAAAGACTGATCTCATATTGACAGAAATTATTCAAATTTAGAAATGTCTAAACCAGGTAAGGGATCGGGCACAAGTATTTGCACCACACAGAAGTGTGTCCAGACTTCCTGTAGTGCCTGTGTGAAGTGGTTGGATGTTGGTCCCTCGTGTGGTCCCTGCAAGTCATCCAAAATCCTGGGTGGCTGTGAATTTTACTGTAGCTCTTTTTTGTTCTCTTTTTTCCTTCTTAAATCTAACTCTTTTTCCTTAATTTTTCCTTTAAATCGAAATGAAGGAAATTTCCTGTCTGAGGCAATTCTTTGTTTGTGTCCTAGGGTGAGGTGGAAAAAAATAGTCTAAAAATGGAGGCAGGGCTTGCATGACACCGCTCAGCTAAACATTAGAGTCTAATGTGTCATCTGAACAGGGCCTGAATGGAAATTTACAGAGGAACATGTTGAAATGGGTTTCCCTTCCATTTTATTAAGGTTACTATCGAATTAAACACTGGTTTTAGCCATGTGTTAGTGTGTTTTATCAGCTACATTAATGGCACTTTTGGCCCTGTGGACTTAATAAACCCTGTTTTATAAAAATAAACTCTCTCACAAAAACAAACTTTTCACATTCTCATTGAATTATTTAATTTGTCTGCTAACAATGTCCACCAGTGGATATACATGCATCATAGAAGAATTCAGTCATTTTTTACAGATTATATTCAGCTCATGAACATTCTCACCACAGTATCACTTCCAACACACCCCAAATTTTAAACATGCACCTCATATGTACCTTGCATCGTCCTCATGTTTAATTGAAATAGTATTTTCATAGTTTAGACTGAAAGACTGAAAGGTCTGAGTAAAACAGTAAATTCTACACAGGTGTCTAAAAGCAGCAAAATTACTTCTAGGACATATATGTGCCTGAATTTGAAGATATTCAACCCATTAAGAGAATATTACTAAACTGCATTTGGATACACCTTCTTAGACAGACATTAGAGTAATGTTGTGCAGAATGAACAGTAACACAACATTTTCCCGATTATGCACCCATTTAGCCTATAAACACTTCATAAGTCACAAATGATTCACACGCAGCAAAGAATTGAATGTAGACAAAAACAGAGCTGTTTCTCATATGAAGCTGCTTTCATATTCTAATCAGAGTGGTCAGAACATCAAAGAGCCTTATGCAGATCAAGTCATTAATGTGTAAACTCTGTTAGTTGAGTTCAGTTGTGTGCAGTTATAAAGCAGATCATCAGTGCATCATGCTCCATAGACCAAAGTGAGAGAAACTACAGACAAATGAGCCCAGTGGAAAGTCTTTTTTGCCTTTAAAGTGACTGGAACGGTTTCTTTAGGGTCGCACGTAGGGTGTCTGTTTACACTTGTCAAATCTGAACTTATATATTCTTACAGAGCGTGTCAGGGGCAATGAATAACACAGTTGTGACAATTCAAGCCCACAGTCCAAAAGTGAATGGCAGGGAGTGAATGAGTTGTTTGGTCAATACACCAACTCCTTAGCAACCATTTCTGTGGCTAAATGGAGGGAATTTTATGCTCTGGACCCCTCCCAACACACACAAAGCCGGCTACGACTTCATCGCAGCAAGTATAGAAATAATTTATTCTGGTATACCCATTTTGCCAAATCTTTTAATCACCATACATGCTTTTCAGTATGTGTTATGTTGTGTATCCCTTCAGATGCCTGTATGAAATATTTATGTGTTCCTACATGCCACATATGGCAGCGATTTGTTTTGCGAGGTAGAGGAGGATGCTGTAATGCTGGGTTATGTTTTATACAAGCTGAAATCATATTTGACACTCTCCTATGAAGCTTCAAGAGCTTATGAATCACAGCCCTGATATTTGATTTAAATTTATTTGAAAGTTATTTGCTGTGTAACTTGCATGGAATTGAAATTTTCAACAGAGGTTGTTTCCATACACAACGATCTGGTTTTAATGAAATATTCTGTCAATCCAGGATCAAACCTGTGTAATTTAGTTTATAAACAGTTGCCTTAGACAAACATTGAAACTTGAACAAGTTTGCATCCTTATGTTTAAAAAAGTCACTGCATTGACAGACAGCCCACCAGAGTTGGTCTTGGCAGGACACTTATTTTTCTCTGCTTGAAATGCAATAGTTTAAACCCCACTCTGAGCTTTGATGTGCAAGTGTTGTACGTCTGTTCAACTGTAATATATCTCTGTCACTGCATTTTGTAAATTTCCCACTACACCAGTTCTGTAAAATCAGAAAAATGTCACACATTTGCTACACCCAGTGCACACATACAAATGTTTGACATGATCCTGTCTGTATGTACACGCCTTTATGAATAATGTAAAAGAATTGCATGCTGTGCCCTATATTTAAAGCGACGGTCAAAAACACACATCTCATTAAGTAACCCTGTTAACCTCTGGTTGGAGAAACGTGACTTGCACCGCATATGTTGTTTACATTCATGGAGTGGGATGATGTTTGCAGAGAAGGATAATTTGACAGTCCGATAAACCAGCAGACAGACAGATAAACAGTCTGCCTCATTGCCACAGAGATCTCATTGTCAGTCTTACTGAAGCGCTTGTTTTTCACTCTATCCCAACAGCCATGGGGCAATATTTAAGCAGACAGTCAGAAGACGACTAAATATTAAACAACATTTTCTCTATATTTCTTACCCTTACCCTCTTGCCTTTTGTTTTCTATCACTTCTGTAGCTATTTTTTTCTTCTTTTTTTGGCCGAGCCCACAAATCCCAAACAAACATGACGGCCGGCGAGCAGGAGAATGGGCTGACTCATGAGAGAGAGAGAGATGGTGAGATTGAGGAGCTCTCCATTCTCACTGAACCAGAGCAAAGAGCACTGATATTCTGCATACATGCCCATGTAGGGACCACCCAGGTCTAGCTAATGTGAAGTAATATTACTTCTCTGGTTACTTTAGCCACCTCTACAACTGCATTGGTTTAGCTAAGGGTATGAAGTTATAACAGCTGTCTAGAAAGCTATAATGCACTCGGAATACTGACCACTGCTAAAAGAAGGAAAGTGGTTTGATGAATATGCTTAAATAATCATCTATTTAATTTTGGAACCACAAACTGGCCAATAGACCTTAGTCAGGATCAATGCCATATTTATATATTTCTTGTGAATGAAAATGAGGCTGCAAGGAAAACCAAAATTTTCTTTTTTTGAAATATGTATTATCAACACCAAAATATAAGGAGTAAAACGTATTTGACAGTCATTGACAAGTCTTCTCACAGACTCATTTTCATAGCAAGAAAGGAAGCCGTGTGTGTACACTGATGAAGGTCCTTAAGGTTCTTTATTTATCTAAGGATATATTCTAATTTTCTAGAATTAAGATTCTGAAAAATAATTTAAAAAATGAGAAAGGAAATTTGTGGTTTGAATCTTTTTGATGTTCTCTTTTAATTTCATATCTGAAAGCTGTTGCCAATAATTTGATTACATATTTGCTGTGTTTGGCACACAGTCTGCTATCTGCAGTAATTGTCTGTCTGTTTTGGTAAGCACGGATGTCATTGCTATTCCTTTTTCTTTTCTTCTGGTGGCCTTTGGGAGAAAGGCTAATATCTTGTGTGTCAATTCACAGCATGGAAACTTTTAGATCTATATAAGGTTACTCATTTCAGAACTTATTTTCTAAGGGTAAGGGAGGGAACAAATAAATACATTATTTATGAACATATTCCCAGTTCAATGGTTAATTGTTTATGTTTTTCACAATTGCTTTGATGTAACCAGAAATGTAATCCATAAAAAAGAAGAAAGTTTTTCTATTTTATTTTCTGTTTAATTGTTGCAGCATTTTCTGTTTTAATACATTGTTCCTTTTAATGATTTGTGATAAGAGGACATGTACATTACTATGAAATTTATTTCAGTTTTTCTCACAATGATCAAGGCATACATGCCCAAAGCCTCATCAGCTCTGATTAAGAACATCTCTTCAGCTGTCTACTCTTATTAAAACCGCCGTCCGCAACACTATAAACCTGTTATATCTCTACTTCGACTGACCATGTCCAAAAAGTTTTATAATGAAAGAAATGAAACATTCCTGGGTTAGTTTGGGGGTTTAGAAATGCACACTCAGCCCTTTTATACATAGTGGTGGAGGCAAATTCACAGCAGAACGTTGAGTCAAATGTGGATGTAAAAGCTGAACCAACAAATTCATCTGGCAGTACTAACCTAAAAATAAATAAAATAATAGAAAACTTATTTGTTTGCCAGCTGCAAATACTGATGATATTGATGATATATTGGTGATATTAGGCATTTTTACCGTACACTGTAGCGGTCTCTTAAGGATTATGGTGAGGTCTGTCTGCCCAGCCAAGCTGCCCAAATGTGCAGTATATGGCAGCATATACTGTGCTGTCTGTATGTCAGATTGAGAGATGGGGGATTTTTCTCAATGGGTCTTTTGTTCCTGCAATGGCACTATTTAAAGAAGCGCTTACACTTTATGAGCAGAATATGCTAGTGACACTTATTTACAATACAAGTGTGACTGAAAATATTAACAGAGGTATTAGGTAAAAAAGTATCTTAGTTGAAGTAAGAATCAGCACTTATTTAATTGTACTAAGTACCTTTAGTTTAAATTTACTAGGGTAGTTTATAGCATGTGGTCTAAAATTATTTGTGTCATATTTGTACTGTTTTATACAATTAATTGTGGTAATTGTTAATGCCTTATATTATATTTCAGTATGTTTATCTACAATCTGTTAAAGATTAAAAGAATCATTAAATAAATTAATCATTAAATAAAGGTTTAAAAATGGGTTTCAACTGTCAAGATCTGGCAAAACAAAAATAAGACATAGTGTACATCATGAAGTGAGAAAATGTTTAAGCATGCCGGATGTCATTAAATAATATAATGTAAGTTGTCAAAACCGAATGTAGTGCAATACAAATATTTAAAATTTAAACAGAAGTCTGGGGTTAATGTTTCCATTTAAATTCAATAATACTGTCTTCACTTTAATAGTAAAACTGCAATTGCTGTATTTTTAGTACAATAAAATTCACAGTATAGTGTAAACAATTTTTAACAGAAAGACACTATTGAAAGTAATACTACAAAAACAACAAAAATCAATTTAAGTATGACCTAGTATGGTCTTCAGCAGAAATTGTGAGAAGGGCAGAGATTAGCCTACCACAAACTTTAGCAGACTTACAAATTGTGAGGCAAAATTCCACTAGTAATGAATTCTTGCTTGGCTGTACTAAACATAGCCTTAACCGTATCACCCAGGACAGTATTACCAGGGCCAGTTTCTAGATTATAGCACGATAAGAGCACAGCCCCAACTGGTGGGCCAAAGGTGCAAACAGGGAAGAATGTGTCTCAATGCGCTGAACTCCCAACTCAATATTAATAACCTTGTAGACACACCTTAACATCTGTGTTTCTCTCTTGCTGAATGTTCTCTCAGGTACTTCCTGCTTGCCCCCCTCAGAGATGTGTGAAATATACTCCCTCTCTCCAACTCTTCTTCTTCTTGCTTACTTTTTGAGTCATCTTTCTCCATGCTTTTATTGTCTGTGTAACACTGTCTGTGTTTTTTTATGCCTCTGATCTTTTTCTCCTCTAGACATCAGTCTAGTAGACTACGGAGGGCTCTACGAGTGAGTGTCTCTTTCTAAACCGTTGGCTCATTAAGCAGAATGTTTGTATAAGCAAACTTAGTATTTTTAGTGTGTTGTTTGTTTTACATGCCCTCTGTTCTCACAGTAGAGAGGATGCAACTTTTCGCTATGTTACGCTAAAGCCGAGTTCTCTGCGCTTTTGCCACACTGCAGGGAGGAGAATTGCAAAACTTTTCGCCTCTCATTACGGCTGTGTTTCAGAGCGTCTGGGAACACTGTGTTGATGGCACGCCTTTGGTCGCTTCCAAAATTACCCCACAGCAGGTTCTGTGATGTGGTGTTTTCTTGTAAACAGGTTTGAGGATGGGTGTTCCATAGGCTTGGAAAACTAGGTTTAGTGTAAAACTTTCACCCACATCTGAATTCTCAACACACACACACATCTCCAGGCATTGCCTGCGAGCCAGCCGTGTTATGAAGGCCGGGGTGAGAAGTGGGAAGTGGGGGGGTCCACAAATCAGTTATTTTAGTCACCACTGCGACAAAATGGTTAAACTTGTCATTTTGCATATAAATGTGACATTAAAGCAGAGTTTTTAAAAGTTTTGTGGCTTTAGTCCATTTGCGTTGTATTGTAGTATATTTTAAACATTGACAAAAAGAAAGGAAAAGATTTTGTAAAAACATAAATACATAGAAAAAATATATTGTAGCAAAAATATTGATGGCTTACTACAATAAATTTGTCCAATTAGATGCTCCCTAGAAGGAGTACGCTTACTTTTCCAATAGGAAATAATACAGCACAGGAAATAAAACTGAGCTCATCAAGCAATTTCAATGGGTTACTAAAGAAATGCAAATACATAAAGTTTAGTAGTTAGAGTATACTGTATTTCTGCAGATATGTTATTTTTAGCTTGCAAAAATAAAATGTAATGTCCATTTCAGCAAGCACAGTATCATTCTGTTTAGTTAATGGTTGATTAAGTAGAAAGCCATTTCTTCCCTTCCTTCAGGCACAGAAAGACATGGAAACAATTAGACATAGGGTTCATACTTGTATGTTGTCACAAGACCATATCCTCCTTCTAAGTGGACAAAAGACTAAATAATGGGCCTAACTGTTTACGGCAGTATCCTTTACTTTGTGGTTCAGGAGTGGCCCATTCATATATTCCAAACAAGCCAACGTCTACCTAGCCATTGTTAGCTGATTCTATCATAATGTGGTCATGTGACAAGCTAACCCATATGAACAGGCCTCTGGCTGTGCGTTTAGACAACTCTGGTCTAAGTGTTTGTCCTTAGCAATTCATGGCATAAATATTTCACTTCAGACCCACTTTTTTAGCATTCAGTGACATGTTCTTCCCTGAAGAACATATTAATGTCCTGTTCTTTTCAGCAAACCTCACAAATCATTGCAGTAATTACCAAAATTATCTTTGTGGCCTAGCTGGGTTTTAAATTATGCTATTCATATGAGGCCTTTTCTCCTATGAAATGCGTTTTTCTACAGCTGAACAATAAATACAACTTCAGTTCATATGGTGTTCACAAGGATTCAAAAGTCTGAGACCACTAAAAATGCTTCTAGTTTGCATTTTTGTTCCAGAATAATTATTAGTATAACAATCTCAAAAATTAACAATCTCAGTTATTTTTTCTTTTAATCAATTTTGTCTGAGCTCAAACTGAAAATTCAGGGAAAAATTAAGCTTAAAGTGTTAGTTCACCCAAAATACACTTGTGTTATGCATACCCCTCTATGGCTTTTAAATCCCACAAAGTATACCTAACCATTAGTTCTTAAGTTGTGCATCAGGCTTTCTATATTTGTTGTGTTAAGCTCTCTTATTTGCCACCTAACTTTTCTATATGGTTCACTGTTACGTTGATTAGCACCATTGAATTGTCCCATAGGTAGGGCTACTTTTTCTCACATTTACAGGTCTGATTTTTGAATATGAAGTTTTGACATCATCAGGTAATGTTCCCTCAAGATGTGTGGGTGGACACCTGTAATTTGTATCAAGGTGTAGGCGACGGAGAAGGACGCAAACGTTGTTGAGATACACAAGGAATATTAAATGGAGTAATGTGGCCAGACTGGCACAGCAGGTTCTCAGGCCCCAGTACTTTAACTTTCATTAGAGAGCAATTGGTCATACTCACAGCAGGGATCATAGACTGACTACAAGTCTGCATTATTGGCAGTTCCAGAGTAAGTAGTTTTTGTTGATTTCTATTACTTTTTCTTTTATATTCTTCATGTTCTCAGAATAGAACAAAACAACAAAATAGACTAAGACCAAACACAGTTATGTGAAATTTAAATGCAGGTTGGACACACTGCTGTGTCCTTGAATATGGCCAGTCACTGAGAGCCGTAGGCGTCTGGTAAAGAGAGGGGGTGGTGTGGAGGGTCCCAGCACGGCATTTGTCTGGACAAGGCTGTCTAACCCACCCCTCCAGCTGGGCCGGGCTGAGAGCAGTTGAGCCCTCGCTGAGGTCTCATGTAAAGTACCACCTGGGGAGTCTACAACACAGTCTACAAAGTCAATGACAACACAGACAGATGATGCATCCATGATTACTCCATCGTTTTGCTATTTACTGGTGCTTGGCTATGGCTATGCCATTTTGTTTAGCTCACTCGTAGTGAGCTAAACAAAATGGCATAGCCAATGAGCTGCACTCGTAGTTACGTTGTTATCGTATGCAACAACATCTTTCTTCTCCTGTAGCATCTATGCTGCGGAACACTGTGACTGTTCAGGAAACTGTTGAACAATGAAGTTGTGCCCAGCCAGATCTGTAAGCAGTAAAAGACAACCCTTTGTTTCTAAAAAAAGAACTGTTTGACATTTGAGAGGAGACACAACCCGTTCCTATGAAGTTTGCCGGCATCGGGGAACAGACCGGAACCCTTCAAGCTATTTCCAGCCTCTGTGAATACCAGTTATTGTGAACGTGTAATTACAGGCCTAGACGCTGCACTTAATTCCCAAACAATATGGTGTACTTATACACAAGGATGTCAAATTATATTCAACCCACCATCTAAAAAGTGCTGCCAGAGTGTGGATACCAAAGCTGCCGTATAGTGGCCGCCAAACCCTCTGCCACCACCCTATTCTGCTTTCTCATTATCCTAAGGCCCTGTTCCATGACCCTAATGATGATGACGGAGCGGAGATTGCCTCCAACAAACCACAATGCATTTCATAGCTCAAACAATATCATGTGGAAAATATGGTGCCTGAAATAGACAGCATCACATTTGTTGTTTGTTTGTTGTAAGGAGAATATTTCATGAAAGGTTCTGCTAAAAGGCTGTGTTGGTAATCTTCAATTAATAAGTTTTTTTCTGAAAAATTATTTTGATCCTATTATAACACCAATGAGAAATAACAGTTTTGTCTTCTATTTCTTAGAAGCTTGCCAAAAGCAGCAACACCATAAAAGATTACAACAAATAATCCTGCTTTAACTGCCCTTATAAATAGGAATACCATGGTAACACAGCAGGAAATTGTTCTATTAAAAACAGTTGCTATAATTTTGTTGTGAAAATGAATTGTCCTCTCAAATAGCAACTTTTTCCTTACCTGTTGTGTTGGACTCCAGGGTCTCATTTTAAATATGGAGGACAGTGGCAGTTTATTTTGGGCGTCTCTCTGAGTCTCTAAAATCAGAGTTGTTGTTTTGAGTTAACATTGCCTCCCCAGTCTTTTAACCATAACTTGTTCTATTGTCAAAACTAAATTTGATAATCTCTTAATTACTAGCGGTAATGACAAATAAATATTGCTATAGGGCTGAAGAAGCAAAATGTGAAGGGACGTACATCAGAGGTTGCAAGAAAATAGGAAGGACATATTATAGTGTAATACAAAGCATAGTGTGTTTTAAGCATGGTGCCTTGAAAAGCTTTTGCAAGGGAATAGAGAGAACTTTGGTTTTTTTCCTTTTTTTCCCCTGTGTCTTGTCTCTGTTTCTTGGACAAGCCAATGAAGTTCCTGAATCACAAGTAGCCCAACAAACCCCTATAATTTCATATTGCCTCACTAGAAATTTGTGTCCCTCAAAAGACGATTGAAAGGGAACTATGTCTGAAAGACCCACTGTTTATCCTCAATGCCCATTCTGGTAAAATGTTTGGCCCTCTGCTCTTAATGGGTGGAAATGTTAGCAACATAAGGGTTTGGTGTACATTGTAGAGGGCAGCTGACAGTTGCCATTTTGCCAGCTCATTGGCTTGGGCCTCGTCTGTGCCACCAAGCTGGAGAGACTGCCACTCAGCATTAGGTCAAGGTTTCCCTGAAGAGACGACTATTTCATGCAACCAAGAAATTACATTTGAGAGCAGAATTTGATAATATGCTTATTTTCTCCACACAGCCGCAGGGAAAGAGAGAGAAAAGGGGAGTGGTGGAATTAAATGCTACGTTAACTTTGGAGGCATCTTTAAGGCAGCAAAAAAACGTTGGAGAGAGCATTTTTCTTTTCTTTGACTGGCTGCTATGCCTTGAGAGAGAGTCGCTGCAACTTAAATGTCTCCAAAGACTCACACACCCTAGTTTTCTATGTTCTCTAAAAAATGTGCATGTGGTTTCTGTTCTTTGAAGTAACACGACTTGCCACTTGGATTGACCGAATGCTTTCGTTTTACATCCTTGGAATTGCTATATTGCAGAAGACGCTGGCTTTGAAGAGTTTAATGAAATTAGTTATGTAATCAGAAAACAGGTTTTCAGTTTTTATTATGATGGAATGAAAAGGGCAAGTTAGACAGGAAATTTTAAACACAATGAAAATGAAACTTTTCCTAATATTGTCAAAATGGTTTTCCTTCTGCACATCGTTCTGGGTCAATATTTACCATTTACTTTATGGGTCTCATGATTTGGGATGCAGATCTAATTACATACCCATACAAATAATATATTCATATAGTTTTATCAGACAAAATAAAACAGAAAATGATTATGTATCATGTTAAATTGGATGTCTGCCATAAATTGTGAACATGCAAAAAAAGGAAAAAAATCTGATTGGTCAGAGAATTCAACTAAGTGCACCAATAGTCTCTTAAGTTCTAGGCATGCTGGTGGTTATACTGTAATGCTACATGTAGACTGTGCCTTCTCTAGAAGTCAACACAAGATAGTAGCTGTCTTCTGCAGCTCCGGCATGCAGATGACTAGCCATGTTGGCCACAATACCATGTGACCTTGCTTGAATACAGGTATTGAACTCAGAATTCCAGTGGGTACTGAATTATACTGCACATTCAGGATCACCAGGGGCTCTTCAATGTAATCATTTGCTTCTGCCAAAAATAAGTCAAGAATGTATTTTGGGAAACATTTTGATAATTATTCCCTTTCTGGAGTTTTGTCCTTTAATGTTGATGTGTCCATTCTAACAGGCATGCATTTTGTATGAAATTACATTTACATTTACATTTATTCATTTAGCAGACGCTTTTATCCAAAGCGACTTACAAGTGCGGAATACAACAAGCGAGTCAACCTGAAGAGGCAACTAGACACAATAAGTGCTCACAATACAAGTTTCAGACATTGCTCAGAGTATCATATGCTACAACAAGGGAGAGATTTAAAGGGAAGAGGGATAGGAAATGAAGGGAAAGGATTTTTTTTTTTATGATGAGGTTAAGTGCTCACGAAAGAGATGTGTTTTCAGCTGTCTTTTGAATATTGCCAGGGATTCTGCATTGGTTCTGAATTACACTTTCTCACACAAGGTTACTTATGTCAAATAAAAGTTGTCAGAAAGTTTTTGTACCTACCTTGAAATAAAAACAGATTTGCCTAAGTTAGACCAAAAACACTTCCCAGTACCCGGTGTTAGTCATCAACAAGCAATCAAGCTTCATTTCCACACTATCAATCAGGATTAGATAGAAATGCCAAAACTAATAATTGCAGTTATTACCATGCATGTATTAATTCATTGAAACTGTACAGTGAAATAAGCACTGTCTAAAATGTGCACTTCATCATAACATTGAGGGAAAGCTAGCCTCAACAGCGTCTGCACACATTTCAACATAAAAGATCAACATTAAGCTGTGGAGGACAAACACATGCTGGAAAAACAAACAAAACCACAATGTTCTGCTGAGTGGCTTTATCTCCATGTGTTCCTGTTTGTTTGTTCTATTAAACTGTGGATAAATTGTCATGAGATGATGAGTAAAGAGCTCTTGATTGCTCAAAGCATCACATAACTTGTATGGATGTTTAAAATCATGACATGAGACATATTTTGCCTGTTCATATAAAGTACACAGAAGAGCAGAAATTGCTACTGGCCTTCCATACATTTATTTTGATTAGATCCCAATGGTGTCAAATAAGCAAAGTGGTCTGTTAGGGGTTCTAGTAATAGTTTTAGAGTGTTGGTGCTCTGCAGGACATAATGAAAAGACCCAGGAGGGACAGATTGACTGGTTTCTTACATTGACATAATAATAGGGTGACCTGGGAAAACCTGTTCACAAAAGGCAACATGCAACAACACCAGGCTACTTGCTCACCCTTTGCCAAATCTGAACATCACTTAAAACTGAATGGATTTTGGTTTGCTGTACATGTTCATATGTTCAAAAAATTTGATTGGTCAGAGAATTCAACTAAGTGCACCAATAGTCTCTTTAGTTCTAGGCATGCTGGTGGTTATACTGTAATGCTAAATGTAGACTGTGCCTTCTCTAGAAGTCAACACAAGATAGTAGCTGTCTTCTGCAGCTCCGGCATGCAGATGACTAGCCATGTTGGCCACAATACCATGTGACCTTGCTTGAATACAGGTATTGAACTCAGAATTCCAGTGGGTACTGAATTATACTGCACATTCAGGATCACCAGGGGCTCTTCAATGTAATCATTTGCTTCTGCCAAAAATAAGTCAAGAATGTATTTTGGGAAACATTTTGATAATTATTCCCTTTCTGGAGTTTTGTCCTTTAATGTTGATGTGTCCATTCTAACAGGCATGCATTTTGTATGAAATTACATTTACATTTACATTTATTCATTTAGCAGACGCTTTTATCCAAAGCGACTTACAAGTGCGGAATACAACAAGCGAGTCAACCTGAAGAGGCAACTAGACACAATAAGTGCTCACAATACAAGTTTCAGACATTGCTCAGAGTATCATATGCTACAACAAGTTTGCTGTACATGGTTCATATAGAATGTAACTGATGTACAATCACAGTTGTACGTTTATTGGTTGTTTTACAATGGCTAACAAGGTAGTGCAATCAATTAGATTTTGGAGCTAAAACTCAGTGTTTAATGTCTTTAAATGACTCAGTATGTCTGAAGATAGTAATCCTAATCAAAACAGTTTGGTATTGAGTTGATTCCATTGACCTACATTGAAGAAGAGGTTAAAAACAACTAATTCTAATAAATAACTTTAATATAACAAAATTAGATATATTTACTAATCACCTAATGTCATGATTGTTCAATAAAACAGGAAAACATGGAAAAAGGATTAAAGTCTTTCTCCCTCAGCGTGGGCTACAGACTTCATCAGGTGCAACTGATCAAGAAAACTTGAGTATCAGCCAGCCATGAAGCACAGTCCAAGTGCTTCAACATTAATCAAACATAATTGGTGCTTAAAGTCTTAAATTATTTATTATTGTGAGATCTGACAGTGCTGCTCAGAAGCAAATTGGGATCATCTTCCATGACCACCAAGGATTTGGAGATTAAGCCAGAACTAAGTTTATTTCCTCCATAAGGCTTTTATCCCTGCAAACGAACCGTTTAAACGGATCACCCGCGACAGATAACCGCGTTACTGTAAACGAGAAATGAGGCTGTTCCTCTTAAGACCCCCCCTTCCTCACCCTGGTCTAATTGTGCCATGGATCCCCGTGGGTTTAGATGTTTGACACTGCGAAATGCTCTTAAATCCTCCTCGCTTCTCTTTTCCTTATGCTGTGCTCCCTATCTAGAGCCAAAAGGATGTATGTCGAATTCGTAAATTTATCACTTTGCAAAACGGTGCATTAAATGAGTGCGGATACGCTCTGATTTGAAATGCTGACTTAAGAAAAGAAGTTATGATGTTTCGAAATGAGTTTGGATCATAGCACCAACCACCTCCTAGCCCCCTCCACCCCACCACTCCAGGCCTCCCATTGCACCCTTGTCTGCTTCTCTTTTCTTCTCTTTTCCAGCAACAAATATTGCCAGTCTCTCTCTTTCTGCCTCTAGTCAATCTATAATGTCCACTGCTGTCATTACCATCAGTAAGCAACTCTACACATTACAGCAACACCTTATGATTAGCATTTAAGCACTTATATGTAGCTGTATAAACTGAATATAAATAGATTAATTAATATTCGGAGGCATTGATGCTATTTTGATGTAAGGAATCATTATATTTTGTCTGTTTCAAAAATGGCATTCCAAGACACCACGTTGAATTTATTTGCAACCGGGAGATAAACTGAATCAAAAATTCTTGTAAGCCTTTTTAAATCCATCAGAACTGCTATGTTAACTAATACAAAACGTGCAGTGTTAATTTTGTTTTCAAAGTGTAATCCTCTTGGTCCTATTCTGCTGAGGGAAAATGTGAGCCCAATGGCATTCACTGCACAAAGAGTCTAATTCCCAGACTGTTCCCACCAGTGTGCTGCTATCTGTTGTCTTCTACCTGTTTAGAACAGAAAGCCCAGCATCCTGCTGGCACAAACCTTTTGCAAAAATTTGCAAAATTGTTTTGCCGTTATTTCATAAGTATGGAGTTTAATTTATACAGTTCTGTTCATTTATATATTTTAATTTATTCTTGTCTCAGAAAGGGACGTAGCTGTTATGGTAGCATTACAGTTAACAAACAGAGCCAGCTCTGTAAAACTCACATAAAAAATCTATTTGCTTTATTTGATGGCACACATAGGTATGTTTCCTCTGATATGTTTCTTCTTGGATTGCAGATAAATTTGCTGTATAAATCATGCTTTCTGAACCTCTCAAGTCCCAACCCACTGAAAATAAATCTGTATAAAGTGTGAGTGAACTTCTGCCATAGATTCAGCATTCTCAAGAGACATTCAAACATGACTGTGAAAGGCTTTAATGACAACCAAGACCATAAACCCTTTTTCCTCACTATTTTTACACTTTCAACTTTCTCTCTTTGGTCATCACTGTTATCTCTCAATTCCATTTAGCTCCGTTTGTTTGGAGAGTGCATAAGAAATGCTTTAGGGACTAATCTACACCTGTAACCTTGCTTGCTTAGTGTGCAAGGTCACCTTGTACACTAATAATAGCTTGTATAGCAAAGGAAGGTCAGAATCAATGGTCTGTATAGTAATATAGTGTCTAATACACATTCGTTATCACAATCCCATTAAATCCAAACCCTAAACTAAAACTCTTCTGCTTTGGACGTGCTAAAATGATGTACTGAGATTCTGTGGTGGTACCTCTCCTCTTTCCACAAGTAAACAAGCCATAATTAATTGTACAGTGTGTAAATTTAGCCCAAATCATGGGGGCCATCTTAACCCTCACCGCAAAGAAAGGTCCTAGCAAATAGCCACACAATATGTTTAATTCAACATTTTCTGACTGGACCCAACAACTGGGGTCTCTGTGTAAAGTCTCAGACGAAGATAAAACCATCCAGACTTTTGCTGTCATTTAAGATTATAATAATCATACAGTGTTGGTGATATGCTGATGATTCAATATAATGCATGAGTAACAGAACAAGACTTCTAATCATATGATGGCCATGACAGTGACAAAAGTGATAACGATGTCAAAGATAGCTCTCGCAATGTTTACAGTATGCACTCTTAATATAGATGGTGTTAAAAGGTATTATGGGAGAGAATTTTAATCTTGCCTAGACATGAAAATGCACGCAACTACTTTCCCTTCTGCATGCTTTCATCATACAGCACATGTGCAGTTAAAATAAACTGTTTACTAGGTACTTTCTTTAGATTGCATGTCCTATATGGCTACTTTTTCAAATTTAGCAAAAAGTAGTGCATCTAGACTTACTTAAAGTGAGACCATGTCCTCAAAAACTTGATCAGGTCATCTGGCCTCAGTCCGGCCCTAAATCAGTACAGATGAACTGATTATTTAAGCGCAAAATACAGTTTGTACCAGGTGCGTGCTCTCAAAGGTGCGTTGGATAGAGCAAGTCAAAGAGTTAACATAAGGCAAGAGTGTGGATGTAGCAGTGGGGTCTTTGAACCCTCCAGGTGCAGCTGTTATGTTGACTGATGGAAAGAGGCTTTGGCCCGAGAATGCAATGCCTCAAATGCACCAAACAGGTTTTTTGTTACTGAGGAAGTATTGTTATACTTTGACTTGTTTATCAAAGAATAAGTTACTGAACAATGCATTTTTTCAGAAGATAGTTGAGGTCGAGAGTGTGCATTTATGTGCGTGTCTGAGACATTCCAGTGGGGTCTTATTTGGCAGTGTGAGACAACAACTGCATGATCATCCGCAGGCAAGTTCACACTGTGTTTTCCTCTGTGTTCAAACCCTCTTTCTTTGAGCGAAGAGTATGTGTCAGTAGGTTTACCAACGTGTGTGATTCCCACTGGGCTCATATTCTATGCTGAGCTCTGTTTTATCCCCTGTTGTTTTGCTATTCAAAAGCTGCTGCCCTTGTCTCTATCACTGTGCCCACATACTCATTAAAAACAAATATGTCCTCATTAGCAGCAAGGCATAGATTACACGTGTACACATCATTCTGTGGAGCCTGTTTCCGCAAACATAAAAGCCCTCCTGTCATGATTCTCAAAGATGTTTTTCATTTACTTTTAAAATATCTCATACGGCTTTATATGTGTGTGTGTGTCATTTTGTATTTTATATATATATATATATATATATATATATATATATATATAATTATATATATATATATATATATATATATATATATATATATATATATATATATATTTATATATATGCACCATGAATGAATTAGTCGATGGCTGTGCAAACCCTCATCACTTTCACTTCACAATATTTCCTTTCACAGGAGGAAAATATAATCATTGCAGGTTGTAGAGACATAAAAATGCCACATAGTTTGAGGGTTCTGTTAGGTCACAAGGGCTGAAGAAAAGGAGGTGAAAGGAAGACTGAAATAAAGAGAATCTCCTCAGCTTTTGGCCTCTTTACATGCTCCCGTGTCCAGATTCAATCTGTACCCTGCAGCACGTTACTCTTTCTGGTGGGGAACTGAAAAGGAGCAAAATGTTCCATGCGCTCTACACTTATTGCCTCAGGCTGCGCTATGATTTCTCTCTCAACCTCTGTGAGCTCCTAGTGTCTTTTTCTCCAGATGTTCAGGAACATCTAAGCTCAAAGCACAATAATGTTTCCGAGGCCTTGCGCGACTCACTCTTCTCGCTAACCCTCATGGGATGCGTTAGCAGCGTGTAAAGGTAAGCTCAACAAGTAGAGAAAACGCTTGAGGTTAGCATCAGATCAATGAGAGAAAAGTGCAGTGGAAGACGGGGGAAAGCAGCAGTTGATTGGAGGGTCACCACCCTGTGCGAAGGACACAGGTTGAGATAACGGCAAGGGCTGTAATTAGCAAGGCAAAGCTCTGAATACGAGTCCTACTGTGCAGTGTGGGGAAGCAACATGTTAATTACTACTTTTATCAATGCACAAAAATACAGCAGGAAGTATTCACTCAAACCTCACGAATGTGCAGGCAAATGACGATCACATAAAAACAATAATGGACAAAATGTGTTTTGGGTACACAGTTGTGTTTATTTTTGTCACACTTTGAATAGATGGCAACAGAGAATTAAACAATTACTGCATGTCCAGGTAAAATACTGCATGCTAATGCTCATTGAGATGGTAAATTAACTTGTTTGATCTCAAACATGAGTGAACTGAGGAAAGGAACTCATTGTTTATTATATGAATAATAAATGTGGAAATATTACACCAATTAAAAGATTTAGGACTAGATTTATTTATGTCTGTAAATATGAACTAGCATAATTTTTTGACATGATAAATGCATGACAAATACCTTCATATATTCACACATCCGATACTGTATTATAATCTTGTATTGACACGATTGATCCTGACCTAAAAATAGCAATCACAGTAAAGAAAAGTTAGTTAAAAGTATTTCTCCTTCACTCATTTAACATAAGAGCAGAAATACAGAAGCACAAGCAGTGACAGACCATACTGTGTAGAGTACACTAAATAACTGGTATAATTATAAATTATAAAACACAACTCAAGCAATAGACTTGTTGGTCTCTAGTGGCCACCCGACCTAAAATACTTGACCATTGCCAATGGCATGTCTTCAAGCAACGTACTACACTCACTCAACCTTAAGGCTGCAGGGTTTATCCCTCTAGTGTGGACATGATCATAGAACAGGAATACTATGTCTGGACTGATTCTGACTCACCCCTGGAGACTGCAAGCTGGTTATTTTGTCTTGGGAAGTTGCAGTCTCTGCCATGATGGAAGCAAGTCAGTTTGTTGACATGGTGGTATGGAATGTTACACCTTGTCATGCTGCTCCTGTAGAAGAAATGTCTTTCACTGTGTAAAGAGATGGTTCTACAAAAAGATTTTTGGAGATATCTGTAGAGAGAATGCTAAGGTCTGATCTGTTATCTCTCAATTTAAAACTATTAGCATAAGAATGTAGCACTTTTTAATTCTGTAAACTTTCCAAACAAAGTAACAAGATGACAAACACTGTAAACAGCCTACTTACTATTAGGTAATTGAAAAGAAAAAAAATGACATTTTCTGTACCACCTGCTCATTCTTTTTTGACATTTATCTTTAGTTAGAAAAGGCGAGCATGTAAATTGCCGGAGACAAGTGTTTGCAGGATTATCTTTACATACTCTCAGATTAGTGGTGGATGTTATGCCATGGTTGTCGGGAAAAATTAAAATTAATTAGACAAAGAGCTAATGAGAGTATGGCGGTTATATTAAACTCTATGAACCTACGATTGGTTTTAAAGTAAATTGTGTTTTGTGTTACTTTGCATTCCATTTAAGTTTTGAACAGGTTTGAGAGATAAAAAATATTACAAGAACAATTTTATTTTATTTTATTTTATTTTATTTTACTTTATTATATTTTATTTTATTTTATTTTATTTTATTATTTTACAACCCCAAATCAGAAAAAGTTGGGACAGTATGGAGAACACATAAAAAAAGAAAGTAGTGATTTCTGAATTTACTTTGACTTGTATTTCATTGCAGACAATACAACAGCACATTATTTAATGTGTTCCTCATGATTTTTATTGTTTTTTCTTCAAAAAAACAAAATTCCTATTTTGGTTCTTGCAACACATTTTAAAAAAAGTTGGAACAGGAGCAATTTAGGGCTGGTAATCAGGCAAATTGGTTAAATAATGATGTGATTTGAAACAGGTGATGTCAACAGGTGATTGTAATTATGATTTGGTACAAAAGCAGCATCCAAGAACGGTCTAGTCCTTTAGAAGCAAAGATGGGCCGAGGATCACCAGTTTGCCAACAAATACATGAGAAAATTATTGAAATGTTTAAAAACAATGTTCCTCAAAGAAAGATAGGAAGACATTTGCTTATTTCACCTTCAACAGTGCATAACATAATTAAAAGATTCAAGGAATGTGGAGGAATTTCAGTGTGTAAAGGACAAGGGCGCAAACCTAAGCTGAACAACCGTGCACTCCGATCCCTCAGGCGGCACTGCATCAAGAATCGTCATTCATCTATAAGCAATATCACCACATGGACTCAGGACTACTTTGGCAAACCTTTGTCAAGTACCACAATATGTAGTTACATCCACAAATGCCAGTTAAAACTGTACTGTGCCAAAAGGAAGCCCTATATTAACAGTGTCCAGAAGTGCCTTCTCTGGGCATCTGGGATGGACCATCACACAGTGGAAACGGGTACTGTGGTCAGATGAATCAGTATTTCAGGTATTTTTTGGGAGAAATGGACACCGTGTGCTCCGGACCAAAGAAGAAAAGGATCATCCAGACTGTTACCAGCAAAGTCCAAGTCCAAAAGCCAGGGTCTGTCATGTTATGGGGTTGTGTCAGTGCCCTTGGTAAAGGTAACTTGCACTTCTGTGATGGCACCATTAATGCTGAAATGTACATAGAGATTTTGGAGCACAATATGCTGCCTTCAAGAAGACATCTTTTCCAGGGACATCCATGCATATTTCAACAAGATAATGCAAAACCACATTCTGCACACATTACAAAGTCCTGGCTGCGGAGGAAGAGGATACAGGTACTTGACTGGCCTGCCTGCAGTCCCGACCTGTCTCCAATAGAGAATGTGTGGCGCATTTTGAAGCGCAAAATGCGACAACGAAGACCCCGTACTGTTGCCCACCTTAAGACTTGTTTGCAGCAAGAATGGGACAAAATTCCACCTGAAACACACTTTGTGAAAAGGAATGGCAACATTAGAAAGTGGTAAATGCTTTACTGTTCCAACTTTTTTTGAAATGTGTTGCAAGAACCAAAATAGGAATTTAGTTTTTTTTTGAAGAAAAAAAAACAAAAATCCTGAGGAACACATTAAATAATGTGCTGTTGTATTGTCTGCAATGAAATACAAGTCAAAGTAAATTTAGAAATCACTACTTTTTGTGTTTTCCATACTGTCCCAACTTTTTCTGATTTGGGGTTGCATATTATATTCGGTTAGTTGCTAGTTGCTGACTGTTAAACAGTGAAATGGTACAATTTATTACATTTTAGCATTTCTTTTTTTCATTTAAAAACGAATCAACATGAAATATGCCCGTTATTGTATTTTGTCTGAATAGGAATAAATATTGAATTTTTTTCTCCTATAGCTTATCCAGTTCTAAAACTGTATATTTTGCATAATTGTAATATGTTTTATACAGTCCTGTAATTTAATTACATGAGAATATATATAATTAAATGTATAATTAAAAGCAACTGATTTCAAGTTTAATTTTGGTGCACTGCTTAATTCACTACAAAGCCTTTTCATAAGTAAATTAATATGAATCAATAACTGCTCTCTAGCTTATCTGTTCAGTTGAAGGCCAAACTAATGCTTTTTACACATGCCAATTGTTTTTACAACATACAGTTGGTAATTGTGTGGTATCAAATTATTTGTTTAATAAGTCTTCACTTCAATCAATAGATTCAAATACCATTTTATTTTGTAGTTATAAAACACAAAACTAACATATTTTAAGTGTAAAAATCATAGTGAGTTTTCAACACAGAGCGCCACTACAGAATAGCTGCACAACCGCATATACTAGATCAAATTGGAAACTCCTAAAATAACTCTTGTGACCAGAATATCTCTCTCTGAATCTTGCAACAGTGAGGAATCTGATGAGGTAGTGTTGCATTTTTGTTTGTGCTTCTGTTGCAAGCGCAGTCCTGGAAATCTCACCAGCAGTACGACATACAAATATAACCTATACCATGGTAAGTACAGTGTTGTTTTTCAGGCTAGAATTAATGACCTTTTTTGTTAACATGCAAAAAAATAATGCGTCAGTGTCAAATAATATTTTGTATGCACGTGGTCTTTTTTCCCGGAAACAATAAACTGATTTGTTGAAAGTTGTGCATGAAAGAGTGCAACAAACTCTGCTGCAGTAGATGTGTGTTGTTCATTATCATCTGGGGAGCTTGTGAGCCAACCATAATAAACAGGACAAATACTTTCCAACAATGTCATTGAATAATACTTTTTAACATGCATATGGAGTTTTGAACATGTATTTTTAATAAGAAGCTCAAATTATTTGTCATTTGCAAATTTATCTGACAGCCTGCCATTATTTAACAATTATCAGGAACAGGTTTCAAACAGGTGGTGTAAAACATACTATGCGAACAATATTTTAAGCCTAAGAAGTCAGGGACTAAGATGAACATCGGTGAGGATCTAGGCACTATTTATTACCCCATTATAAGAGTGCCCCTGGAAGACTGACGTTAAGTATAACACAAAGTGTTGGCTTAAAGGATGTCAAACAGATGGCTTACAAAACCCAGGATGTTTTTGAAGGGAAAGACCTCAGCTTACATTATTAAGCTGTCATGTATGTACATACCAAATATTCTGGCAGGGATAAAATCAGATGAACAGAGCAGCAAGATAAGTGAGCTGTGTGGAATAAGAAGAAAGAACGAATCTCTCTCCCGCTACGTTAACAGCGAGGTCAGCATTGCTCTTGCCAAAGCCAGACAATATGAACTTTTGCATGCTTTGAGTTCATCCCTGGGTCCTTACCCATCAATATAGCAGCTCATTTAAGCCTTCATTAAACCCGCGGAGAAACAACCTTAGACGATGTCATCAAGCGCGGATACGTCCTGCTTAGCCTGGCAGCCTATCGTGTGCAGAGCTGATGGCTTGGAACAGGTACTTGGGACAAAACCGAAGCAGATGTTTCACTTTAAGACCACTCTTAGATGTCTAATGAATCCAAAAGTTAAGGCCTGTTGATCCAAAGTCGTTTGATTTGCCAGTGGAAATGGGGCATCACATTCATAATGAGCAGCATTACCTAATCATAGTAAGGCGGCAGGCGTCATGGGGGGAGTGGTGGGCCGGAATGGGGGTTGGGGGTTTGTAGGTAGGAAATGAAAGCTTCTAATGCCTTCTGAATGTTGGGAATGAATCATTGGTGCTGAGCACATGCTGCAGAGTCCAACTGTCTTATTTCCTTTATCCTATCGGGACGCTGAGAGCACTTCAACCTTGCAATCAGGGAGACCTTAGAGAAAATCACTGAGACCTACGCAGACCTTTGAGCAGTCGTGTAACTAAATATGTGGGTTATCCAAGATTCGTGAGACACAAATGATGGTAAATATATGTTTGTTTGTATATATGTATGTGTGCTGGGGGAATAATATAATTTAAAGACAACTTGTTATGCAATAATGTATTTAAATAAATTAAATATCTGAACCATCACAGAAAAAGCTATAGTTTATCACATCACACAGACACACAGGTTTGAGTGTCACTTAATAGTTTGAAAAAAGAGGTGCAATACTCCAAAGAGCAAATAGAAATTAGATTGCAGAAAGTAAATCTTCCCACACTTTTGTTCAGGCCAAAAGGCAAACATTAATTGCCAGTGGATGATGGTAAAATGTTTAAATTATGTATGCTACAGTTAATGAAAGGCAGTATTTTTGTTTCTGACTGCATGAAACAAACATACTGCAGCATGGCACAATGTAAATATGAGATTTTTGTTGGTCTGGACATCAAAATTCCCCACTGCTTAATTTGCTTTATTGAGAATTGTTACACTAAACAAATATTTTTGCTGAACAAACCTTTCAGACAGAAAGTATCTGTTACTTCTCTGATGTTAAAAGGGTGTTATGAACTGCCCTCATGCCTGTTCACCCAGCCTTTCAGCTTATTGTTCATCATTCTCAGAACAGTAGCAAACCCTCTAAGCACGTTTTTAGCTATTTGTGCTCTTTTTGGTAGTGAAGTGGTGGACACTTTAACCTAATAGACCTTAATGCTTATGGCTCTCAGTGGAGATAATTGCACCCCATATCCATCCGCCCTGACCTCTTTCACCACTGCTGTGCTTTGACGAGCTGGACTTTCAACTAAGCGAGTGAACCTTGTTGCCAACAAAATGGAAATGTCTTATGTGTAATGTCTTTATTTTGTTATTTCTGGTCCTACAGAGGGATACAATTTATTTAAAAGAAAAACTAAAATTTTCCCAAAGTCATGACATGAAGTTTAACAAAAAAAATATACTTTAAGTATAATTTAACAACATTTAATAACATTTAACTAACACTTAATATAAAATGGGACAGAAATTCCTGCCCCAAACTCACGCCATTGCACAAGCCAACATTGTGTCTGGTTGTTTAAGCAAACACTCCATCATTTCCATTTTGGGGGAAATCAACCTGCTAATGCCATATTTGCCATATTTGTAAGTGTAAGTTGAGACAGAAAAAATATTTTTACATAGAAGAAATTACATACCTCAGATTTATATAATCATAGGCAAACAGACACAGTTAGGGCCTCAGTTTTGACCCCAGTCACATAGCCATGACCCTTGACATGTCTAACATCTCTGAGCTTCCATGCTGATGGCTTTTTGTCACTTTGCACTACCACCAAATGCGTCACATCAGCTATGGTGAGATTAGAAAATTACACAAATGGAAGGGTGGAAAGGTATAATTGAAAATGGCAAAGGGTTGAATAGGGAAGACATTTAAAATGAGAGCTCTGTGTTGTTTCGCTGGCAGGATGTTGGGAAGCCTTGGAGGAGCGTGCTGAAGAATCATTACACTTTGTGACAGTGCTCCAGGACAGCGGCCGTCGGAGAAGGCTGGCACATCGCGCCCAGACAAACAAGAGCGGAGTTTAATCATGGAGATTACTGCACTGCTGCTGCTGCCATGACGGGGACTAATTGAGGAAATAAAGACACCTTCTAATGAACATCTAATTAAAGCCGCACAATGTTCCAAGAAGCATCTTGAAGAATGTACTAAGGAAAATAAGACAGGGTATGCAAGTATATTTATATTTGTGGCCTGTTTCCCAAAAGCATTGTTATGTACATAAATACATTTGTAGATTACCATCCGGGGTAACTACTGTCAGCAAAAAGCACCTCCTATTTAAACACACACATTAGAATATCGTGGCATTAAGGGTCAACAATATTATATTTAACAGCATTTGTGATTTCAAAAGATGTGTGTCAATTAACCCTTAATGCAAATTAGAAAAGAGGCCCATCTAATGAGTAACAAGATGCTGCTCCTTCATGAAAATAACATTGGATGTGTGTTGTTTTTAATGAGCATTGTTTATAAAAGCAAAAATTCTTAATTATACATGATATCAAAGAACGCATGAGATTTGCTCAATTCATTGATAAATGTATTTATAATTGAAATTTAATGCACAAAACATTGCCTGGTATAGAAGGTATAGGAGGCTGCCATAACATTCCATGTAGTGTTTTTTAGTAGTGTTTTTTTTATTTAAACAGCAATTTGCTGTTTACATAAACAGATTTTTAGGCATGAATTTTATCTGTAAAATTGGGAACCACTGTACTGAATGCATTTATTATTTCAAAAGTTTTGTCATGGCCCATATTTGTATTACTGTTTGTGCAAGTGTAGACGTAGTCTACACAAATATCATTCCTTGGGTTTAGTGGCAATGCAGTTGAAAACATCAGTATGCTTTATTAGCAATCATCCATTTAATTTGATTATTGACCTTCTGGTAATGACCTTATATTTCCAACACACTAAGAGCCACATGTTTTTTCAGAAGAATGACCATTGCTCAATGCTTAACTTCCCTGATTGCTAAGTCCTCTCCTGAAGGACCTCTTAAAGACAATGTTCTCAAGCGGGGCTCCTCTTTAACATCATCGACTGACATGCATTCAATTTACCTTAGGTGACAAGTTGGATGCCAATCTGTGACCTTAAATGGTACCATAATTTGGACCTCTGCTGGTCCTATTATATTTAGATTCCCGGAAGTCTCAGAGTTGCATCAGAAAATGACCCTTAGCAACCAAGGCATGTAACAGCATTATTATCTGCATTTTAACAAGCCAGACTTTTTGGAGAGCCTTATGACATTGCCATTCAATTCTGTCTTGTATAGGCGACATAACGAAGCCCAACTCTGAAGACGTATGCCAAAGATGAGACACATTTTCAAGCTGTCACTTTGCTGGTCATTTCACCCTAATTGGGACATCACCGACCTGCTTCCCTGAAAATATGTCACACTTTGCCCTTGTAATTATGCTGTACCTGTCAAAGGTTGTAATATCACACCAAACAACTCAACTTTTGCTTATTTTACCAGCATAAAAACACAATTTCTATGATATATAACCTTTATTACACCTGTTCTCTGTTTGCACCCATTTACAATGACAAAAATTAATTGTGTGTATCAGTCTCTCAGATACACACAACTAAACACATTTCAATAAGTTCCATTACAGTGCTTAATCTGAATTTTACAAAAATTTCCATCTGTATTCAAAATTATTATTTTTTTTACAGACATAAAAAGAACCCTAGTTGCTGGATATGATTAAAAGTTGGGGTTTCTCTTTCATTTACTTTCAGTTCTGTCCAAACCTGGGTTATTAAAATCCCTTTCATTCAAAAATACCACAAAAGAAGCACGATAAAATATATACAAGGCCTATACTTTATTTTGTTGAGATGATTGTGTTTTGGATACACTTTTCTGTATGTTTCTGCTGCAGGGGATTACATTATAGCTTGACAATCTTTAATTGACATCATGTCGTGTTAGGTGCTAATAAGTACATTCACTCAAAATCATTGAGGTGGTTTAAAATAGCCATACATTTGAAGCCAAACAGTGACCAGTTTGGCTAATTACTTATCTAAAGTTAAGAACATTTAATAAATAAATCACATGAACATCAGATTCTTCAGAGTTATTGTTTTGTCTATATGATTACATGAGCTAAATATGTACAAAAGAAGAGATCTGCAATTCATCTTTGTGTAGGTTTCCCTTGGCTTTCAGCCCAAGCAATCTGCCACCAAGATTTAGTCAGGGATGGAAAAACGTCAATTAAAATATCTCTCAGGTTAAAGCCCATTTCTATGGATTTTTTACATGACAATCACAAAATTTAAAGCATGAACATTAATTGAAGAACTATTTGGCACAAATTACCCACAGGAGCTTTGGTGAACAAAATTCACTTTATCAAACAGTCTGCCAATTTTACTCTTTACTTATACGCTAAGATGTTTGACAAGTCAGTGATACCGAGAAGGCTGTTTGATTGGACCAGTTGTCACTTTAGAAAAGATGCCTGAGGCTGGTGATTGACTCACTCTAGATGGAATGAGAGAGCTTTGAGAGAGATGCGGCTCTGGAAGTGTCCATTGGATTAGGAGCTATTATGGGAACATCTATTATGACACCTAAATCATCAGCTGCAAGACGCAGCCAAATGCGCCATGAAACGGACCCGAGAAGACCTCACTTCTCACACTCCATCTGTGCTACTTGTCACACGCTTTCTCAGCGGGTGGAGATGGAGCTGCTAAGAGAGCAGGCTGGAGAGAAACAGATAGATGTACATATGTAAGCTCTTGGTATATACAGCACATTGCACAGACTGCATTAAAGGTCCTAAATGAAGTGATATGTAGTTGTTTTAACACCACACTCTCGTGGTCTTTCCATCACCTCTTGCATTGTTGTGTGTCACTGTATTTAATTTGTAATGACACATGATTTGTTCTGCCATTGATATCAATGATGTGTCTAATAAAATCTCAGAACCTTTTTAAATGTAGTCGTTTAGAATAAATCCTGAATTATGAATCAAACATACAGTTCAGACATAGCTTTTATGAAAGAAGCATGTGAGGTCTTGCCCCACTTGCTCTTACCTTGAGGTGGGTTCCTTCCATCTAATTAGAAGATAAAAGCTGCCACTTTTAGAGTGCTCAGGGCATGCTCAGAGAATTAGAGTGAGTGAAGGAGAGAGAGAATGAGCTAGGGTGAATGTACTTTCAGGTTGCCATGGACACCTGTCAGAGCTTTCAGGTTCGAGCTCGGTAAGTGTGAAGGAAACTGTATAGAGATTTTAACAGATTAAAAGCAAACTTTTTAAATTAATTAATTATACCATTATTATACCAGGCCAGTCACCAAAATATGCATGTTTACAATGACGGCCTGACAAAGAGAGAGGGGGGGAGGGGATAATTAAGAATAAAAAATACATTGCACCAGAAGCAGATCAGAAAGACAGAGCATAACAAAGTTTATTTTCAAAGGCCATTGATTTGGTTAGTTGAATCAGTTTGCCCCTTTCAAAGCACAAGCTTAAAAATGTCTTTACTTGCTCTACATATAATTTTTATGAAACAAACAAAATGAGTAATTAAAATGTCAAAACTGCAATTTTTGCTTGGTTACCCAAAAAAGAATTAACTAACAACAGCAACAATATTAAAAAATAATATTTTTTTATTTTTAAAAAATTATTATTAAAAAAGTTGTCTGTTGGTGTCTATTGTTGCCACCAGGTACAATAGCTCCACCCACACCGAAAACTCAACTGGTTGGTTATGCATGTTAAACCTCAAACATGGATGCAGATAGATTGATTAAGAAGTTTGGGAATTGGGTATTACATGAAAAATAAGACAGAAAAACTATCTTTTCCAAAACATGCTATCAACTAACTATGATGCATCAAGGAATTCTGCATTCTGAATTCATGCAAATTCCAAGTATTTGTTGTTAGTTTTACACTCTTCAACTGTAGAGTGAATTGCGTTACGATTGGCTGCATTTCTCTTGCGTTGCGCAATATAATTGTCGATAGAATCTTGTCACATTGTATGACAGCATACATTTACAAACAGAACTTTTTCATTTATTTATTTGTTTATTGTGCTAAGTGAGCCATTGGTGTTCAGTTGAAAAACACAATTTTGATGAGACTGTTACTCCTCCTGTCCAAAGCAGTTTTTGTAAATTAATAAAAAAGTTTTTGATCTAGTTCGAGGTTTGGCAGAGTAATATGGTAGCATTTGCTAGTAAACTGGTGAACGACTAATCCAGATTTCCAGTTTTTAGAGGTAGCCTGTTTTGAAAGCATACTTAGATGCTATAGTTTGTAGCAGACTGTAGTTTGGAGAAGTATCCATGTAGCAGCAGGGTGGTTGTCATCATACAGGCCGGGTCTCCATACAAGCTAGTGGTTGTGTCTGTGGCAACCATAGTGGTAATAGGGGAAAAAATAAGCTGAGGCACCAGCCGTAATCCTGCTCTCAGAAGATCCAGATGGCTAAACTTTCAGTCATAATATTGTTTTTGGAAAGAGGTGTGCAGACTCCTACCTCTCTGTCTCTCTGTGTTCCCAACCAGCCTGCCCCACCAGCACCTCTTTTCCTGTTCTGTGCTTCATCAGATCTATTCAGGCTGAGAGTTCATGAGAGTGTTCTAGAATGGAGTTGAGTTTTAGCACGGAACACACAATCATGTGACGTGCCAAGCGTGTGCGCATGCATATGTGCGTGTACGGATGGATGGATATGTGTGTTAGGCACGGGCTCCCCTCAGTCTCCTGGGCAGGACACACACAGAGCGACCTTGTGTTAAGGAGATGGCTGACTTGAACCTGACCACACCACTCAGTACCATTGATATAGAGACCACCAGTGGAATTTCCAACACAGAAACAGTTGCTAAGAGTTGAGCTGAGAACTACTTAACATGTGTTATGGCATATGCTGATTTGGATATTCAAAATAATTTAACAGCCAATTAATTACCCAAGAGACCATAGAACAATTTCTTCAGAAAACAGTAAAACTTAAAAAAACATTAACAAACATTTTTCTGTTGTTTGAAAGAAAACATTTAAGCCCAAAGCAGTTTAGTTAAGTACTTTTAATTATTATTTATTTATTATTGAAGCATTGGTGCTATTTTGTTGCTAAAGCAAATCAGTGTTGACTAACTGGGGGAGCATTTGTGAGACTAGAGGAAGTTTGTGAGATTGTGATTACGGAATTAAATATAACTAAAAAACTGACCATATATATGCTTCAACTAAAAACTCTAACATGATTTTACTAAAACTATTAAATATGTTACTTGATAAAATGAACTATTATTTGAAATCCTAGATGTCCTTAAATTAAATGTTTAAGGGATTTGGCCCCCCAAAAAATGTTGTGAACCCTGTCTCTAAAAAACTTTAAATAAGGGTTCTGCTATAAAAACAAATTGTAGAAACATAAATCTGTCTGTAAATTCATCAAGGTAATTACTGTTAATGTGCCATCAATGACTGAACTAAAATTCTAATTGGGCTAACGGCTTAAAGAAAACAGCCTGAGGAAAGATGCCATTTTGGGCTTCCTGTTAGACTTCTGTCACCTTTATGATAACAGAGCACGTGGTGTAAAATACAGACACTCACCACACTAAAATATACACATAAAAAACTGAACAAATCCTTCTCTTATTCTCTCTCCTTCACCCTCGTGCACACACACACTTGGGTTCAGTCTGTGTGCCTCATGGGGGGAGCCGGGCTGGCTCCTGTGGTTGATGGCTGGGGCGTCTTTGCTGCTATGCATTGCCACACTGGTCCTCTTTCCTTCAGAGCCACACAGACAGGAAGACTCCTGCATGCTGCTGCTGCTTCTACCGCTGGATCATGCAGCCTTTTCTGCAATGAGTGTGCTAACAGCGCCTGGCCCTTACACACAAAGATGTTCACTGGCCGGCTGAAAGAGAGACATTCCCGCTTAAAAATTAGTTTATTAAATATAGGAAAGAACTGTCTGTGAGTAATTTAGTAGAGAGGAGAGAGGCAGAGGTGTGCTGACTCCCTCACACACACACACATCTATCCAGATAAAGACCTGGCAAATGAGGCTACGAACTGTAACTTACGTAAGTTAAGAAAAATGGGGAGGGCCGAGAATAAATGCAATTATGAGCAAATTATGTTTTTGTTACTAAGTGCTCTATACAGTAAGAGATAATTACACCTTTCCCCCTTAACAGTTTTCTTATCCCTCGTGACTGACCTAGTCTACATCCTGTTGCCCTGTTTTTTACAGTAAACCAACACGTTTATTGCTTTTTGTCATATTTTTGTGTCCCGTACCGATTAAATCCCCATTATGCTATTGTAACATTAGCGATGTATGATGAACTCATTCCATCATACCAAAACCCATTCCCGTTAAAGGTCACATCCCCAGGATATTACAAACAGGGTCAATACAAATGTGATGTCACAAAGAGAATGGAATTCCGTGACCCTCTGGGAGTATGTGTTTGAAGCAGTAAATGGTTGTCTTTCCGTGTAGTTGCACTATTTCAGGTTAAAATATCATTCATAATTGGATTGCAATAAATACATCTTGAAAATGCATGTTGTGTCACTGACAGCAAAATGTGTTGTGGTTTGACGTTATTTAAAGAAATAAAGTTAATCAATTGCTCAAACAGGAATGTCTGCTTTTATTCCACACTCAATGCTTATACACTTAAAAATGTGAGATAGATTATATTGATCTTATGTACTTTCATCACAGTTATCAGGGAATATTTTTCAGAATGCTGGCTAACATTCTGTAAAAGTTATCTCATAGTTATCAAAGACATTCTTGCATTAACGTTGGTAGCAGGTTTTTCTAACGTATATTTAAAAACATTATTCTTAAGTAGTTAGTGGAATGCTTTAAAAGGTTACAGAAAATAAAAAAGGTCTGAATAATGTTCTTACAACCAAATAATAACATTATTGCAAAATATGAAAAAACTGGGTGTTTTGAACGTTCCTAAAACTTTCAAAATAATGTTTTCAACAATTTTAATACTTAATGAAAACATTATGGAAGCATTCTGACTACCTAAAATTGTTAGCTGGGATATGGCTGGCATGTCCTGTTTATTTGATGTTCTTTTCTTGATGACAGTTGGGGACAGTGATCCAGGACAGCAATTCCAGCAATGACAAAGGTCTGGGTGTCACTGATATCACTGAAACCTAAATATACCTCAGCTTGGAGAGACAGGAACAGGTGGAGATCGGGCACTGCCAAATACTTGTGCTACAGGGCCGCAAATCTTATGGGTAACTTTTTCATTGGGGGTTGGGTGGGGGGTGTTTAGGGAATAAGTGTCTCATTTCTGTGTATATGCATTACACCCTTTTCAGATTCAAGAGAGTTTGCAGAGCAACACAACCCACATTAGGGTTTCTGTTCAAAGCCAGCTGGCCTGGCTTTATTAATGCAGGACATTTATTTTTTGTAATTCTGTGAAAGTTTGATTAACCTGGCCCACAGCTGTAGCTGCAGGGTGTAACTTCCAGGGGAAGCACAAGATCGGCACCGGTGAGTTTTCTCTCCAAGCTTTTCCCTTCCTCCCTTTTTGTGATGAGTCGAAAAGGTGTGTTTGTGGAAAAAACAAGAACTGCACAGTGGCCAAGCACAGTATGTGCGACTGCCTGTGTCACATGTTGTGATGGATTCATATTCAGAGGCTTTGTCCTTTTGTATGGTGATTAAAGTTTAGGCTTAAGTGAAGTGAAATTTGAACAGTCCTTTCAGGAAAACAAACAAAAAAAATTATAATCAACTTAATGATTTGTATAATCGAAACTTGAAAATAAAACAGGCACAGGCACTTTTCTGTTGTCTTGGTTCCTGAAAGTCAGGCTTGATTATGACTCCTGTTAAGAGTAATTGAATCCAACAACTATTTGCTTGGTCTGAAGTGAGGCATGGGCGAAACTACCTAGCCCCAGCACAGTGTTTGTATTAGATTCTCCTCACTTCTGAGCTAGCTGCAATGACAGAATCAATATCAATCTGTATCATTCTGGGCTTAGTACAAGTTTGACATTGCTAGTTTAAGTTTGCAATAACAAGGGAATTAGTGAGCTTTTGCTAGCAGAAGCAGTCTGAACAGTTTGAACAGTTTGCAAATGAGAACTTTGGAGCTTGAGGGAATCTGTGGGGAGTGTTTCAAATCAAAGAAAATTTGAGAAACGTCTTTTAGAATTCTGAGACGTTGAAAATGGAAAGATAATTGTAAATAAAGAATTTCTTTACTATACAGAAAACAATATGCTAGAAAGACATTTTGTATTTTGACTTTTCTATTTGATTTCATATGTTGGTTTTCATGAAATATTAAATATTTCATCTATATTAACTTTAAATTCAAAATGGTTTTAAACTCATTAATAAAACTGAACTTAGTTTTGACATTACCTTTTAAGAATAAAATCATAACCCAATCTGCTTTATACTCTAGCGCAGGTTATTTACATTCTGAGAAAAATATTTCTGAGGCAGCATATTTTTAAGGAAGCATCCCTTACAAGCTTCTTGCTATTTAATCCCTCTCTTCCTGGGTGTTCAGGGTGTGACATTCTGCACCCCCCACCAACCCGCCCCACGGAGACACAGTCAAGGCAGCTCTGACCCAGTTTACCAAAGCTCCCATGTTTGTCATTTGAAAAACTTTCCTGCTACCAAAATAAATAAATAAATAAAAATCTTTCATCTGAATTGTGGTTGGGAAAAAGCGTTGTTTTCTTGCAGCAAAGGTGGTGCACTTAGTAAAGGAGGCACCCTTTTCTGTTTGAACTGTTCTCTGACTATTCGCCAGTGGCTATGTCAGGATTCACTTTGTCTGTTTGCGTAAGTGTGTGTGTGTTTACGCATATGCTAGTCCCCTTCTCTGAGCTCTCACAGACTCACGTTATTTGCAGAATCTATAATAGCCCCAAATTAACTGTAAATTACACAAATTGTGCATTCTGCCTTGTTTTGTTTTCCTCCTATTTATCACAGTGTCTATATCTGCAGTATTACTGCCACTTGCTGTTAAGTGTGTGACGAAGACAAACCTGTTTGCGTACTGATATCGCTATTAAGGCTGCATTTACTGCAAAACATATACAGTGTTGAGAAATGAACCCCCCACGTTTATTTATATTAATTGCAGTTGGCGCGCAGGCATCGCGGTAGTTACCATCCTTATGTTGCATATTGCAGATCCAGATGCTATGTTCTTAGGTTACATGGCTCCAAATAATTGTCTGTTAGAGGAGTATTTCATATTTAAAACAAATTTGACATAATAAACACATGGAATTGGTTTTATTTCTCCAGCATTGAAACAAGGAGAATTATCTGTGTTCTGCTATAATTGCTTGCAGTAACTGATTAGTTTTTCTTCCGCTTTTTCATAACTAATTCTATTATTTCACACTGGGACTGAAGTCTTGCCCCTTTGTCATTGCTCCTCTCTTAATTCATTCTCTTTCTCTCTGTCTTTGCTCATCTTACTCCTCTCTGCCCCTTGGAGAGGGTGGCATCGGCGCAGAGCTCTGTTCCTCCGCGGATCTTATGTACATGTTGGATGGGGCCCGTCTGAATCTACAAAACATGAGTACTTCACTGCCTTTTGATCTCAGGCTAATCTCTGTTGCCTGCCTCCAGTCTCATCTTGTTTGAATAAGAATGAGTCTGGGGTGCTATTGCAGGCACAAAGAGGTTTAGACGGCGTGCGTTCAGCAGAGCAGAGCAGGCGCGACACGGGTATGCGTACTCTCGCTTTCACTCCTCAAGACTCTCCTATGCTTCTGTATTCTCCAGCATAAAACTTCTGCAAGCATGTGTGAGAGAGCGGTTTATTGTCAGGCTAAAACCTTGGGTGTTGTTAAATTATGTCTAGATAGGACATTAGTGACTTTCTCTACAAGTCTTGTTGCAAAAGTCAATGTTGTTGTTGGTTTTTCCGTTATGATGTGGTTTTATGATCCATCTTTTTAGTTCATGTTTCAGAACAGCAGTACTGTTCTTTTTACTGCAATCTGGGCAGACAAAGGGCAGGAGAGAAACAGAAGAGAGAATTGATTCTTTGTAACACTTTACAATAAGATCCATACTGTACAGTACATGCTTTATGTATAGCAATAAGCAGATTTTCGCAACATTTTTTAATTGGGGTACACAACTAAATGGGCCAAAACATAAACTTACCACAGAAAAATTAACAACAATTTTCCAAAAAAGTGGTACAATTTTGTTCAAAATTAATTTAAAGTTGATTTTTATACTAAGCCATTGACTGAGTGGCATTAGTGAAGGAAGAAATAAATGAGAGAACAACAGAGACAGATAATGACGATAGTAAAGGAGTAAAAGTACTGTAAGTAAAGGAAAGTACTTGCATATTCAATGTCTAATGTATTTTTAGGCAGAAAATCATCCATGAAATAAAACAAATCATTTCTTTCTTTTATGCGTACCTAAAACCCCCATGCACAGATCATCTACACTGTCTGGTACAGCAACTATTATATGACCAGCTAGGTATAAACATTAGCAAATATAGGTATAATTTTCATTGCCTGTCTATAATACCCAACATCTGTTATGGCCCAGCCTCTGCACAAGCTCAGGAAACACCGGTTGGCGCTCTGAGTCTGGAGACAGAAAAATGTGACGTTGGCATCTTTTTTAGTGCCGCCGTCCTAAAAAAAGTGTTGAAACAATGAAATAACTGTGCAGAGGTTCTGAGTGAATTAGTTTCCAACCATTCAAAGGAGGAAAAATCATTAGAGTTAGATTTTTCCAGCTTTTAGTATTAGACAGACAAAGGGAACTTTGAGCAGAAGAGTGAAATATACAAAGACGCAACAGATTCAACTGACTGCAGGACCTGTCTGCTTCAAATTTGATTTGAGAAGTGAAAGGAGACTGAAGGTGCACTATTATGAACTTTAATGAACTCATGCACTTGTTGCATATTTTAAAACACTCTCCTTTTAGTTGCACTATTGGGCCTTTTGACTGTGATAGACAGGGTTGGCTCTTCTGTGAGAAAGCATTAGGGTGCCCCTGTTGGCAGATATTTATATTGCACTTACATATGTCACCCACAAGACATAGGTCCTTTCCGAGAAATGGGCCTTTAAGCCATGCTTACACATGTGGAGAAGAGCAAATATAGTTTGTAACTTTTGCTGTTACTTGACACTAACTCCTATTTGGTCCTCAATTAGCAAGTGGGACATAGTACAGGTGTATTGACAGGGGAGATGAAGACTTCAGTAGAATGCCGCGTAACTAGAACTGGGGTGGCTTTTTCCAGCACACAGCTTTAATACTGAAACCAGAGCACCAGCATCCTGCACAAAGGCTTAACTGTGTTGTGCTGCTTGTGATTCATCTATAATGAATCAAAGGTGTAGCGATCATGCACTGTTTGCCCAACAGAACATGCAAATTACCAAATTTGTCTCCACGCAAGTCAATACTTCATTATCATTTTCCTCCAACCACAATGTGTTCACGGGCTCAGGTGCTATTTCAATGCAATGAAGAGAGGGCTCAAACCATGATGATTGCATCAGCTATGCGCTTTCAGAAGTTTCTAACTTTAAAAAGTGCAATTTTTACTTTTATACATTTATTACTTTGAGGTTTATAGAAAGTTTTGGTGATATAGAGAATGGCTGGCTATAGATAACTCTACAGTGTGTGCCGTTCCTTCTCTGTGGTAGTGAATAGTGGGTGAAATGCAAATCATTCAGGCATTTGTTTCCTTAATATCGGCACACTATCAAATTGGTGGTAAAAAAATTAATGATTTTTACCAATTAATTAACTGAAGTTAGCTTGGTGCACAGGGACCTGTCTTATACAAGTATGTGGCGCTTGTGTAGAGTTGTGTACCATAAATGGTAATTATTATGCTCTCATTTTTAAATTTATAAAAAGGGAAATTTTTGAAGAATAAGACACAAAAACATTATGTGCTGTAGCAGAAACAAAAGTGCTATTTCATAGCCATCCAAAGCCATATCTACATTTATTTTGAGACTCTTACATAACTACTGTATATGTGCTATATAAATACCCCAGTTAGTCTGTTTTTCCCCGTCTGTTTGTCTGTCTGTCTGTCTGTCTTTCTAATTCTTCAAAATTCAGATGAGGGAAAAAGAGGAGAAGAGTGAAATTAAGGTGGCAGAAGTAGATACAGAGGGGAGGAGTAAGATAAACTGAGAAAATAATGGAGCGGGAGAGGAGAATCTATGATCTGGCCAGACTTTGGAAACACGCTCATCCCTATAGTGTTCTCCTGCACTGTGAAAGGTCAGCACTGGTGTTTGAGCACTTGACAATGTTATCAGCAGTAACTGCCAGATTGTGTTTTCACATGAGTCTGATCAGCACCAGATTACATGCACACTTGTGCACATGCATACACAAATGGCCTTGGTTTGTTCCTGTAAAATGAGTTGATGTTTATCATGCTCTTAAAATAAAATGAAATAGAAGCTTCATCCCTCTTTCCTCTCTGAACACTACTTCTGTGTCTGACAGAAGATAATAAGGCACACGTGGGTAACTATCGGGCTCCCGAAAAGTAAACAACGTAGGCGGCCACTAACATTGTGTATTTATCTTCCATCTTACAGATGCTCGTTACAAACACGAACAGATGAAGCTGAAACCTCAAAATTACCTTTTACTGAAGTGTCTTGTATGTGTGTACGACATGACATAACTATTACTGGATGTTTTAAAGTTACTGGAAATTGTATTGTTGATCATAAGTAATGGCAGGCAGGTTAGGTTTGGCAGATTAGGTTTGGATTAACAGGCTAGTAGCGACAGCCAAGGAAAACAGGAGGGAGAAAAATTCTGTTGTGCATATGTATATCTGTCTGTTTGTAAATTAGGTCAGGAAATCTAATTAAAACATAAACGTTTTATGTTACCGTTGACAGAAACTGCTTTTAGACTTATTACAGTAAGGTGTCTGTGGGGAATATGTCTACCAGTCAAATTAGAAAGAATCTTAACAGTATCCCATTAGTCATCTCTACTTTAGGCTTATGAGAAACAGTGAACAGTACAATCAGCAGGGACCTGGCGATGCAATATTATATTGTTATTCAAAACATTGATTTTTTGTGGTCTTTAACTTATTTCACTGTCATCTGCATTCAGTTTCAGTGCTTTGTGTAGTTAAGCTCTTGCACAAAGCACTGAAGGAAAAGTTCTTCTGAGTAAAAACAAAATTTTGGTAAAAAAAAATAATTATATGTGCTTTAACCTAATGCTAGACTTTTCCAAGTATTTGTTAAAAAATGTTAAATATCATGATTTAAAATATAGATATACTATTACATTGAGTTCTAATATATAGTAGTCTACTCTACATTTACTGCTATACAGTAACTACTGCATCCAGCACAGTGAAAACAGAAACATTTAAAATATCCCATCCATTGTAAACAATGTCCTATATTTTATGCAACTAAACTGTGGGCCAAGAAAGCCACCAGTTTCTACAAACATCCCCCAAGTTTTGACCTGACCACAATAGTCTTTGAAGGTCAGGGTACAAACTGGGGATAAAATAATAGTAAGACCCAGCCAAAGAAAAAAATGAGGAAAAGAAAATGGCATGAAATTTCAGAAACAATTTGTACAAAGAAACTGACAAAGAAAATGTAAATGAAAGGGACAAACTAAATTAAAGTATTTACTTGTACATTTGCTAATAATGACTCTATAAGAGAAAAGTGATATCTAGAGCAAAGGATTATTTGTGGTAAAATTGCAGTTGGCATATATGCAGAATTAAGTCAACAGGCTAATACTGATGATACAGTATAGTTGCCGTAGTTACTGTTGTTCTGTTTCGCTTCCTGATCTTAATCTAGTTTACCTACCACATGAATATGCAAGAACCAACTCAATAACAAGTGTTTATATATTTATTTATTCCTTTTGTAGTTCTCCCAGCCATGCAGTTTATCCTGAACACTGTGCCTAGAAATGGCTATTAACACAGAAAGAATTTCTCTCTCTGTTTGTGTTTCATCACCAGGTGCCAACTAAACAACTAAAACCGCATACTGAAACCTAAGAGGGTCTTCCTTGTGAAACCAAGACAGACTGCATGCCAGATCTAGAAACACTTAAGTAATATTGAACACGGTGGGTATAACATGGTAATCATGCTTTCTCAAATAGACATAAGTTAAATAAAAATTACAGTGTGACCTGCTTTATTCTGGTCATGGAGTTAAATACGTTTTCACTGGCTTATGGTCATGAGGTTAAGGACATTTTCATTGGCCTATGGTGAATCAGAGAATTTGATGAAACATAGCAAGTGGTATCATATGGCCGGTGGAACCAAAGCTATATTGATCTAGATATTGAAATTACCAGTAAAATGCAATTCAAGATTACAGTGTCTTGTGACTCAGAAGTGGGATCTCACAGAAGCTGACACCACCAGATCTAGTTACAGTCTGTCAAGCAGATTAGCAGGTTTTATTAATTCATTACCTGATTTCATGTTTTACTTCTACATCTAGTTTGTCTGTCAGTGACTCAAGTGGTACTTAGGGTTAATTGTAAGGCAACAGTTTTGTAGAACAATAAAATATCTGCATGAAGCAATTTGAATGTCAAGTTAAGGGGAACTGAAAAAAATAACAATATGATTTTTTGTTTATATTTCCTTGTCAAACCTTTATACTTACATCTAATAATTATTTCTACACATTCATAGGTTGGTCATTCGCATGGGGAGCTTTGACAATAGTAACCAAGGTGTATCTGTGAATTAATTCTCATCAGCTTGATTACTCAATGGATACATTTAAATCATGTCATAGTGAGGAAGAACTGTGCGTAATTTATTCATGTTTAGCATCTGTTGCAGTTCTTATCTCCAGTAATAATGAAACTTATTTTAATGAATGGTGTGAAGATTTTCCCTTTTGGTCTTTGAGAGAGGCACTAACATATATAGGTATACTCATATATATTTTTTAAGGTTCTTCAAGTTAAGCAAAAAAGGCATATTTTCTTATGGTTTTAAATCATTTTTGTGGTTCTTCAGGTGGTTGGTAGGCTATGAAACTATGTAATATTTGGAAATTTAAAAAGTTAGTGCATGTATATGGGTATGTTGGTTCTTTAAAGGCATCAGTGTTTAGACTGTATTGCAAAAAAAGTTATTTGCGAACCTTTAAAAACATCTGATTGGAAAACCATTGTAAGAGTCTATTTAAAAGCTTATAACAAGTTTATTACAAAAATAAAAAAAATAAAAACCAGTTAAAATTACACCTGGCAAGCGTCAATCAACCTCGTTACTAGCGCTAAGGTGCTCTGTTTATTCGTATCGTATAGTTTGACTTTTATCAGGTATGAGATAAGATAATAATGTTGCGCTTCTTTCATTAAAACGCGGGAGTGATCTAAGCCCGCCTCCCGTCAAAAGTAAACCCGATTATTTGCCCTGCGTAGAGAGAGAGAGAGAGAGAGAGAGAGAGAGAGAGAGAGAGAGAGAGAGAGAGAGAGAGGGGGGGTGCGAGAGAGAGAGAAGCTGAGGCTTGGAGCGGAGCTCAACATCATCAGTCGCAATAACGGCTTAATCATTCCTCATCGTGGACGACCGACACCCGCTATAACCCCCGCGTCTGAAACGCTTTTTTAGACACGACAAAAACACGCATTTACAGAACGACACTTTTTGGGTGGTGGTTTTTGGTGGATTTTAAGTGTGAAGCATTGAAGTCCACCCCAGCAGCTCAACACCTTCCGTCACACCGCAGGACAAACTTCACCGGACACACTTTATACGCACCATGAAGTAAGTAACACTCATATCTGACACCGTTCGACCATAAAGGAATTATGTGAAATTGTTATTTTAATGTGTCAAACAATAATGCGTTGAATTCTACTGTAATATTAGCTCCCGCGACCACAAGAGAGAGTGTTACCGTAGCCTCCTCAAAGAAAGTTGACATGACAAATGTGTGCTGTTTCTATAACAAGCCCGTGCTCTTTTTATTACGACTGACGTGCAGAATATCATGAGAATCACTTCTACTTGTCCAATAGACTTTATTTTTAACAGAGGCCCGTGGGTATTTATTGTGTGTCAAAGTGCTTTATCTGCCCGTAGAATAAACTAACACACTTTCACAGCAGTTTGAAACAGCAAATCTTGGAGGTAATGAATGAAATTAGAGTTAAGTTTTTACGCTTCTGGTTTAAATAAAAAATTGGGCAGTAATGTGTACAGGATCGGGGTCATTAGGCGTTAAATGCATTGTTGAAGTCCAATTTTAATTACCTTTCATTAATTTTATTAAGAACATTAATTTCAGCTTTTTTCATTTTTGCATGCAGTTAGAAAAAGCATTGTAGCTTTAATTTAAACTAGTCACAACTTTCTTCAAATAAGCACAACCTGGTAGAATTAAAAAAAAAACACAGCAACTTCTGGTTAAGAAAATCAAAGTAGAAAATAACTAGTAACATCACATCACTAACCCAAAACCCATACGTTTCATAATCTAAAAGTAAATTCTATGTCTTAAAAGTTTTTATCACAATAATGTGTTTGAAATATAAAGTTTTATTTTATCATTTTTATTGCCAATGAAATGACATTGAAACTAAATAGAGAGAATAGTGAAGATGAAAGTAGAGTGTCTGCCAAAGATTTTGAGCTGCTGAAATAAATTAAAATGCACTTCATGCCAAAGAAGTGCTATGCAATATAGACAAATTGTACCGCTTGTAGTGATATGAATCAGTGTCAACTACAATTTTTCAGATCAGTTTCTAAGAGTTAATGTAAATGGCTGTCATTAGCCAATTACATTTTGATATGTCAAAAAAATGAGAATTAGCGTAGTTCTACATCTTATTGTGAATACATATACAGATGTAAATGAAAGAAATTGATTGTTTAATTGACCGAATAAATGCTTTTTGGCACTTTTGTGTCCTGACAGAGATTTTTAGCATTCTGTTCTTAACTTTGAAAGAATACGATAGCTTATGTTATAATTTTCTTGTATTAATATGTTAAGAAGCACTTCAAAATTTCAAACAAACAGAAGTAAAAATGTTTTGTCTGAAAGGACTTTAACATATTTTATTTGTCTAAATATATCCAAACACCTATTTCAAGTACACTGTTGCCGACTATACCGTTAGACAGGCAATTACAATAAATTAAGCTTCTGTATGTGTGTATGTCCATGTGTCTGTCTCACCTGTTGCTCTCTTGGGATTTAGTTTTTGGTTAATCTGCCCAAGAGGAAAATGAACACACTCGCATGTGGATTCACATGATTACACTCAGAACTGTGAACATATACGCAAACACACTACCCGTCCTCCTCAGACCTGTCGTCTCTTGGAAATCATTGGGGATTAGGCTTCTGTCGATTCACAAAACCAGCAGTGACAACATAGCCCGCAAAGAGGGATCAGCTCTTCATGTGTCATTCTGATTGGCTGAGGTACTTGAGCCGATTGTTAGGGGCATTTACAAGCACAGTTTGTGTGACCCTTTAAAGCAAAAATCCATAATGGGTGCTGTACTTAATAGTAGCCCTAAATGTTTAACGTAAAAGTGTTACAGAGCTTATCATGTTAAACAAAATGAGGCGATATGCAGAAGAAATGTGACTTCTGTCACCTCTTAATCAGTTAAAGCATGTTTTGTAGTGTATCTCTGATTATCTCTGACTATTTAAGCAAATGCAGCCAGTTATGTAGAAGTATCAATACAAATGATTGAAAGTGTATAGAAAGGTCATTATATAGAAATGTTGTTGTCATTAATCTAAATATGTTAAGCCCTTTTTAAATGTTTAAACTAGGTATTTGCAATCTCCCTGTGCATTTCAAGCCCTCAAAATGAAGGATAAATGTCTTTATTGTCACTATAACTGTAAAAGCAATAATAATAATAAAAAGAGGTAATATCAGCGCATTTTCTTACACAGCAGTTGGTTAATTTTAAGTCAAAGAAGTCAAACATTCTCTCAATTGTTTTCTTTATACTCTCTCAGCTTCAAAAAAATTTGCAAAATTTTGCAGGCAAAAAATTTGTTCAATAAAGCAAATAAACTAGCTTCATATCAGTAATTTTACCCTTAAAGGTTATGAGGTTTGGTATATGAATGTACCCAGCACGTGCGTCGGTCCGGGTTTTTGCATAATGAATTTAATTTTGTTTCTGTCTCTATTTAGTAATTAGCTGTGACGCTTGGTAACTTTCTTTTCTGTGTAAAGTGGAAGGTAGTGTATGGAGTCGATTCACCAGAGCGCTGCATGATCACATAGGAATAGTTCGGCCTTTGATGTTTAATTATATTGTAAAACACATTTTAGAATATTTCTGCATAAAATTGAATGTTGAATGAGTGTTCTCTGTTCTAAAGATCTGCTGCAGGCTCATGTGGTATGTACAGATCACAGAGTAATTATTATGTACGCCCGAAAAGTCTGTCTGTATTTGGCTGAAAATAGTTCCAAGAGTTGCGTATGTGAATGCATTTGCATGATGAAAAAATAACTGTTTTGTTGTATGTGTTTGTACATGAGATGATAGAAAGCTAAGAAAGACAGGAGAGATTACCATGAAGAGCATGACAGACAAGTCTGTGTGTGTGTGTAGAGAATAAATGTAGGCAACATATCACACTGTGAACATGAAAGGTGGCCCCTGTTCCATATAAACTCTCCTCTTCTAGTTCTCCTCTTTCTGCCCAGAGTAGTTTGACATGGAGACATCTGCAAGAATCCTCCTTGCATTCAACAGTTTAAAGCCATAAGCTTCCAAACGCTTCCATTCTGGTCAGTAACTAGAAAGAAAAATAAAAGATGTTGTAAGTCACATAAGAGTCCAAAGGATAGTAGAAAATAATGACAAACAGTCAACTGTTTCATCCTTGCAACGTATTTGGAATACAGCAGAAACAGATTAAAGAACTAATTTTATTTATTAAAACACATTTGATGCATTTCAGAATTTCATATACAGAGTGTTTATGTGCTTTGTGTGCTGTTGCTGTTCTTTGATAACTGGTTTTTATATATGTAGTCCAAAGTTTAGAGACATCATGCTGTCTTTTATCCATATAAATCCAAAAAAGCATTGTATTCTGTGTTCGTCAAAATCAGCAAAGCAATCCCAATAGTTCTAATGTCTCTGCGTTTGTGCTTAAATACTGTCGACGGAGGGCAGGATCTTTGATAAAGAACAGCGGCACTGTGTGTGTTTTGCTTCGCAACTGAGGGACCCTTGGCACAGCGGTGGACGCGGGCCAAAGAAATGACGAAATTGTAAAAAAATAAAAAAAGGAGACGAGTCAAAAGAGGAAAGAAGGGGAAAAATGCTGAAATATTTTCCAGCTAATGTAATTTATCTTTGTCAGGGTGCTAGCATAGCCCAGTCATTCTGTAAAGTTCTCCGGTGAGATGGGGGACAGAGAGCCCTCTATGCCCCAGCTTCACGTAACATTCATAACTCTCAACGTCACTGGAGCTGCCCATAGCACATTGTGGCAAGACAAATATTTTTAGAAATTCCTGCACTCACAATGGACTCAGATTCAGAGGTCCTCTTGACGCTTTTCAAAAGGTTGCGATGATATTTTTTTCATCGTAATTGTTTTGTTTGTCTAATAGTAAACACAGGCCATGGGGTTGCCACTGGGGTACAAACAACAGGCATGTTTCAAATAGGTTTTACACAAAACGATGGGAGGAAATAATAGTTATTTTTCATTAGTGTATGGATGAGGTATTTAAATCAGTCAAGCTTGCAAAGACAGCCTCTCAGCCCAGCTCTGGTGCTCACAAGAGCAGCTCTCATGAGCGGTGTCCTGCCAAGCTACACATGTGTCTTTCTACAGTTTTTTCTGTGCTGTTCTTAACCGCGGCCTGTCAGCAACAGAGGCTGAAACTCTGAAAAAGCCTGTCGTGCTGGACACCTGAGATAGGAGAAAACTAAGGAAAAAGAGAAATAGTGAGAAAAGAGAGGAGATGTGTCTCTGAGTTGGGACACTTATTGCCTTTGTGTTTGTCGTGGCGTTTGCACAGGGCCCTTCAACAGGCTGTCATCCACCTCCAAACAACCAATCAGATGAGCCAGTTTCAGCTATTGGCTGTCTGCTCTGTCTTAACTCAGTTTTATAGAAAATCAATGTCGAGCACAATAAAGAGTAATATATTTGACTTTCTCCCCTCACAGAGTTCATGCATTGTTTTACTTTTTCACTTTAAGTTGAAAAGTAAAAAAGAAAGTTTAAATCTTGAAGGTGAAGACAGATATTTGATGCCCATTATTTTGCAGTCCACCTATTTATTTGTGTTGCTTTGTCTTATGATCTGACAATGAAAAAATATCAGGAAAATGACTGTTATCCTTGTTTTTTCACATTTTAATTTTTTTTTTTGTTTGTTTGTTTGTTTGTTTGTTTTTGCTTCTTCTCAGTACAGTGTGTTTAATTTAAGATATGGCTTTTCTTTCAGTAGTTAACCCAAAGTCCGGCCATGGATGTCATTAATTTTATTACAGATGCTCCATCTGGAAAAGAAAAGAATGAAAGAGAGAAGGAGATAACTAGAAGGAAATGTGCGACACAGAGTTGTATGCATAATTAATAAGAGCAGCACTTCATCTGAAACTTCAAGGTTTGGTGGGCAGTACAGGATGGGCTGTGGAGTGCTCTGCTTTGTATGGTGTGCGGAGGTGGCGCCTTTCACCTGCAGCTGCTCTGTTACAGCCACTCTGGAAAAACAAATAACCTTGTGTATGCGTGTGTGTTTGTTTGCATGTTTGCACTCAACCCTGACAATGGCAGGAGCTCCTATGACAAGAAACCGCGTGACGCAGGCGTTTTATTAAGCTTGCTAGCTGGCTCATAGCCCACACTTCCTAAATGGTGCTGTCCATACAGAAATAGCTTAGCCATGAGATTGACTTTTTTCCTGTGTTTGCCTGCTGGTGTGTGTGTGCAAGAGACAACGATTGTGAGCCTGCAGTATTGTTTAGGTTAAAATTGGTCACTGTCTTATTTTTGGATCAGAGTAGCTCACAGGTTATAAATAGAAGAGGAAGGAAAGGGAGATACCTGCTGAGACACTGGCTAGCTTTTCCGTTGCCCCACCACCCAATATCTATGTTAAATGACTGTTTTTTCCCCTCCTTATATCACACCCCGTCTGTTTACAGCCTTTGATCTATGGTGTTTTAACAGACATTATTAAACTTGCCTAATGGAAAATAGCACACTCTCTTTTTTCTGTCAAATAAATATACATTTGGTTTTGTGAGCTAAGAGCTTTCAAACTGGTCTTCACGGCTGGCAAAGAGAAGGCTGTGCACAATAAGAAATAAAAAAGTGTGTAGGCATGGGGTGTAATCTAATATGGCGATGTCCACATCATGGAATATTTTTAGAAGTAAAGTGCTAATTTTATTTCTTCATTACAAACAAACAAACTTAAGCTGTTTATGAACACTAGTTATTTCTCACCTCTTGTAAAAGTACAATGTATATTGTAACAACACTAGGTGAAGTGGTTCATGTTTGACTTTGAGTGCATGTTAGAGTGAAACTTTTAAGATTTTATTTTACACACTATATTCTTCTTTACAGACTCTATATTTTCTATCTACGTATTGTGTGTTTTTTGTAGAACAAATTTCAGTAGAAGAGCTCTGCACTTAAGACATTACAAGACATTACGTCTCCACTGTGTTAAGATTTTAAATTAATGATGTGGCATGATTGAATTTGACTCAGCAAACATTCTTGCTAGCTCGCCCTAGTTTCCTGCTGGTGTTTTACTAGACTGCTTATGTATTGGACCTAGTTAGCGGCTGTAGACCGCAGAGGGATGTCTGAACATGGGCCCACCACCTTGGTTAGATTAGAACAACAGGTGCTTCCTGGCCAGAGAAGTGCTGTGCTACTTACACCATGTCCTAACAAGGTGCGAAGCGACAAAGATTTCAGTGACAAGCAATTTTTAAGTCACAGAAGAGATAGCTGTTATCGCTTGTCGTGTCACACCTGGTTAAAACCTAGTATTAAATATGTGCTATAAACCACAAGATAAAGGGATAACAATTTAACAGTGTTTAAAGATCTCTAAAATTATTTTCATCTAATTCCATTGCATCTTCATGCTTTGTGTCTTTCAGCAATGGTGCATGTGTGGGTCCCAGCAGAGTGTAGGGTATACAATGTACATAATTTTGTCATATTAGAATGGTTGCTTTTATCCTCCAGTTATTGTCTTACTCGTCAGATAAAAACACTGTGCTCTGTAGGTTTGTTAATGCAGGAACAATCTTGTTAGATGCATCATGTTTAGCAAGATAACAGAACTGCTTTTGCCAAGCTTCAGTACACAGATGAAGAAACTGTTGTCCTCTTGAATTAATAAAATGGTTATTAGCTTCTCTGTTATTCTTGAATGAGTATGTGCTGTTATTAATTTGCTCATGACAGTTTAATTGGATAAGCAGGCCAGTCATAAAAAGTCTACAATTGTTTTCAGCAAGGAGAGTGCAGACCTTTTTTATGTTTTTCAAAATGCTGCTAGGCAGCCCGTCGATGACCCACTTCTGAGACAATCGGGAAAACAAGGAAGAGTTGAGTACAATCCGTGGAAAATGCTAGAGAGAGAAAATGAGAGAGAGAAAAAGCAAGAGCTAAAAATTCTTAATTTTGTTGGGAAGTGGATATGAAATCCTTTCTCATTTTCCCTCCCACTCTTCCTTCTCCTGAACGCAGCCGACTTTTCTCTGAGCTTCCTTGCAGCGGAATCGGAAGAGAGGGACCGGGAATGCTGGTATGGCTAAGCTTTGGATGCTTGGTTAGCCCCCTCGGTTAATTATATGTGTAATGAATTGTTTATTTGGAATAATGCACAGCAGGAACCTCTGCTTAATGCCGGAGCTGGGAGCAGACCCAGAGAGAGTAAAGGAAAGGATAGTAGGATGGAGGAAACGAGAAGACTGGAGTCACAACTGTTGGCGCCAGTATGAGGAAGGGAGGGATTGGTGGATGAGGGGTTGGGCATTCTCATCCCATCTCAGGGTCAAACTGCCATAGGACTTTTCTCAGGAGCAGGGGGAAAATCAGGAGAAAAAAACATATAAGACGGGAAAAAAAAACAATGTACGGGGGAAAGGAGCAATATGTGCCCAGCGGTGCAGAAGGGAGTGGAAAAGTCCACGGGTGCAAAGGCAAAGGAGGGAGAGAGAGAAAGTGAGAGACAAGTTGTGCTATCATAAGCCGAGGGGGACAGCTGGGGTTATGTGAACACTGCAGCTGGATCGGGAGCTGAGGGAGAATGTTGGGCCAGTCCCTCTGCTGTGGAGTGGCTGGAGCCTTGAAAAAAATGCTTCCCTCCCTTCACAACCTTCTGCAGCCTGCACTTTCCCAAACCCCCTCCCCCCCCAACCCCCACAATTGAAACAGTGTAGATAAGCCCTTGGATCACAAATAAAAAAAACACACAGACTTGATTTATACAATGCTGGCTGTAAGCACTTACTTTTCCTTATTTTCCTTTCCATTGTTATCAGCTGGAATCAAGGAACCATCATTATTTAGCTAAAGTGAGTGATTACTATCAGAATAACAGCAATTAGTTATTTTTATGACCTAAAAACAACAATATCTATCTCTAATTTTTATTCTTCCTTTCCGAGCAGAGATTTTTCTTTATTCTGTTTGTTGTTTATATTTGACTAGCATACTTTTCCTCTTTATTAAAATGACTGTAAAAGTGTGAAACAGAAAAGGGATGCTGTTTAATCCGACGGGTGGCATCGGAAAACATTCGCTGTCACTGTTTTCTGATCACATAAAGAAAAACAGGCCCGCCACAGCTGCAGACACAAGAAACACTCAGTAAAGGAAGCTATGCAAATGCATGCAACCCTGACACGCTACTGAACAACAAGGCAAAGTCTGAGAAAATAAATAAATAAAAAAGCATGCACACATATTGCACATACACATGGAAACTCCTGTAAAAAAAAAGCACAGAAGAATTGAGAGTCAAGAATAAAAAAGATTTGAGCATTTTTTGCTCACACAAGGGAGTGACTTCGTTGATATTAAATACAACAATCCTTGACAGGACATATTGAATGTCGCTGTTGTAAAATAAATGTTAAAAAAATACCTTTAAAGTAAATAAAGTGGGCAAAGTTTGGCATGGGGGAGTCATTGTGTGTAACCTCATTTTGAAGTCACCTCCAGTCAGCATGTATGTGCGTGTAGTGTCCGTTTAACACACTACCAGTAAAAGTTAGTTCCGTTTTCCTCCTCGAGGGTTAACCAGCAGTCAGATTTATCTAATCACACTAACTCCACACTTTAAACCTCTTGTCCATGTTTGAGTTTCTTTTTCTTAAAGTCTAGGTCGTTTTGATTCAACACAGCTGTGCTGACTCTTTAATCTAATGCTATCTTTTCACTGGTTTGCCCCCGTATACCCTACACTCTCTTCCTACCCTCCCTCATCCCTTAACGCATCTTAATTGGTTGCTTTCTGTGACAAATTACGAGTGTGTGCTTTGATGAGGTCAGGCCGAGCCGGTACTGGAGTAACTTGTGCCAGCCCCTGGTGGTTCCTCTCACCACTACAAACGGGGGGTGGGTATGTGTCTGCATGATGAGTTCGTAATGAGAGACAGGGCCCGGGGCCGCTAGGCCCCCCTGATCCATGCTAAGGATGCCAAAAGGGGGAGGGGGGCTGAGGGATTCAGGTATCTTACACCAGAAAGATTACAGTTTTGAAACTGAAGGGTAATATTACTATATTTTAAATATAAAACTCATCATGCATATTTGCATATTGTAACACTTTACAGTGTCTTTGTTACATGCTACATGTACCTACTATAGTAATAACTAAATTATAACTAATGTAAATTATGCATATTTACATGCAAATAACCCTAAACCAAACCCTAATCCTATAGTAAGTACATGCTGTTAATTAATATTATTCAGTACTTAAATGTATACACTGTAACAAGGACACCTTAAAATAAAGTGTAATCCATATTTGTTTGTGTCCTGTATTAATGGAAGTACTAAATAAAGTGAGTCAAAAGGATGAATTACAATTATGAATTATAAATTAGAAAAGGAGAGATACGCTTCACCCAGTCATTCTAGCTCTCATGTTTAGACAAACACTAACTGCAACAATCACAGTTTAATGATCCACAATGTCAACAGCGCAGTAATGCTTCCAACAATCAGTGGGATCGGCTTGCGTTAAAACCGAACTGTGACATTACTTTGGAAAGCTGACATGGGGGATGGGGGAATAATGGCATAACATTTTGCAGCAGGAGATCTGAGATAGTGTCTGGTCTCACGCAATCGTTTTCTCCTCTTCCGTGCTCTCTTCCTCCTGATCTGGGTTACTCGGTTTCATTGTGGAGCTTTGGGACCGATGAGAGCGAGGAAGAAATATGAGGGAAGAAAAACTCAGGTCAATGTTGTGAAGGACATCCTTGTTGAGTGAGTTTCAACTTCAAATTACATTCACCCTGACAGATCTAAACTGAAGAGAGAATGTGCATTGTGACCAGTTCAGATGTCTTCGTGTCACCTCAAGGGGGGTTCAAAAAATGCAGCATGTGGTAGAGCATGTAAGGGCAGGTATTGATTCATCTGGCTGGTCAATGTAGATACAGTGAACAGTCATTGGGAAATACTGCTTTGTCAGTTTGAAACTGTGCCCCTGCGGTTCTAAGAGTCATGTCATTTGCCTACAAAACAGGTCATGGATCAGTCAGGAGCTTGTATTTTTATTGCTGATTATCTAAGAATAACAAGAACATTAAGAAATTTTTACATATTGCTAAATGTGAAGTTTATGCTTAACATCTAAAAATTCCATGACACTTCAGATGACTTTTGATTTGATATTGCTTCAACTGTCATTTTTAACTGTTTTTGCGTTCTTTTGAAAACAGTGAAAGTGAAAGAAACATCTGGTACTGTTTCACCACCATTACTGAAAAATTACTCATAAAAAGACGTTTCACGCAATCACTGCTGATTGATCAGTGACAGGGAACAAGGTTGCCTAACTTCTCTTTTCCACCTTACGCCATCCGCCCCCCAGCCCATCCCTCCCCCCCTCCCACCCCAAACCCCCAAACAGCATCATGTAAGGACACTGCAAGAAGGAACCAAACGACTATGGAAACAATCTCTTTAAATCATTGCAATGTGATTTGGCCTAGTTACGCTACAGCAACAAGCCATGAGAGGTTGTGGTTATTGAGTACCAAGGGTAAGAGGTGTTCGTCAGCAACATTTTATTATATGATAAAAATTATTTTTCTTTTTTACCAGTAATATAGTTCATTAATCTAACCTGGCTGTTTGCAGTTTCCAGGCAACATGGTGAGATTTATGCAGAATGCCCGGTCATTTCTAGTCTTTTTACAACAGCTTCAAATTTGGCTTGCCCAATCAAAATTTAGAATCAGCATTTAGAATTTATTTTAGAAAGCAAGTTTTATGTCCAGAGAGAGAATGGGATAAAAAAGTGACAAAGGAAGTATCTTGGCCTTCACACTACCTTAGTGAGCCATGTTAGCCCTTGGGCTTAATTGTAGCCAGGAGGGAGCGTTTAATAATTGCTGTCAGAAGATCAAATTTAATTCTCTTTTCACAGGACCGCTGTAGGGTACAGTGAAACAAATTGTCATCTGAGATTTCCAAATGAACAAAGCTTTTAATTAGTCTGATTACAATGCCATGGTACAGAGGGATAGGAGGGTATGAAAAAATGTGCGATAAAATAATCAGAGAATCATCCATGCATGCTGTCTGATGTTGAGCGAAGGTCACATGACTTGATGTCATGTGGCCTTCACACTTCTTTATGCAGGCCCATACCTCCACACTTATGCAGCCTCTACACTTCACACTTATGCAGGCCCATACCTCCAACTTTGGACCCACCAAAATGGTTGACATCACAAGACACTGTCATCCTCTGCTGATAATATTCAGGTGAAAGTGTCAGACTGTGTGCAGTGACACATTTCTCTTTGTCTTTTACTGTGGGAAAAAGCTTCCTGTAAGAAATGGGCGAAGAACACTGACTCCAAATGTTGACTCCAAAAGTTTGTATCTGAGTAATGGTTTTACTTGGGCTAGACCAGACCCTGATGCTTTCAAATAAAGTTAAACTGTCACAGAAGCAAGCAGAACAATATTAGAGCTTCACCTATTGGTTCTTTTTTAATTAAATTAATTGTCAGTTGTGCAAACACGTCTGTTTCTCTCTTTTTTTCCCTCACACATGCACAAGACAAGTGTGGTTGGATGCTTTTTCAGTTCTCCTTTCTTTGTTTAACTTTTGTTCCACTGTACTAAGAACTCACCCAGAAGTCAGATTTCTTTGAGGTAATTCTTCTGATATATTGACCCATGAAGCCACCTAAAATAATAACATTTTAAGCCCAGCACAGGTACATTGGTCTCTTCACATTAAGACCAAGCCACTATTTAGGCTGACTCCTTATTTTTGCCTTACTTCTCTGCTAACAGCTGGCCAGCCCGAACAGGGCAATGATCAGTCATTACACCATTTACTTATATTTTATGTGAGCTGAGCAGCTGGTTTCTCTGCACCTCTATCAGTTGTGCCATGCTTGCCCTGGACAAGTAACCAATTGCTAATTGAAAGAGTTCTCAGCTTCTTCAGTTCAGGCTTTAGTGTGCCACACTCACTGTATACTGTGTTTGGAAAGGATGCGACTGATGTTAACACCCTTTCATCTTATTTTCCACTGTTACACTAGGTCACGTCATAAGCCTCCATTTTAAAGACCAACACAGCAGTGCATGTTTTTTTTAAGTACATATAAAACTATTTAAGTAATTAGCTGTTGATTTCTGTAGAGACAGAAGGAAAAAAGTTCTGAAAGACGGCCCTGTATCACATAAATAAATCCCTCCACCCAATGCCCTAATCTAGCAAAGCACCTGAAAAGAGCTATTCACTAATCACTGCAAAAACAGAAAAGCATTTCATCTATAATTTTACACATTTGCTAATAAAATCTTACATTTTAAAAATGTTTCTTTAGCTCTTTCTTCTTCTGGGCCGAAGTGAGATGAAGAAAAGATGTATTAGATTGAAAAATAAAGTGGACAGTAAAATCAGTAGAAATTAGATTGTTTGTATGATGAGACAGCTCAAATCTAACCGCATTGGAAGCAGTGATTTTTCTATGATATCTGGTGTATGTTTGTATAGAGTACACACTGTATTTAGACTTTTCTGCTGAAAAAACAGTTAAGACAAGTATAAATTTCATGCTTAATTAAGGATTGTTTGTACTGGTGTGGTGCTGGTCTAGCTTGATAACCATTTTGTTCATTGGTAAAACCTATCTATTGAAGCTGGTTGACCAAGAAGTTTGGCTGGTTAAGCTAATTATGAAGCATGGTTAAGAGACCAGCACACCAATATGCAAAATATATGCTGGTCTTTTCAGCAGGGTTTTAAGTACAGTCTTGGCCATCACCAAGTGCGTAAATGAAAACCACAAGGCTTTTCTGTCAGTGCTTGCATCACTGTAAGGCGTTTGTTTACAGTCAGCTGTGGTAGCACCTTTCTCTCTATTCGTCGCTTCTTTTTGGCCAGGAGAAGGAAGCACAGGAGTTTTGGTTCCCATTTTATGCACACTGGAACAGCTTAGGAAAGGAAGCACCTTTACACCTTTGATTGTCTGTGGTTGCCGATGTCACATTCTTCCACCATTCTGTGTGTGTGCGGGTATGTTTCTTGTCTTTCTGTCCAGTTGTACAATGGGGGGTCTAGGGGTATAGGTTAGTGTGGAAGAACCCAGAGAGACACTGATAAGCCCTTACGGTAATGCAACTGTAAGTGTGCTTTACAGTTGTGTTTAGTTTCACTTGTCAACAAGTGTTTTGATTACATTCAGAATACAGTCAGTGAAAATTAGGAATAAGGCAACTCAGACTACATAAAAATACTAACCATGTTTCTGCAGTAAACATTTAAATATTACCTTAAACACTATTAGTCATAAACTGGTTATGCAATATACAGTGCATCTGATTTAATAAAATATAATTTGCACTTATTAATGAAATAAGCCTTAAATATATCAATCCGTTCTGTTCTGTACATCCCTGCCCACTTTGTATTTCTTTTTAATGAAAAATTGAAATCATAATTTATCAAAATGCACAAAAATGTACAATAAGTACTGTATGCCAGACATTTATGCTAGCACTCATTAAGATTCATACTGGTAGGGCCCATCCTGCTTATCTTGATCTTAGGTTCAGGTCACCCATCCTGTATGTTTTCCACAGCCCAGATTTATAGGCACTCGTCATCTTTATTTCTCTGGCAGACGCTTCCACACTCAAAAGTCACTGCCCATAATGACTTTATACAGACAATAGCCTGTTAATGCTCCTCGCAATGGCCTCCTGCCTCTCATCCAGTGCAAATCAAACAGCCATAGCTCCACAAATATGTGTTTTAAAGAAGAACCCTTGGGTGACTACGTAATAGTATTTATTTAGTTTCGAGGATTATGACATTAAGAGTTCTTAGGTTTAAAGTCTTGAATCCAAGGCAGTTTTAAAGCATGCTGTTGTATTCAAATTGTTCAGATAATGTATTAAAAATAGTTTTTTGGCCTCTTCAATGAAATATACATTTATTTTAAAGAAGCGATTTAATGTATCATGCACCTCCTAAAAGTTTTACTTTTTGCCCTGTAATATGTTACTTCAAATCTTTGCAACCACATTTCCTCATGAGGATGGAGGATACTGGCCTTTTTTCAAACACACACTAGTACCAAATGTCTTGCAGATGTGCTGCAGAGGAAAGAAGAGAGAAAAAGTGGAAGCGAGCAAGTACACCAAGACTGGCAACATTGTGCTGAGGTCGACTTCTTAGAAGATCAACTTCTGTTTGATTGTAATAATAAAGTACAGATGACTTAAATGTGGGTGGATTTTAGCAAGGCTACACTTTAGCCCCCTTATACTGCACAGATTGTGTCAAGATCTGAGAGTCAAACTCGCTGTTGTATAGCTCATGAAATTTTCCATAAATCCACTTCACAGGTGTTTCATTATCAGATACAGTTTTTGCACTTTTTACAAATGTAATTCATGATATTTGCATCTTAATCATTTTTCATTCTCAACACGAGACCCCTTAGAGAAATAAAAAATTGCTTTGTTTCTTTTATCTTCTAACAAAATTATATCGCTGAGCATGGAGAAGTCATATTCACTTTATACAATTGCATGGAAAATATATATATATTTTTTTTTGGAGGGACACTAGGGAATGAGATGACCCAGAATTCTTTCTGTTTATGAATGTACTTATTGCCCTCACAGTTCTTAAAGGGACAGATAAAGAACTATGTGCGACACCTCATTACATCCCAGTGCTTGAACCTCCACCCCTCTCTCTTTCCATTATGATTTCTCCTTGTTCCCTCACCAGCCCTGTGCTCTTGTCTGTAAAGAAAGGCATGGTTAACAGATGGGGGTGGACGGCAGCCTCTGCACTCTTTCCTTGAGAGAGACCTGCTCACATCATTCTCCTCAGTTCTGTTCTAAACCCTGGTCTCTTTGCCGCCTGTATCATATGTAAGCAAATGCCTTCTAAGGTGGCATTCTAATCTTAATAGGAACTGGTAAATGACAAATTTGGAGTGTTGATTGATTTTTTCTTATCAAAATTTCTGTTGCCCTGGTCTCTACACTAGATTTAGTTTTCCACTCATCACAATGCATTTGATGTTGACCTCTGTGATTATGCTGCTTTAGAGTTGGTTAAATATACATTCTTGGAGGGCAGCATAATTAAGTTGTGTGGGGAGCTCTTCTATGATGCCTTATAATGTTGCCTCTTCCTGTTGACCCCTCTTCCAAGTGTTCTTGTGTCTGTCACACTAAGCCAAACCTGTCTTATTTTATTTGAGGGGAGAGCTCTTTCTCGTCCTCTTCTCTGGCTCACCCTCCCCATGTGCTGTGGCTGTGGATTAGTGAATTGGCTTAGCATGGCAGAGAAAGCCTGTTATATGTCTTTCTTCACCTCACTCTCGCTCTCTCTCTTTGGCATAACTGAACAAACTTAACATGATAACCTCTAACACAATCTCAAATGCACACATATTTTTTGTTCATATGCCTTTGTTAAAAGTATGGGTCAGTCACACTTGTGTGTCAGAAGAATCCATGCCCATTTTTTATTTCCTCTGGTATTACATTAAGTGTATGTGAATGTTTGTGTGGCAGAAATGGGCCTATTTTTAATCTAAAGCACCCTTGGCTGGTGATCAACTACAGCTTGTCTGTGCTGTAGTTTGGTCTCACTGGTGTAAATTGGATTGTGTTCATCTGTGTTAATCTGAAAGCAGATGAGGGTGAGCATGTGTACATCTGAAGGAAGGAACAAAGGAGTGTGTGTTGAGAAGGTCAGCAGGGCTGAGGTTGACTTCAGTTGCCCTGGTGCTTATGGATGGGAAAATGGGGATTATGAAATTTATTTAGTGCCCCAACTCACCCCACCATGCCCAGTAGGGTAGGGAACAGATTTTTTGTCCATTCTCATAAATGTTCAGTTTGTATTTTTAGCTGTGTGAAATGCAGTAGAAAAAAACAGAACCAAACAAAAAATTTTTGTAACAATTCATATTCTAAGAAATTAATCTATTGAGCCAATGCTTTATAAAAAAGGTTTGAATCTGTCAAACAACTTACTCAATTGGTCAAAGTGGTTCTTCATTGAGGTAGGATTCAAAATGTGCTATAAGTAGTTACTGTATTATGTGTATAAAACATTCATATATGTTACCAAAACTGTGATGAACTGGACATCTATCCAGGGTGTTTCCTGTCTATTGCCGGAGATGCTGAATGGACTCCAGCCAACCCTACGAAGGAAAAGCAGGTTTAGATAATGGATAGATGTTACCAAAAGGTATTTTTAGTATATTTCGTAAGTATGAGGATTAATTTTTTTAATGAAATTATTAAGGAAGAGGAACCATTGTCATCTCTGGTTTCCAGATGAAGTCCATTAGAAGGTTTTTAAAATTACATATGCAACAGTAGGTCCATGTTGAGGCACTGCCATAGTTGAAGCTCCTCTGAGACTTGGGCCGTATACCCTGTTTTGATTGTATTAACTACTTAATCAGCTTTCAAATGTGACCAGCAAACTGCACTTGGTGACGCCAAGTTCTGCTGGCTGCATGTTGGGTAAATATTTACAAAGGCATCCAGTCATTATCACCAGCTTGTAGTTGAATTGTTTTGCTCCTTGTTTTATTCCTTTTGCAATGGTCCTCTAAACAATCATCAACCCACTTCAAATTTCGCCACTTACACGTTAAGACGTGCTCGCTAATAGTCTTGCTAACAGCTCCTTGTGAAGTTTGAGTGGTGTTGTGTGGTTGCTAATAGAATATAATCTTATTCAAAGTTATTATTAGACAATAGCACACAATGGAAAAGACAGTATATCAACAGCACCGCAAGGATGTGTTTGTAACACAAAACGTGTGTATTTGGCAACTCTCATTTACATTTCAACGGATGGAAAGGAATCCAACAATTTTGTGCTGAATTTTTAAGGATTAGAGACACTATATAAATTAAAGATGGATTTAAGCCAATGGAATTAGAGTTAGCTTGTCGTTTAACTCATACAAAATGGAAAAGTCTCTCAAACACTTGAAATCGTATTCCACCCACAAACATTTGATTATTAATAAATGAGGTAAGCATGGCGGTACAGCTAGGCGTAAGTAGAGATTGAGTGAGTTGTCCTTTATGTGTATCTACATCAATGATTCTTGCTCGTTCTGGCAGGTGAAATCTGGTTCAGAAACAAGTAAAAGGAAGAAGAAAAAAGAGAAAACGATGGAGGGCTTTTAATGTGACACCACTGACAGCTTTACTGCATTACACCAAGCTTAAATAATGGAACGCTCATTTGCATAACGAGGGACGTTATCACCTCTACTGTCAGAATAAAACACAACAACACTTCTGCTGCTCCTCCCAGAGATGAATCAGGTTGGCCTACTTTACGGCAACAAAGAGGTGCACACATGCACAAAAAACACACATACATGTGTGTTCTGTGATCGTTAGCTCTCACACTGTGTGAACCTGAGCTACAAGCACTTTACAGAAAGCCTGGTTTAGCTTCTCGGGTGAGGGCAGCCTTTCAAAAGCAGAAAGATCTCTGCCGGTGGACCCAATAAAGGCCTTGCATGCGTCTTTGCCTGATAGTGTTACAAAGCTTGTGACGTGCTAAGGGGATGATATCCCAGATCGGCTCGGAAAGCTTGTTTGACGAGGGTAAATCAGGATGACCCAAGTTTTCATTAGAGTTCTTCCTTAGATCTTCAGATACCAGGATCGTCTTTGTAAATAAATCATGCTATATAGGAAAGTCTCATCCACTAGGACCATCTGCCACTGAATCTCATCCACATCTCGTCAGCTTCAATGAACCAATCTCATACACAATATCAGCTCAAAAGGAAGTACCAGTCTGCTCACTCAGTTCAAGTTTTACAAAAACACGTTTGTGACAATTCTACGTGTTGTTACACCAGTGTTTTTGAGGAAAGTGCCGCTACTTGTCGTTCAGGAGGCAGTAAATGTTACACTGCAAGTGATTAGAGCTGTTAAGTTGGTGGCACTTCCAAAACACTGTCAAATTCCCTGTGACGGTAGCGAGAGCATGACAGTGCTGTCTGCACTTGTAGTCACGGCCAAAGCACGAGAATCTGATTTGCATGATATTGATGGCAGAAAACAGCGCTGCCTCAGAATGTCGACAGATTCTTTTGTCTTTATTTGCTGTCCCATGTGGCTCAGGCTCTGCCTCTATCTGTTTTTAACACTGCGGTTTTGCCATATTTCATCTGACTTAATGCCTCTTTCTCTGATTTTCACAGGTACAGCTACTGGAACCTTTGAATTAAGTGGAGGAATTCGATTTGAAAGTCTGGTTTGAAGAAACGTGAGAAAAAACACAGGGACAAAAGAATAAAGTTCATTGGTGAAAAAGAGAGAGGACAGGACGGGGAAAATGGGGAGGAAAAAGATTCAGATCACTCGGATTATGGATGAACGCAATAGGCAGGTGAGTCACACTGACCGAAGGGTGTCTAAGAACCACCTTAAATCAGATTCAGACAACTTTCTTGACATACGTTTGATGGGCATCAATGTGTGTTTTTCAAGCTAAAATAAACCTAATAGCTGGTGCACACATGCTAATTGTGGCATCCGTGCATGTCAACACCTCTTATAGCAGTGGAATATTACTTTAGCGGAGCAGAGTGGGTGGAGAACACAAACATGCAGGGGAATAGAGATGGCATTGGTGGAGTGATGCCACATGCTTTAGGGTTATAGGTGGAGTCCACACAGAGGTAGACGATTAGGGGTAGATCCCTTAGTTAACTAGCAGTTATGACTCTAAAACAAACAATTTGGCAATTTTTTGGTTACATTGAACTAAATCGTTCTAAGAATTTGTTTACCTCAAATGAAAACCGGCATGTTATCTCTGTTAATGTTTGCACTCAAAAAATAATTTATCTTATTCTTCCAAGTTTCTGACCATGAAACATGATCAAGTCAGAAACACACAAAATGAATAGCATTAGTATTTGTATTGATCATATTGGTGCCAGTTACGTAGCTTGTTTTACTGCAAGATCAATGAACTTTCTTTTGGCCTGACATTTACATTTGTCTCCTTTTGTACATAATTGAGTTTTACAGATGCCGTCGAAGAATGACCTGTCAGACAAATCTAGGAAGCACTTGTACTTTGACAACAAGTAACCTTGATCAGTTCGAGGTTATTCCCTTTGTCTTCTTCTGTCTCCCATTGTTTTGTGCTGTAACTTGACTCTTTGAAATACTCTCTGAACAGTCAACCAGAGTTCTCACATCCCTTCACAGGATGACAATTTTCACAGACACACACATTTGTAAGTTCCTCAGTCTGGTCTGGAGAGACAGAAAAATGTGATTTCAGGAAAAGGACTTGGCTAACAGTTGATATGACTGAGTGAGACCATACTGATGCAGTTAATGGCTGCTGTCTGGACCTCGGGTGGGTTGATCAATTATTGAAGATAGTGTGAGAGCCTGAGGAGAAGTGGGGGAGAAAGAGAAAAAAGCAGGTGAGGAAAGTAATGGGCGTGTCAGCAGAAGCAGACGGAGGGGGCACAGTGACATTAGTCATTCAGTACTTGTGGGTTGAGTAAGTTCTCCCCCTTGAGGGAACCAGAGGCTCACATGCATGTGGTCTCTCATGCAGAACACTGAAAGAATGAGTCAAGGTTCTTCTCAAACCAGAAACTTCTCTGTTCTGTTTATTTAAAAAAAACATTTTGAGGTTAGCAAGGCATCATTTTGAGTTTTTTTGGGGGAGGTAGAATTGAATACATGTAACATACATTTTCTAGTTTTGTGCTTATGAAAAATTAAAGCATACACTTCTTTGGGTACACTTGCACAGAAAAATGTCATTATTTACTTTGTTGTACTTGTTGTTCCAGGGCCACAAAATGAGAAATTCCAAAGAATATTCACACAGCCCTTTTCCATACAAGTGTTGAAAGTGACCAAATCTGTCAATATGCTTAAAGGACAAAACACATCAGAAATGTTACTCTGTGCTTCACACAAAGCTATTGCATGACAGTATACATGTGTGGAACAACATGAAGCCTGAACAGAATCTTTATATTTTGTGTGAACTGTTCCTGTACAAATAGTTTCACTGGATACCTTTCTATATTACTTTAATGGTTTAGAGCAATATACAGTTACTAATGATTAGGACACATACAAAGAACAGTGGGAAAGAAATGAAGAGAAGGAGGTGGCAGGGAGGCTGAGGTCAGGATGTTTTTGGCAACGCTATTGAGTTGCACAGACAGCATCCTGTGTTGGAGTTAACACCATTCTCCTCTCCTTCTCTCTCTCTTTCTCTCTCTCTCACTCCCCCTCAACCAGACTTAAAGATCAGAGATTGATACAGGAAGGACACCTGATGAGAGTCAATACCACAGATTTCCAGGTCTTGGGTTAGAGAAGGGAAAAAAAGAAAAAAGGAACAAAGAAATTAATTTCCTTTAGATCAGTTTCCTTAAAATAAAGTAAAAAAATAAATAAATAAATAAATAAATGAAAATTTAGTGATCATACGATCACAAGTTATTATTCACTAAAATCCAGAATTCAAAAATTTTGTATGTTTGTTTACATTTAATTGTGTACATTTAATTACTTCCCATAAACCTGACATGACATTGACATTTTTGAATCCAGATCCAAACTTTGGCAGAGGTAATATTTATCAGTGAACAGCTAAAACCTTACAGTATGAATTGTCATTGTATGCCAAGAGCTGCATAATAATTCTTTAAAACTTTGTCCTTGTGTGTTGAGTTTCACTAACAGTAAGAGCATAAATAATGAAACAGTGATAACAAAGATGTAAGTACTGCATAGAGGTTTTGGTCAGTAGATAGAAGATGCTTTGCTGAAAAAAGCATCATAAATTGTAGTGTATTTATAAGTATATGCCATGCTCTACAGCTGGCAGAGGGCTTATTATTGACTCCTGTCCTCTTACTGCCATTCATTTGAGGCAGTTGCAAACAACCCAGTTCTTTGTACTACAACCGAACCATGAAGACAGACATCACAAGACAAGAACGGGGACATTTGACTTACAAAGACTTTTTCTTTTCTATTTCTCTCCCCTTTAACTTAATGTGTTGAAGACAGGCTGTGGCTATGCATATTTTCACTTCCTCTTTAAGGAAATGTTTCCATACCGAAGCCAAATAAACAACAGACTACTTCAATGGTGTTACCTTAAGCTCAGCATTCTTCAGACGTTTGTTCTATTTTTATGTAAATACATCCGAAATTTGAACCAAAGCACCAAGGAATCTTTTATAGCTGATCAAAGGTTAAAAGGGTTGCAAAAATGTATTTAATGTGAAAATCTTTATTTTTAACAGGACATGTATATATTTATGTAGCCTCCACACCTAAATAAATGAATGAATGAATAAATAAATACAAACAAACACACATATGTATTATAATGTATTATACTGTCACTTGCCTGCTAAAAGGACTAGTTTGAATTAGTATGAACAATGTACACTGGTTCATACTGGTAACATTTTTTTTTTGCTGGTCTATCTGTAAAAACTAAAATAGCAATGTGTGTGAATCTGATTGACCAGGATCAGGTCTTTCTGGTGAGAATGGTTAACCAATGAAATCTCGCTGGTTGTGCTATTTAAGAAATCTAGTGGAAAGAAGGTCAACAGCAACACAACATGCACTTATATCCAGAAATTATGCTTTTTTTAAGCAATAATATTTGTCTAATTTGGTGTTTAAAAAAGATAATTTTGTCTGGTTTATTGACAAAGATGAAATAAAACAAAAACAGGATAGACCAAACAACTCTGTAATATTTGGCTTTTCACAAGAAATATGGTACATTCTTTACTTTTTATGTGATTTTTGCATATGTGACTGTTTTCCTTGTTATGTATTGTATAGGCGCAAAATGCTTACATACAAGATTAGTGATACAATCTTGAAATAGCCCTAAGGCTTCTTGGTCCATAAAAATGACTCATTTAAGGTGTGAATGCTTTCAAATCTTTGGCCAAGATGCTGTCTCCCATCATTTCCTTACCGATATCACCTCTTCCAGATTGGCAGTCTCTCCACGGCCCACCCTGCCTCTGGCGCCATGCTTATGGGCACAAGGCCTCTGTCGCCTTGGGCGGCCACTTTGGCTCTCTAGCCCACCTCCTGAAAACACTTGTGCAGAGCACAGGCATCTCCAGGAGCCCTCCACTACGTTGACTGGCTGCCCAGAAGCTTAGACAGAGAGCATCAGTGTTAAGGGTCTGGCTTTCTTCCCCCTAGCCACTCAAACACTTTCCCTGGGCAGGTCACATGAAAGGACCCCCTGTGTCATAGCCACATCGCTAACTAGAGCATGCTTACTGACTAATTTGCATGGCTGAATGCATATCACAGAGTCAGAGACAAGTTTGAGAGGTGTTATTTAAAACACAATTATAGCTAGTCCAATAATTGCTAGTTCAGAAAAAGTTAGAGTGGATCCAAAGGAGACTGGAGTTATCTGCTTTGATCACAGGAGCAGCTGCTTCTGAGATGTTTCTTCTGAGAAAAATACTATAGTAATCTCACATGTCTCATTTAGTGTTTTAGAAGAGATCCTGTCACAAATTGTGCTGAGATTGGCCATATACCAAGATATACCCAAATCTTGAGATTTACATGTACAACATTTTAAGATCACATTTAAGTGGCATGGATAACATTTTCTGGATGTTTCTTTAGTGAAAGTGCAGTTTTATTTCTTCATTTTAAAAAATGGTTTCTGGAAGCCACCATATGATCGAAGTTCATTTAGAAGTAGGTACTTTAATTGGCACTCAACAAGCACTAGATTTTCACCCCTCTGACTTGGCAAAGCAGGCAACCACATGTTCTGTAGGCTTCTGTTACCTTTCTTTTCATCTCTGCCTCATGATGGTGTGATGGCATGGAGATGGAGTTTGATTCAGCCACCCATGACAACAGAGGCGTCTCTCCAATCAACAACGGAAAGGTGTAAAACAGTTTGAGTAAAATTAACAGCAAGAAAATAATGAGGCCCTCTGGGTATGCCATCACCCCTTGCTCTTCTTTCCACGATTCCCACCTTTCTCTTGTGATCGTTACCTCTGTGCCTGTTTCCTCACGAAACACGCTGTGCGTTTTTTTTCAACTTTTTCATCTCTCTCTCTCTTTCTTCTCAATCTTCTTCTGCTTCTTCACCAACATCTTCTCCAAAATTCCTTTGCTTCCGCAAAATCTAACTTCTTCAAATTTCTCCTCTTAGAATTTATTCTTTTGTTCCTCTTAAGATAATTATTAATCCACTTTTCTTCTCATTATTTACAGCATTTCATTTTCCTTTGTATCTTCTTATATTTCTGCTGATGACCTTCTCTGTTACAGTGTTGAATCTGATGCATAAATATCATGTGACTCTTAAAAATACCTTGCTACCGTCAACATAAGATAGCGTAAACAGTATGTACAGTTTATTCAAAAACACCAAAGCCTTCCTTGCTTTATGGATGCAAAGTAGACACCAGCACCATTTCACTGTCCAGTATTAAAATATGAAATGTTGAAGAAGCCATGAAAGGAAACAGAGCAGAATGTGTGTTGGATTCAGCAAATTAACAGCATGTACACATCCCTACTGTCATAAGCATCCACATTACATAGTTTAAGTGAGGAGATTTTGGGGAACGTGGGTCGTTATGGATCGGGGTGCAGGGGCGGATGGTGACAAATGGACATTCATCCTTCCTGCCTCAATCCTCTGGAGGAACTCCCCAGGGGAAAAATGCACTGGAGGTGGGAAGCAGAAGCGAAGCCATTGTGAAGGGGAAGCTGTCAGGCACTTCCTGTTATGAGAGGAAATGCATACAAATGTGCTTCCTGACCTCCCCCCTCCAGCTCCCCCTTAAACACACGTACACGCACACACACACAAACTGGGAAAAAGGCTGAGTGATTTGAATCTTTGCCTCTCTCCCTTAATTTAGTATTTTTGGCAGTAGAAAGTGATTTTGAGTTTTGATTTGTTACAGTTTAGAGGGTGATGAAGTGATTATTACATTACTATACTGTTATGATGGTAACATTACCATACTGAAGATTCTTTATGTGGGGGGCTTTGTACAGCAATTTAAACTCACCTCACTGTAACATACAGAATGAAACATTTATGTCTACAAACATGCCAGTTTGTTTGTCATGTGTGACAAGAATGTGTTCACATGATAAGGGCTTCACACTCTGCAGACTACAGGTTCAGAGTTTGAAGAAACAACATCATGATTATGGAACCATTATCCTCCATTTTTTGTGGCTTTCACCACATTGAGGTGTTGCAACTGGCATTTTCTGCAATTAACACACTGGCTCACTGAAGGCTCATGAGCTTCAAAGATAACAAGGAATGAGATGGTGGAGGCAGGTAGTGAGCAGGAGATTTGGTAAAACATCATCACATTCAAGGTCTTAGTGATCACTTTACATCAGTATGTTACATGTAGAAAGAACTTTGAACAAACAGGGTGGTTTTTTAGAGAAAAGCAGATGATACTCAAAATTCCATTCAGCAATAAAATGACAAAGGTTATTAAAACACAATATGTTGCTTCTTGTTTACCTACAAAATCACCTACTGGAGTTACCAATACTGCATATCTATGACCAGTAATAATTTGTCATGCTTAAAATGGCACTCGAAAATGTAGGGATAAAATATTAAAATAATAATATTTAAAAAGAAAAATACAACCGTGTAGTTATTCAAAAAGGCTAGCATAACAGATTTGGGAAGTCTCTTTAGTATGTGGTGTCACCGTGGGCGTTGGTGTCATCGCTAACAGTTGTTAGCTTGACCACAGTGATTTATTTAAGATCTTTATATCTTCATATCTTAGTATGTGTGATTCTGCTTCCCTTTTTTAATAAAGCTGACCAGTGCAAATTGCTACATTTATTTTGGATGTGTGAATTAATGTCCGTCTACATTATTTGTTATTCAGATGAGCCAAAACTCAAAGTATGTTAATCAGACACACTGCTCAGTTGTTGTTTTTTCTAAACCTGCTGCCATACTAAAGGTCAGATATACCAGATGACAAATTTTTGGCTTTTCTTATTACATCTTATCACAATTGCCAAATCTACAAAAAACTAAACCTCTCAAACTTGCTAAGCCACAACATTGTTTTCTTGGGAAGCTCAAACCTCTCACTTTAGCTTTATCTTGCTGAGAAAGGACCTGTCAAAACATGTTTTTATTAGAAGCCAACTTTGACTTCTCAAAGAAATACAGGCAATACATCATTATTTCTCTTATAAATTTTTACAAATACAATAATAGAGGGTGACTAACAGGATAACAGTTACTTTACTGTAACTATTGTAGTTGTAATTTTTGGAGATTCAGGGATTGTTGTGAAATGCAGTTGTGAAATGCTAGTTCAAATACACATTTTGAAAAGCCACACTATGCATGGTCGGTGTACAGCTAAAGTTTTACATTTAAAGCATATCTGTATATTCAGACTAAAACCCATTGGAACATAATTTAACCAAACGTTTTTACAACAAGAACTGAACCTAATCTGTCATAAAACCAGCACTTCATCTTTATCTTGAATTTAACATACCAGAAAAGCTAAATAGTTTCACCATGACAACGTCAGAAACAAATTAGTGGCATCAAAGAATGTAATACCTTATGCTAATACATGCTAATTTTCTTCTTTAGTTAATTGCTTTAGTGATTATCATGAGCACAGTTTATTTTGTAATATTACAAATTTTCACCATGTAATAAATAAGGTAAAGTTTGGCATGAACATCTATCAAGTTGCATATAGTGCATAAAGACAGGTGCATATATATACAGGTGCATATAGACAACAGTCAATAGATGAAGAGTTTAGTGGTTTGGCCTCAAAGTTCCACCTTTCTGTTGTTCTTGTCATGATAGTGCCTGAGCTGTGTGCGTGCATGTGTGTGTGTGTTTCCTGTGTTGAAGTGCTCAAGAGACACAAAGCCTATGAGGTCAGAGAGAGATACTTCTTATTTTTAAAGCTGCTAATTTAGATGAGAACATGCACTGAGAAGTCATTAACAGTCTCTCAAACACTGGCAAATACATGGCAGTGATGATCGTTGTATGCATGTCCGTGTGTCAGGGAAATCTGCAAGAAAACTTTGGACCCATGCAGTTAATTTTGCAGCTTATTACTCCCAATACCCCCCCTTGAAACAAAATTTTAAGGTGAGTCTGGTTCACCTTAACGTAAAAGGAAATCTTAATTATATGGTTGAACTTCTGTATTAGAGGTGGCAGTCAAAGTTACTGTTTGGCTACAGTATTAATTTAACATGAACGGCTATTATAGGGTTTGGGAGCATGAATGTAATATTTCATTTATCAAAGTGTTTTTATCTCCTTGAATATAACAACAAAAGTAAAGCAAGTTTTTACTTTTGGTTAGAGAACAGATTTTTTAAAAATATCTCAGGTGTAATATTGGGTTGATTTATGAGAAGAGTCTTATTGTTCTATTGTCTAGTTTTTCATATAATTTAGAGGAGCACAAAGGGAAAGAGTAGGGAAGCAGAAAGTTAGCATTGATTTTTTACAAAGCAACACTGTATTTAGGACAACTCAAGAGTCAGGAATATTACAGAGAATCAACACACTGAGGGAACACATATGAAAAGCAATTCATCTCAGTTTTAATTCCAATGCTGTCAGCTACAATGTTAATATAGCCTATGAATTTTGTTTAACCTTTACTCCTTTATTTTGTCTTTTTTAGGTGACGTTTACAAAGAGAAAGTTTGGCCTGATGAAGAAAGCCTATGAGCTGAGCGTGTTGTGTGACTGTGAGATTGCCCTCATCATTTTCAACAGTACCAACAAGCTGTTCCAGTATGCCAGCACAGATATGGACAAAGTGTTGCTTAAATATACTGAGTACAACGAGCCTCATGAGAGCAGGACCAACTCTGACATAGTGGAGGTGAGTTTCTCAGACAGATTTACACCCACTTTGACTTCTCACTCATTAGTAGTAAAGGTAAAATCCTGCATCCAAAAATGCAATATTTTTTTTGGCATGACAGTCTTACGAAGCCCAACTCTCGACTATTAACAGAGTCTATATAGACAAACTCAGCCGAGATTTTGCACCGTAGACCACACATCACCCCTGATAGTTGCCTAAAATGACTAAATCTGTCCTGTGTCATGCCATATCTTATTCCACAGTGTTCATTTTGGATGGCAATTGCATGACACCTGCATTTTCCAGTGAGCTTAATGCTTCTAAAAGGACTCAGGCCTTTGAAACACGTCCATTGGCTTTAAATCTAAGATCAGGTCAAATCACGCTAAGCATTTGTGGCTGTCATGAGGCAAACATCCAAAGCACATTAACCACTAAGCTGGTTATGTAATCTGCTTTTCTAAGAGGTTGCAAAGCAGAAACCGTATACCAACTATATTGTCTGATAATACCCCGGGAGGTCTTAGGGGCTTTGAGAAAAAGAATTCTCAAAGAAAGTTTCTCTGCCCATTTGATTCATGCCAATTAAACAGAAGTACAGGTCCAAAAAAAGTTATGTTAAGTTTGTTTGCTTTTCAAATGAGTCAGTCAAAACATGTTTATCTCTCTACTTGCTTTTTTATACAGAAATATTGTCACTAGTGTCATTCCCGATCACTTTGTGGTCTTGTCTACATTCACCTGTGTCTACACATTTTTATTCACTTAATAATCCTACAGCTTTAAAGTTGGAATATATTTACATATTTAGTAAGTGTGTATGCAGCAAATGTTTCCCTACCTTCCTTTTCTTATGATGTATATCCCGTCTGTGTATTTGGTGCACCAGGAAATGCATTGTCACATGCAAAGATGATTTCTGGTTGTTCAGTCATCATTCAATATGTCATTAGGTTTGACCCCAAGTCTTTGATACAAGACTTTGTGTCTTATACAAGCTCAGACCTTGAGGCAAATTTAAGGGACAGGTAGCAACTAAAGTCCTTGTTATTCTTGCATTACATCAAAGCACAATTATAAAAATGCACTTAAGGACGCAATCCAGCTGTATAGATGTACAATGGAATACTTAATTTGGTGCGAGTTCTTAGAATGTTCAATACTTTATTCTACTTCATAATGGAATTCTCAGAAACCTGTGTACAGCTGTATGTGATTGAACATGATTTTATGTTTTATTAAATATATTACACTCCATGCTCTGCAATTTGGAAATTCAGAAAAAAATAAAAATATTAATAAGAAGAAAGATTCATTTTGCACTGAAGTGTTATAATTTCCTGAATAAGGAATGTTTAAATGATGCTCATAGGTTATAAAATCAGATTTTAAAATTGCTATAATGAAAACTTGTATAACAACTTCAGAGTGCAGCACTCCACTTAACTCTAATGTATGTTTGAGGTCTGAGGGACCCTGGGGGCTTTCTGCTAACTCAAACACGTAATAATCATTGAAATGTTAGATTTAAACTTCCTGATTACCAGCTGATTAAAGACAAAGTTTAAAATAATAAAAAAGATACATTATAATATTACATTACAAAATTGCTATGATAATAATTTGATAAGTCAATTTTTATGTTAGTATTTTTGTACATAAAACAATGGGGCTGTTGGTCCCAAGAAAAACTAAAAAAAGTAAAAAAATAAAGCTTAACATCCCAGTTTTCTCTAAACAATGCAAAAACAGAAATTCAAAGAGAAGGAGAATCCGTACACAAACATTGAAGAGAAAAAGAGCATAGCGAAATAAACTGCTACCAAGCCTCACCAAGCAACAGCTTTAGTGCCGTTTTTCCAATTTGTCAGATTTCATGTTAGCGAAATCGATTTAAAGGTGGCTAAAATGGCGCTCTAACTGGATTTGTCGGTGGTGAAGTGTTGAGCTCCTGCAGGGCCCTGTTTTTCTGCTGCTAGGTTACATCACGGCCAGGGGATGTGTGAGGTGGGAGGTAAAAAGGAACAAAGCAGATTTCCTGTTGTGATGGCAGGATGGGGACGAGGCCTTGGGGTGGGCCAGAGGGAGAGCTCAACATTGGGGTATCAGTGCCATAGTTCAGCTTTGAGCTTCAGAGCGTATGGTACTACATGCAGGCTGTAGACAGTCTCAGATGTGTACTGTACTTAGCATTGTTTAACAAGTAAAAGGCACCTTCTCAGAGATACACACATCCGAACAAAACACACAAATACAAATACAAGCAATCTTTCCTGTCTTTGCCTGGAGTGTCTGTGGGGTGCAGTGGGAGGATAAAGAGAGGCAGGGGAGCCGGGCACAGCGTGTGGGCGTCTTGAAGAGCAGCCCGCTACATTAGCAATAAAGCTCCATGTAATTAGCATGTCTTTGGTTGATAATTAGCGTTGTTGGTAGAGAGGCAGTGAGAGGTCTGCCCAACCTCTTCAGTTCTGTTTATGAGAGGCTACAGGCTCTTGTACCCGACTGCACTCTCTCTGGCTGTATCTTTCTGTTGTTTTCTTCCATTTTTATCTTGGATCCGGAGATTTTTCATTTATCCAATCTGTGCTCTGATGTGCCTGTCTCATTTTGCCATTGCCATATTAAAAAATATAAATGCGAGACAGGAGAAATGAAAACAGAGATAATTAATTTAGGAAAGCTTTCTCAGGTGTATTAATATGTTTGTCAACATGACCTTTGCACTGATTTTTCTGATCTAAATTACTTAGCTTCAATTGAAAATGGTAAAAATTCAGATAATTTGATTTTTTTGTGTAGCTTTTCATACCTTAATTGTAGCATGTTTTTTTCAATCATACAAAAACTCTCTTACGTCGTAACATCCGAAGCTAGACAAAGGTCCAGATAATTACACCTTAAGTCTTGAAGACAAAACTAATTAAAAATTAGTTGTACAAAATACAACAAAAACACAACAACATAGTTGTCAAAACGCTCTGTTGGCAGAGTTACAATTCATTGTTTATGAGGCAAGAGATCAAAATCTTAAACAGGCATATATTTGTTATAACCCACTGAGCCAGACATATCTACTCAGCATATGAAAAGCATTACAACTAAGTGAGGTAGTATCAGGAAGTGATAATATACAAACACCCTCTTTTTTTGTGCACCACATGAAAATTTAGGTAAGTGATACTTATTAGAACTGTGATTCATCATGTAAATAAAGAAAAAGGTTTAGGGGGCAACAGTTCTGGTTTGTGAAGAGCTCTAAGCAAGATGCCTTTTAAACTAAATGTAATTCCCAAAATATTTAGGACAAACATGCAACTAATGTTGATAACTAGTGATCATTTATTAGTTACTAGTAATTACTAGTACAACTAGTTTTCTTTGACATCTTTTCCCATGACAAGTCATAAGCGTATAAGGATGATAGAATTTTGACAGAAAGCAAAAAATGGAAATCTTCTAAAGTGTTACTTAATTTGATAGGACTAATCAATGTGGACCAAATTCCCATAAATGGGTGACTTGCTTAATGGGTGAAAATGCTTAATTTTATGAATAGATACAAAATAATTCAATTTCAAAGTATACAAATAATTGGAAGTTTCACAAAACACTGAGGGGCATGTTTTGAATGTCCATTAAAAATTTGAAAATTATCAAAAAATATTGGCGATTACTGTGTCTGAGTACTTGTGTTAACACTCATATCATCACATGGAGCAGAAGTGTGAACAGGACACAAACACTTAGGAAAGAGTTTGCCAAACCCATCCTTTCATAGATTAGCTTTATCTGAACATCCACCGTTTAATCTCCTCTCTTCTGTCACTTCTACAACTTGAATAAAATGGTGGTAGAAGAAAAGGCATTTAGCTGCATGCACAGGGAGACAAACTGAGAGAAATACGCAGTGAGGGAGGCTTGTGATTATTTCCAAAGGTCACACTGTTAATGACTACCTGCTTGGTTAATGAGATTCCTCAAAGCTCCCTCACGATATTTCACCCTCGTATGTGTTGCTGCGCGTGGAGATGTGTGAGAAAGGTTGCAGGCGTCAGCCTTCTCTCAACTTACATCTGTCTAAAGTTGAAGGAAAAATAAAATGAAAATCAACTCAGGTTCATTAAACGTCTTGGAGAATGCTTAATGTAGACAAGTGTACACTAATTAACTGAATTTCATTTTCATTTTTCTTCAAAGTCGCAGTAAAGAGTTAATTAAAAGATATTTTCTGTGTAAGGACTTTGCACATTAGCAGGCGGCTCTAGTGGAATATTCCCTCAGTTGTCTTTCTAAAATACTTTCTTTCTTACTAGTTTAAGTAATCAGAGATCAGAGAGAACATTAGCCTAAAGCAGTTTTCTCTCAGCACTGGGACTGAATGACCGTTTATTTAGCTTACAAAGGCCTGCTATGACATAACACACTGACATAACTGTGTCCCATTACAAACAAGCCCAGATCAGATAGAGGGAAATATTTGTGTATATCACCATAATCCACCAACACACACACATATGTATGCTTTTAATGGCTCATGCAAAGAGTCAATAAGTTTACGGTAATTAGCCGAGTGATTCTGAGCCATCGTTCCAAATAGATGTTTTTGCCAAATTTTGGATTAAACTCTGAAGAGGCTTTGTCTAGTTAAGCAAATAAACCTTATGACATAGGCATGTCAGCAGCATTGAAGAGAACAATGTGCACGTCACCAGCAGGATGCTAGTATAAAGAGAAGTGAAGAAAAGGCCTTTATTATTCCCACATGTCTTGATTCATTTATTGAGCCCTGATTGGCTTAAAAGAATAAAGACACTATTATGCAAAACAAAGACCCAATATTTAGTCAGATGTTATTCTAGTAAAACTTTCTGCCAGGCTTGTATATATAATATATTATGAAGGTATAATTAATGCATTTATAAGATAATCAATGCAAAATTATATGTTGTTTTTGTGTTATCATACACTGTACTATTTAAAGCTAAAACCTTGAATATGTAAGTATTATAAATAATTGTAAGCACAGTTACACATTATAAGACACTATAACAGATTACTACTATAACAATGTGTATTAAAATATATCTTGCATTTAAAGGCTCTTATACAGTCTTCATTTAAAGTTTGTTTACTATTCTTTTAAAAAAATCTCTCCTAGAAATACAAATGCTGCAGGTTGATTTGGCAACATGCAGGTCATAAAGTTTAATAAGTTATGTTTAAATTCCTACAGATCTTTGACATATTGCAAAATATCTGTAAAATTTAGCATGCATGTGAGACCTCTTCCCAGCCTTCAGAGCGGATTTCATCAGTCAGTCAGTGAGAAGCACAACCTCCAGACCCAGTCTAGAGCAAACTGACCCCACAGTCTTAGAACAACTTGTTGAATTTACCCTCACAGCTTCTGGATGTTGATGAGGAGAAAACAAGAACATTTGTTCTCTCTCTCTGCATCTAAATCTCTTGTGTTTTCTCTACACTTCCCTCTGATTGGAAACAGCTGCAAAACGTCTACGGCAACACTTTAAAAATTAAAGCATTTCAGATGTGGCCAAATTAGGAGCCCCCTCCCATCCCCCTTCCTCTCTACATTTGTGTGTGTGTGTTGTGTGCATGTGTGTTTTTTAGTATTCTTCCACTAATAAATGTTTTAAAAAATGGTAGTGGTCTAAAAATAGGGTGCTGTGTGTCTAAATTTAGTGCTTGGCTTATTGTGCTGGCGAAGCAGATGGAGAAGAATAGGCGTGGAGAGGAGGAGTAAGTTAGTGAGACTCTATTCATTCAACAGCTTGTGAAGAGACCTCTAGAGAACTGCTGCCCTTGGACTGCGCCCCACCTCTGCCACCAGACCTAGGGGTGCCACTCAACATTTGATCCAGAGGATAAAAGCTGTTATTTATTTATTTTTACCAACTCTGGCTGAAAAGTCAAAGGCTTGTTCTGAAAGTGTATATTTTAGCTCCTGGTCACCATTTCTTTTAAGTTTTTTTAAACATTTTTTTAAATGTTCCTACAAGTGTGACAGATATATTTTCCTGCAGTGTGACAAATAGATTATGCATATCACACTGCAATATACTTCCCAAAAGTGTATTCAAAAGATCATTAGACTGTTGGCGCCTTGCTCAAAGTTTAAAAACATCTATTGCCTGTCCGTGTAATGTATTTTATCAATATATGAAAATCATAGACTGATCCTAAAAAAAACAACAACACAGAACACTAGAGTGTAAGAAACAAGACTGCCCCTCATACTATATGTGGAAAATGAGTGATCTATTTCTGTATGTGGGTGTAGATGGCAGCATCCCCACCCACAGGACCTGAAGGGTGTGGAAATACAAGGTCATGCCGGAGAGGTCAGGTGCTTGCACATTGTTCCTCAGAACCCTTTGCCCCTTCCTGTAATGCAGCTGTGTGATAAGAACCCCTGCAGACAAAGGCTGATAACTGATGTACATATTTGTGTGTGTGTTCACATTCTAACTCATCATATCCAAATAAAGAATCTTAGCCCTTTGGTGTATATAACAATATGCACATGTTAGGTGCCCTCCTATGTGTCCAGAAGTAAAAACAAGACATAACCAGCATGTTTCAAATAGAAAGATGGCCGTGGTATAAGCACCCCTTTGTTTAGCTGGACTGAGTGCCATGTATTGTGTGTATGTATCGGATGATCCATTAGGTCAAATGAATGACTTTACTGTCTTTCTTACTAATACAGCAGTGCAGAGAGAATATGAGATGAGACACTTTATAGTCATGTACCATAATCAACTGACAAGCTCATGAAAAACATGGTACAAATTTCTACAGCACATTGATTACAGTGCATGAAAGGATGGTCTCAAAGCAACAAAATTACAGGTACTTGCATTGCTAGGCCAAAAAAGTTAGTTTAAAGAATTATTCTGTGATACACTACCTTACGCTGACATTATACTGTACATACTTATACACACAAGGACTGTCACTTATCATTTGCATTTTCATCACACTATTGTACATGGTCGTAGCATGTTCAAACCACACGTAATAAAATGGTGTCTTCCCTCAAATCTCTCTCCAGCCCTCTGATTCTAATGAGGTGAAGACAGACTGGCTCTTTCCCTAAAGTTCTGTACTCATGTTAAACAGCAGCAACAGACTCTGTGGTTCCCCCAAAGTACTGTATCAAAGCTCAGAGTTTGCAGTGAATCTATCTGCAGAAAAACGTTGGATCGAGTGCTAGAGTCTGTCACCAGGCTTTTCTTTTTCCTTGTTAAAGCCATCCACTCTGTTAAAGCAAAACGTGCACAACTGTACACAGTAATCAAATCGGCACACACAGGAGTACCTGCACACCCAGCACACCCTCGCAGTCGCACATAGAAGTGGAGCAGCTGAGGAGCATTATGCCACCTCTGTTGGTCTAATGGGACCTCTGGGTTAGTGGCTTCATAGTGGAGTTGTGTATGAAATAAAGAAATGGAAAAAAAAAGACACTGAGCACTTTGAGGCACTGGATTGCCAAAATAGAGTTCTGGGTGAAATTATAACCTTTCTTGTAAACCACTAATGTGAGCTAATGAATACAAATGTGAATTTTCCTCTTGTACCTCAAAGCACCTTAACAGTGCACCTTAATCAGCACATTACAGTACCATTATTATTAGTGAATGTACTACAGGGAAAGGCTGTTGGCACACATCAAATGAAGATCATTTAAATAAAGATTGTCCATACTATCTCCTGGTCTTGACAAGCAAAGTGTTGAATGTGGGCCCCTCTCCAGACCTCTGTGCAACCTGCCAGCTCTATCCCACGAAATGAAGCTTACATGTGCTGGAGAAACTCTTTTGAAAATAACCACTAAACTATGAAATCTGTCTGGGTCAGTGTCCCTCTCTAGTCTGGCCTGATTAAAACTAGATGACTAAATGAGCATCAGTGGATACTGGTCAGACTTTGAATGGAGGCCAGAGACAGTATACTGTAACCATAAGTAGTAAGGACTTCAGAGAATCGTCATTGGCTACATGGGCTAAAGTCTGGCTAGATTACAACTGGAATGGCAAGACCATAGTTGATATCAGTCCATTATTTAGGCTTTAGCCCAGAGAGGAGAGATGATAAGTTTATTTAGGAACATACCATTGTAGAAGATCTTTTCTCTATTTTTATCTCCCTTCCTTCTCCCTTCTATACCAAGCCCACCTGCACTTCTGCAGCTCTCTGTTGAATATGCAGTTTACATTTTTATCCATTACCTTTCCACTACAGCCACCACCCCTCCTCCCCCACCTGGCCACTTTCCATTTTACAGATTGATTACTCCTCATCGATAATGTTTTAGATAGAAGACCAAACTGCTTTCATCTCGCTTGGCTATTAAGACAGGATGTCAGAATGTTCTTGATGCTTATTCCAAGCACAGATTGCTTGTCGTCTACTGTATTTTATTTTTAGACCACCAAACTAGAGACATTATTGTCGCAGTTCCTTCATGGGAAATCAATTACACTGGCTGGATGTTTTGTCCCCTCTTAGAATCTCTCTTCAGAGTCATTTTAGGTTTAACCTCCACTATTTCCTGTGATCATTAGATATGACCCTCATAAGATAAGCATGAGTGATGAGGAGCATTATAAAGAGGCAAATCATAAGTTGTTTATGGCCATCTCATGGATACACTATCTGTGAATGGCTAACTTCACAGAAGGTAAGTAAATGAAAGTAAAGGTGATGACTGGCAGGATCAGATGAACATGCTCCTCTTAAACTTTCATTTAAATCTCTATAAGTGATATAACATCCTACTACAGACTTATGTGTCGTAGGCGGTAGTTTAATGAACTTTAAAGTATTTTTTTGCCTCAAATGACAGGTTGCCCCCTAACTAGCAGAACTTAGGCACTTCATCGGGAACAGTGAAGAAGATTATGGTGTAGCGGGCTGGCGTTAATCTGAGGCAGTAGAGTGCAAAGAGGCAGAGTAGACTATGGCATGGTGATTTGAAGACATACTGCTTGAGTGAGTGTTCAAGCAGGGATCTGTATTTTCAGACTCAGCATGCAGCCATTGTGAACCCTCTGAAGGTCTGCCGTTATGCCAGTCATTCCAGACGTGCACCTGTCAAAGTGTCCACACCTGTCACCAGACTTCATACACACACACATTCTCTCTCTCTCTCTCTCTCTCTCTCTCTCTATATATATATATATATATATATACATACATACATACATATATATATAGATTAACGCCAGCCCCGCTACACCATAATCTTCTTCCCTGTTCCTGATGCAGTGCCTAAGTTCCGCTAGTTAGGGGGCAACCTGTTATTTGAGGCAAAAAAATACTTTGAAGTTCATTGAACTACCGCGTAGGACACAGAACTCTGTAGCAGCACGTTATATCACTTATGGAAATTTTAATTAAAGTTTAAGCGGAGCATGTTCATCTGATCCTGCCAGTCATCACCTTTACCTTCATTTCTGTCTAATTTCTAATTCATGTAAAAAGCCCAAATAATAGCTAACACAGAGTTCAGTCCAAATACATTTACTTGCATTTAAATATTGTTTCTTTTTTCTCACTAAAGGATTTAAATTAATGTAAGCTCTGTAAAGTAGGTTTGTTCTTTTAATGATTGAAAGTATTACAGTTTTACAATCTCGAATGTTCCTCAGTATTTCTGTTATTTTCTTTTTAATACCAAACAATCATGCATATACAGTCCCTCAAAGCATTTAATCAACTCAGACATAAACAGAAAAAGCTCTCATCACACATCACCTCACCACACAATCCCACAACACCTAATAGAAGCATGTTATGCTGGTGAAAAGAGGTTGAGAAGCTCGTCTTCATCAAGTCCTCATGTCAGCAGAGTAAATTAATTATTGCATGATTGATACAGACAGGCGGAAAGAACTATGTGTGAGAGCAGGAGCTGCGCATATGTTAGCGGGTGGCTAATATCCCGCCATGCCGATCTCCCTCTGTTGTGCAATTGATCCACTGGAACGTGTTTCACTTTGATGAGACGTCAAGCTCTTCTAGCACCCTGTACAGCACTGGACATTTAAATTTTAATTTTCTCAATGTTCACACAGAGGACAGAATTTTGCTGTGCATACTGCCACTAGCTCAGGATGGCAATATCAAAAGATGGACAGTTGGGATGGCAAAACTTTTAAATCAATAAATGAACTGACAATTATACAAATTTTGCAGTAACAGTATATTGTATGATAATGCAAAAGTAACACTTCCAAGTTGTCAGACATTCCCTCACACGCTGACTCAAGAGGAGAATGTCATTCCTACTAGAAGGTGGCCATCAGGTGGCAGAAAGTGAAAGTGCTGTTGTAATATAAGCAGGAAAGCCTGGGATCTTTTTCATTTTTCCTATTATCTGTTTGTTTGTTTAAGGGTGTCATGACTTTATTGCTCTGTCACACAATTTTTAGTTTGTCCTCAATCGGGTGTGTTTGTGTCTATACTATTCTATGCATCTCCATCTGTCAACTGTGGTCAGTAGCAATAGAGCTGCTTCTCAGTGCCAAAATCACGTTTTGAACATTTTCTCCTTGGTACCCATATTTGTTAAATATTAATGTTTACATTTTAGGTTCAACCTTTCCTTCGTGTCTATCCTGTTGTCTTCCGACAACCTCTTTTAAACCAGCATAGCAATAAGATTATGGTTATTTTAAATTACATAAATAAAAATAACTCGTCCTCATAGCAAACAAAAAGACGTGAATTATTTTAGAATTTTAGAAAATAAAAATTCAGCTTTAAATTTCTTTAGCAATGTACAGTATTAATAACCCTTTTAAGTCTCTTCACAGCTCTGGTTAACAAGAGTATTAAAAAAGAAATACATTTAAATTAGTCTAAATATAGCATGTATATGGCACTCCTCATAAGGGGCCTCTGTAGTTGCTGGTGTTTGAACTGTTGTGCTAACATGTGTTTGCAGACCTTGAGAAAGAAGGGTCTAAATGGTTGTGACAGCCCTGACCCCGACGCAGACGACTCGGTGGGCCACAGCCCAGAGTCAGAGGACAAATACCGTAAAATCAACGACGACATAGATCTGCACATGATCAGCAGACAGAGGCTGTGTGTAAGTACCTGCATCTCAGACAAAATCTCTTACACTTCCTTTTCTTTCTCTCTATGTGCTCTGTCTCACTCTCCGCCCTCCACGGGCCTTCAGGCATTGAACAAGAAGGAGAACAAAGGCAGCGCGAGCCCGGAGCTCGAGTCTGTTCTCGCACTCACTCCGCGCACCGAAGAGAAATACAAACAGATTAATGAAGAGTTTGATTTTATGATCAAGACTCAGAAGATACCTGTAAGTACAGTGAGGAGAGAAAAGTCCAGAGCAAAACTAACAGCTCTGTGGAGAAGCTAGCAAAGCTAACATACTTAGAGAAACAAAGTTTTAATCTTTGTTCTTCTTATTTGCATTGATCTTATGTACAGAACTCTCAAAAGAGGTGGCATGATGTTAGACCTGCCCTTTGCTGTGTGTGACAATTACATTTTCATGTGTGATTTAACTAAAAGAAAAAGCTTAGCAGACTTAGCAGACTAACAGTTTTAAAGCACTATTAATGCACAAATTTCAGTTTTAGGAAGCATTCCATTGTTGGTGTTCAGGAATAGATCATGAACGATCTATTCCTTATCTACAGGTGTTCAGTAAAGGTATTACATCTTAGAACCTACTGCCTGATTTAAATATTAAATCTGCAAAATGCATTCATTTGCAGATGATCAAGGTGCATGTGCTTTCACAGCTAATCATGTGTCTCACTGAATTAAGAGAAATTCAGAAACAGCATTTGTTAAGGAACAGAACGTAGCATGCTCTTTAAAAGCATGGCTAATGTAACAATGCTTTATTGAGGGCAAACTTCTTCCTGTTTATCTACAGGCTTGAGAGTCAAAACTTTAGATTTGTATTGATCAGTTCAATATTGCTTCTCATAAAGAACAATATGAGATGTTCTGTCCAGGAGCCCTGCGATTCAGGGGAATGTGGATTAGGTGGAGTGGAGTGGGGGGGGGGTTGACAGTGGTGAAGATGGATGCAATTCAGTCAGTGAAGTGAATTATATGTTCCCAATTCGAGCCAACAATGGCAATTGGGAAGGATGTCTTTTATGGTTTTTATATTTGGAGTCCCAGAGAGCTGAATTATGTGTAAAAAATGATAATAGAAGTAATGAATCTCTCATTGTAAATGAATTCATCAGATCTAGTATAATCCCAGAAGGCAGTTGTTTTATTAAAGCTTTAAAAACAACAAAGAACAGGGTCTTCAGACCAAGAAAGTAGAATGAAGATGTTAAAGATGTCCTTAAACAGGGCACCTAACAAAACCGAAGCTGTACTCACCAAGACCTTCATTGTGGAGAAAAAAAATATTTGCTTGCCTTAAGCAATGATTGCTGTGGCCCTGTGAGTTAATGAAGACTGAAAGAGTGAGAAAGAGAGAGTGTCTCTTCTTCACATTCTGTCAGCTGATGTTCTCCCAGATGAGCACTTACGCATCCTCAGGGCACATGCTTACAATTAGAGGCTATTTTGTCCTCAACACAACATGAAGGTGAAAGGACTTTCTTGCTGTTCTTCAAGGTTAAGTGTCGATCTTGTGGAGTGAAATGAACAAGAGATCTAAAATCAGGTTTCTCTTGTACATTAAGGTACATAAAAGGGAAAAAAAAATCTGAGAAAATGCATATTATTCCACTTTTCAGAAGCTTGAGGATTTGTATTAAAAGTGATTGGACTGAATTGACTCTATTACTATCTACAGTATCTGAAAATGTATTGTCTTTTGTATTGTTTCTGTCTACCAATAGGCTGTGCCCCCTTCCAACTATGACATGCCCATTTCTGTGAATAACCAGATCTACCCAGGCAACCATAACCTGCTTCCCTTGGCCCACCATGGCCTACAGAGAAACAGCATGTCACCCGGAGTCACACACAGACCTCCTAGTGCAGGTAAAAACAAGGTGTAGTCAAGTGTAGTCATTGTCTTAATGCTATGCTTACATAAGCCTCTTTTTCTCACCTCTTTAAACTCAAAATGAAATCGAGTTACCCTATTTGTTCTCTTATATCTCGCTTTCTGAAATTATCACTGGTTAAATTGTGCTTGAATTAAAATTACCAGTGCATGTCAAATATGTATTTTCCCCTTTTTCAAAATTTAATTTTTCCTATTACTTTTTTTATTCTGCCCACACAGGCTGTGGAAAATAATGTTAACCAATAATGCCATATTTTATTTCACTATTTGTGAAATTTGTATTTAAAAAACAGTGTAATTTTGTGGAGCGTAATTTACCTTCTATACTACCAAACGTCCTATTCACCTATATTTCTATCCATTCCTCTGTATTTTTACAATTTCAAGTGACAGATGGTCACACAGCATGATCTTGTTGGCACTTTTGGTATTGTTGTGTTGTCTTGATTCATTAGTCTTTCACCCACAGCTCTGTCATTAAAACTGCTTTCTCCTGATGCAATCAGCCCTGTATTCCAGGAGCGCTTAGCTAAATATGAGTTTTGGCCCAGCCTGTACTCCTCTGACCGCACTTGCTCCTCTGCATGCTTAAAAATAAAAATGTGTAATTTTTCTTGGACACCACAACCTAGCCCCATTGGCCACACCACTTCCCCCTCGCAAACTTTTGCTGAGGTAGAATAGGACAGAGTTTTGTTCTTCTTAGACAAACACACAAATGTCTCTGTCCCTTTAAATTTGTTTTTCATTCCCGTTGCTCTTACACTGGGAGGGAGGAAGATCAATGTGGCTTGAGGGAGCTGAATAAATGACCTTACAGATTTAAGAAGGAAGATTTTGTGGTAGGATATGTATGTCAGTTGCAATGAAGTGACTGAAATATCTCTCTCTGTCTTTCTGTTCCCATGCTAGGTGGTCTGATGGGCACTGATCTCTCCACTGGCGTGGGCACCAGTGCTGGTAAGGACGGCATCCCCACATACTACAGTATGTTTCTTTTCCATCACATCTTTTATTTAGTCAATAATTGCACAAATTCTCTTCCAGCTCAAACTAGCCTCGCAAATGTGCAGGAGAATGTTATGTTTGTATAAAGCTGGGCTTGTGTTCTCAGTCATTTCTTGCAGACTACAGTCATTAACTGAACTGGACTGATTCAAACCAAACAGTAATTGAAATAGTTGGTTTTGTTTTTCACTCAAAGTCTTGCAAAGTAATTACTGTACAACAGTAGTTTCTGTGATAACTAACAAACTAATTTCAGCACTTCTCTCATTTTGTCTGCCACAGAGTTCTAAGGAAGGTCTGTGTATTAAGAGGGGCTTTCATACCACAGGAACTTTTACATAGTTCCTAGAACTATTGGTAGAAGTTCCTGTTTTTTACCGTGTTCACACCACAGGAATTGGGAACGATAATAGTTCTAGGAATGCCTTTAAGGAGAACTAAATTAGCCCCTACTTCAGGGTATGGTCTAAAAAAGTCCCTAGGAACTATCAGTGACGTCAGTGTACGTTGATTGGCTGAATGCCATACAAAAAAGAGGCACACAGCATTTTTAAAAAGCTGTGTTAACACACAATTTATATTTAATTTGTATTTAAATTTAAATTAAGAAAATTTTAAACATACTTTGTTAACATAAATTGTAACATACTCACAAATCAACATGTACATTAACAGCGTGTCATACTTTTATAATGAAACTGTGCATGTCCTGAATCCAGTTGGGATTGCGTTGGTCCATCTCAAGCGTTCACAAATATCCACAAATATTGCGTTTTTAGACTAGAAACATAATAAATTGGAGAAATACATTTTCTCATTGTTTACATCAGAATTTATATATTTGTCCATCATCATTGTTTGTATGCATGCAACGCAATGTTGGTATGGTTAAAAAAAGTGAAATCTTATCTGTTTTTATGAGTTTTAGCATGTAAAATAAGCCCATGCACACATTATTCATATCTCACAAGCAGGTGATAAGTTTACAAAAAACACAAAAACACAACATAGTGTTTTTAGGCGAGTGCATGTATCTGTCGGCTATAATATGCTACATTACAGTACCCTGTCTTTCTGTTGTGACCATTCACTATTAGCAAAACATTATCAATGTGACTACGATATGTTGGTATTTAAGAATGTAAATTATGAGAACAAAAGCATATTATTAGGGGCAGATATCTGTTTGCATGCATGAATGCTACACCTATTTACACACTGATGCTCGGCTATAGAGGAAGAATTCTGGTCAACAGTATTAATGATATCTGTTATCTGTGATAATTTCATGATGATTATTATTACTTTTGTATGGTATCTAATTTGTAAATAGTCAATTAGGGTTTTTCCATTATTAAAGCGTTTTTTTAAAAAAACATAATTTTTCTTTTAAACATCAATACATTTATTTGTTTTGATATGTAAAACACTTGTTTACCCAGTTAATGCACTAACATGTTATCATCATATTTTTCCACCTTTAAATAACAAACTATTTTACAAAATAAAAAAACAAATGTTCAGGAAGTTCAAGTCATACAGAAATGTGCTTCCAGGAAATTGTCTTATCAAACGGAGCAAGTCACCTATTCCATAGAATGACACATTAAATGTAATGTGTAGCATAATTTCCAGGAAACCATTTGCTTACTGAAATTGTCTGAGGGTTGGCACACTCCATGTGTGCTCAGGCACATTAAGAGTGTTCTTCTCTGTAAGCTTTATAAATATCAGAGGGTTTTTTTAGTATCAAGGTAAACAAGCATATTAGTGTTAGGGATATGCTAATGTTTGTTTGCTTTAGCCTCTATTGTCTGGTCCAAACTGAACACTACAGCATACACAGCTTCACATTCAGGCTGCTCTTCTGTCCCATGTCTCTTACAGGATAATGACTATCATGTGTTTGGAGTGAAAAATACTTGGAATACTTCACCAGCTAGTAGTCCAGTTACCATCCTTTTGAAAATTTGTGTATGGGTTTCTGTATACAGGCACTGTCCACTTGAAAGAGATAGTTATGAAGCAGCATACAGCCAGAATGGTGGCTTGACTTGTGGTTGCTTGAGAGTCTCTGGATATATGTGCATGTCTGTGTATGTACGTGCGTGTGTGTATGTGGGTCTGCCAGTCTCAACCACTAACCAGTGGTCACCACAGAAGCATGGCTTTGGATATTTTAAGCAGGACAGTAGATCCTTTGAACTTGGCTTATGGGCCGCTGAGACACAGCTGGGTAACCTTGTCTGGCCCTGGGGCCATTGTATGTGGGTGAGGGTAAGGTCTGTCAACTGACCCTCTTTCCTTACTGTCTCTGATGCACAAAAGTGCCACTTGTTAATATGGCACTTTTAACCGCATTCAGGGTCCATGGCCATCAAATGTCGCCATTGTGCTGGTGTTCAGGCTAACAGAGGCCACAGTGTGGAGCTGATGTAAGCCGCCACTCTGGAAACAAGTTAAAGAAAGTCATGCAACACAAGTGCTCTCAGTATTGATGGTCTAACAGTAAATATAGCATGAATATTCATTTTTTCTTTAAACAGCTTTGGTTACTAGATTTCAGGAAGTATAGTGTCCTTCTTGTCTGTTCATATTTATGCTCAAAGTTGCTATGTACCACATAATCTAATTACAATTAATTGCAGGATACTCAGTATTTGCATATGTGAAACATGAAAATGAAACCAAATTAAATGTCAAACAATCTAATTCCCATTAAAGGACTTTTATATTTGGACATTTTTTCACTCCAGGGCTTGGTACACATTGTTTTAAAATTAACTTATGGTAAAAGTTAGTGATGTTAGACAGTTACTGTGCCACTTGGACCTTGGCATTCTCAGACAACCACAAATAGCCTGATCTGTGTACTTATGCATGTGTGACATTGTTCTGTGCTAAAAAAATGAAGAGGTCAGTCAACACGTTTGGGAAAGTGAGGCAGTGTAGGTATTGGGTCTCCGAATGTCAGTTGATCTGTTGTATTAATTTAACGATTGTAGTCATCTGCTTCTACCACACCTTGGCAGTTTAAGTGGAGTTACATTAAATTCTTTCAGTTGTTAGAGGCAGGGCCATGCTGAAACCTCAACACTGTATCAGCCAGCATGGACAACAGGATTAAATGAGGCTGTTAGACCACAATAAGAAATTAGAGAGGGTCCGACAGGAAAAGCGAGCGTGTACTTTACCACAGTAGCCGGTCAGCTTGCTTTGATGCTAAATGGAAACTTAGGCCAAGCCCATTTACAGTTAAGCCTCCCCTGCAGAGCCCCAGAAATAGAATCAGGTCTTTTATCATTTGTACACATCAGGCGATTTGTGTGTGAGGAGGGGACTGCTAGTATCTGGGCAGCTGTAATTGTAGTACTTCCCCATTGTTGGGCGATAGCTGGGCCTCAATATATGGGGAAGAGACTTGTGCGGCTTTTACAAGGGAAACAGCATGAGTCAGAAAATTAAGAGAAGATAAACACTATTGTGGCCTAGTCCATTGGTTTTGTTTTAAAGATGCCATTTTTAAACTTAAAGAACAATGTACTGTAAATGTCAGTGCATAGCTTAAAAGAAATGAGCGTATTGTTGCTTATTGGCCACCTGAATCCCAGCTGTGCTGCTTCTGATTTAGAAATCAAGCAGCTGTGGCTCATTCATCACTACTGTCTAGCACATGTCCTCATGTGAACTCTTCTTCACTGTCTGTCTGCCTTCTAAGGGTCACTTTAACTCCTGGGTGGTATTGCTAATCACTAACAACAGAGCTCTAGTTGTTAAATATACCCCAGCTTGTATGATGTGAATGGTCCATGTGTTTCATGATTGGCTTAGGATGTACTGTACTGTAATCTCGCACATCATAGAATCAGAGGTTTCTATAGTTACCAGAGCAGAGCGGAGGACAATCACTATGAATGGTTCTTAGTGATTTGTGCAGCTTTTTTGCAGTAATGGTTACAGGAACTGTTTGGAGTTTCTCATTGTTCACTTTCTATCTGTTATGCTCTTTCTCTAGATGTGTTCATAGTAGTAATCTGTCAGGGAAATGGTAGTAATAATATATTCACTAAACCTTAAATATTTCCCCAGTTCATGTGTTGAAAGACTTTGATGAATCAATTTTGTTCTTTTCTATGAAATGTTATTTTTATTTCCTCATCTTTTTCCACACAAACCCTGAACAATGAACTGTGGCTGTGTAGCATTAAAGTGTTCAGAGAAGAGCTCCAGCCAGCTGTTAGAGAGCCCTGCACTTCACTGTTTGAGAAGACAGCTAATGCATTGGTGCACATGGCACATACATCCACCCGCACACACTCAAACAAACACAGTCTCTCACAATCACAGTTACTCTTCCTGATTTCTAACTCATGTCCTTATTTTCCTTGAATTGTGCAAATTGGGCTTTTAAGACTTCTCATTTCAAAACAACAAAAACCATCGCCTTCAAATTAAAGAAGGATCACCAGGGCGAAATTGCTGAGGACGACATCTGCATCTAGTTTTCCTCTTGAGTATATGATTAGGAAATTCATTTATGTCTGCCGTATAATTCCTAACCCTCTTTTAAGTGGCAAAAGCCATGCAGTACTCACCATTTTCCCCCTCAAAAGTAAAAAAAAAGGATTTGGATTGAAACAAAGACTTTCTGCTTCCCCTCCTCTTTTTTCAGCATAATGTATCCCTTTGGCTCTGTGGAGATGAAGTCGGCCTAGCAATTGTGGATGAGGAATAAAGATTGCTTGTTTGATCCACTTCTGGTAGTCATGAGAGAAAGCCACATGCACACACATGTAGTTATCATTGATTGCCAAATGACGGCCTTTACTGTCAATAGTTAAGAGTCATGCATTACTATGTCATTTATAGACACAGCTTGCCTTGGGAAATGAGATGTGATGGTGGCAACCATTTCTGTTGTGCTCCAGATAGGCCTTGAAATGATCTTTTAAATTTGAAATATAAGGTCTTAAAATGACTCGAATATCATTCAAAATCCTTTTACTACCTCACATGTACTTTCAATTCTTTTCACAAGTTATTTGTAAACTCAATAGATTTTCTTTCTTCCTTTTTTAATTTATAACTCATCCCATATGTGAAATTAATGTGATGGACTTAAAGATGGATATAAATCCATTTTCTCTAATTAGAGCCTGTCATTTGATATCAGATCTACAAAAACACTTAAAATACAAAGATTTACCAATGCCACCTGTCTCTATTCATCAAACACCTGCCTCACTACCACAAGTCCACACGAGCAGCAAATAAGACTCATCTCTTTGTCTCTACCCCACTGCTCCCCCAACCCCAAAAAGCATCCACATATTCACATCTCAGCTTCTCTAAAGAGCCTGATACTGTAAGAGTTTGTTCTGAAACAGAAACATTATCATATGCGCAGCCGTACATCACAATATACCTCATGCTTTCTATACGCCCTAATGTTTTTTATGACAACACTCCCAAGAAAGATTATGTAGACACACACACATTATACACACATATAAGTACTATGCATCAGAGTCTGTGTGGCCTTTGTGAGCATACTCGGGATAAGGGTTCAGTTTGATGATGCCTGAGAATTCATAAATATCTAAAATATCTGATGGCGTTGACAAATATATGGGCACAACTGTGAAACATTTAGAAAAAATAGATACATTATTTAAAAAAAATGCATCTCTTTGTTTCAGGACATAGTGAAAATTATTATTTTAAATGTAATATATTTGTTTATTCAAGGATGGGGTAGTGATAATGCAATACAATTTTATCAAATACAGTGAAAATAAAATGGATGTGAAAATTGTTATTTTTATAACTAATGTCAGGTACAAAATTAGTGACAAAAATTATTTCGCTGATCTGTAATAATCCGTTGAACTGGTGGCTTGGACCTTTTTGTACATAGACTGGCAAGAATATATATTTTGAATCATAATAGCATATAATGATTCATGAGTCATAATCGACTGTGTGTGTCAGGGTGTTCTGGGGGAGCTGAATAGTCTGGTTTGGTTTGATAGGTGTTGAATGAGAGGGTGTGTTAGTACAAATGAATGAGTGGAGGTGAAAGTTGTGTGAAATGGTGTGGAAACATCGAATTGAAAGGGCACATTCTTGGTGAAAGATGGTTGCAATACTCCAGAACGGATAAAGCTGTGTTTAATGGCCGCATGTGGTGAAGGCTCACTGGAATCGTGTGGAGAGCTGAAGACAGGGTTAAATAGAAGCTTCACAGTAGATGACGCTGGAAATGGTGCATTCTGGTGCAGGCGAGAGAGTGAAATGAAGCCTGCTTAAATTGTGTGGTATAGTGAAAGCTTGATGTATTGAATTTGGCACTGTTGTGTCTAATGCCTCTGATTTCTCTCTCTCTCTCTTATTAGGAAATGGCTATGGAAATCACCGTAACTCTCCTGGACTTCTGGTATCCTCTGGAGGCATGAACAAGAGCATGCAGGCCAAATCCCCTCCACCGGTAAACCTCGGGATGAACAGTCGTAAGCCTGACCTGCGAGTGCTCATCCCACCTGGAGCCAAGAACAACATGCCTTCTATTGTGAGTCCATCACAGTATGTAATAGCCATAGATGTAATGTTTGAGCCTTAGCTTCTCTGCGATTCTCCTCTCCATTCTGCTCCTTTTTTCTCAAATAGAGTTGATAAACCCAGGTTAGAATTGTACTAGGAATATCATGAATACCTCCCCAGATTTTGCTTGTTTAGTAAAGTATTTGCGTAGAAGTTCACCCAGTGTCCTAGTGCCACACGCAACTCACCGCCACTGACACCGCCAATGACACTAATTCTGGATTTATTGCCCTCCCTTCACTGCAATCAGTCTGAGGATGTTGACCTTCTGTTGGTAAGTGAGACTGTCACTCAAAGCGGTCACTAATAGAGTGGCTAATAAACCTAAAGCCATTCGGCTTCCTCATAATATTTAAGATTTTAACAGTGCTAAATAATCAGACCAGTTTTGGTCAGAATACGTTTTCTTATGCCAGTGGTCATAACTGCGTTAAAGTAGGGTCTTGTTAGTGAGAAGGAAAAAATCTGTATAGCTAAGCTTCAGAGCGACATCTAGTGGCCATTTAAATCGTTTCACCGTCGGTGGCAGTCTTCGATGTTTTTTTACCCCTCCATTTCTAACTCTGTTTTTAACTCATAAAAATAATAAAAACGATGTCACATCATTCAGTCAAAATGCCAGCAAGAAGAAATAGAAAACTTTTTCAAGCCTGCTGTTGCTAGTTCAGTTGCCTTGGAGACCTTGAGTTTCTATAGCGACCAAATACCCTCTGAGAGATTTGAAATCATAGTTTGAAAGGGTTCAGTGGTGCTTCATGTCAAGTGATTATTTTGTGTGTGGGGGAAGATGGCGTGTTGCTGTGCTTTCACTGTATAATAAAACAATACATATATAATCTGTTCTGTTTGCACATTCATCATATATATTGTTCTCTCTTCTTTTTCTGATAGAACCAGAGAATAAACAATTCTCAGTCTGCACAATCGCTGGCTACCCCCGTGGTTTCTGTAGCAACACCCACTCTACCTGGGCAGGGGATGGGTGGCTACCCATCATCCATTTCCACCTCGTATGGTACCGGTATGTAGATATCCACATATTACAAAATATAAAAACATATTCAAACACAATTCATATATATATATATATATATATATATATATAAATGAATAACTTTAAACTTAAGACATCCCCTTTAACTCATTAATTTGTGTAGTCGGTTTGTAATGCCTCTGTCTCTCCAGCAGGTGGGGACATTGTTATTCATAAAAGCAGCAGCACAAAAACTCACCATTAGTTTTAGGACGCAAACATTGACCCCAGTCATGTGTTTACTTCTAGAATATTCCATGAGTAGTGCAGATCTGTCCTCGTTATCTGGATTTAACAGTGCCAGCACTCTGCATCTGGGTTCAATGAGTGGATGGCAACAACATCAGATCCAGAACATGCAGCATTCTGCTCTCAGTCAGCTGGGGTAAGTGAAAACACACATGTGCAAACACACCTTTACTTACCTTTACTTACCTTTACTGTCAAAATGGGGACATACCAATGTAATTATAATCTTTATACTGTAAATCCTAAAGACTACCCATAACAAAAGACTTGTTACTCCATATTTATTAGTCAATATTTAGCCAATCCATATTACTTAGTTGTACTTACTCCTACTTACTCGTTGGGGGGATACACTGTGGAATACACGTAGTGTAAAATAAAGTGCAACCTATTTATTTTGTGACCTCTCACTTTTACTGCATTTTATCACTGCATGCGAAAATAAATATTTTTTAACAAATTTTTAAAACTACATTTTAATTCTGCGATTGTATCTTTGTCACATGTGTACAGGAGTGCACAAGCACTCGTTATGATCCGTAACCCCCTTCATTTCCTTTCCTTCCTACAGAAATTGCTCTAGCACTCACTTATGTCAGGGTTCAAGTCTGTCCCTGCCTTCTACTCAAAGCCTGCACATCAAGTCCGAACCTGTTTCTCCTCCTAGAGACCGCTCCAGCAGCACCACACCCGCTGGCTACGGCCCTCTGCCCTCCCACCCGCAGCACCAGGGCCCGCCCCCACAAGGGCGTCAGGACTCGGGTCGCTCCCCGGCCGACAGCCTCAGCAGCTGCGGCAGCTCGCATGAAGGCAGCGACCGTGATGAGCACCGCCCAGACTTCCATTCGCCCCTGGGTTTGGGCCGGCCTGGGCTTGATGAGCAAGACAGCCCAACCATCAAGCGAGTTCGCCTATCAGAGGGGTGGACAACATGATAAGCCACGCCCCTTTGGACAGCCCCATCATTGATCTTGACCTCCCCCATGCTAAGTGATGTGGTTCCACGGTGCCACATCCCTCACATGTTCTCGCTTTCTTTCTGCTGTGTATGACGAGTCACAATCATTACTCCCTTATTCTCTGTTTTGTTCTAGAGGGGGAGGAAGTGCTCTCTAAATTACCTGTTACTTTTTTATCAGAGTTTGTCTGATATAAATGTTGTGATTGACGGGTCCTAGGGAGGGAAAAGGGAAGGTGGATTAGTATTAGTAACAGGGGTGGGGAGGGTTTAGTGGGTAGGGTTACTATGCATAACTTGTGCAGTGTGTGAAAAGAATTACCATATATGCATATATATTTACACGTGTGTGTAGGTGTACATGTATGCAAGTAACAAACCAACAAAAAGTGTCAGGTACTCTTGGATTTTTTTGTAAGTATTTAAACTTGCCTCAGTGACATTTGGCCGCAAAAGGAGTAAAGCAAAGGGGGTATTGCTGAAGTGACAGGTTAGCACTTGTACTAGTACAGTATGTACTAGTAGTTGTACTAGTACAGTATGTACAGATTTCATTTTTTGTGCCACTCTCTAAAAGAGGGCCCCTTCGCTAAATGTATGTTATGGGTGACAATGTCATGTTGCAGGTTCAACGTATTGTACATAGAGAAAAGGCAGGGATGAGGGGGGAGGGTCAAGGTTGATAATTTTTGCTGAATTCACACAAACAAAACTGTTATGCAAGAATTTTGAAGGAATTTTTAGATTTATGTGCAGGTTCGTGGGTTTTGTTGGGAAAAAAGGTATTTCAGGACCTCCAATCAAAAAATATTCTCCTGCTGAAGAAAGGAAGAAAGGAATGAATCAATAGCAGGACATAGTGATGCTGAGTAGATGAAGGACTTTAAATTAAGAGCCATGTTATTCTGATGAAATTTAAAACATAGGACTTGCGTTTATTGTTCAGTATTAAACGAAGAAAAAGAGAAAAAAATTGTATGTTACACTTGCTTATATTTTCATATCAAAAGGAATACAATGCAAAGCATTTTTGTGGCTTTTTGTAGTTTATAATGTGTTTTGATAGCTTTGCTTATGAAAAAGGTTAGAAGGATTGAAGAACCTTGGGCTTTTAAACCCTAAGCCATGAAATCTGAGACAGTGAACTCTTGCTTTGCTCAATGTTTTCTCTCTCTTGCTCTCTCTTTCTCTCTCTCTCTCTCTCTCTCATTGTAGAAGTTTTGTTTTTAAACGTGTATTTCTAAGTATATTGAATAATAATATTAAGAATCTTTTTAAAACAATCTGTGAAATTAACATGCTTGTGTATAGCTTTCTAATATATGAATAAATATGATAAAATTATGGTCATAACTTTTTCCCCATTGTGGGGTTTTGTGCAGTTGCACGTTAATTGTGTTATTATTATTATTATTATTATTTTTCCCACCGGACTGAGTCTTTCAGTGGCAAACATAGAACATTAGTTTCAGTTTAAGCTCTTTTTTGTCACCCTCATGAATCTGTCCCACTGTCCTAAGTTGTTAAACCTTTAATAAGCACAAAATACTTGCCCTGATCCCTGCTTTAGTTTGGATGATTCACAGTAAGACTCATCATTTCCAGTGTCACGTTAATCAACATTGCACTGAAAAGTTAAACTATATGACAGCACAGTCATATATACCTCATGACTGCTTGTGTAAGCTTGTATCATCATTTAGTGGATTGTGGCTAGTTCTGTGTTTTTTATAACTTGATCATAATTGTGCATTCTGTAATATTGACGTTGCATTTTTTTGGTCTGTTTTTCTACCAAAGACAAAAAGTGATATTTGCTGATCCATTATCCCTTATGGCTTCAAAACCATTGTGTTCCCTCACACGTTGTTCATGCTAGTATCTGGTACCTCTGACTCACCCTTCCAGTGCCTCAGATTACCTTTCTATGAGTTGGTCTTGTTGAGAATTTGGGATTGTTCTCCCTAACAAGTGTACAATTATTGTGAAAATTGCCATCATTTGTTGTTCAGATTTCAGTTGTCCATGTTTGACTCTCCGGTTCATTTTTTTCATAGATTTATTTTGTGTTGTCTTTTTCTGTTTTCTCTATTTTGAGTGTTGTTTCCATTAAGTATATAAATCACAAAATAAAAAAATGAAGAAAAAAATGCTGAAAAATTCTGTAGTAACAAATGTAGCTTGTATAAACATACGAGGGTATGGTTAAAAGGAAGTGTGTCTCCTTTAACCAGGAGAAAGACGCTTTCAGCGGCACAAGCTGGACTTTGTTGCCACTTAAAGACAGATGTCATTAAATTAAAACATCTCTGTATCTCAAGAGACTTGATTCAGCTGTATGTAGTAAAACTTAATGTATGGATTAAAAATTGTTTCCTGCTGGGACTAAAAATTATTTGTATTTTGCAGAGAATTCAGTAAAGTTACTGGCTTTCCTAGTTACACAGAAGTCCTGGTGTGATTTTTATTGTGTATACAGATATTTTATAGGTTTCACTGAATTACATAAGTCTGTATCTCTAAACCATTAGCTTTCCTTAATGACCTCCTAAAAACATTTTCAACATGTATCATTCATGATAGACTGTATTACTGTGATCATTTCCCTCAAATAGTCTTAACAATTTTTTTTTAGTCAAAGACCTTTATCATGCTGGCCTGTTCCGGTTGTAGTTCTGTAGTGCTCTGTTAAGCATTTGTTGTGTGAAGCTACCTTCGCAGTAACAGAAGGTAACTGAGCTTCAGAGGTAACAGAGGTAACTTCCACACCTTGCCAAAGTTTACATTGGTGATTGTTGATCGACTCATTAAACTTCATTTAACACCACATTTAAAGCTCATAAAAGAATCTACATTCTTCCATGAACATTATATATTTAAGTACAAAGGAAAGCAACCAGTCTCAAATCACATTATTCTGGAAGTAATTTTAACAAGAAAAACTCAACAAAGATCTCCAAGAGCAAGACTGAGATTGCTCTAGTTTTATATTTTGCATGGTGTATAGTAAGACAGCAGGAAGGTCAGTTTGTCATCTGATGGTCAACAGACACTTTTGGAAGTTTCTAAATCATATTTTAGGTCAGTCATAATGCATTCTTATCCCTCTCAATTTTCTTTTTAATACAAACCATTACAAGTAATGTTGTGTCCATATGTGTGTTATCAAGTGAATGTGGAATAAGTACATTTACATTTTTTTGCAAAAAATAAACCCATGAGACAGTCTAGTCAGTTTCTAGTCTAGTATCAAGTAGTTCATCTTACTATCATACAGCATGACACAATATGATCTGCTGTGAGCAGGAGGGGCTTTATCTAATCTTTTGGGAGATGTTAGCTCATAAACATTAAAGTTCTAACATGTTCAGAATCCAGCCATAGAGATATACCATAGATATAGCATATACTATTGTTAATAGTAATAGTGGTTCATTCTCCTGTGTCATAAAACGTTTGTTAACACTGGTGAGAAAGAAAAAGTCGCCATTTGTGCTCTTGGCCACAAGATGTCACTATTGTTTAATTTTTCAAGTCACTATGACGACTTTGTGGCGAAGAGTATATTTATTATATATACTCAATATATATACGTAATATATAAACGTGAGATTTCGATCTCACGTTTTATTTAGAATTGGCATTTATATTTGCAATGAGATCTGAACATGGGAGGTTTGTGACCAAATGACTTTTTTATTCTAAAACGATTAGAATATAATCAAACAGCTTGTTCACACCTCATTGTTTATAGGTATGGAATATTTCTGTACCCAGGACAGTGTCTTATAACATTTTCATTTCAAATAAGCTGATTCCACTAGATTTTGATCACCAACTTCATATACCTTCATATACCAACATGCTTCATATACCCACTTAAAAAAACGCCGACGTGCTTTCACATCTGTTATGTTAATTATATATCAATACGTGCTATTGACGTGATATTAAAACTTAAGTAATGCGTATTAAAACTAAACCATATCTAAAATGTAAAAAAAATAATACAATTTATGTAATGCGATGACCGATAAGCAACTCACAAAGTAGACACAGTTTGAAAGTTTTATCAGTTCATCTAAGGTTCCACCTTTAAATCACTGCACAGTAGTTATTAGCTCTCCGTTGAGTTACACATCCAAAATATCTTTCAGAAAAGTATCATGTATGAACACAAAAACAAAAGAAACAGAGAGTTAATCAAACGTACAGGTTTTATTTGACCTTGATTTTTTTTATTTCATTGATCTGCATAAAACAGAAATCTTATGAGGCTCTTACAAACACTTTTAATATAACGTTTATTGTGACCTTTCCAGTAAAAAGGTATTAAAGGTCAAACGTGCAGTCTTTGTAAAGTTTCAGTGTTAAAAGTATAAAAATGATAAAGTTTAAACATTACAAAATTCAAGTTAAAACATTATAAGACGTAGGAAGGTGTAAGTAATGAATCACATTATTGCAGAATGCTCAGTCTGACCCCAGATGCAAATAAACCCTTCGGCGATTAAAAAGCGTTGGTGGCTTTTACAGCTAAAAATGAACGCAAACATTGCAACATAGCAACGATACCAGTTCCTTTTAGGTTTAAAATAACTATGTTTCCTCTAAGTTAAACATTTTGTTTAAGTTATCACTTATTAGACATCTTTAATAATGTTTGATTCATCAATATTTGTTAAATTGCGATTTTATTGCCGATAATGTTGGATATTACGTCATATCATAATTATGAAAAATTTTAAACGCAGAAAAGCAATTCAGTATTAAATTCCGTAAAGTTTAATTTAAAATAATAACAATGATAATACCTCTTTAAAACTACCACGTTGTCGTGTTTCATTAAGCGCTCATTAAGCGCTATTTATAAGTATATGAAATAAAACTGATCATATATTACATTCTAATTATATATTCAGGTGTGCCGCTTCCGTCAACTGCACATACAGTAAACAGAATTATAGTAATGACAATAATTAACTGAATGTTAACTGATAACAGAATCAGATACGAGTAGCCTATTTTATTTCCTATTAAGAAAAAATGTGTGAAACATTTTTAACGAAATTAACATAAAACTCGCGCCGCTTTAAGATAGCAGGCATTTTTTGTTTGTTTATTGTTTTCGTGCTTTAGGTTTGCTTACAAAAGTAAGTTATGCCTACTGTAATCAATGAAATTAAGAAACAGCATAGTCTATTGCCGTCGCTGATTTATATTGACGGTAGATTTGAGAAAGAGAGAAGAGAGAGAGAAAAAATGTAATCTAATAATAATGATCACAGATTATTTTGCTAGTTTTTAGACAGGTTTTTTGTCTTTTTACTTCCAAATTTTTAATCGCTCGTCCCACTCTCGGAACGTTATATTTGCTTTCTGCACCAGTTCCCGTTTGTGATTTATACCACTAGGTGTCGCCACGTGTTACAAAAATACGTTAGCTTCATTTCATTCTCGTATTGAGTGAGTTTCTATTAAATTAACTGTGGCAATACTTAGAAACTATTGAAATGAAATATAAACATAGTTCATTATTATATAAAAACTGTTATTTTAACATTTAAGGAAATATGGAGTTAATCAATGGTTATAAAGGTATAGGCCCGTGGTATTACACGCAAAACGTAATCGTTAAAAATTGCTTGTAATTTGCAATTAGTTAACTTAGTTTAAATATCTGTAAAAAAACATTGCTATTCTTGGTTTACTCTTTATCTATTCCATGGTGTATGCACTTATTGCATTCGGCATATGTGTAAATTGCACGTTCAGCATTGACTTTAACCAGCACGCCTCCCCATACCTGGTATATTATATATATATATATATATATATATATATATATATATATATATATATATATATATATATATATAACAGTAGTATTTATACTAGAAAGAAAGAAAGAAAGAAAGAAAGAAAGAAAGAAAGAAAGGATTTGGGATGACATGGAGAGGCCATAAGGAAAGAACAGATACGTTTTGGCGGTACACATGGGCTATGTTCTTGTCCTTTTTAAAAAAAAAAATTACGCATAACACATGCAATATTTGCCATTTTTACTATATTTGTCGCTGACATTTCAAGGTAGTTTGTTACTCATATTTCTTACTTTGACTTCATTTGTTCGTTCATTTATTGCTACAATAGAATTTCTACACTACAGTAAGAATAGCATTAGGTACTTTGCTCATTTAATAGCAAATGTAGCCCAGAAAAATGCAGGAGTTCCTGGTCACAAAACATCCTGCTCTAATGAAATGCTTTAATGTAACGTAAGAGAAAAGGGGTAGATAAAAGCATCATACAAATGCTCATTTTTGCAAGGAGGCGTCCATTTTTATGGTTCTCATAAAAAGTCTCAAAGTTGTAAACATACATTTTTAAATAGACTACATGTGTTTTATTAGGAATAAGCCGAAAATTGGCTTCTCATTCTTCGCGATGTTAGAAATACTAAAATATGTAGGTAACTATAAATTAGCTGGTAGTGAACATTTCTGGCCGGTAGAGTGAAGATGCGTTTAATAGAAGCAATCATAAAAAAGACGTTTTAATTTTTAGCTACATTTAGGGCTACAGTGAGACATTGTTTTGCTTAATAGTTTAATAGGAGCTGTGGGACTCCTGGAGTTTGAACTCTTTTTCTGTATAGGTTTTAAATATGCATAAGTATGGTAATCACGGTCCTACTGTGTTGCAAACAGGCGCAGCCTATCACACACATGTGCTACACAACTTCGGACCGTATGAAGTCGCCAAGATGAGAACATAAGAAGTGCAAGTAAGTCCAATTTCTCTCATTGACGTCTGTTATGTAACGATATAACAGCACTATCTGACGTTTGTTTAAAGCGGACAACATGCGAGCACACGACAGCACGTGTGTTGACCCATTGGGAGTAAATCTTTACGTGTGCCCGTCTGACCAGTTCTGTTGGGTGCCAGATAAGCCGAGCAAAGGTGCAAAAGATGAAGATGAGATCTTTTACGGTAGGGACTATAACGGAAAGACGTTTATTACTGCTCAAGAAGTTGAAAAAGCCTCCTGCCTCGAATGTGAACCAAATTATATTAATTGAAAACGGATATTAGACCTAATCATGCCTTTAGGGGTAAGTTGTAAGGTCGATTATGCATGTGTGAATTGCAAGTTAAAAGCAATAGTTTGAGTGTACCGTTTACTTTTTAAGTCTTTGACTTCAAGTTTCCTTTTTAAGCTATGAGCACAGTGGTCTATGTGGGTTTACCGAAATGTTCACAAGGAAACTAAAGACAAAAAATCTGAAAGACTGTTAGTTGAAACGATGAAGTCTGTCTATTTTTTAATCGTCCTAAAATGAGTTTGCAGTCTGACTTAGGTTTCGCTTAGCTAATTTTAGTTCGTATGAAACATTTGAAATTGTATGTATTTGACCTGTATGTATTATTTTGGTTTGTATGTCAAATAACATTTGTAGCGATTTTTTTCCATTTACTGACTTTTCTTAATGTGAAATACACTGAATTAACATTTTTTCTATAGACGTTCTTTTTGTTAGCTCCCAATTTCTTTGTTCACTAATGCTTGTGAAAATTTTCAACAGTGTCTTATAATATTTGTGCCAATTAACGAATTCTAACGAGATAATATAAAACATAGCATGAAGTCCTGCGAAAACATGTATACTTGTTAAAATTTAACAATAATGAAGACAATGCTACGCAACACAAAATCCGCATACGAAGAGTCAAATCTTTGCCAGATAATAATACCCGAAGGAAGGAAATATAAAGACAACGCAGACACTGTGAATGCAAAGAAAATTCAAATATACCTTTTAAATATGCATCAGTATTAAAAATAATACACACGCAAGGACCAACTGCGGTGAAGCTGTAAGAATGGCGGAGCAGACGTCTCATTATGCATGGTGGGCGATTTCCCTGGCAAACAGTCTTCGCTTCCTTACTGCATATGGTCCAGTATTCACGGTAAAGAAAGGCGCTTCCTTTCAATAAAAACAGCAACTTACATTTCTTCCCAAAAGAAACGAACCACCTCGAAGCCGATGAGGGGAAATTACTCCGACCGCTGAAAGAAAGGCTATGTTGGGGGATTTGCATATTTGATGCGCTAATTTCCCTGATGTATTTAAATATGGCTGCACGTAGCCGATAGGCTTGCTACGTCATTGGACGTGACCTCGTTGTACAATCTAAACGTGAATTCGTTAAACTCAAATCGAAGTGTTAGCAATAATGAGGAACTGAAAAGGATGAAGAATTAACAAAGGTTATTCTGAAACGTCCACCAATTAGCAATAAGTTAAAATCTGAATTTGAAATTGATATAAAATACATAAATACTTAAAAACAACAGGCACAAGTAAATAAATAAAAATAATAATCATGTAAAAGTAATAAATATGTTATTGCATGTAGGCTATATGCCTATGTATTAATGATCTTTGGTGTGGCCAGTGTAAGGCCCTGTTTCTGTGCCTGCGTGTGTGCGCTCTCGATGTTGTCAGGGAACTTTAATGAGGATGTTTAAAGATTTGACTTTTTTACTTTTTCACGAACAATGTATATGATTACATAATATATTAGTTACTTATTAGTGAACACGTTTTCCCCAAGCTAATGATGTCCTCTCAGTGTCAAAGCAGGACTTTGCGTTCCGTCAGTCATAACGTGTTGGGCAGAAGCGCTCGGAGCAAATTCATTACCGCAGTCAATCCGTAACCTGGTCTGGGAACTCGGGGCTAGTCCACGCCAATAGAGGAACAATGCCTCCTCAGTTCAAGTTCAACAAAAGACCTGGCGAACTTGTTTGAATTTCAGAGCACGTCCTTTCTTTCATAGAGAGGACTGCCCCCTCCCGAACACCCTTTATGAAAAAAGAAAAGGGGGAAAAACATGCCGACCTTCTCTGCTCAACAGTGCACTTTTCTATTTGGTGCTGCAGACAAATAGGTTATGGGAAACTTCTCAACCCCTCCTTCCTCTCTCCCCCTCTCACTGGTCCTAGCTTATACGGTACCCGTCGTTCTGGTGCGCTTGGACTGCGCTCTTGTGAGAATCAGAGCCGCTGAGGCACGCGTAATAAACTACTAGCGGCAATTTTAAACCGAAAACTCCATGTGTATGCCGGGTTGTTGCTGAGACAGAGTTACCTACAGCAGGAGTTGCATCTGGTCACGTCGACTTCGGCATAATTAAAAAAAATTGCTCAAGTGAGTACATCTGGAGACATTTCTCATCCTTCTTTATTCAGGTCCAGTATAAATTAATGGGTGCTCTCCCATTACAGAGAAAAAATACATCTGAATTAATTGTATATTAGCCACAATGCTGAGTACATTTTATAGTTAACATATTTCGAACGTCTAACCAAAAGCTCTTGTCTCAAGGCCACGGTCTCATGCAGTGGGTGAAAAGTTTTTGAAAGGTTGTGCATTTGTAATTTTTGTAATGCCTATACAAAGGTTTTGATTTTAAGTGTTACATACATTTGTTATCTTAAAAATCATAAAGTCATTTATGTGTTTCATGCGAATTGGGACATTGTTTGAGCTGTCACTATTTATTAATTTAATCACTGTACAGATGATTAAATCTTAATATTTACACATTGCATCATACACGCGGTACTGATTTTTCTTCATTTTCAATTTAAAGAAAGGCCAGTGACTATGACACAGAAGATGTAATGTAATACATGTTGTTGAGATGTTTAATGTAATGCATGTTGTTCTGTTACTAAGTTATCTGTGGTAAAGCCTTAGCTTAGCTTTATGTGAGCTTTAAATGGCCTTGTCACGAGTCAAACAATTTTATTTACAGCAGTATTGGTTTTATAACTGTGCATTCCGTTTGATACTAGAAATGTTCTAGTCAACATTGTTCTAGCCAAATCCCATGCTTGCATAGAGTAATGGCAAGTATCTCTTACAGAAGACATGCAAATAAAGGTAGAGTTTTTATCATAATTATTTTGAAAAATTCATCCAGAAAGCAAACATAGTAGATTACAACTTCTATTTGTCTAGTAGGCTATTTATGAAACCTGTTTGGCCAGAATTAGAAACATGTAAAGCTAGAACCATCTTTTTAAAGTTAATTATGTAAGCTGACATTCATGTATTTTGACGTCTCAGATAGTGGAACAAGGTGAAAATCAGTTAAAGACACTCGAAGATGTACATTTTGTAAATGCCAAAGACAATTTTATTGAGCAAGTTGTTCAGCTTTAGAACGTCTTGAGTACCCCCTTCACAAATGTTCACACGCGCGAGACAGAGAGAGACACAGAGAGTATTTTAAACACCACATCCTGAAACCCACACATAAGATAAAACGCGGCGCGATCACCTTTTTATTGATAGGTTTGTTATCTATTTACGGCACGTATTAACACCATAAAACTGAAAGTACACAACGCATTTATTGTATTGTAAATCGATATTCTAAAACCAATTGTTAAAATAAGGGGACATCTATTTAAAAATGAGAAATGGCACCTGCATTCTAGATAAACCGCGGCTGGCTTTGCAGTAGGCTATCGACCATACCTTGCTTAGCCTATTGTCTGGCAATGGAAGAATTATTATCGTAGCTTTCCAGACATTTTAGTTCAGTCGTACAAACTTAGACCCTCGCAAATGAGAAAGATTGGCATTGTTTCTCGATTTTTTTCCTAGAAGCATACTCGTTGTTGTCATTGTCACCACAACACTAGCAATAAAATATATTATGCGTTTAGCAATAATGCGTAAGGATAGCAGCTTCAACCTGTATTAGGGGTGCGAACGCACTATGGAGATTTCTAATTACATCATCACCATTGCCTTACACTCTCGTGGTCCGAGACCTTTGACCTTCTCTGGCTGGTCCATATTTTTGTACTCGAAGCCCGTCCCCCGCTTACCCCCTCCGCCCCCCCACTCTTCGAGATGTGGCCCTGTTCCCTCTCTCAGACCGCTGGCAGCAGCAAGACAATCCTCCTCTCGTCTCGCTTATAGCAGCTCTCGGGGATCTGTGGTATTACCGATCTCATCCGTGAACGGACAACCTGCCACAACTCCAAATATAAGAGAGAGCGCTCTCCATTTAGTGGCGAAAGAAAATGCGATGTTATTTCCGTGCACACATTTTTTCTTCTGGAATCGGATTTTTCCTTCGTATAATCTTGCTGCAGGTTCTGTGGGATATCTATCGCCTCTGCTGCCACGATTTAATAGAGCCAAAGGAGCCTTTTGTGAGATTGGGAGGTAATTTGCAATGCAAATGATGGCCTGTGCGAGGATGACTGCTTCTTATTCGACAGGCTCACTCACTCCAACTCTCATATTGTTTTAACGTTAAGTGCTCTGATGTCAAATGGATTATAGCTTTTGTTTTGTTCTTTAATACTCCACAAAGAAACTGCCGTTTGTTTTTGTTTATTTGGTTGCAGCATATACTTTTAATACCTCTCAACTGGATAACTTGACAGTTGAGAAGTTCCGTGTCTATTTTATTCTGTTTTAGCAACTCCTCCACCTGGATTTATTCTAACACAAGACACAGAGGTATCCGGAGATTACTGTTTTGGAATTGGAAGCGAGTTGTTATCTTTGGTTATCTAGCTGTATGAGTATGTTGGACTTCATAAAGCTAGATAACCGAAAGTAAAAACTGCCTCCTGGCTCATCGAAAACTCTGGATGCTTAACAACATGAAGATAGCTGAAAGATAGAAATAATAATCATCTGAATAATATAAAAAGAAATTGCCTTAAAACTAAATGTTAAAAATATTTGAGTATTAAACGCAACGTCACCAACGAATTTAGGTTTTGTTTAGGGTTTATTTGGTATTACTAAAAGTTGGTCTCGTTTTTCTCATGAACGTTTTTTTAACTGTAATAATACATGAATGGGAAGAAATTTCATTAACATCCCTCCAAAACATTGTCCAGCCTATATGATGATCTCATCAATTTACCGAACACTGTCATAAGCTTGAGGAACCCACGTGCTCACTATTTATTTCAGCTCGGTCGCCTTTGGCCGGGAAACGCCGCTGGCATCCCAAACAGAAATAATTAGGACATATAGAGAGAGCTAACAAAAATGAATTGGGATGGGCACAAGGGGAGTGAGGGGGTCGGTCCTCCTTAAGTGATTCCGTTAAACGGAGCGCAGTAGATGTGAACGACTGGACGCTCCCATTCCCACGCTCGAGGGCAAGTGGCAATGCCACGGCCCTATCCAGAATATGACAGACAGCGCCGGCGGGGTGGGGGGCTGGGGGGCGACATGGGTCATGAAAAGATGTCAAGTGCACCCGACTCATCTGCATCCCTTTAGAAAGTGGCGGCCGTTCCCAGCCTCAGCAGACGCGGTCCCCAAAGTATACGAACAGTAGTTTAAAGGCTGTGAGTATCTCACAAGCATGATATATATATACTGATTGTAAGGCGTATATAAATATGGAGAGGTTTGTGTGAAAGAAGTGGAATAGAAAGGTTGTTTTTTTAGGCTTTTAAGCATATCTCTTTTGCAGGTTCGCCGTAGACCATGTTTAAAAGATGACATCATCACTATTGTTCTGCCATACATTTGAACTTGAGAAGTGTGAGATTTGTTTTAGTCTGCCTTAAAGCCTTCTTATTCTTATTATAGCGTTTTAATTCTTTACAAAAGAGTTGTAATATATTTCAGCCTGGCATTTTTAATTCAGACAAGATAGCTGTAGACTAAATTAGATTTTAGGCCTAAAACAAGTTAATTGTAGACTAATAGGATATGTTTATTGACATAACAGAACAGTCTATAATTTACTGAGTCAACCTTAGTATATTTTGATTTAAATTTAAAGATTAAACATTCAAACCCTTTACACAGTGCAACTGAAATTCCACAAAATGTTCTACCAGTGTAATATTTCATAGCTTGAACATTTTAAAAATTATATTATTAAGGTAATAGTTATAAAATGCATACATGAACAAAAATATGACTTTTCTTACCTTACTTTATTTTCTTCTTTTCTTTTGAAAACATTCACAGTTGTGCATAAACACCAGACAAACTTTAAACATTTCTTTGTAAATACCTGGAATATCAGGACAGGAGAACATATTACTCTGAATTTCCTAAATCTTTTAAACTTTTGAGTGCATTGTTTTCAAATCTCCACACAGGAAAGAAATGGTCTCAAATACTTGAAAAGTAATATCTTTTTATGCACCAGTCAAGCTAAATTAATTTGACATCTTGTGTTTGACAAATACATATACACATGCACTTCATATATACATATATCATGTCATTTATCTTAAGATAATGTTATATGCCCTGTGTTTTATCTATCCATTGCTGTATGCACCAGGCCTTGACAGTCAATCTGTTCAAAATGCCTGCATTGCAATTTAATGTGTACTCTTGAAATGCTTAATGTAGTGTTGAATGTGTGCAGATTATTGTTGTTAGGATTACTTTCATTACTGGTGTTTCACATGCTTTGAGTGATAAAATGGGGTTGTGTTATATATATATATATATATATATATATATATATATATATATATATATATATATATATATATATATATATATATATATGCAATATAGGATTTGCAATATAATATTTCTTGTTTTTAAAATATGATTTTTAAATATAATAGTGGTTGCTTTTTGGATGTTTTGTTGAATTGACCTAAAACATGGTGTGTTCGCACTCTCAAAGATTCAGCTAAATATTAATTATGCTTTACATAATTAAGTACCAAGGGATAAGCTCCAAAGTTCCTTCTGAATATTAATTTTTATGTAGTAAGCTTGCTGCTGGCAGCTCTATGAATGGACTGTTTCCTATTGTGTGTGTGTGTGTTAGACAGTGCAGACATATTGCTGTCTTGTAATTGGCTGAATAGTATAACCATGGCGACCACAGCAGCTTATCAGTATTCATTGGACAGGCAATCTTCATATTTTTGACTACTCCACTTCCTCTGCCTGTACTTAGTCACCAACCTTTCACAGTGCTTCTGCAGAGTTGTCTTTAATACTGTGCTTATCGAACTGTTAGCATTTGGTAAATTGTCATGGTTTGTCATATCTGATTGTTTACCCAAAGAGATTTTTCCCTTAATTTAAAATAGACTTGGTCATTGGATGTACCTGTTTAGTATTTAACTGTTTTCAGCTACATGTTTACATGATTGTTAGAAACATAATGTTGAAAATATTTCTGCTAAAAATATAAATATACAAACTAAAAATAAAATGTAAGTAGCATTTTACCTGAGTACTCAACTACTATGAGACACGTAATTTAAAATTCCATTTAAATTATTTTAACTTGTTAACTGTTGTTAACACAAGTCATCTGTAAATGTTGAATCTGTTTAGCCATAAAATACATTTTATGATAAGAATTAGTCAGTTAATAAATAATAAATAAGAATAAATCAGTAGCCTAATGTTTTGGAAATCCGAAGACTAACCATATTAGTCACTGGGGATGAAATGATCTGAAAAGGCATATCTGAATGCCAAGACAACATTCAAATTTAATTTCTGTTTGCATGTACCATAAATGACATGTAGGAATATGCATGAATCATATTGATGAAATAGTTGATAAAAATGATTTGTATATTTGGAACTCTTCACTCTTGTGGAGATGCTAATCTCGTTGTCATAGGATGAATGCAACATCTCTACTGTTTCTCATCCACAGCCAATTGATTTACTAAGAAGTGGTCGTGCTTGTGTAAGTTTACTTCTTGCAGAAAACTGAAGTGCTTTGAAATGGGCTAAAATGTTAAATTAGCAGATACATATTAGCACAGAGCATCATCTAGACCCACCCCTTCTCGACCAGGTCACATGTACAGTGTAGTTCCCCCTGGTTGGAGTCACTGTGGCAACAGGGGGTGATCGCACATGCGTAGGAAGGCAGTGTGCAAAAGCAGGACAGGCTTCATATATATGTGTGCTTTTGTGTATTAGTAAGTAAAGGAGTCCCTTTGCCAAAATGTTCTTGTGTATGTGGACATGTAACCTCAAATTAGCCTCAATGTTAGAACCTGTAAAGTGGTTGAGAATTTAAATGATTTTATTATCACCTTTAGTAACGTTGCTCTGTTTAAATTGCTGTGCACAAGTTACAATGTGAATGGTGAGATTATTGATATATGTTAATTTTTACGTATTCAAGTTGTTAATGCTGAACGAGCTGGTCTTAGAGTATCAGTATAGTTAGCACAGCCCAGGAAACAAATTTTCTCAAAATGTTCTCAAAAAGGTTATAAATCACTGTTCTATGTTGAGTAGGTTTAGCATTTGCCTTAACCTCAAAAGCAGATCTGTACAAGTTAGATTTAGATGCCTAATTTATACCATCTGTTATGAAATGTTCCTGTTGTTTTGTCCAAATTGTACAATAGATATTATATTTCACTCAATCCATCAGTTTGCAGTGTGTGTAATTGTTAATACACACAAGCTGTACCAGTTATAAAACGGTACATTACAGAGTAATGTCAATTTTTCTTCAAGCCTGAAATGTTCCGTGCAATAACAGTGTGGAGACAATATGCATTTGTGATGTTTTGTGCTGTTAAATGACAGCTGATTGGCTGAGTGTATCTCACTCACTGTATTTAGATTATGAAAATTCTCAGAGCTATAAATAAGCAAGTACAGTTGTCTCAAATACCACAGGTGACAGAGCCTAAGCAATACAGTTTACAGCATTAATTACAAGGAAAATGAAAGCTTAAAATTTATCTTAAAGAATTACAGTCAACATTGGTGTACAATGTTTGTGATAATTTTCATCTATTTATAGTGTCTGCTAATGTTTACTTAAAGTGGATTTAAAGTAAAAACTGAAATATTTTCAGCAGTAAAAAATATAATTCAGATAAAACAATAATTTAACCGTATGACCAATTCAGATTAAATCCGTAAGATTAGGTTTAAATCACCTAAATAAAAGTGGTTTTCTGTGTGTCTAAATGCACGAGTTGCAATCAAAAGAAAGTATCTGTCATAGGTGGCAGTCATGTTGCACAACAAAGAGTAAGCACTGCATGTAAGGATACGTACATTTGAATATCTCATTTCTATGCAAATTTAATGCATGCGGGCTCATGCATATATGCGGAGGCTTCACGCTTTATGCATAGTATCCTTATTAGTGACCTGGAAATTAAAAATTTATCATGCCGGTGGGGTAGGCAAAGGGTGCCCCACAATCTGCCCAGAATCGCATTGCAGAATCTGGATAGGGAGGAGGTGGGTTGGGCTCCGTCAGTGCTGTAGCATTTGCTTCAAGGTGCCACCATCTTAAAGAATTTAGCAGTGGTGAGCATACGAAAAAGATAGACCTAAAATGTCCGCTGGAACGTGCTTGATTACGAGCCCACCTCGCATGTTCCAATACGGCAGCACTATGTTCGCATAATCACGCTCGCCAATTATGAAATTAGCTTTGGTGATGTGCAAATCAAGTAACCCATTTGCATGCATACACCCGCCCCATTGTTGTCAGCTACATATGCAAATTGCTTGTGGCAAGCTGGCACAACACTTGCGCCATATTCTAACACAGCATAGAATGCTCTGCATTTCACTGCATTGTATTTATCTTTAGCTCTCTATGATTAGAAAATTTTGTGAGAAAACGTATTTTCTTTACGTTGATTCACCACCACTGGTTTTAAGGAAAAAGAAAGATTCATGTGCATTTAACACATTTTGACATTTTAATCAAATTGTTAAATATGATCACATTGAAATTCCCTCACTATAGTTGTGTAATTAACATCAAATTATGTCTATCGTATTTTGTTATTATATATATTTTCTCTTTATTTGACCATAATTACACTTTATGTGACTGAAACCACATTAAAATACTCTATGTACAAATTTAACGAACAAGGAGAGCTGTTGTTGTTACAAAGCAATTTATAAAGCAGTGTTGTAGCTGGTTAGTTGCTGTCTTTAGAACAAAAAGTCACTCACAGGAATTTATGTCTCACCTAGGCTCCTCTCTATTCCACTGTCTTAATTATTTCAAAGGTGACTGTCTGAATGGAATTCGCTGTATGACACTTCCATTTGCATTACCTTTCATCTCTGTGCGCCCTCCTGGCACAGCCAATGCTGGAATGGCAGAAATGACTCTTAATGCTTAGCTTCTTGTATTTCACCCCTGTACAGACCCTCAAAAACATATAGAACTCAGCTTTGCATGATGGTATGAGCGCACTCATCAAAAAAAACTGCAAATAGACTCAAAGTAAAATGATGCGTATGTGTTTGTTAAGAGGAAAGTAGAGGTTCCTGCATGATGGTCCACCATCAAACCCCAACCCTTTTGCACCCTTTTGAGTAATGGCTGAATGTAAATAAAGGTTGATAATAGAAACCAAAGCAGAGTGTTAGTGTACACTGTAGTGTTTTGAAACGTCCTATATGCATCCATCAGCAGGAGTGACACCAGTTGTCAGAGAGTAATGGGCTTTTTTAAATTCCCCTTAAATTCAGTGTGGAGAAAACCATCAAAATGACATGATATTACAGTGCAGAGTGGAAGTGAAGCATTCCCATGTAGATCGAGCAGTTACATGAATCTGACCACCATGTTCCCATGTTATCCTGGTTCGGACAGAGGTGGGTGAGTTTCTGCAGCTGATGGCCAGCAGGAACAGTGTAATGTAGCATCGGTGAAGATATGTTCCACATGTGTACATTTGTTACTGTCAGTTAGGACTTTGTGCATAAGGTGATTATATTATTGGCTTAGTTGTGTGTATACTGTATATTATACACTCACACACCGTTTGTAGCAATGAAAGTGTTGTGTGCAGCTTTATCAACACAGATTGTTCAGTGACGAAAGGTCTGTGCCAATGTCCTCTTGAGCCTGTCATGTAGACTAGCATCAGCCAATATATCTGAGAAGTGTTAATTAGCGTGAAAGTGGGCAACAGAGGTGTCAGCAAAACTCCCTCCCTTTTGCACCCACCCACACATACACACTCATACCTGATGTGTGTAACCTATCTCCTCCCACAAGACTGTTGTTATGAGAGCTAGGCGAGTATAATTAAATTCCTGCATGTTTTAGATTCAGTCTGTCAGTGGTTAATGGAAGGAAATGAGGGTATCTTCTGTTCTAAATATGTTGAATAAGTAGCACAAAGGTTTGTGACCCAGACAAAAGGGACAATATATAATCTAGACAATAGGTAACAACCGACAACACAATGACAATCACTTTTGTATACATGAACACAAAAGCAAATTACCCACACCGGTCTAATGTTTATCGGTTTGATTTTAGCATATTTAGACATGAAACAAAATTTAAGTAATGTCTCTGTTGTGTAGAGACTATAAAAATATTTAGATTTAACATAGTACCAGCACAAAAGCTTTATTGTAGTTATTCCTTAAGGACATATTTTCAACAATTCACCAGCATGATTGTGCATATGTCCTTATTTGTAAAGGTGCTTTATTTGATGCTTGTGAACACTTATTTGTGATTGTATTTTAAATGTTTTTGTTTGTAGTTGGTCATGATGTGTATGGCTATGAGTCTGTGTATACGTGTGTGTGCGCCCTTGCTCTTCAGCCATTAGATGTGGTGCAGTCTGTCAGCTGGGGAATCATACCTGACTCCATGACAGAGCAGTCGGCCTTCATATATAGACCAGTGGCCAGTGATTGCCAAGACTGAGGTGTTGGCAGAGGGATCCAGCGAGTGCAGACACTGAGAGTGTGGAGAGAGAGGGTGGGGGATGGGAAGGACTCAAAGACTGCCAACATCAAGAGCAAAAAATGGACCTTGATTTCACTGTACTGTAGGCAATACACTCAAGGAGACTCTTAGGTTTTTAGCTTAATTATTTATGTTTGTTCTCTACAACCAGAAAGAATATCATAAATGTATTGAACAGCACAGAAACTATCAATTGTGATGGCCAATTCATATACAGTTACTCAGAGTGTGCTCTTATGTTATCATTTAGGAGTTTTGTGCTGTACTTAGAAACAAAAAATACTACTATTATATGTGGCTAGAAGATAGCAATAGCAAAAAGCAAATTAACAGAAAAACTGTCATGTCTTTTTCAATTGTACTTTGCCAAAGCAATGATTACACTGTGCCTTTTGTTGTATGCGTGACAACAATATTGTGAACATAAAGTAAATTTTATTTTTGGGTTTTTTACATTCACATTTAGCCAACTCATAAATAATAACTGAACAATGCTGAGCTATTAATCATACCATGGTTTGTATGTTGTTGTATTTGAAGATTCTTTAACGTGCAATTACAGTGCTATTAATTAGTAATTAATGGGTAATAAACTTGTCTTGTAAAGCAAAAGAAGCCCAAACTGTCTTTTCTTGTATTCAGTCATAGATTATTTATAGGTACCAACAGAAAGCATAATATATTTTATAAAAGGAAATAGATGCATTGCGCAGCAGTAGTGACAAAGTCAAAAGCTCAAGCCAGATGAACATAGAAGCTTAATAAAACTTGACAGCTGTCACTCTGGTTCTGACATGTGTCACAAGAAAACTCCCTTCATACAGGCATGGCTGTACATTGTTCTTTGAATTTCTGCAGATAACACATTACACACAGGTTTACAAAGACTACTTGCTTTGTTGAAATCTTTGATTATTTCAACAAAGATTTCCTTCAGAAATGTGTTTATGCACTCAAATAAATAAAACCAAAATAGCTGTATTTTAATTTAGCTTAAAAATAGGATTTCAAAATAAAATAATCATTTATATATTCACATAACAATAGCTTTTATATTGACAAAAATATGCTTCATTATAGAAGCCATTGGTGGATATAAAAAGATACATTTGGCTCAAAAAGCTGCAGCCCTCTGGCAGTATGCAAAACAGATTTATATGTTTACATGTTGACCTATATATGTAATAGCTGCATATATCAACAAACCATCTGAAAAAGCTAAGCTGTCAACATCTGAGGTCTGTGGTGCTGTTTACATAAAATACACATTATCTGAATGTAAAACTTTATATAACTAAACATAAACTATAACTGTTTATAATTAGACAGTACAGCAGAGGATGACATATGGAATGTATACAGGAGAAATCTCAGGCTCTTCTGACCAGAGGGATACTTTGAGGTGTCAGTCATGCAGCCTCTGTCAGTATTCTCTAATACAGATGGATAGTGTGAACCAGAAAGAGTCGTTTCAACTAAAGTCACCAGTGGTAAACACCCTCCAGATAACTGCCACACTGGTTACATAGCTTCAGCAAATTATGGGCAGGGTGTCACTCTAAACATTTGGGAGGGTATACTGTTTATCCCTGATCATATCCTTTAGAGATGGGGGTGGGAAGGCAATAGTCTTATCTTCTTATCATTACAGTCTCTTACAGTTATCATTACTTAATTATAGCAAGAAGTAGCGCTGCCCTGATTTTCTCCACCCTTTTAAAACAAAACCTTCTATACATATGCCCCACTCACACACTTCACAGCATATCGTTCTGTTGAATGATGATTGTTTTTGCTTTTGTTCTTTTTTGTTTTGCTGTTTTTGACATTATTTTTTTAACTAAGCTGTTTGTCTTAAGACAAAATGTAAAATCTCAAACAGGCAGTTTGTATGTGTACTATTCAGTGTATGTAGCATACATAAACCATGTGTGTGTTATATATATATATATATATATGTTAGATCTGTTAAATCTGTTAGAAGTTCTAAAATGCATTTGACATGTTTATCCTGCATGCTAGACATATATTCCATTTCTCATTTGTGTTGCAGGGTTAAAGAAAAGAAAACGTGACACATTACACATTTGAAGTGAGCAATAGTGAACTGGCATCAATGTTATGACTAATAAACCAACCTGAGGTGAGTTCTGCATAAGACTTAAGAAATATGATCAAATGGTACTGTTTGCTATTTTGCGATTGTGTGTGTGGAAGATCAGATTTGAACTGAAATACATTTGCCCCACAGGGATAGTTAAGTCTGTAAACACCAGCTGTACTTGCTCAGTACTTTAAAGAACATTTAGATATGTATACAAAACCTAATGGTTTGATCTAAAAGTGTGTGTGTGTGTGAGTATGCAATGGAGGCCAAAAAAGGTATACCACACTTGAAATCTTATCATCCAAGCTAAGCTGGAATCACATTTTTTGTAATAGTAATTAATTCAAAGATAACAATTAGTGCAAAACTGGCAGTATTATAGCCCACAAACTGACTTTAACAGTACTTGGTGGTATTTTATCTGACATGTTTAACTTTTTGATCACATCAGTAATTTCATCAAAATGATGTTTCATCAGTAGAACAGACAGTACTTCAGGATAAACACAATTACAGCATGTGCTTTTACTGGCTTACTAATTTCCCAAATTTGTTTTTGCCCTCTGTAATTTATTTTCATTACATTGTATTATATGACCTAAAATATCACTACAATATTTCAAACACCTCAAAAACTCTGCCACTGCATAGTTTGTAAATACAACAAAAACGTACAAAAATAGGACACATAGTGCTAGCATCATGCTATCAGCACACTATACCTGTATATCAGCATCACACAGATGATGCCTGTCTGTTTTATGCAAACTCTGTGGCCCCTCCTCTCTCGTGCCTTCCTGTGGTGTGATTAGCGTTAGCCCTGAGGAGCTAATGAAGTCTGGCGCCTGCGTTTACATGATTACAGCTGGTCATGGCACAAAAGGAAGAGCCCATGAGGACAATAGATGTCAGTTTACTGCATGCTGGCCCACGCCTCTGCTGTGTATCAAATGCCCCATATCGCTGTTTGTTATGTGATATGTTGAAATGCATAAAATTCAACCTGTTTTGAATGCTATTCAAGTGCTTTTCAGTATGATTTAATTGGGCTTACATATAGCATGTGAAAAAAAATTCATGAATGACGTAGAATGAGTTTTGTTTGTAATATAAATATTTCAAATTTAATATTTTAAGTCTCATTTCCAAAAAGCTAGTTAGGCGGTGTATGAATACTGATGATGAAGCACTTTTGCATTCAAAACATATCCAAGAAACGTAAATGGAGTTAATAACAGCGACGTGCAATGTGGCTGTAACCCACATCATGCTTTTCCTCTGAGAACAAAGAATATGCACGTTGTAATGACATGAAAATGTATGCTGATTTCAAGCAGCAAGGGGTAGGAGTTGAGAGAGGAGGTGGGGGAGAGACAGTAGGTGAGGTTCCCAGCAAATGCGCTGAATGTTTACATACATATTCTTATGACACATTGTTTTAAGAATTTTCTTAGAATGCCAAAATTGAAGTTTAAATGAAGAATAATGCATAAGAATTTTTAAAATTTGTATAAACCTTTCTATCTCTTTTCAGTGTAATCTATATTCCAATGTCTAAACACCCAGGTTAGAGGTGTGTTGTATCTAAACAAGAATCAACTGTAGCATGGGACAGTCATTTTAAGCCATTTTTTTACCTCATTTTCTTTAAATAATTTCTTTACTGTTTTGGGCTGTGTATTGTGGGGTTATGTTCATCATAAGACTTTAGAATAATATAATATAATATAATACTAGACAAGTACATTTTCTGAAGAAAATGTGAGTGGTGCTTGCTGTGGCAAAACTTGGGAATATTTAAATAATGCTAACATGTTTTAACATGATGGTAGCATGATGCTAGTATGATTTAGCCTGATCTTAGCATGATGCTAGCATTACTTAGCATGATACTAGCGTGACTTAGCACGAAGCTAGCATGATAGATATACTAAAATATGGCTTATTCATGATGTTATGAGGTTGCTGGGGTGATCTAAATGGTTGCTAGGGCATGGCTATGAAGTTGAAATGTCAACATTTGTTGCTGCTTACTAAGCCAACTGATATGAGCCCACCCCCAAGTCTCTATAACATTCTGATGTGGAGCTATAATGTCAAAATTCAGCCCAATGTTAAGTCTATGGAATTTTTTGCCCACTTTTTCGTACACCCTAAAAACATCGTACACCTGATCACTTATAAAAGTCATAGTACACCTCTCTAGAGTTAAGTACCAAAGTTCTGTCCAGAAAAAGAAGTATTCAGGAGAATAATAGTGATGCTTTGCTTCCCACGTCACTGTGACCATTACAAAGTTAAGATCATGACTTACCTATATTTTTATAGGTGCTCTCCCCTCTGTTATCCCCTGTCCCTGCTTGTCTGGGCAGTCATGGAGATTGATACACAAGGCAATCTCAGGAGTGCAGCAGGAATGTTTCCTCGGGTCAGTCTCCATGAACCTCCCACTCCTCCTACTCATCACAGGCTGTCCTGCTACTGCTGCATGATGGCACAGGCTGTCTCATATTGGACCCAGTGTGTCATTCAGCGTGCCTCCAGAAAACCAGATGTCAATTGCTGGGTTGGAGAGTGGCCTTAACTCCTCTGAGGAAGATGACTCGACCACACTGCCCCTGTCAGGAACTGTGGTGCCACCAGCCTGAGACCCAGAGTTGACAGCCATGTTTGCCTGGACCACTGCAAGTCTCAGACTCAGGAGGAATGCTCTGCCTGGTCCAGAGCCCTCGCAGTCGGATGATTGGTTTCTGGTTTTCATGCCTTTCGTGACTACCCAAATTGTTGGGGAAGCCAGAGGGTATGTGGAGATCCCCCAGGTGGAGCGTGCAATTGCAGTTCACCACTGACTTCAATGTACTGCCACCTGGAGGAATCACCCGCACCTCCAACCAAAGCCTGTAAGATGACAGTGTGCCTCTCTACTAAAGCTTATAGTGCTGCTGGACATGCTGCTTCTGCCCTACATGCTATGGCCCTCCTGCAAGTCTATCAGGCCACAGCACTAAAAGAGCTGCTTGAGGGGAGTTCTGAGCCAGGGTTGATGCATGAACTATGCATGATGTCTGACCTTGCCCTCAGGGCAACTAAAGTCACAGCATGCCCTCTCAGTCAAGCGATGTCCTCCCTGGTGGTCCAGTAATGTCGTCTCTGTTGGCATCCTTCATTTTGGTCAAATTAAGTCAAAGTATGTTTTTCCAACACCCCCATTTCCCAGGCTGGACTCTTTTGCAACACTGTAAAGATTTTTCCCAGCAGTTCTTGGCAGTACAGAAGACCATAAAGCACATCCTGCCTCTGTGTAATACAATTGCCACCAGGCCACTGGTGGTTGCCCCTTAGTTTGCTCTGTCATGCCCTGAAAAAACATCTGCGCTTCGATGCAGATCATACCTTCCACCTCCCTTGATGGTCCCATCTTATTGGCACACTTGGACCTGGTTTTTGGATCTGATGCTTGCAACAGCCCCTCCCTGGCAGATTCCTTTGAGGAGGAATTCTTTCTCAGGGGCAGGGCACCATATGAAACCCATGTCTGGATCTCTGGAACCTCCACGTGTGGCACCTGGACAGAATACAGCAGACTTAAGTGGTCTTGCCACTGGCTGTGGCAGACATTATCATTCAGGCCAGAGCTCCCTCTACCAGGGTAAGGGTATGCCTTGAAATTGAAATGAAACCTGCTGTTTGCAGGTTGGTGTACTTCTCATTGGGAAGGCCCTCTGGAAATGCCTGATCAGCTCCATGTCCTTTCTGCAAGAGATGGGGATGCATGTGCTTCCCAGGTAAGTTCCTCAGCTGGTGAACCCTGGGTGAGTTCCTCCAGCATCTTACAGTAGATAGGCTTGGCGAAGGAGTCTGACGTCAGACCCAGTACTTGAGTTACTGCCCCCTGATCAGCCCCTGTACTGGGCCAGATGTATATGTAATGATTACCTCTTGATAATCCCTTATGTATATATATATATATATTTCCACATGTCACCTCCATCAGAGTAGGATGGAATCCCATAGGTATGGTATCCCAGAGTTAACACTTCACAAAGCTAGGGGTAAGAGGAGATCCAGAAGGAGCAGAAGCAACTCCTTTGAATGGAACAGTAATCGCACTTTCCCCATGCTAAGTCCTGATTCTATCCCAGAATTGGTACGAATGTACTGTCCAGCATGAGTGGGGCATGTGGAAGGATACAGAGATGTGACGACAGTAGCACTCCACAACTTGCCAGTACCTGTGTCGTAAACGTTTATAACAGTTCAGTGGTTGTGGCCCTTTCCATGGGGACCCCATATGTCAGTCTTCAACATAGAAATATATAAAAATAGAATGTGGCTGACTGAAAGGGAACGTCTCAATTACTATTGTTACCCTCATTCCCTAAAGGAGGGAATGAAAACATTACATTCTGCCTGCCATAACCTCTCACCTGCTAATGTTTAATGGCCTTTTTTCTAATACTCAAAGGTGATTGAGGCTCCCAAGCAAGACCCCATACATCAGTCTTCAATGTAATGTCTTTGTTTCTCCTTCAGGGAATAAGGGTTACAATAGTAACTGAGATGTTTTAATACAGTTTTAGATAACAAAGTTTTAATACGTTTTTTAAACAACTTTATTAAAGGCACAACTTCTCCTTAAAATGTAGGTAATGCTATTTCAAACAGGTCTTTCTCTCAGCCTAATAAAATATTGGGTTGAAAAAAATGAGGTCAGTACTTCATTTGGATTAGAATTTATGACATTTTACAAGTGTGTCAATGGCTTTTCATTATTCCAAATGAGAAATATTGCAAATATCACAGCCCCTTAACCACTAACAGTCTGAAAATAGAACTTGATGATATTCACAGCTGATTACATTTTAATGAAGCTGCATAACAAGTAAACACTCGTGTGACAGTAATATCAGTTTAGCCGTTCAGCACCATTTGTGAAAATATCATTCAAGATGTAGTGAAATTCTCTGTCAGTGATAGAACCTTCTTTCTTGCTTGCTTGCTTTCTTTCTTTCTTTCTTACTACTTTAACCAATTCAGATGCTAGGGTTTGCACACTCTAGTGTGTTGCTTTCGTTTATAGGTAGGATGACATAGCCTGGGTGTTATTCGCAAGGCAAGTGTAGTACACTGGTATATTGCTACAATTTCTAATTGTGTGTGAGTGGGTGTGATTGTCTGCATGTGTGTGGTTGGCACTTCTTCCATTTCCAAAAAGACCTGTGATTTGTGTGCACGAGCACATAAAAAGGCAGTTAAAATAATGCCCATCCCCAGACAGGAGACACAATGCTGTGTTGGTCCGTGGCACACACACATGTCTGGGACTCTGCTCAGACACAATATGGCGAAGGGAATGGGGGGGTGAAAGCACAGACAGACACTCAGAATAATGCATAATGTTGTTAACATTCCTGCATGTCTAATAGAGCAGGTCCTAGCCACAGAAATGCGCCAAGTCAGACAAGTGCATGTGTCTGTGGGTGTGCGGGTGTATATTGTCATGCACTGAACATCCAGGGATGATACATTAGATTTAACTGCTTATGCACGTATGTGCACAAATCTTTTATTTGAGGTTATGTCAGTGAGTGCCAGCCTGAGTATTGAAAGCTTTGGCCAGATTAAGGTGTCACACTTGCAAACACACCTAACAGTGTCCATGATATGTCTAAATGTAAAGAGACACAGACTTTTTTCATTTTCTTAAAAACTCTAAACAATATTTAAAACCTTTTGCAATATTTTTATATTTTGCAAACAGCTATGCTTTAGCTGTGATGTTAGTGTATTGTGCTAGATTGTGTCTTAAAAATAGAAGAGGGTGTGTTTATGTGTGTGTGCAAGAAGAGCCAATATGACAATATGACAGTGTGACTCTAACCCCCATGCACATGCATATATGAAAAATAAATCCTAGTGGCCACAAAGCAGTGCTCCTTCCCCATTTCAATACCAACTCATTCTTCGACATGGGCGGCTGTATCATTTTAATTGGGAGCTTAGACTAAGGTGAGATTGTCCCGTTTCCATTTATTTCATTTTGTTAACCTCACATCAGGCAGAACCTCACCAATGGGACCAACTGAATTGGATATGAAAATAGACAGGAAGCATTTGTCGAGGGAGAGAAAGAGTGAGTGAGAGACAGGCATCGTCTCTGGAGGAAGGCAGGCGAGAACAGAAAAGCTCATTTTCCGTGGCCACTCCGTGCCGTCTGCATTGCAGATCGGTGGAAATCCTGGTGAATATGATGACGAGGCTCGGGGGAGGGTTTATGTTATCTATGCTTTTGGTATGCTTTGTGTTTTTCCTTCCATATTTTTTCTCTCTCTTGTCACCATAAAATGTCAAGTTAATTTCTTGGGTGGTGTGAGCGAGATGTGTAAGTTTGTGTGTGTGTGTGGTGGATAGTGAGGGAAGTGGTTTTCAAGGAGTTTATGCAGTGTACCACGGTACATGCAGGTGTGTGTGTTTTCACTCATTTTGTTAATATACAGTATGCGTGTGTGTGGGGAAGCATGGTTGCATATCGAACAAGTGAACAATTTCTGCATCTGTGTGTGTATGTGTGCATGTAAATTAGCCGTTGCTGGTAAACTGTGTTTGTGAGGGTTCCAAGACATCATCTGAGTGCAATTCAATGTGATTTTTGTTATTTGATTAGGATTTTTTAGATGATTCAGACCTGAACCGTATTATAGGGTTTACAGCCCTCCCTCAGCATATTTCAGCTCCCACACCTAAACCACACTCGTCTGCCTGTCTGAGTATATGTGTGTCAGTGTGATTGAAGTATATGCATATATACTTAAAAATAAATATATTAGGCAATGACCTTTTTTTAAGTAGGACAAGTGCATTTCACTGTAATTTTCTGAAAAATATTAAACCAGCTTCAGAAAATAGCAAAATCATATTTCACAAATGTTCAAATTTAAAATATCTGGCTCTATTCTATTTTTAATAAAATAGGTGTGAAATGAATAGTAACAATTATCAGTGAGTTGACAACCAAATCTATGGTTTTTTTGTATGGTTATTAACAATTAGGAGCTTGTTTTTGTGTGGCATCTGAATATACTTATTTGTTTATCTGTAACTATATGCACACTGTTTTTGTTCCTTCTCAATATCATAAATTATCCTTAAAACCCACTGTCACAAAAACAGTTTAAAATATTATTGATTTATATAGAGAACTGAAAATAAGCATTCAACATCTTCTCTTGTTTGTCTTTAGTGATGTTGTTTATATCCATGACGCCATACAAATTCAAATATGTAGTGTAGCTGAGTGTATGCATGAGCATATTCTGACAGACCTGAAAAATGTTGAAATGTGAAGTAAGGGATTAGGCATTTGTCACTCTTGCTTAAGCTGATCTGTGCTTCTGCCCTACAAATGTCACATCCCATAAGTTAAAATAATCTCAGCAGCCCAGCCTAATTGCACATATTCATGATGCCGCTTTGCATAAGGTTTGAAGTGGATCGTGCAGCAGTGTCAGAGAAATATATACGATGCTAAGCGGAAGGACGATTTCAATGCACATGCACACCGCAAAGACATTAAGGTGGGACTTTTACACACCTGATTTTCTTAATGTGATCTAACTGCTCTGGATGTAATAGGCAGACTTAACTTAATAATTACTAATTATGTTTGTACAAAATATTGTTATTAAAAGACCATACAAAGATGACAACATTTATGAAATTTTGTTTAATAAAAATCATTTTTGTTTTTGCCCTAGAGGTTGACAGTACTTCATAACTGTGTTATTAATTGTTAATAACATTATTATTTGTGGTGGTAGTAATATTGGTAATGCTTTTGCTGTGTTATCTTTTTATTTTTATCCTTTTTCTTATTTTGTCTATTTTTCTCCACTCACTATAGGTTTGTAATTTTGTTACAGCCTCTGAAAAATGCTGATGACCCATGAGCAAACCAGGAAATAACTGCTCTTGCATAGGCAATGAGAATACAAATATATATGAGGAGTGTGTGTATTTGCTACAAATGGCAAAGGAAATCAGGCATGTAAAAAGAAGGAAAGAGGAAGCTATACTGAAAATGTAAGGTGTACAGAGCTGACGTTATCAGGAGCCCTGTGATTTACTAATGGGCATAGTAACCTCTGCTTCTGTTTTGGAAAACAGCAATTGTTCTTGGGCCAGGGTTCCCAAATAAGGGGGTAACAATGATGATATTGTCCCTTTACCCCTCATTAGGGGGACTGTGAAGGAAACTTTGGTGTAGTGTTTGTGGTGTTTGTGTGTATGAAATCACTCTCCCATGATTCCTAGACCACGGCTTTGTGGTCCTGGCTCCTATCACTTCTCCTGTGCCAGCTGAAGGGAGAAAAAAGAGCAAGCCTGTCATAGCATCTTCACATCAAAACCTCCTATCGTAGAGAGGAAGAGAGGAAGGAGAATGAGGAGGGAAGAAGGAAGAAAGGCTGTGTTGTGTGGACTTCATTAGCATAAAGGAAGGAGGACACAATGGAGGACTTTAAATACTTGTTAATGAGAAGATATCAATTAACAGGGTGACACCTTCTCTGCCTAAGCACTACAGTCTCTGAGTATAAGTTCTTTCTCTCAAATGAATAAATGTTGTCATATACAAAACCTGAATGTGTCTTTAATAGAGCTATCAATTGAATGAAAAAATGTGAGCAATGTATCAACATGATATGCTGATTAATTAATCAAATAAATCACATTTAAACATAAAAAAAGCTTTCAAATTAAGATTATTTACTGTCTTAACATTAAAATAGTGAACAAGTAGACATTACAAAGAAATACATATCACAATATATACTATAATATTGTTTATTTCATCATCATTAAGCATAAAGCCTTTAATTGACCTAAAGTACTAAATTCAGTTCAGTCAATTTTTTGTCAATATTTTGTCAGTCAGAGGTAGATTTAGTACCATTTAGACAAGATGCATTCTTGTGGAATGCCTGTGCTGTTTTTTAATTGTTGGTTTACAGGGTGGACACCTTTAGGCAGTTAATGCTGTATTCCATTATACTTATTTGTACTAAATTAAAATATTTAATTGACAGTGCTCTTCAGATGCTTGATAGGACTAACACTTCACTTTGTCCATTTGTGTATATGTGTGTTTGTGCATGTGACAAAGAGCGAGACTATTACTAGATGTAATTTTTGAAAGACAAGAAATACATTATTGTGCAGAATGAGCATATAAACACAAAGGCAGATATATATTTGCCATCACAGTTACTTGGAATGTATCTTTTCTCTCTTTCTCTTTCCTGCTCTCTGTACTTTTTACCAATAAAGTAGCCTCTAAAACCTGGAATTCCCTGTGTCTGTGGATTTGTCAAATTACACAACACAAACAACACAAAAATGCCTCCAAAACAGTGAAGGCACCTAGTGCTCTGATTCAGCTCCAGACAGTCATGGCTTTTACAAAATAAAAGTTGCAGAAAGGAAAAATCTGCAACACCAAATGATAATTGTATGCAAAATTGTAGTCTTAAAATTGTAGTGTAAAAAACCCACCCCACCCCACAACATATCCCCATGTGTTATTCTTATTCACTGTTATCTGTGACTCTTCTGATGTTTTTCTCCACCTGGGAAATTGTCCTGATAATGTCTGTAATCTGTATCCAAAATGCAGAGGGCATTTCCCTCTGCAGCAACCTCTTCTGACTTCCATATGGAATCTCTAATTGAGCTACATCTGTGAATGATGTTTGGAAAACTGATGACTTTACAGTGTCATTTTACAGAGGCTTAACTGATATTTGTGTCACTGTCAATGCACCCAGACTGCCTTCTCTTAGCAAGTATTGTTATTATTATTCATAATAATAAATAAATGTATTTAATAATAATTGTGATATGTAATTATTTATTTAACATTGGCGTATATTGTCATATTGCTGCTGCCCCGTTTTTAAAAAGCAATATGCTACTTATGACTTAAAGTGATCTTACAGTGATAAATAAGACATCCTCTCATGGTGTATTGGTTTATGAACATGATCTTTAATACTGATTGCATACATTAATAGAGTGGAGTAATTTGTATAACAATTGAATAATGCATCATGAGTAACAGGTTTGTTTTGAGTGTGAACATGTTTGCTGGTTTTGATTATTTATCATTTTAGTGTTTGAGTAATACAGGTTTGTGATTTTTCTGCTAATACGTTGTGCCATTCCTAACTGCTTCAAAAACACTGCTTTTGATTGGTTGAGGGCTTATACGCTGGGATGCATAATATTCAGCAGGGCACAAATCTTCATCTTTGCATTTCTCATTTTCCCTCCTTCACAGACACGTATTCCCGTTTTGAGACATCACAGGCAAATATTAAGCTCCGATTTTATCATGTAGCTGTACACCGAAAACAATCACAACTACTGTGGGCATCACAGTCCCAGCAAACCCATCTGAATGACAAGAACACATTCTAAATTTAGGGTCTTGATTGCAAATCTTTATTTTTCTCTTTCTCTACATCATCACATGCAAGTTCTGTACAAATAGAAGATTTTATTGCACAGGCATGTGCTGTTAAGCTGATGGTTTCTGTCAATTTGTCTCTCAAACATCTGTCAAATACCACATACACCCTGTATTTTGTAAAATGCCAGGTGCTTCTTCTGCCTCTTGCTGCATATATTCAGAGAAAGCGTTGTGTTTTAAAGGAAGCCCAGGTACATTATTGTCCCCTTATTCAATGCTAATACAGATTGTGTCCACTGTGGAGGTCCTCCAATCTGCAAATCCGTGCCCAGGGTCTTTGTGGCTGTCTCATTTGCATAGAGACTGCTGTTCGCTTGGCTCTCCTTTAATGGCACATTACCGTGGCAACAGCATGTTGTAAGCAAGAGAACAATTAATGACGACCCAATGACACGGGTACTTGTGGCAGATGCAGACAGCCATGTTTGGGTGGTATTCTTTAGAAAGCATTAGGGAGAAATGCAAGGCACCTTGTTTGTATAATGTTGAATGAGAAACAAAGAAATATGGAATAAAGAAAGAAAGGACATAAATGTGTGGAGATAGATGGATGTTTGCACAATCGAGCATGTGGATGCAGGGCTTTCTTTTATTGTGAACGATGCTAAAAGTCAGAGGCAGAAAGAATGGAAGGATCTGAATAGTCTAATACTGCTTAATAGCAGAGGTTTATATTGCAGCTAGGGCAACGCACGCAGTGTGTGCATGTCACTGTTTTTTGATGGGAGGGTGCTTGAACATACTCCTAGTTGAAAGTTGAAATTTTCAATATTTAATACAGTGGGAGAGAAAGAGGGTGTGTGTGTGTTTGTGTGTGCAGCAAGGGTGCGGCTGTAATGATTATTTGTGACAGAAGACTGTGTGTGTGGGATCAGTCAGCTGAATGTAGGGCAATGTCAGAAAGCATTTCAGCTTTCTCTGGGTGTCGCTGAGAAGAAAGGGGTGGGGGGTTTGTACAGCCCCTCACTTTAGCTGAGAAATACCCTGTGTCAGTGCACTTTCCTCTTTCTGTTTCATCTCTGCAGTTGTTATTTGTGAAACGATATGTGCTGTAATAAAACATGAGATCTCTTGCATTGCGGCAATGCAAAATTCAGATGATCATATGTACAAAACACAATGCTATAGTTTTGTAAGAAAAAGACATTACATACATTTCTAAAAACCTTATGCGTGTGTGTGTGTGCAAGATGCCCCTGTACACATGCTGCATAACAAACGTAGGCCAGATCTATTAATGGCTGGTCGTATTGTTCCTCTGTAGCATCTTTTGCCTCATCATTGTCTTGTGAAATACTGTAGTACTTTCATATCTAACGGTACATTATAGTCAACATTAACTGTATTATGTCTCAGAGACTGATCATTATTAAGAGGGAATATCAGTCTGTTTGTTCATCAGTACAGATTAGCAAGCTAATAATTTGAAAGTTGCTGGGGCTGTTCTTTAGATGTTGTTTGCAGTGGTACAGATTTAGCTAAGAACAGTTTTTGTCATCAAAACCTTTTTTATATGGTTCTTAAGTTGGCTACAATGTTCTTTGGAAATTTAAATTTTCATGATGTTAGAATATAGGTAAGCAAAGGAAAAGCAAATACATATTGGGTTCTTCGAAGTATCAGTACGGTTTTCTAAAAGAACCACAGAAGGCACTTAACTCATTGTTTTACTTAGAGAGACAAGGAGAGAGTTGGTTTGCAAGAAAGGAGCCTTATCCTCAATTCAGACTGGGCAGGGACAAGGCACGCAAAGCCAAAGGGCCTCAGCACATACAGACTAACACAGCAGCCATGGGAACGAAGGCTACTGGGGTTCAAGATCAATGTTAGAATAGGGGAACCTGCAGTTGCATTGTCTGTTTAGCTCTCAAAATTACTACTCACACACATATGCAAACACACACACACACACTAATGCACAGCCACTACCAACACATGTCATCAGCTCCCCCCACCAGAGTGGGTCTGTTTGTGCATGGCACAAAACCAACAAAAGTATCAGCTCAGTGTGTATATTTGTGTGTGGGCACTCATTCACACTTACATACCCAGCCTATCAGGAGCCTATAGACACAACAGCTGTACATATACACAGAGAATAAATATCCCACTGCTTTGTTAGTCTGTCTGGACAAGCTTCGAGCTAGCTGGCCAGCTAGCTGTGAGAAATGATCTAAGACTTACTGAAAAGAAAGAGTCTGGATAAGGCTGAGGAGAGAGTCTGTGATTAGCTCCTTTGTTGGAGGTCTTTTGAGCTTCATTGGCTCCAAAGAAAAGACGTCTAATGAATCCATCCATGCTTGGCCAAAACATAGTATGGACGACAAACTAAGTTATGGTGGTCTCCCTATGCATCGCCACACAGCATAATGATACAGAACGTTTGCACATATGGTTCTCTGATTTCAAGACCCCACATAAGCAATTCCTTATATGCTTGTTTATCTGTTCTCTCTAAAGCAGCATCACTGTGTTAGCTAATGAGCTAACTGGACATGGGGGAATTGAAATGGGTTAAAAAAAGAAGTTGTGACATAACTAAAAAAAAACCATTTTACCAACAAAAGTACCATGGTACTCCCTGTTTCTCTTTTTTATGACATACATTGAATTCTTTGAATATTATCATTAATTATATCAGGCAGTACTGTAGTATATTTATCAGTATGTATATGCCATGGTATTACCATGCTTTCACAATTGTTTGCTTGTACGTTCCTTATTTACATACACAGCTAAGCATCTGAATAAATGTAATTTTAGTACCAACACAGTACTTATTTGCAATGGCTTACAGTCAAGAGAAACTCTGTGCCATTAGTAGTTTTGTCAGGTAGCACATTATTATTGAACGTTCAACATTGAAAATTTTAATATAATTAATATTAAAATTAATTAAGCACCATTTGCAATAAACCTTAGTCTCACACATTTACCTGAACCCTTAGGTTGGTCTTCATTTAGCTATAAGGGATACTCAGTCCACCGAACTAAGCTGAACTTAGTACATTATGAACTAAACAGAACTTAGCTGACTATGGTTTAATCTAATCTAGTCTAATTGTTTCCATCAAGCCTGGTAATGTACCTGCAATGTTGTCCTATTCCCACTGCCCTGGCCCCCATAATTGAGCCTGTTACTAAAAGAAAGTGGACCCACTTTTTGCCACACATCACACTTGGCCCAATACCTATTCTTCTTCCCTGTCATTCATAACAACTTTATTGTGACTCAAATGAGAGGTGAAAGAAAATAATAGGTCGAGGGAATGAAAGATCAGGAAAAATGAAGAGAAAACAGAAAAGGGAAAGATAGGGATGTGTGGATAAACTGAAAATTTGAATGTATACTTGTATCAATGTGGTGTAAAAAGTTTGGAAAATTACATCATGAACAGAATTGTGTTGTGAAATGTCTTGATTTGTGTAAGTATTTTTGCTGACTTAAAGTTTAGTTGGTTTAATAGTTACCTGTCAGCTGTCAGATTTATTGCATGTGACATGAGTATAATAATAGGTGATATGTCAAGTTCAAGCTCTTATTTAGTGTAAAGGCTGAGCCTGAAAACCACTTAATTCAGCTAACCAACAGAGAGCATAGAGTTTCAAGGATAAACTTTATGTATATTGTCTCAGTTTGCCCAGTAGGGAACTCTTTGTTGCAAGTTTGTTTTGGATAACCATCATGGTGTTAGACTTTCAAAGGATTTAGCGCCAGAATTAGTGCCAGAATCCTCACTGTGATGTCATCAGCTGTTGCTTAGGAAAGTTTTTCTTTCTTTTTCTTTCACTTCTAGAGATCCTCTATCATGACATTCATTGTGATAAATTATAATTCCTCACCCCTGGAAAAACAGAGCAACAGATTTTACTGCAATAGGTATGGATAAAGTAAAAAAAGAGTAAAAGTTAATTATGAGTGTGCATATGAGTGTATGAGAGGAAGAATATGAAGAAAGGGGAGTAGCCTGTCCAGTGACTTGAGAGAAGTAGTAGCCCATGGCCCTGAGACACTTAACAAAAGATCTTCTCTATCCATTGTGTTTGTGCTGAATTTCCCACGAGAGGCCCGTCTGCTTGAAAAGGGGAGTGTATCAGTTTCTCCTGACATGGATGTTTATTCATTCGGTGGCCAACTGCACTGCCATCTTAAAAGGATTCACCCTACTGTTTTGATGTGCATGATGCACACATACTCTTTTTTGGGGTAGATAGGTGAAAAAGAAAAACACTGGCACATGGAGACACTCTTGTGAGCTGTGTGAATAGGCATGTCCGCCCTCACAGTGACAGTGTTTGTGACAGTATCATGGTGGCTTGTCTGGACTTAGTCTTTGATGTGAAGTGAGACACAATTTTGTAGTGGAATATTTCAGCACGATGGTGAGAGTTAACCTTTACTGCTGTTATCATATTAGTTTAATAGTTTTATTCATCAGTGTTGAGGTTGTGATTTGCTTCAAGTACAGATTAAACTTCAGTTATGTTTTTAAAAACGTGTATACATGCAATGTTTCTGAATGAATTTAGATTTTGGACAATTTATGTTCATGAATGTTACTACATGTAATATTTTAGTTGTAGTTGTTTAAAAAGAGTCAAACTACACAGAAGCACAGGTACACATTAAGCCATCTGAGACATGTCCTTTGTGTGGCAGATAGCTTACTATATTTACTTCATAGTATTAAGTTATATTGTTGGAAGCATTTAGCTTTTATGGCCCAATTAACATTATTCAGGAAACATGAATTCAGAAATATAACATTATTTAAACACTCCTACTGTACAGCCTGCTAGCTGATCTGTAATCCACATGAACACAAAGCTTTAGAGTCTGAACAATTTCCTTATTTCTATAGCTATCAAGGATTATCCACTATGGCCTCTCAAGTAGGCAAGTCAAAACAAACTTGGCTAACTGAAACTCATTTCTGAAGCATCATTATGATAAAATATCTCAACACTCTGCTTTTCTCCCTCTTGCACCTTTGTGGGACAATCAGAATCTGTCCTGGCTGCCATGTTGGGTTTTGCTTTGAATGGTTTCATTGTTGTACTGTAACAAGATGACAGACCTGGTTGTTTGATCCCCTGTTCTGAAAAGTTTTCCTTTCCTTCTTCTTTTATTTTCTTTTTTGTTAAGCAACGCATCAGCTGAAAAGGTCAAGGAACATTTTGTTTTGTTGTACAGTCTCTCCCCTTTTTCTCTATTCTCATGTTTTTTTAAAAACATGTTGAGTCAATTAGCTATTTTTTTTCGATGGCTAAGTAGACTTCTGCAACTCTTAAAGTGATTGTCCACTATTATTGTACTAGTTTGTACATATTTGTCTGAGGGTTGCCTGGTTTTGCAGCAGGTGTGTCTGTCAATGGACTTCTCTGAGGTAAAATCATGGTGTTTAGTGTAAAAGCAAAGAGGCTGCTGTCTTTCAGCCTGAGTGCCAGCAAACTTTTAGAAATCACGTTTTAGTGGCTTGTTCAGGTCATGCTGAGAGAGCAGCTTCTTGTTGCTTACTGTTTCTTTCTCTTTCTGTTTGCCTTTTGTCCTTCTGTTTATCAATTTCCTTTTAACTGCCTACGATTGCCAGTTTGCAATGGGCACATGTTTGCTAGTTTGCGCATGCTAAAACAAAGTGTACTGTACATCTATAATGTATATTATAATCTATAACTATATTAATGTATTAATGCTAAAAGACAAATTATTAATTCACATTTTCTTTTTTGTGAAGACATCAATATCAGCTGATTTGTTTGCTGTTAAAGGTTATCGGTTCTTTATTTTTAAACAAGAGGTTGTTCGCATATCACAGCCTTTAGCAAATCATTGCTAGCATTAAAGCGAGGACAGACATGCAGACACCATCATCACATTATACAAGGTCTTTTTGTCTGGCGGGCTGCTTTGCCTTGCGTGGCATGATTTGTGGATAGCCATCTGTGCTCAGCCTCTTTTGAAATGTGAGAAAGAGCATGTGCATTTGCATAAGAATAATTGACACTTCAAATTAGCCCTCCAATCACAAAGGATTATTTTTAGTGTATGTATAAGTAGGTGCTTGTTTATCCTGGGGAGAGAAATTATGTTAGCTACAATATTAAAACTGCATCAATATTTTGTTATAATAGTAATAATAATAATGTTATGAATGACAGTAGTTGAAGGAATTTAAAATATTACAATAGTGTACATTGTAGCCTAACAAATCTAATTTAATATGTAAACATCAAGGACTGTTTGTAGGTCACGTTTGTCATGTGTGTGTGTGTGTTGAATGGCGTAGTGAATTTGTAATAAAGAAGAGAGAGAAGGGAACTGAACAAGCACACCTTTAAATTATTGATAACAGCTAATGAAAAAGAATCGTTTCAGGATGAACTGAAGGATAAACTGTACATGTCCCTGGATACACATAAGCACACATAGAGATCCATACACAAACAGAAATTACTTAACGGGTAAATATAAACTGCCAAATACTTGATTACATTGTAAACAGTATACAGTTCTGGATAATTACTGTATATTGTCTGTTACTAGAAAGCCCTGTCATGTAGCTTCTCCTGCTCCAGTGGGTTAGCCATTGGAAGACATGGTAGATCTAGCCTGCTGTAGTTGGTCATGAATTCATTTGCACACATATGAAAGAAGGAGAGCCCCTGGCAAAGAACTGAGATATTTGTGCTGTCTGGTGTCAGATACCAAAGAGGGAGTGTGTTTGTGTGTACATGGATGCTCAGCCTCACCCATCTTGTATGGTGGAAGAGCATAGGTTTACTCTGGTCTCCATGGCAACACTGCAGCATTCCAGGGCCATACTGAAACACAGGTGCCCAGGGCAAAGCAGTTGATTTAGTGGGGCAAGGAAAGAGAAAAGAAGGGAAGGAATATTTTTTTGTTGAATGAAGGAAATGTCACAGCCTGAATCTTCAAAACAGCTGGTTTGATGTGTTTATGGTTAGGGGACAAATTAATTACATATATGCATAAACAGTGTTGCTTAATTTTGTTGAGTGTTTTGTGCCAGCCCACAGTCACACAGGTGTGTGTGGTGATTACTAACTCTCAGTGGGGATGGTTAATTTAGACAGTTAATCATTCATTCTTACAATAACAAAGGAAAGCACTGACTTTCTCATCTTGGTACTTGGTACTGCAAAAAATAAAAATGTAGTCATCATTTACTCATTTTCATGTTATTCTAAACATGTATGAATTTCTTCTGAAGAACACAAAATGTAAATATTTAAAGAATATCAGGGTCACTTCCATATAATGGAAGTGAATAAAGACTGTCCTGTCAAACTACAAAATGAAAAACACAGTAAAAGTAAACCAGTCACAGAATAGCTTTGTGTGAAAAACAGATCAAAATGAAAGTGAATATTCACAAAAATTCCAAAGTCTTGGAATATGCTTTGTGCTGAATCCTGTGCTTTGTGTCCTTCTTTGAGCTTGAAAGTCGCATTTCATTGATACAAATAGATACAATTGATAAATGACAATATCATTTTTAATTTTTGAAGGAACTTTTCCTTTAACTAAAGATTAACCTGATAAGATCAGGTTAAGCTGTATCTTCTTGTGCAAACATTAGCACTGAACAGCTTTTTTGGGGCATATTTTTTAACCCAAGCCAAATGTGCTTTTGCAGAGGGGTTAAAAGGGCGAATGAAAAATTCTGTAAATTATTAATAATAGCTGAAATTCTTTTAGTGTTCTTCTGTTGGGTTGGGGGTAACTGTGCACTGGAATGTGATTATATATTGTCAGATATGTGGTGAGGATGTGCTTTTATCTACATCAACAAAAGAACTGTTTGTGGAGAAAAAAGTAGGTCATGTAATTTACCTCAGGTCAGAAAGGAGCTGAAGGACTTTGACAGGTTGATCTCTACATATAGAAGGAGTGAATTCACACATGACACTAATTATTGTTTTTTCTTTACTCTTAGGAATGAAGAAGGTGAACTACTCTCTGCTGTGGGAAAGGAAGGTTAGTAGAGTGTTCTGTTATTTATGTCACATAAAATGAGGGGTCGCATTTGGGGTTAACAGGCCATGGTTGAGGGATAAGGAAAACTCAACAGCTTAAGTTTGTTGGGATGAATTAAAGAAAATAAAATACTTTTGGCAACTATTCTGGTGACTTGATTCACCTTTACCCTGTGCCTTTACCCTGTGGGGCATATTGTACAGTCATCTTGTCATTATCTCAAAAAAGTGATAGATTGGAATTCTGACAGGTGATAAGACATGATCTAAACATGATCTAACTTATTAGTAATTGGACACAGATTTAATTAATATTTGGGATTAAATATTCTACTAGTTATTGTCTTCAGGGCTACACCTTATTTTGATGGTCCCATAGTTTTGATGATGGGGCAGGGTAAACAGATTTTGTTTTAAAAAAAAAGTTAAACAAGGTTAACATTGGAGCATTAGGAATTAGGCTGGTGTTTGCAGAACAGGTGTGCTTTTAATCATTTTTTAAAGGTTGTGACAGTCTCTGCAGATTGGGTTGAGGCTGGCAGAGGCTACCAGAGAGGAACAGAATAAGTAAATGTCTTATAGAGTGATCTGGTATCTCATTGTGAGGGAACAATCAGGTATTTCTTGATTACAGAATGTAGTTGGGGGGGAAAGACATATATCTGAAGGAGTGAGTTAGTGGTAATGGGGTGAAGTTCCGGTGACTGTCCTGAAGACCAGGGTCAGAGATTTAAGTTTGATATGGACAGCTAGAGGTAGCCAGTGGAGTGTGATCAGGAGGGTGTGCTGTGGTCTGTATTTGCTTGATTGAAGACCAAACATGGTGCTGTGTTCTGGATCATTTGTAGGGGTTTGGTCACATTGGCTGGAAGGCTATCCAGTAGGGCATTGCAGTGGTCCAGTCTTGATATGACAAGAGATTAGACTAGGAGCTGTGTTATATGCTCTGACAGGAAAGTCTGATCAACTTGATATTGTAGAGCACGTGCCAGCATGACCAAGAGGTTGTAGCACCAATAAATCAACCCAAATGAGCAGTCTGACATCATCATATCCCCAGATGTATGGTTGGTCTTGAGGAATATCAGATCACTGGATGATGTGATTGACCAATCAGTATGGAGTATTACAGAGAGCCACATAATGACAATCATTGCAAACACTTTACACTTTGTAAAGTGCAATTCTACTTGTTCACCCAATTTTTAAAAGTATCTAACATACATAGTAACCTAATTTGATATCTAAGCTATATTTGTTGGAGTTTTTGGCTGACATTACACACCTTTCACTCATTGTTTAGTGGAGTGGGTAGATCAAGTGGAAGCAGTTATTGGGCAACTGAGTGCAGTGTGCTCCATGTCAAGTCAAATAGTTTGGTAAAAAGATCAAGCACCTCTTTCATTTCTCAGAGATATAATGTGAAGCTGAAGAACCTGACACATCCTGAGATAGAGCAATGAATTCTGCAGAGTCAGTAAAAGCAAAGTGTTGCTGCAAAACACATCACTGGTGATCTTGGACCACACTTCAAAAAAAGGTACATGTTTCTCCTTAGGCAGTGAGCAGTTTCACATACTGAAACAAACACAAAATGGAGAGACAGGATCTAGATGCAGATCAGTAATGTTTAATATGTCAAAAATGCAAAACCATAATCCAAACACATGGCACAAAACATGACGTAAGGCAAGAGCAATACATAGACATGAACAATAACCGACAAAACTAACACTGGAAACACCGGGGGAAATAAAGACAAACTAACCAAGGGAAACAAGGAGCACTGGACACAATCAGACAATAAACTAGTTAAAACATGACACATGAGGGAACTACAATGACATGTAATGAACTATTAAAACACAACTTTAAAATAAAAGACATGACATTATTATGAAACAAACACATAGCTGTAGCAAGTGCTTTTAATTTATTCCTAAAATACTGAAGTGTTTTTGTTGTCTTGATTTTATATGTAATTATTTACTTTTTGGGACAAAAGATTTAGACATCCCATAATGTAACAAGCTGCTGAAGAAAGCACTGGCATGACCTCAAGTAATGTTCGTGACACCATGCCTGTCTAGAAAATTACTAGCGTACAATACAAGTTACGCTATGTATTGTCATACAGGTCATTACAAAGACCTCCTCTGTGTAAAACTTTATGCTTGTCATGGTCTTCTAAAGTATTAGGAAATATAATGCTATAATATTATAATAACAGAAGAGAGGGAAGACTGGGGAGGCGGAATCAGAAGTTATTCTCTTGCCCAACCGCAAACATGAAATAATGAGGTGAGGCTGAAACACAGACCTTCCCAGATTTATGTTCTTCACGATAATAAAAAACACTCTTATCAAGTTATAAGAAAAGGTATAAACCAAAACCATACGAGAAGTAACAAAGGTGAAGACTAGAACGTGTCAGGCACTTGTCAGCCATTATTGTTTGTTTCTTTGTTAGTGGAGAGTACATCACAATTTTTGAGAACGCGGTGATCTTTTTGTTATTCAGGTACAAGAGTCTCAAATTGTTTGTGATAATGGTTACGTATAAGTGATTCATCTGATTCATGTTTCATAATGACACAGGATTCAGTTTCCTTTTGCTAAAGAATTGCCTGTTCATAAGTCAAACTCCAGGTCAATGGGAAGAATTATGACCGTGAGAAGTATCATATTGATGTCTTCCATATTCAAGATGATATTTCAGAAGCCTGATCTCAAAGCAATAGTTCTCAGTGATTCTAGTTATGAAATAATATAAATACAATATGTCCTTGCATTGGGTTTTGTTACTATTGCAATAAACTTGCATACCATAAACATTCTTAAACGTAGGATTTGTTCCAGAAACATTTTTGTTATGCTGGCTAAAAGTCTCCTTACATCGTAATAGCATTTACTAAGTATAGTGGCCTAAATAAATTTATATGTACCCTGTGGAAGGTGCAGGACCATAAAATGTTTAGCCAACCAAAATGTTCAGTCTAAATGCAATGATATGAAGTCGTACCTGACTGTCAAACTGTGTGTGCTTTCAAAGCTAGCTTGCTATTGCTAGCCCCTCCAAAACATTCTATAGCTGCCTATGATAATTACTGATATCATAATAAGGAAACTAAGTAGGCAGAGGCATCCTGGATCTATTAGAGCCAAACAATTTCAATGGCCACTTATTTTTCGTCTTCATTTTACTGAAATCTTCCCTTTTAATTTTCATTGATCTATTCTTGTCAAACTATATGCTTGGATCAATTGTGTATCTTAAAGGGTATAATTATACATTGTAAGCCTACCTAAAGACAATTTCTAATATGGGAATGTCAGAATCCCTCTTAGCAGAAAGCAACTTTTAATGAAACTGGCAGGCCGTGTGGAAAACTTTGTAGTGGTTATGAGGGCCCAGGGCTTTAGAGAAAGAGTTGTTTTTTCAATTCCATGATAAATTAAATGATCATGGTAGGTTGCACTGGACTAAATGAACAGCAAGGGATTTGTGAGGGCTTAATGTCAGAATTAGTGCTTTGTGTCAAATCACTTATAAACCAGAGTAAAGTATAAATAAGCCTTTTGAAATTCACCTTTTACTTCTTATTTTAAGAGCGGTATTATCCCAAAAACTCACTAAGGACCACTAATAGTATAAGAGCACAAAATAAAATATTATATATAAAAACTTAAAATGTAGCCTACTACAAGATGAAAAACCAAAGCAATTTTGGTGATACTGAATACAACAACAGGTTGAACAGGGGCTGTCAAGTTTTATTATTGTTATTATTATTCAGTTATCATTATGTATTCTTATTAAGTTATTATTATTTAATGATAAATTACATCAATATTTGTATTTGGCAGACACTTTTATCCAGCACATGCATTCCCTGGGAATGTCCTTAGCATTACTAATGAGTTGAGCTACAGGAAAGTGCAGAATTGGTAATCTTAAGAAATGGCAAATTTAGAAATGTGGATATAAAGGTGTGCTAGACAAATTTCCAAAGAGGACAAGTTTATCAGTGGCTATTTTATGGCTGTGGTTGCTATAGAACTTACAAGTTGTGTAGGGTATTTGATTCCTTTATTGTGTTTTTTGGTGTTTATCTGAGTTCTTTGTAAAGCTTGACATTCCTTGGTCTCTATGAACTTCTGTTGTTTGCAAACTGTTAGCAAGAGTTAAATGAAGATTCTTCATAAAAATGTCTATCTGGGTTTAATGGACAAAAAACACAGCAGAAACGAGGGAGAGTGTTTTGGCGAGTGGACACACTCAGTGTCAAAAAACTGTATTAAAGTTTCACTCTCTACTCTATTTGTTTAAAAAATGTTAATGTCACATTTGTAAAGTCTTTGTGTAATGTTGGCCCACTATAAATTGCAATTCATTTTAATAAAGGGTTCTTCTGTCTCCTGCAGGTTGTGAAACTTCTCCAAAACAGGTCCCCCTCATTAATGTCCAGCACCAGAAGACGAGAGGTCAAGACTTGAAGGAGTTACTTATTTCATACAGCTTTGCCAACATGCAAATATGACCACTATGACCTAACGTTGCACAATGGTTTCTTTAGCCTAACAGAGAAGCATCATATAGGTGGCTTGTATAACCCTTGAACTTTCGGTTGTGTGGAGTGCTTTTTTATGATGAAATTGCTACTGGAGCCAACTTTTCTCAACATGATTGCACTCAAGATTTTATTCATTCAATAAATTGTGTATTTTTCTAAAAACGGAACAGGTCTTGTGATTTATTTGCTGAACTGTGGGTGATGAAATATTTAATATCCTGGGTATTAAAATGATCAGTCTCGGATCCATTGAGAGGGTTGACGTTGTTAAATCAGTACCCCACTAGGGGGCTGCCGCATAAGGAATTATTGCTTCAGACTTAACATGTCACCTCTGCAATATTTCTAGGAATATAATGCAAATTATTCTTTTTTCTCTCTCAGAGTTAAGTTTTCCTTGTTTTGTCATTGTTCAAAAATTCCACACACACACACACACACACACACACACATATGAAAGGACAATAATGTCTAGTCTTTATGTCAGTGGCTGGATTTGATTGATATGCATAATGCAAAGTAGCGCTTACATTCCACTTTTTGCTCTTTAAACAATTTAGACCTCAAATAAAACAGATAAGGTGAACTGAACCAAATGAGCAAGATAAATCTCCAATCTCAGGCTTCAGATTTCTACAGAAGCTGCTCTGCTGTATTTTCTCTGAATTGCATCAGGAATTGGTCGAGATACACAAATAAAGGTACTTTTGTCTGACAATGAAAGTTCATATTCTCCTCTTTCTGCATGTGTCACAAAAGAATTGATCACATGAGGGTCAACCAGAACACCTGAATACAAAGCCGGGCATTGTGTATCATGCTGATCTCAGTGTCATGTGACTCTGTTATGGCCAGGTGTTGCCTGTATCTGGAGGAGAGATGTGTTCTATTGTTATGACCAAACCCAAAATAAACTAAAGCATCAATGAGGAGAAGAAACAATCAGGAAATATAACCTACAACAAAAGAGAAAAGAGTGTGAATTGTTGATTGAATTCAATAGTTTTCCAAAGCACTGTTTTTATTAAGGGCCTCCTTCATGTGTAGAAAAGGTTCATTATAGACAGTAGCTGAGTTTACAAGGACCCTAGTAATCCAATCGCGATAGGACTAGAAGTCCTGAATTGGCCAGATCTTATCAAAATTACTTTCGGATTGTAAGGAGTGGTTTAAACCTTATCTAATCCGATTGAGAGGACATGTAAACACTTAATCGGATTAAAAATTAAACTAGAATGCAATTAAACAGCAGTAACGATCAATTTATTCTTTGAATTTATGAACTATGAATTTTTCCTTTTATGTGTAATTGTGTGTGCTAACACCTAATAGTGCTAAGACCTAAAACTGAAATCACACGGTTCTCCTGTAGTTGTGCTGCTCCATGGACCAGTATTTCTTTTTATTTAGTTATTTATTTAACGGTACAAACACTCTCTCTGACATATGACAAACATGTGAATTCACTTCATGAATCTTAATTGTTTTAGTCCAAACCTTCAGATTAATGATCTCAGACTCATAATCTATAATTCACAAATGGAAAATAATAAAGAATTAGAAATGACAGGCAGAAGCAAAACTTGATTAGGCATATTGACTGACTGATGTCGATTGTAAATCCATCATGACTGATGTTCTATTCTTCAGTTATGAAACATAGTTTTAGAGCAGATCTTCCCAGAACAATGCCACTGCCTGCCTAAACTCTCTGGCACAATTTAATTGTCTGAAAGCATGCAGAACCGCAAAAAGAACCGCTGCAGGCTATGCTTTGGAATCACTTATGAGTGATCCTAAATCAGTAGCAAACAATGAAACTCAATATACTTTTTGTTGATGTGAAATTTAGAGAAATAAACAACCAAGAGAGTTTTTAAGGCCAAGTGACCTTGGTGAGGTCAGGTAGAAGTATCTAACTTTAAAAACTCAATTACGTACTCCAGGACTTGGTCTCTCTTTTTCTTTAAGAAAGAGGAAAGTACTGTGCAGTATTTCACCTTTATCTCCCGATAGCAGTTCTTTGTGTTATCTTATACGTATTGGTAAGAAGGGAGAGACGAGAAGGAGCGAGAAAGCCTCCAAGGCGCGATACACTACGCACTCCCCATGGATGGCGAGATACCAAACACTTCCTTTCCAAACTTTCCACACTTTCATGCTAAAGGAGATGAGAGCCCCTTGCATTGTAAAAGGGAGCTTCTTTTGGATTTCTCCACAGACAAATAGAGGGATACATCTGAAAAGCAGAGCATATGCCACGGTATGCGTGCCTGTGTGTGTGTTTGCGTATATGTACTTGCATAGAGCTGAGCTGAATAGCACAAAGAGAACTTTTAAAGAGAGAACTGTGTGACATATTCCCAGAGTGTCTGTCTGCCAGTCAGTATTCCCAAGCATGCTAGGTGATGTCCTCCAAAGCACAGATCTATCTGTGCAAGAGGCCCCTGTGACAGAACACACGCGGCACTGATTTTCACAGATGGGTTGCAGTGGCCTGTGAGGTTTCTGTCTCTCTCTTCAAACTAGGAATGACAAGTAATACTGTAGTAGGCCAACTAATACTGCAGTGCATGTAACACTCAGCACCTCTCATTTTGTACCAAATATAAAATCTTAACACAATAGGCTCCATTCATAAAACATGGGTAGAATTAATTTTTTGTGTAAATTGCTTGGAAAATGCATGCAACATGCATAACTTTTCACATTAAATTCAATGCAGCAAATTACAGAAGAATTGTTTACGAACAAATATCCATGCAGACATTCCTTGTATCTCATGAACCACCCCAGTAAATTGATTAGGCTTTTGGTGTGTTCATTTGTGTACACCAGCACTAAATCACATGCTCCGTGTTTCAATGCATTTTAAAGTCTGTAACTGATTTTGAGGTTTATGTACAGTGGTACAAGATCAGTTTTATACTTGATTCCTTTCTTCAAGTTTTCATTGATATGTAATGTTGTTTATTGCTACAAAACCAGTTACTGATGGTGGTGAAAGTAAAATGTTTATATTGGTCAATAACAGGTAAAGCTAAAGCCCTTCACTTCTCATGATTTATTTCTGGTTCACTGAGTTCACAGCTGTCATATTTTCACTGTCTTTATGTGGAATGTGACAAGTGAAACAAATCAACAGAAACAGTCTGCAATAAACTGTAGCATGCATGCAGAACAGGTTCTCAATTAGAAAACTAAAGACTAAAAAATAATATTTTAATATCAAACATGACACTGGCTAAATGTTAAAACTCACAATTTTGTAAAGGCGTTAAAGTAAAAGAGTAATTTGCCTGCTTGCAAACACTAGGTCAAATATTACATTAATATCAGACAAATTTTCTAGTCAAGGTAAATCTGCACCAACATTCCGTAGAGTTTGATTGGATGCACTGCATTTAATGACAACAACAAAGTATATTGGAAACATTTTCACTTCCCTTTTAAAAGCATATTTATTGTTCTTTCAACAACACATAATTATATGGTTAGTTGCATTTTATTTCATTTTATTTAACATTTATCATCTTGTTTATCCTGCTGTCGCTTAGAATGGACCTGGCACCCATGTTTGGGTTAGGACCAACTGAGAACGACTGAGGGGATGCCTGCAATTTTGAGAATGATGGTGCTTATCAAACAAGCATCAGACATCATTCTATGATATATGAGTAAAATATTTCAGATATTGTAAAATAGTAATGCGTAGTAAAGACTGCATCAAATACCATTTCTAAAATTGATTAAAAAAAAATCATAGTGAGCAATTACAAAGAATGGATCAGGAAAGTGATTATTTATAACTTATTTTTGGTAGTCAAGGTTTTGGTATTTTTATATAGGTAAAAGTCTCTGAGCATCCGCTACTTTTCTCCATTAGATCCATATCTCACAGGGTTATCTAACTGCTCCAGGCTGCCTTTTTCTCCCAGCATGCCTAGAGGCAGTGCGATTTAAACAAGAGGCGTGCTTTTTGCTTTTCAACTGATCCACAACCAACAGTCAAAACTGTCATTGTTTCATTTGTCTAAACTGAAGTATAATGAGAGGCAGAAATAGAGAGCTATTTATAAAAGTTTTATTTATTTATTTTGCATGTTAACATAATTTCAATTGGACATCTTTGAAGATTGTTACATAGAGTAGAAAAACATTTTATAGACAAAAGAATTCTCTCTGCACAAAAAAGCATAAATGAGCCTGGCACTTTTGTTAATTAGCCTTTATATGAAACAGAATGCTTAATCATTTATTAAGCTAAAAACTAGCAAAACATTGAAAAGCATCAAAACTACTAATGTCAGCTGTAGCTGTAATTAGCTGCCATTTAATTCACATTTCACTATATGTATGTAACTGCAGTCCTGGTATCTGTAAAAACTCTGTAAACAACCATGGGTCCTAAAACCTTTGTTGAGGCCACGCCACCCCCAGTCATGAGTGTCCATCTTCTATTTTCCTTTGGCCTTATAACACTATGGATCAGACAGTTATCTAAACTGCAGACTTTTGCTGTATGACAACTATAAGCTGAGTTTGACAGCTTTTAGATTCAGTTAATGAGTCAAATGATATCTCACATTTTCATTTTATAATTTTCTGAGAAATTTTCAAATCTCAAAAATCCTTGTTTTATTGATATCATATTGTGATTTTTTTAGGCATGAGTTTCACAAATAAATTAAATCACCAGTTCCGTGTCTCACTGCACCCCACGTCTCAGGATCAAGATCCTCCATACAGACAGGACACTAAACAAAGTCCCCTCACCCAGCGCTTATAGCACAGTGGAGGTCCTTAGAGACACATCATTCATTTGTTTCCATATTCTTTAACTGCTTGCCTAGTCAGACACCAAATGTCGTCTGCTGAACTCACTAGGGCCTTCAACTTGAACTTCAGACATGTGTTTTACAAAACAAAACAAATGGAGCATACACCAACAGGCACACCAACATGTTTTTGGCCATGTCGGACATTTTACTTGTTATTATTATTATTATTATATAGTAATAATAGTGAATGAAAGTTGAAGCAGTTGTAATTTTAGTAGCAAATGTTTGGTAAAAAAAAGCAAAAACTAATTAAAAAAACAATAAGGAATGTCTGCTTGTCTACATTTCTGTTAGACTAGACCACAGAATGTTTTAAAGTGACTGTGGATTATAAAACAGACACCTACAGATTTCACACAAGACATCCTTATTGTATTAACCATGAGGGAGTGGTCTCCGCCAGTCCTTTCACTATGCCTGTATTCATATGTGTGAGAGAGGCCTTGCCATGGCTAACTCTAATGCAAATTACCCTGAGAACATGGGAATATCTGTCTGCATGTGCGTGGTTATAACAAACCCCTTCATCCTCTCCATGCCTGAAGCATTGTTCAAATATGGACTGCCTTCTACCTTATGGAGAGATAGAACAAAAAAAGGCTGCATTTCACAAACCTGGAACCACTATTAACAAGAGATTTAAAAAGCCCTAGACTCATAAAGACCATTGTTTTTTGTGTTGGAATAAATTCCAATTTTATGATATAATATTCTGATCTGAACAATAATCTTTTGGAGAAAAAGTTATGAGGACAAAAAAAGATTATAAGAAGTATAAAAACATGCAAAAACATACAGAAATGCATAAATAAATATATAAACACCAACATATGCAGAAAATATATGAATAAATGAACATAGGAATAAATAAATACACATTTCGTTAAAGTGTCCATTTTTTTTTACTTTGAACAATTTGTGCAATACTACATTTATTTCTACATTTATTCCTGTGTTTCTACATGCAGATATACATTTCTACATTTTCACATTTATTTAGTTTTGTATTTCTGTGTCCATATGTTAATAAGGTAGAAGGCCTAACCTCTTTCATTGTAGGACTGGTTAAACAGGGTCATTTTTACATACAAAATAAAAAAAATCCATAATAGTCAAACATTATACCAAAAGCTGCACATTTACACATTAAAAACAAATTAATAAAATTCAGATTCATTATCATATTATGCATACTTCATTTTATTAATTTATTTTTTAATTTGCTTTGCTAAGAGAATAACAATTTTATTCTTTAAATGGGGTGTTGTATCTTTAGAATAAAGGCTGACACTGAACCCTAGAGGTCTCCACTCACATACAGTCTTTATCTTTATCTCTTTATCTAAGTGTTGTCTGAGGGACAATCACAATCTCATCTCAGAGGAATGAGTCATACACTACTAGATTTGTATTTATGGGGTCTGTAGACAGACCTGGATCTTTACTCATATAATGCAGTCTATGCTCTGAGTCATCAATGCACACCATCTCATGACATCATCTTGCTATAATAAAAACACCTATGTGATGTCCATGATGACATCACTCTTATTTGAGGTTTCAAATTGTTAAAGACCTCTAAATGTGTCTCCACAATGCAAAAAATTAAGATTCTACAAAATGAAATGAATTTAGAGGACATTCATACAGCTAGCTTAACAGAGAGTCAGAAACATTGCCAGTGGTGAAAATAGATTTTGGACATGTTTGGAAAGAATGATTGAGCATTTTCATTAGAGAGAGAAAAGGTGAAAGAGTGAGAGAAAGAAAGACAGAGAGAAAATTTGAGCAAACAAATTAAAATTTATTTTAAATTTAGTTTAAATAGCAAAACAATAAAATGCATTGTGTTTTGATATTCCTGAATAATTTATCAGTGTCATAATGGCCATATGTGATTGATTGTGATGTTATTTGTCATTGATGTACAAAGGTACTACACTGGCACCACATGCATACACACACACTCATGTGCACAATCAACTATGAGCAACAGCTGCCTATCTAAACCAACTAAAAAAATGAGAGCAAGCTTTGTGTGTGTGTGTGTGCGTGTGTGTGTCTGTGTGTGTGAAAGAGGACCAGAGGCTGTGAATGCCTCTCCTGATGAGAGATGGGTGCATATTGAAAAGTTTATTAAATTACCCTGATTAACAATTTAGCCACAAATAGTAGAGTGGCGGAGAAGCTCTATGAAGAGGCCCTAGCACCATTCATACCTCGAGCTTCAGGGTCGAAAGGTTCCTCAAGTTCACATGCTCTAGGGCCTTTGTTATGCTAACACTAAAGCCCCCACTCCATGGCCAGACAGAAACTATTTCTTGAGAACTTCTCCAGTGGGTTGTTGTTCATGGGTGTGCCGTTGCATTGCATTGCATTGCGTGGTCAGAGCTCTGATGTAAATGAAGCCTCTTAATTTACAGAGGAGCATTTGAGAGGTCTGCTGGTGGCATTATATGTGAGTAGGATAAGGATGCTGTTATTTTTTCAGATAAAATAAAAATTCTACCTTCTGAAGGGTAGAATTAGGATAATTCTTTGCACAAACTAATTTATAGTGTTGTGGTACGCTTATTGTAATGAATGTAATGAATGTCCTGTACAAGTATTAGAACTATTTGGTTACTAACAGCTAAAAACCTATATTACAGTAACTCATTCATTAAAATTGTTAAAATGTAAATAAGTCATGAGGCTATTGTAGAGTACATTTAGAATATATTCTGAATATATAATATATATTCTTAATTTACAGTACAAAATAAATCACATAACGAAACACAAATCATATAGAGATGAGTTATAAAAATAATAAATATTGTTAAATGAACGGGGCGCAAGGATGTGGTTTTCAAGATTAAAATCTTGTTCATTTTTTATTTTCACTATTGCGGCAAATATCCAGATGAATGAACGTACGCTTACACAAAGCACTTCAAATGCACACACGGTCACGAAGATTTTCTGTTAAATAAACGAGGACATATAACGGGGGTGAGATGAGCGGTCAGTTAGCTCTGGTCTCTGGGGATGAGTAGCCTAATCAATATGACTTTAACAAGAGGAGGTCAGCAGATAACACGCCTAGAGGTCAAGGTCAAATACTGGTCAAATACCCCTTGCCCAAAGGCCAAGCTCTTTATCCCCACAACACGCGTTGTTTATTATGGATTTTTACAGACTTCAGTTCAGAAACTCTTTCTATAGGCTTGGAAACAATTTTATATTTTGGCTACAAAAGGTGCGGCGTCTCGTCTGACAGTGTCATGCAATGTGCAATCTACATTCACTGATCAAAGTACAAACATGTAACTGTAAAAAAGACTGCAAAAAAATCAGACAAAAATGCGTTTATTCATACATACAGTAAATAATAAACATAAAGATAAGTACATGAAATCGTTCAGCCAGATAAGCGTTAGGCCTGTAGAGACAGATTGCATTTATAGACACCAACGGCTTTAAAAGATATGATACAACCCGCTATTTATTATAAACGTCCGTGCATATTATTTTATGGGTGTATAAAAACTGTGGCATAAAATAATTAGCGATGCTTATTTAGACCCTGACTGGGTCTATAGCAGATACATACCAGATACATATACATAATGCAAGCTAGACACAAGGGCGGAACCGTTAGGACATGCAAATAACGCGAAATAAATATATTGCGTCCCGACGGCTTTCATTCCCGTGATCTTACTGTTTTATGATGTGCCACATCAGGTACGCTTGTCCGTGATTCCTTTAATGTCCATCATCAACCCAATGCAAAATAATAAGGCTACTAACAGGCTCTATATGAAAGCCTGGGCTAATTACTTGATAAAAAGATCTCTCTCTCTCTCTCTCTCTCTCTCTCTCTCTCTCTCTTCACTGGAGAGCCCGCCCTCCCCTCTATTTTAATTATCACATCTCTGGATTGCACTTGCCATGCAAAGCTGTGGCAGATTCTATTCAAGCTAATGCCTTCAGCGTAGACATAATACCCACAGCAAGCCATTTTGGTGAGGGTGTCTTCATGTGCCAGTTGAACTTCATTTCTAAGAAGGGCCTTTGAGTGTCATTTTAAATTTTCATAAAACTTTTCAACATCCAGTGTTTTGGCATATTGTGTGGCTTAATTCATTGTTAACACTTAAAATAAAGAGACCTATTTCAATTTCAGCCAAACAACAATGGACCAAAGTGGCTTTAGCCATTACGTAGGCCCTTTTTGGGAGTGGGTATCAGTAGGGTGAGGTGAATTGTAAGGTGTGGGAGTTCACAGCAGGGGATCTATCTGACCCAATGGGCCCACAAAGCGAGTCTCTCAGAGATGGTCCACCCCTCTTTCAAAGCTGCTTACTGTCTGTTGAAAAAGCCTCAATTAGAAGACACTAAAGGTAAAGAAAGACACACTTTCTATAGCCAAGAATCTTGTTGCACCACTCTCTGTGAGTTTGCTTCAAAAATGCATGCAGCATTACAGTTTGTAAGGTGTGTTCATATATTTAGAAGTTAATGTGCTTTTCTAAGAACATGCCTAAAGCCACAATAGTCACTCTTTCTCTGTGGTTAAACTAAATAAGTGTACAAATACCATATATTTATTTTCAGTTTTCTGTCTTTCACTGTGTAAAGAATGTTTGGGCCATGCGACCAGGGTCTAATGTCAACAATGTACTGAGGTGACATTTACATTGAGAGAAGTGCATATACAACAAAAACACCACCAGTGTAATTCCTTTATATAACATTGTCTCTACAAAAATTGTATGACATTTGATAGGAAGTATATAATACTTCTAAGTGGACTGGATATCATAATATAAATGCCACACTTGCATTACTTCAAACCAAAGATAAAAATATTCAATGCATAAAGTACATAAAGTACAAATAGATGAACGCATTTCCTGTCTGTATCCTCAGAATAAAAAGATAATAAAAATATTAATAATACAACACTAACACTGAAAAATGTATAGCTTAAATGAATAGTCAAATAGTTACTATAATCTACGATGGTATAAATATTGAAAAAGTAAAATTAACCTAGATTATAATGGTTTTGCTACAATAGCAAGCTGTTTTTTGTATTTTATTTTATAGCTTAAAACAAAAGCATGTAAACAAATGTTTGTCCTTAAATGCTTCTTTAAAATGCATATATTATACCGATACATAACAAGGCCTGTAAAATTCATCTGTGCTACTGTATTAGAACTGTTTTTTTTTTCTGTTTCCTAATGGCTGAGCAGCCGGGGCCCTGGCACACATTTCAAATCATGTTCAATTAATAAAAGAAAGAAACTGGATATAATCTTGCTGTTTCCAATTTTTTATTTAAAAATTACCACAAAAAATAACAAGTGCCATTCAGAAACAAGTGTATTTGAGTGAATATACAGAAGCTGGGCTGTAGTATTTTCATATTGTATTTATATTGCAAAGCAAGGGATTTGGAACTAAGGGAACAGACACCAAGTAGAAAGCTCAGATGAAAAGCAGAAATGCTTGTGAAAGTTGACTATGATCTCCTGTGACCCAGATATGGGTCTATAAATCCAAAAATAAAACATGCAGCAGGGATAGTAATGAAGGCAATTCGCCACCACACTGTACAAACAATAAAAAGAAAGGGAAAGGTTTATTTACTAACAGTACTTGTGCATTTCAGGTAATATAAGAATGTAGTCAAGTCATCTGATTTCTGCCAATGGACAAAAATTGACATTTACTATATTCTTAGAATTGCCCTGCTTTGCATCTAAATATATATACATGAGGCATGCATTTACATATATCTGAAAAGTCCACATATGTTTGTAAGAATAGTGTTTGTATTATATTTAAAAGGGAAAATAATACTGACTCATAAGAAAAAGAAAGACATATTTCTAGTGTTGTGGTGCTGACAACAGTGAGGCTGTGCTAAAGATGAAGAGGCAGACCCTGCACCAGGAGGTGGGTCCTGTTACAGATGTAACTACAATAACACACACACCCCTCCTTAAATAAATGATGTCTCCTATCCACTCTGATCGCTATTTAATTAAACATGAAAAGAAATACACAGAAGGTAGCAGAGATGTGTACACTAAGACATGGCATAAATTAGGAATATAAATGTACATACTTTTGCACATTAAATGTGTCACTTAACAGAACTAATTAATGCAAATTAATCTGGCTGTTTTAAAATTTGGTTTTCTGTTAGGAGTCTTCAGAAAATAATTGTTTTTCTTTTATAAATTCACACAAGGGCATATTAGCCTATAGGGAATTCACATCTAAAATGTTTAATGTCTAGCAGTGTAGAGACCTTAAACAAATATAAAAGATGCCCCACTGATCAATGTGTAATTATTCATAAACTGTAGCATGTATAACCTAAATGTGATAGGTGATGCATCACATACAATTAGCAATATAGAAGGAAACATTTGCCAGTTTTGTCTTTATAGCACGTCATTGAAACAATCAGCTGGATTTTTTTCTTATAATGCTCGCCCCTAAACCTCCACTTTTTTACAGTCTTAAAATACAAGGGACAATTAAGGAGATCAAACCCATCAAATGAATTTGTTGTAATGTGACATAATTAATAATCAGCAGCAAAATTGTTTTGAAAGCAATACAAATTGATTTTGTATGGGATGAAAAAACATAACTAAGCGTGATAAAAAGCTGAAGTACAATCTTGAAACAACACAATAAAGACAAAATATTCTAAAACATTAAATCAATCATGTGTATTATAGACAGATCATATTCACAATTATAGACATCAGTTATACAAACCGCCCCTGTATAAGCATGCAGAGTTCTTTTGTAAACAAAGGACGGGCAATACCTGTTTACTGTAAACAGTATCAGGGACACAGGGGACAACGGCCATTTACACTACCAGTCAAAATCCTGGACACGCCTCCTCACTGTCTATAATTTTTAATCTTCTATAGTTAAGAATAATAATAACCTTGATTAAACGATATTCAAGGAAACATATAACATCATTATTGTATATTAAACTTTTCATAGCAGTCACCATTTGCCTAGATTAGAGTTCTACACACTCTGAGCATTCTACCTAGTGCAGCAAAATTTGTACCGCAACATGAAATAAATCTTATTTGACTTATCTGACTTAATTATATCAATCTATAAATTAGTTACACAATTAAAAGCCGTTTCAAATTCTCATACTCTGTAGACCTGACAGGGTCAGTGTCATAATTGACATACATCAGACATTAAGGTGCATGGATCTCGGATGTCTTGAGTGTCTACAGCAGTTTTTTAAACGTGCGACCATTTCTTTCGCAAATAATGTAATTGTTATGCTACTTAGTCACCGAAATCAGAAAAACAAGACGGTTAATTCATCACTGCTCACCGTGGTGCAGGGGTTAACAACACCGGTAGGAAAACGTCACATGTGCTCCATTTACTGCTTCCGGTGAAGGGGTCCTTCAAGATCTTTAAGTAGCCCAAAACAGTGCCTGTTTGTAAAAAAACCAGTATCTATTTCATCTTTTTAAAGTTTTCTTAATAATGATTATATACACGAATTTAAATATTTGTTATTATAATGTATTAACATTAAAGAATATTGTCACGCTTCAGTCATGGTTAGAACGTTAATTCCGTCGTTTAACTTTACAGGCTGCAACTGGCAGCTAAATACCGAGAGTCTTAGCGTGACCTCTACTGCTGTTGAAAACACGGTGGAGCTGCGGGTGAATCATTTGACTATCAGTGGAGATGTGAAGTTAGGCGTGCACCGGGTCTGAATTTTACTTGTCAACAAAGTACTCTTAAATATCAACAACGTAAGACAGGCTTATGTGCTCCGTGCCGCTGGATTTCCGACTCGGGGAGCTCAGAGTGTCAGCCGGCGTTGGGATCTATCACTTCACTGCAGCATTAATATGGTAAGAAATGCAATGGTCAGATCATCTGATCTGATTTGATCGCAAATACTGAATTACGTTTCCATTAGTAGATAGTAGCTATAAGGGGACTGACTATTGTTTGCTTTTTACGATTATTGATGATTTCAGTCATGCTGATGGCTGTGGTGAGCTGTGTCATTGCTTTACCTGTTAAAATTTAGTTTACCATTACATCCCGTGGCTGTATAATCCCGTTGTATAATCGTGGTATGTATAATCCCATTCTGTAGTGAAATTAAAGATTGTTATAATTAATGTCATGTTTTTAGTAATGTCACCTTTCTGTTGGTAGGTGTTAGACATGCTGACATTATGATGTTGCTTGTAGGGGTTGTGCCTCACCTGCTGCAGATAACCTCCACTTTTGACCTTTTGACCTCAGAATGTCCTCCAGTGGATGACAGAATGCAAGGGCATGGGGAGCACCAGAAAAAATCTCTTACCCCATAACCGTAGAATTTTTTTTAATCACTATTTAGTATTGTTTTATATATAAACAGCACTGAAGCCAACAACACAAATTACAACACAAGAAAATGTTAGAATATAGTTTCAGTATTTTGTTAGCTTCAGCTCCTAACTTGTCACTGTATAATTTAAGACTTGAGCTATAACTATAGATGTTAACCTCCAGCACAATTTTTCCATACATACTTTATAAATACTTAATTATACACTTAGTTCTGAACTGCTGCAGGCAGAACATTAGACTATAGGTTGATTGTGTGATTCATGTGGCTGTGTGGTGGTTTAATTAATGTTTAACCTAATAATAACATTATGAGGTAATAAATGCGTGATGTAATTTTTTTTATTACACAGATATTAATCTTTATACCCTCATTAATTTATAAGCTATAACACATCAGAACTAAGCTTAGTTATAAATTGACAATTACAAAATCACAAATGATGACATGTCAGCACAAGTGTACATTATCACATCTGTCTCTTTCAGTTTGTGATCATTTTTGGTGACTTAGCTAGTAGACCTGGTGGGTAATCTTCAGTGGCCCCCCTCAGAGTTTATTTGGTCCCTGTGCTGTCCAGGTCATTACCAGTGAGTCAGATAAGTGTCCCATGCTGCTTCCATTACTCCTTTTGCCCCAACCTCTTATGATCCTTCATGAGCCATTACATTGACAGATCAAACTTGCCCAGCAGGGTGGTGTCCTGTATTTTTTTCACACTTTTAAGGAAAAGATCCAGGCTGTTTGTTAGGTAACTTCTTGGAAATCATCCTGTTAATATTCTGTGTTAGATCGATATTAATATGTAGTGCTCTGACTTTAGGAAACATCCCTTTTGTCATGTCCCTCCAGGTTCCTCATGCTAAGTCTTGAATCAAAAGGGCTAAATAGCCTTGTTCCACCCACCCAATGTCAGTGTATACAGGCAGTGAAGTAGTGATGCAGGCCTGGTTGTGTATTCGCAGTTGGCCACCTGTATGTAGCAGTATTAAGAGGGACATTCTCATGCTAGGAAGAATTTTGTTGGAGCATTTTATTAAGTTAGCTTTCTGTACACCCATACATGCAAGATAGTGCTTATGCTGATGAACTAAAAGCCACAAAAGTCCAAATTCTACATTTAAAGAATAAGTCTAAAAGTTTAGATTCACAGGGTCTTTGAGATGTAATAGTCTTTAAGTGATCTTTGCTATTTGTAAATAAATATTGGTCAGAAAGAATGGGACACATTGTCTGCCTGTGGTCTGCCTGTGGTCTGCCTGTGGTCTGCCTGTGGTCTGCCTGTGGTCTGCCTGTTGTCTGCTTCAGTTATTCCCATGATGATGGGATACCTGTCTATTGCAGGTAAAGTGAGGGGAACGCTGTAGTCTGGCATTCTCTCTGGGATACCTGTAACCAGCAGGTGTACAAAGAAGCATGTAGCAGCTCTATGTAGTAAAAACTATGCTAAACAGCTCATTTTATGAGTGTGTTACTGTAAATAAAATGCCAACAGTGCTTGAATATCACAGCTATTGGTTCTCTAACTGGAGTAGTTTGATCCTAAAGTGTATAAAATAAGTTGGGATTTGACTGAAGGAGTCCAAACTATTTGTAAAGGTTATTACCTTTGCAGCAACTGAATTGCTTTTCCTTGTTGTGTAGACTGTTTGTCTTAGATAAAGTGAGCATATTTAAAAAAAAAAAAATTCCTCCTGAAAACACAGTGTGCAGTCATATATTTCAAGCTTGAGCTGTAGGGAAATGCATAAAATGCTTTTCCAAAAGTGTGATGAAAAAATGTTTATTATATATAAATGCTTATTTTATAAAACTGTCAAGTTTGTCTGTCATAGTGCTGTTGGGTTTGAAATTAATCTGTGAAGGATGTTACATTTTCAGGACTAAGACTGTGGACACTGGGACCCTTGTATACCATCAAATTTATACAAGTGCGCTATATACATTTTCTGAACCCATATAATACAATCACACCCTAAAATCTCTTTAAAAGCAGGAAGCAAACTTGCTTGGTTAAAAAAATAACAACATTAGTCCACAACATTAAACATGCAAAATCAAAATAACAAGGAAAACATGAATGTTCAGATTATTTCCTGCCTTTCTGTCATGTGTATGAAATGCTCTAGAATATGATTCGTGATTCCCTTAGTGACATGCCAGCCATGTTGCATTGTACATTTCTTTTGTGTGAGTTTTGAAATGGCTAGCTCAGCACGTAGCAATTTGTGCGGATCAGCGATCATTTGAATTCACGTCACCATCTACTCAACATAGGGGCAGGACACTGTGCCTTACACGCGTGGATGATGAGATTGCTCATTGATGTCAGAAGTCCTCCCACGCTATCTGGGATAGGTTGATTCTGGCTTTTTTAAGGCAATTACAGAGTAGGTGCTTGACTGGTAAGTCAGGATCGTTTGCAAAGGTTATTGCCTTTGGAGAACCAAATTCTCCTTTTGGACTTTTGGTCTTAGATAAAATCAACACATTTTTCAGCCATTTTTTCAGTTTCCCTGCAGAAAACAGTATTGCGGCTTTTTTATATTGTGAAATTTATTATTATTTGAAATCTAACTAAATAATGTAAAGGATTTTGACAAAATCCTCTCAGGTTTTTGTCATAAGGTCATGCTTATTTTGCAACATTGTCAACTTAAATTGTAAGATTTAATTGTATCAGCTGAGCCTGATACTAGTTTGAATGTCTTTCTACATTCATGGTGCAATCAGAAAGTGTTCTAATTTTTCACTATTTCCCTTCAGGGTGTGATCAGTGTGCAGCTGGTGGTTACCATGGTAATGGCCAGCGTGATTCAGAAGATCATACCCCACTATTCCTTTGCACGATGGCTCCTCTGCAGTGGCAGGTAATAAGGAAGTACAGCCCACTGTGCCGTTCTGACAAAACTCTCAATGGCCAAACTAAAATTTAAAAGGCAGCCTTAACCCACAGAATTTGCTCCACTTTGCAAGCATATTCCATGTTTTATTGTTTATATTAAGAGCCCATCAAAAATGCATCATTATGGTGCATCAGTAAGACCAAAGGGTATCATCAAAAAGCGCTATGACCCAAGAGAACAGCTAACGAAACTATAAAGCACGCTTGTTTCCCCCCTTAATGAGCGCCATATGTGTTTAGAGTAAACAGCTCTTCCAAATGTGCTCAATAATTCATCTGTTCTTGTTTTTGGCTGTAAAAATAGTTTGGGAAAACTCTGGCTTGAGTGCAGGGCTTGATGTGTTGCCCAGGAGACTTTCATTATTAAGATTTAATTAGTAAGTAAACGTGAAGAAAAACTGAAAGCGGCACAGCCCTCACAAGGCTATATGACAGGGTTGTTTTCTAAAAGTTGTAGGGATGCATGTTTATCGCCAAAAGTGTAAATCATCAGTGCTGACCAGGGTCAAAAATTAATTAGAGCTTTGCAGAAATGGCATGTCAAAAATAAACTAGATATTCATATGTTAAGGCTGAAGATGTCCCTTCAGCATGTTTTTAGTTTTATATTATGTGTTAGATTAGTACCTCTACAGACACAGTAGTGCCCTTTAGCACACAGATATTGGTATTCTCTGTGTTTAAAGGAAAGTGTTCTTGAGTGTGTAGCTAATATGAAGTTGGGGGTGAATATTATGTTTATAAGAAATATGAAAACACTCCCAACATAAAACAGCTCCTCTGTTTTAATACAACATAGGGGTCTGACCAGTTACATTACAATATCATATTCCCAGCTAATTGTGTATCCACCTACACATTTCATGCTAAAGGTGATAGCCTATTGCTTGCAGAATTAAGAATTAGGTAATTAAAGTAAATTTGTTTGTAGTTAGAAAAAGGTCCTTTAAAAAATAAATATATATAAACTCTGGGATCAAATGCATCCAACTTGAAGTGTTGCTGACCAACATACTTCTGATTTGATTTTGAGTATATTTGTTTCCAAGAGTTATTTTTATTGCAGAGATGATAGGAAGGCTTCTTTTTGTCTTTGTTAGTCTGCGCTGGTACCAGCACCCCACAGAAGATGAGTTGAGGACTTTGGCAGGAAAACAGCAGAAAGGAGGCAAGAACAAAAAAGACAGGTACATCATGACATCATTGTGGCACTTCTGTAGATTTGTGTGATTTGTGACTTACATTTAAAGAACATTTGTGGCTACAACAAAGATCAAGCAGCTTTGTTGCTCATATTCCGCTGTGGATGAAAGCTGTGGATTATGCATACGATGCTAATTCTCTCTGAAAAGGTAGGCCAGCCTGTGTCTTGCAGCTTAGTTTTGATCGTCAGTTCTATTATACCTACCTCCTGTTCACAGACAAAAGCCCATTTTTGCTCCACAGGGAGCTCTTGGGCCATTTTGTCAGGCAGGTATGCTGAGATCCAGTGTGGAGAAACTACGATGCCCACAGTGCTTTTATGCTGAATACCATTGTGCACACTGACCTATGTAAACAACAGTGGGCCCAGAGGAGAGCTCCAAGAATTTCGGGTTCAGCTGCCTTGGAGCCATGGGGCAGAAAGCTTGCAGACTAGAGCAGTTCACTCTGAGACCTGTGCCCCTTTCCAATATCCCACAGCTCCCAGCAGACCCCGACATTCATTACGGCATGCTTTGTCATGCAGACAGCATTAGAGACGGGTGAAAATTTGTTTGATTTGAACATTGTATGGATTTAGCTCTTTCTCAAGAGCAAAGAGGACTCCTCTAATCCACGGTAAAACGGGCAAACTCAAGTGTTTGGTTTCCAATAGAAACGAAGCCCACAGCTGGGGATAGTCTCTGAAAAATCTTCTGTGCTTTGGACATAGTTGGAGACTCCACACGTTAATATCAGCCTTTCAGGAATTTGAATAAATGGAATAAGTAATTATGACAGTTCCTATTAAACTGTATAGTTCAATGCCTATTGTATATAATTTATATACAATTATATACAAAAGCTACGCATTTTTAAAGTAAATAGTAGGCTAGCAGTCAATGTGAAAACTGTATGAAGCCATTTCACCAGTTTAATACATAAGCTACAGGTATGACATGCCATTACAGTTATACAAGCACTACTAATTAAATGAAACAAGATCCTTATGTGGAATTGGGATCCAGTTCACATATTAAACTGGATTCATACCATCATGAAAGTTAAGTTCCAGAGAACCTCATTGTTTTCTGACTGAAGCACTTATGGGAAAGTAGGCTATATGCTAATGAATTCTGTAGTAGCTGGGTTGCTGAGGATGTAGTTACAGTGGGCTGGTTCTTAGAAGATACTGTCAATATTTTTGAATCATTTTACATTTCTGTGGACTGATATATATATATATTTTTATAACAAATGTTTTGGAAATGCTTTTGAAACAATGTGCTTTCCAATGAAACTTTTCTCAGTGTCTTTTAGAAGCACAAATATAAAGCAACATGCATACATACAATGTATACAGTAAAACATGAAAAACATCCAGCATTCAGGTTTTTTTGTTTGGTTTTTTTTTAACCCAGTATCTCATTTTTTTTTATTTTTAGCCTGGATTTTTCATTTCAGAAAACTGTTATCATATGTGCTTCTTTTACCTCTTGCTTCTCAGGAAATACAATGGGCACTTTGAGAACAAGCCGTTGACTATTCCCAAAGACATCGACCTTCAGTTGGAGACTAAGTGCATTGTAGAAGTGGACACTCTGGGTAATTCAACTGTTCTTATAATACCAAACCTAATGAACCACATAATCTTCAAATATCATCTCAATCAGGCTACTTCCTAAAGGTCCTCTGTGTGTCCGCCCTGTTTTGTCCAGCACTCCATTACTTCCCAGAATTCCAGTGGTTGGTGGACTTCTCAGTGGCGGCCACAGTGGTATATCTCATAACTGAGCTGTACTTCTGTGTGGCTAGGCCTAGCGAAGAGATGAACATTAGTGTGGTGTGGAGCCTACTGGTCTTGGCCTTTGTCATGTATCCTTCTTGAGCTTAAGTAACTAAAAGAGGTTTGTTTTCCTTCTTTCTTGTTGTGGATGGCCATCTTTCATTCACAGTTTATCCCTAAGAATGCTTGTAATGTTTTGGGGTATAAGGGTAGTTGATGGAAGAACTTGACCATGCAAAACTCTCTTGCATGGAACCAGGTCTCTGTGATGTTCTTTATGATTTCAAGACATGGCTCAGGGTCCCTGTTTTGGTATCTGTAGGTTTTTTTTTCTATTTTACCTGTCAAGTGTAAAATGTCCGATTGCTATGAAAAGTTATAGCAATAGCAATGGCCTTAGCAAGCTGTACACTTTGAGATAAGATTCATGTCTACACGTTGCAGGTTACACACAAAAGCTTAATCTTTAAAGTTAGCAAAATACCTATTATAAATCTGTTTCTCTTGAATATTAGTTTAATAAATAAAAAAATAGTTATAAAAAGTGCTTAGAAGTTCTTTCAAAGCCAGGTTACTTAAGGTGCTTTAATAAAGTAGAATTTCTCTGCTAATGGTCTCATCATTTGATTTCTGTATAGTGAGTCTTCTTTGTTTTATCAGAGCCACAGATAGAACCTTTAAAGTGTTTTATTTTATAAAGGTTTCATAGTCACTAAATGCTAAAACAACCTTTCTATAACCCTTGTCAAGAAGCTCCATTTTCACGGTCTCACAGGGCCAGTCTAGCTGTGAGTGATGAAAGCTGCACCTGTTGCCTTCTACTTGCTACTTTCCCCTTCTAGTGCCTCACCAAATCACACACATTAACCCTGGTACAGTCCACAAAGATCAATCTCCCTCCGCTCGGCACTGCCCTTTACCTACCTCAGCCTGCCACAGAAGATTGGATGCCCAATTTTCATGGCCCACTAGACTGATTTGCCTGGGAAAAGGAGAGGAAGGAAGGATGGAAAGAAGGCTGGGGGGTGATGAAGATGATGACGATGATGATAGGTCTATATGTGTGCAAATGGGTGGATGTGGACAAGAAGGAGCCATTTTTTCTGATTTCAGTGGAGAGTGTAGTGGGGAAAATGGCCTTGTCAAAGTGATGGTCACTGAAACATTTCCTCAGATAGCCGCCTGCTTGTCTGTCGTATCTGCTCAATGTAGCCACAAGTTGAATGATTGACCCCAGACCAGCATAACCAAAGCAAACTAATGTAACAAAAAGGCACAGCTGGGCACTTTTCATCTTCCATGGTTGTCTTATTTTTTGTTTTGTTGAATTTTTTTTATCTTTGTGAATTTACCTTTGGCACTGTGTAATATAACACAAATGAAAATAAGAGTAATGTCTTAGGCTGTCCAGTTTAATTTTTACAAATCTTTTCAGGTCTTTTTTTATTGGACCTACATACAGAACAGTGCAATGGAAGAATGGAGCAAAATTAATTTTTTTAGTGTAACTTTTTATGGAGGTGGTGCCGTTTAATTCAAAACCGCTTAACAGATGCTGGTAGACAACAGCAGAATTGTGTTTAGTCCTGTTTTGTGATGTGGTTAATTGTATTATGGCACTCTGAAGTTTTGTTGTCAAATAGGAACTATGAACACTCATTGCACTCCATTTTTTTTGGTAAATATGTTCCTTAGCTTCTGCTTCTCAGGAAGACCCTTTTCTCCCTCACGGCTCACTATTTCAGACTAGAGGAGGGTGGTGAACGTTCCCTCTGCATCACGTTTGCCGCCTTCTTCTTTGTTAAAGCCATGGCTATTCTAATAGTCACAGAGAACTACCTAGAATTTGGCCTTGAGACAGGTACAGTATCTAGTTATTTTGTATGCATGCTGGTTGTCTTTCATGAGTTTCTCATTGTAGCATTATAAAACATTAGTTATTTTTTTTGTTGTTGGCAAGGTCCAGATTTTACAGTACTTTGCATTATTGAATTAAAAAAAGTTTATTTGACATGACCAAGAGATTATTTATTTCACATATTTGTCACTCACAACATCATAGGCTAGTCATACACCAGGAAAAAGTTTAGGAACAATAATTTATATTTGTTCCACATTTTGGAATAATAGTAAACTCATAGAAGCTATTAAATAACACATGTTACTTTGGGAATTGTTTTGACAAAAGATAGTTCAGAATAAATTAAACTAGGTTATATTTTATTATCTTCAATGTAGTCATCCTTTGCCTAAAATTTACAAAATGTTTTCTTGACATTTTATTATCCAGATTCTTGCATCACACTAAGATGCTTTATAAACCATATTGAAGGGGTTCTCATCTATTCTTGTCTCTGCCTGGTTTTCTTTATTATTTGTAACAAATCTAGTTATTAAAAATAACAAAATTGCAATTTTTCTAATCACAAAAAGTAATATGTTGGCACAATTGCAAATATTTAAGCAAATGTCTTCAGATTAAAAGATTTTTAGGATTATGAGAAACAGAAGAAGTGTTTCTAATTTTTTGACTGGTACAGTATACAATAAATAGCAGTTAAACATCATTTTGTTTCTTTTTAATTTTTGCTTCCTAACTAAACTTGTTATTACAGAATACTCAATCCATAACAGTCTTTGATTTGAATCTCTCTCATCACTTACATCAATAAGGGCCAGACTATCATTTTTGCTATATGAATGAAACCTTGCAGGCTATGTTGCATAATGCATGGTTCATTCCTATAAATCCTAAAATTCATCAGTAACTCAATTTACTCACGTTTGGCACTAGGCAGTTGTTAATGTTTCACCATGTATGTAACGGTTCATTTATTTGTGCATTGATATATATTTAAGGGATTTGGTTAAAGCTGCAATTTGTAAATTTTGCTTTTCTATTGCCATCTCTGTTTGAGACATTGCAGGTGCCTTTACCTTGTTTTATTTACATATGTTAAAATCAAAATGCTAATGACATTTTCTGTAAAATCTGACTCGGCAGCTCAAATTCTAAAATTATTACTATAAACTTTTTAACTAAAATAAATGGTATTGCAGCTTTAAGAAGTGTTACAATCATTCTTTTTTTCTCCTTTGGCAGGCTTTGCAAATTTTTCCCAAAGTGCTGTGCAGTTTCTGGAGAATCAGGGCCTTGAGTCCCAGTGAGTAGTATTGGCCAGTGTACCACCATCACCTTTGTAACTACCAAGGGAGCGTGTGTGTACAGTATACCATGTCTCTGTGGGTTTGGATTAAGCCATGTATGTGATGGTTTGTGATTCCTTGCTGTGAACAGGCCTTTCTCTCTTCCTCTGTCTCCACAGGGGCCCTATATCCAAACTGACCTTTAAGCTTATCCTGGCTCTGCTCTGCTCATTCATTGGAGCCTTCCTCACCTTCCCTGGCATGCGATTGGCCCAGATGCACCTTGATGCCCTCACGCTCAACAACTGCAAAGTCACACAGTATATACAAACCCTTTATTTGACTTTTAACATATTTCACAATATATTCAGTGTTGGGCTCTGTAATAGATGCATTTTATTATTATTATTACTGTTATTGTTATAAAAAATAAACAGTACAGCACTCTTTACATTATTTTATTAGCAAGCATGTTACGCTTACACTGGATACTTACAGTTTGACCTTATATTTAAAGATATGGATATGTTTAAAATTGATTTCTTTATCTGAATTCACCTAGTCTGAATTTTTAAACTTTTTTAAATTTAAAATTCAGCTTCTGTTGCTTTTATTGAAATACTGCAGCCACTAGTAACAGTGTCTTATAAATTCATGCATGGTGTGGTGTGAGTGCTGGTGTGTGAATGTAACATCAGCAGGTTAGCAGATAAGTATTATAGCAGATGGACCTGGTCTCCATTTTCAGCCTGCACTGGGCTCTAGGGCTCTAGGTGTTACAAAAGAGGGGTTAGGCACGACACATCTTACCAGCTAATCCACTTCAGCATGGCCAACTCTGCATACCTGCTTCCGTTACACTATGAATCTTACAGTTAGACCTCTCTCAGGCCTAGATTACATCTGTCCATGTTTCTGGTACTGGGGAAATTGTGTATTTAAAGTAATGGCACATTATAATAGTTGATGTTTACCCACCTGCTGATATTATATAGAGTTTTGGTTGATTTATTTATTTTTCTGTTTACCTTTTAGGACTTTGCTGCATATCAACTTCTTGTCTCCTTTAATCATGATACTGCTGTGGGTGAAACCCATAACCAAGGATTACATAACAAATCCCACATTTGGGAAAGATAATGTGCCTTTGTGAGTTTCTCATTTATTCAGCATAGCTTAATTATTTTTCAGCATTGTTGGGTTTTCATTACTAAATTGCATGAACATGTTTTAGACCAGGTAAACGCTTGTTCTGAATGCTGCTTAAATTTCATACAATGACATTTGTTTTTATAATGTTTTTGTGTATCTTTACCATGATATTAAATACAGTATTTGGGCTCTTTAGTCAAACTTAAAGTACATGAATGTCATTCTGTTAGATAATGAATATTAAATCATACTGATGCACACAGACCAAGTACCATTTATTTTTAAGATAGGTAGCACAAGCACATTTTTCAAGTAGAGTATTTCATAGACAAAAGTTTATCGGTTTATTATCAGTCTTGGCAGAACATGTCTGTAGTGAAATTTTTCTCACCCTCATTAAGTGTATCTGTCATTCTTGCTCTCAGAATGTCTGAGAAGATGTATGACACACTGCGTCTCTGGGTGATCTTACTTCTGTGCGTGCTGAGAATAGCCATGATGCGGCACCATCTTCAGGCATACCTCAACCTGGCCCAGAAGGCCGTCCTGCAAATGAAGAAGGAAGCAGGACGGATTAGTACTGTGGACCTCCAAAAGATGGTGTGTAGTCCATCGCTAACTTTTTTGCTATGTTTGAACTGATACACAATAGTGGGAAACTTGTTCTTTTTCAGACTGATCATCACATTAAAAGATTGCTGAGATATAGTGAGCAACACATTTCCTGACATAGTAATGCTAATGACATGCAGTTGAGTTATTGCTATGCATCAACATTTTATTTTCTCTGATATGGTCATTACCACATTAAGTATTCTGCCTTTAATATGGTGCCAAGGTCATTTCTGTGATGTCTCATCTGATACTGGTTAATAAATGCACTCAGGGAACCTCTTGTGGTGTCGACTCCAGGGGCCTATATTACTGCATCCACATTCCTCAAAGGTGGAAATATGTTGGTATGAAAAAGGACTGTGTGGTATTGTTGCCCTCAAAGCTCCAAAATGAGGAGGCTATTTGAGTTTAGTGGAGCGCAAGGATCAAAACCCACAGCACTCCACAGCTGGAGCTGAGGAAAAGAGGTCGTTTGATGTTCCAAACCATAAGTGAGACTTGCAAATGGCTGTAGAGTCACAGGGGTGTCTAGTCTTACATCTGCTGTAGAATCATATGCTCCTAGCCTCCCTCTGTACTTAAGCTCCCAGTGATGGTTTCAGAAAGTCTGTTTGATGAGCTTGTCTCCTGTGAAGCTGCTTGTTTTGAAGTAAATTTGCCTAAATGTTTTAACTGCAAATTTGTTTTGCCACACAGGTCGCCCGGGTCTTTTACTACTTGTGTGTGATAGCGCTACAGTATGTTGCACCTCTGGTGATGCTATTGCATACTACCTTGCTGCTAAAGACATTGGGTGAGTTTATTAAGGTCTTCTCGACAAGTTCACGCTAAAATAACTGCAATTGTCCCTGTAGGCTTTCTTGAATTTGTCCTGAACACTTCGTTTAACCCCTAGGTGAATACACATGGTTTGTTTACCCTAAAGAAAGTTTGCCCTGTCTACCAAATGAAGACTGTAACCCTGCTGAGGTGGGGCAAACAGACATGCAGGTCTCTCAGACTGTGGCCCAGTTATCGGTCGCTCTTGGGGGGCTGAGGACAGTGTTCACCCCTCTGCTCTTTAGAGGGATCCTGTCCTTTCTCACTTGGTGGATTGCTGCCTGCCTGTTCGCCACCTCTCTCTTCGGCCTCTTCTACCACCAGTACCTGATGGCAGCATAGCATTTGGATAATGTGGGGTGTCTACCTTCTCTGGCTGAACTGCACAGCAAAAGGCCCTGAAACATTCTCCTTTCCTGGAGTCATATCAGCAGAGTTCTTCTCTGATGGACTTCCTCCACAGACTTTTAATTATTTGAGGACAAATTCATGTTCAACCTGACAAAATACAGAAATGACAATAGGAAAAATGAAGTCATTGATGCTTCAAACTAGCCTGACAGTTCAATGAATGGAGGATGTCCTCCGAAAGAGTTTCTCAAAAATGTTGCTGATTTCATAGGGGTTGGTGGCCTTGAACTAGCAGAAGTTTGAATGGTTTTAAGTCTTGGAGAACTCTGGAAGGGATCACTTTAGGTCTTTCATATACTGTTTTTTTTTTTTAGAGTTCAAAATGGTTGATAGATGAGTTTCAACACAATAGGGTTTTAATAGAGTTTGTTTTTTCTATCTTCTCCAAAGTAGAAGATCTGCTGTAGGGGAAGCTCTCGAAGAGAAAGCAGTGTTTTAATCAAACATAAATGAGGGAATGAGCAAAGAAATGTATGTGTTAAAGATGTATTTATTTGTCCATTTCAGATGGACTGAAGCCAGCGCTCTCACAGGGAACGTTTAGTTCAATTGTAAAAGACTGATAGCTAATTTAAGTGTGTGTGTATGAGTGAATGATGGTTCATGTGTCAATTTCAGTGCCTGCGGGCTCCAAGTGACCCCTGCTGCTTGTGGGTATAAATCTAAAAAAGGGCATTTTGAGCAAGCATAAAAGCTCACTCAGAAAAACTGTCTGGAGCCTCTGTTCTTCTGATACCCTTCCCAGCCATTTAACCGGTCACATATTTCACTTTGAATTTTGGATCCAGTGACAAAACAGATCCTGTTAGCATCCTCAATGTTTCTGTGTGGAGTGTATTGATTTTCTGTAACAGATCAAATAACAGGATTTGTTTCATGTGAAGGTGCCAAGTAAGCTTGTATTCCCAGTGAGATATACAATACTTCCTGCTGGAAATCATTTATATTTATGCATTAGCAGATGCGTTTATCCAAAGTGACTTACAATGCATTCAATGTATACATTTTTATAAGGATGTGTATTCCCTGGGAATCGAACCAACAACAACGCAGTGCTTTACCCTTCGTGAGGCTAACACAGTGCTCTACCCGTTAGTGTTTTTTTTTATAAGGTACACCACAACATGAGATTTTGGCACTACAGTTACAAATAGAGCACAGAGGCATATCTAAGGCATACTTTTTTTTTCTTTTTTTTTTTTTTGGTTGTGGGTTCCATACCCAGGGAACACTCATGCTAATAAAATGTTTATCTTAAATGCACTGTAATTCCCTTTGGATAAAAGCATATGCCAAAAGCAAAGTAACTGGGCAGTAAGATGCTGAATTTTAGCCTTTTTTTAACATTTCAGGCTGAATAATTAGCTATTTTTTTCTGTTGTTGATCATCAAGCTGTGATGATTGATGGACGAAGAGGAGTGCTTATTTCAGCTGAACACATCTACAACCTTTGCTAATCATCATCTGGGCCATTTTAGTTTTACACCTACATGTAGTGTTCTGTCCTTTGCCTTTGATTCTTTACCATGTTTTAAAAATCTAAACAAGTGGCCAATATTATTTAAAACTGTTAATCTTACTAAATGTAAGCCCCCTCAGAACTGATCCATCTAAATTGTTGAGACTTTGACAAATCACATCCTTTCTTTCTCTTAAATCGTCAATATTCCAGTAGGGAAGTTAACTGGAGTGTTGTTTTAAATTTGTGAGCCTAAATCTGTTAGTCTTAATTTAATGTATTTTAAGTACTTATAATCTTTATTTATTACTTTACAGTTTGTTTAATAAATGATTGTCAAGAAAACCATGATCTGCTTTATATGGTCTTGTTTTTGCATTTACATTATTCTTATTTTTTCAGGGTTTTGTGGGTTTTTATTGCGTTCTTTAAATTTACATTTTTTCTTTACATTTCCTTGTTAGTCTTCCAAATTATGGTGAATAGATGTGACTTGTTCAATAGAGGAAATTAATTGTCCAAATCTATCACAGTAAATAGGCCTCATCTTTGTGCAGTAGCGTTGTTCTGAGTGCTGTGGTTAATATGAAATGAAACATTGGGTTTCCTCCTTTGGTTGTCACTCTTGGATCAATGAGACAAATTCCAAAACAAACAGCCATGGGGGCTCTTTTCTTTACAAGACTCCATTCACGCAATCCATTTTATCTCAGGCCCACCAAACAGCTCTATTGAAGGTCGTCGTTCCTAGTGCATGAACGGGAACTTTCTCGAAAGGTATCTTTATAATGACTGAACCACTGTGTGTCAGATAATGAGAATTTCATTATTGTGTTAGCTCAGAGCAGAAATATATATATATATAAGAGAATTAGGAATATATATATATATATATATATATATATATATATATATATATATACATATTATATATACATATATACACATATATACATATATATATATATATACATACTATACATACATATATATATATATATATATACATATATATACATATATATACATATATATATACATATACATATATACTATATATATATATAACATATATATACATATATATATATATATATATACATATATACATATACATACATATACATATATATACATATATATACATATATATACATATATATAACATACATATATACATATATATATACACATATACATATACATATACATATATAATATATATAATATATAATACATATACATATATACATATAATGAGAACTTGTAATAATGGGTGACCTAACTTTATCCTTTTTGTCCAGAAAACATGGAGAGCTTTTGCGATTAACAAAGGTAAAGAGGCTTTCATTTTGCCAATAAAGATTGTCCAAGGACTTGAAATAGTTATATCTTTCCGTAATGAACAAACCGACATTTGTATGTCACAAAAATAAAAAAAAATGTTTTAAGAGAAGTAGGAACTACTAATCCGCTGTCGTTGTTATAATTATTAAGTTATTAACTGAGGGTAAATGGTGTTTGTAGTGTGAGTTTTAATGTAATTAAGGTGCGAAATTACTAACGTTGCTGTTAATAGGACATTTGAACAGAAGTGACTGCCCCCTTGTGAAAGAAGCTGATACTGTCAAACTTTCCGTGAGTGAACGGACCCTTGACTAAAAGATATGCTGGATAGGCAACATATAACATGAGAAAGGCTTTGTTTTAGAGTATTTCTTTCCATGTCCATATATTTTTAATAAATAGTGCAGTTACATCTGGTCCAAAATTAAAATTATGGTGTTTAGCACCAGATAGAAAATAATCTGGCAATAAAATGGAGTACAAAAAGAATGTTTTAAAAAAATACATTTTGACTTTATAAATCTTAGTTTATAAAAAAAGTACTCAGTACTGCGCTGCATTGCATTTAATTCAAGCTCAACCAACATTGCATATGTAATTTTATGTACAAAGACAAAAAGATACAGCATATAGATATGTATGCTGTTTTGTGTTCCCGTGATCTATAATCATCTTTAGCCCTCAGTTGCCCTTAATATGTCCCCTGCGTCTCTTGTTTGAACTGTGGCTAGTGGTCCAGGGGCAGAGGTCAGCAGCCAGTCAACTGAAGCCCCTCTGGAATAATGACATTCAGCTGACATTCAGATTCCAGCATACAAGCTCTATTGGTAAAGCTTTACAGCATATGTATGAGTGTAAACAGAGTAAACACATACCTGTAAGTGTATTTCATTATTTGTTTAACATAAGTAGAAAATTGGAGCTTTTCTTTAAAAAAATTGTCATTTTTTTATAACACATTTCACATTTCGTATGCACTAAATAACTAAGTGACTAAAGTTGACAATAAAATAGTAATAATGACAAAGCCAAGCTCCTACTGTGAATTTATTAATTAAAATGGAAAATAATCATGAAATTAGTATTTAACATGAGAAAATATTTTTGGGGATGTTGAATTTAAGTGGATAGTAAGCTCTTTTACACCAATTTATAACTGTGATTTAAGGCATTATCCCTGGAGATGTACAGACGTGTTAAACACAGAATATGTCTTGTTGCATCTGTATATGTCTGTAACTCAGAGAAGTTGCTTTGTGCATGAGATTTGCTTCCATAATCACAGACTTTCTACTGTGATTACTCTCCTTCAGCTGCTCTTGATTTATGTGTGTCCATAGCAATGATTCTATACAGAAGTATTTTTCATTGGGGAATTGTTGCCACTGGAGACAGTTGCCAGGGTGCAATGGCTGGAAGCACACTTCTGTCTATGGTATCCCAGTAGGCCACAGTGGATGACTGCCCATAAGTCACCAATGGAAGGGAGAAACTCATATTGTGTTGTCTATTTGCTGGTCTGAAAGACAGGGGAAATAAAGGTTAGTCTGTATTAGTCTGTAAGTTTGTAAGAGACGTATTTCAAGTGTAGTAAAAGAGGTGATGTGCTCCCATTGTGTGTACGGTCCCCACTCATTGCTAAACCCTGCCCATTTACAGATTGCCACTGTTACCTAGCAACAATTTAATTAAGATGGTACTGGTAAGACGAGGGTTTTTTGTTCCTCAACATTTATTTTTTGCATATAGCATTATTGTCAATGCTTAAACCCTTACTGAAGTCTAAAAAAAATATATTTTGTGTGTGTTTCAATAATTGTATTAGGCATATATGATGTCTTAAAAGTTAAATCCTGATATTAAATATTGAAAACATTCAATATTTTAAAGAAAAACATACAAACAAAACAGACATTTATTCATACAACTTTTGTTTTTTTTTAATTTATAGATTTTTAGATAATTTTTTAGATAAATTTATTTTTTATTTAAATTTTTTATTTATTTATCTATCTTTATTTATTTATTAGTGTGTGTGTGTGTGTCTCTCTCTCTCCTTTGCACTATTGCGATGTACATGCTATATGTATGAAATTACTAGTCATTCTATTTCTAGACTGAAATCACATGCCAGTTATATGTATGATCTATAGGCACTGACAAGGATTCCAAGAAAAAAAGAAAAAAAAGGGAAAAGAATTATGAAATTAGTATTTAACATGAGAAAATATTTTTGGGGATGTTGAATTTAAGTGGATAGCAAACTCTTTTACACCAATTTATAACTGTGATTTAAGGCATTATCCCTGGAGATGTACAGACGTGTTAAACAGAATATGTCTTGTTGCATCTGTATATGTCTGTAACTCAGAGAAGTTGCTTTGTGAATGAGATTTGCTTCCATAATCACAGACTTTCTACTGTGATTACTCTCCTTCAGCTGCTCTTGAAAGCATCTTAAAACTATAATTAAAAAGCTATAACATAATACTTTGTGTTTAGTGAAAATTTAACAAATTTAGCTACATACCATGTGACTTTTCAACATGTAACTGTATTTAATTATACATGTAACTGTAATTAATTTAACAGCTTTGCATAAAGGGGGATGTGGTATTGGGGTGGAGACAAATTTAATGTGAAAAATAATATGATTTCATAATTATAATGTCGTTGTGATAAAAATTACTCACAGAGTGTCAGTTTCAACAAATCAAAAACAATTTATTCTGCCAACGGCACTTCCTGCCCTAAAAAGGTGATGAATGAGAATTTTAGATCAAGTTCCAAGAATGACAAACTCATTTTAATGAAGTGCTTTAGATACCTCATCATCTGGCAGTGCTGTGTGATCCATTATTTTTTCTGTCAATTTTAAGTTTAGGAAAACACACAGTGGTTTTAGATGGTTTATAGACTGGTGCAAGCAGATGTCCCAACAATTGAGTATAGTATCTGAGTACAACAGCTGACACCTGGCAGTTATATCTGCCAAAATTATATAAAATTCATAAAATTACTTTTCACATATTAAATGTATGTGGAGATATATATGGGGTGTCTTAGGCTATGTGAATTTGTTGTGGCAGCAAACATATTTTGGTCTATCATATATAGTTTATTACAGTATACTTGACAGAAACGTTTAACAGACTGTAAAGAAATTTTCTTTTTCTTGGCCAGGCAAGGTACTTGACAGGATGTTGACATTATGACATCAGGAGTTGTGCCCACAAATTTGGACCTAGACATTTACAACATCATGAAAAAATAAAATGTCGATGTCTTATATGAGATTGTGGGTTGGTGGGAACTGCACAAGCAGTTGTTGTGATCAGTTCATCCAGCCGTGTGTCTGCTCTTCCAGACACACTGCCCATCTTACAGTGATGACAATGATGTACCCAACCTGCCCCGTTACTCCAGACAATAGGAAAGGCCTGAGGCCATATGCTGAGCCTCTTGACATGGGTTTGCAGGATTGTCTGTGGGAAAGAGGGGATGAGGACTATGCCAGACAGCAAAGGTCAAAAGAGGCTACTAAAACTGGGCTCAGGGCAACATGGTCAAGCTTCTAGCAAAAACATTTAAAAAAGCGACAAAGAGAATAGTATGAATTTGTAGGTGCATGATATCTGTAGTAAGTACCACTGTCATTTACATGTCCCGTTTTATGCTAATTGAAACTTTTAATGATCAAGTCATAGTGAACCGTACAAATTAATTGAATCATAAAAATGCATGTTTCTCAAATAAAATGATGGGACATCACCATGGCAACATAGCTGCTTAAAATTAGCGACTATTATTTGGTGTATTAAAAAAATAAATAACTTATTATCTTTCAAATAAAAATATATGCTATGTTGCATGCTGTGAGTAACACAGGCAAAATATAGATTGACTGTTTGTCTTTGTTCACAGGTACACAACTGGACAAAAGATGGAAGGCCCTAGGCTGTTCCTCATAGGCTACCCTTCCCCCACACACCAGTGTCCCCTCCTCCCTTGTCCTCAATACCACGCAAATAACCATCTCACTCTTAGTACATTGTTAATTAGCATGTAGATAACTAGCTGCACCCTCCATTCACACTTTATATCCTCTTATTAGCATGACACAGGTTAGCGGCTGCTGCGTATTGGCCTCCTCTGCTCCAATCTTTTTGGGCCTCTGATTAAAAAGAGAACCCCTCAGAACACAAATCTTCTGTCGCCTTTCATCCATGGCCTCATATAACTTGCTTCTTTAATCCATGCTGGCACTGCTAACTGTCGAGACTACCTGTTCTTTTTCTTCTCATCACCTCAGTCCAGCCTCACTTCAGCTAGTGCCCCTTCAAGTGAGAGTAATTGTTGCTTTTACCTGAAACTCAAACCTTACAGATTTAATTCTGACGTACATGTGTCGCACAGGACAAAAGAAAACAACAAAAAGTGGGTCAACGTTAATGTTGAACAGGCTGGCCTCTTTTGTGAGGTCACTTTGTAGCTTGAAAATGTCCCCCCGTCATAATCCACTCTCGTCGAGTGAATTATTCCTCTGGAATAGATCACACCCTCTCTATCTCTCCCGTCTCTCTAAAGAATCCAGACCCAGATGTGATACCCCTATGCAAGCTCAGCTCAACAGGGTCTCCTCCTGTTTTGCTCTGATTTCAAGGTAAAACGTCTCATTAGCTCTGGCCCTTGAAAGACGCCCGCTCCATCTCATATTCAGTTATACATTCCCTTTGAATAGCTTGTGAGAGGCAGGAAGGGAAAGAAAAGAAGGCAGGGGTGAGAGCTACCTGAGAGAGAGGGAGGGGAGAGCCTGCTGAGGCCTCTGTAATTTCATGCAATCATTACTGCCTTGTGCCACAGACACATTCGGATGACATTTATGCCTTACTTGAGGATAAAAGCTTTCTAGAAAAAGGAAAGTAGAAAGTGTCTCCAGGTTTATGTATTCAAGGTATGCAGGATAAAGGAAAAGGCATGTTTAATGATTAAGTTGTTTTAAATCTTGCTAAAAGTGATTAAAAAGCATGTTACATGCCTTTACATCATTGAATGTTGATTATTTGCTTTATTATATGGAGGGCTTTAGGACTGTTGTAAATGGAAAATGCTTCATACCTTTTATCATTATTATCATTAGTTGTAGTATTCTTAGAAATAGTAGAAATACCAGTAGTAAAATTAAATTATTATATTCATACAACCATTAGTTCCAGTGCTGCGACTGGACAAGAGGCTTCCAAGAAAAAGAAATTAAGTGTAACAGCATTTGGGTGCTTCACAAATTCTGCTTATTTAAAGCCTTCCAAACAGGCTGTCAGTCTGAGCTTTGTTCTGACTTTGGAACTATTTTGATTCTTTGAAACAATTTCCAAAGTGGAGAAAAAATAGCTATATTGTGTCTAACGTGTCAATATTAATGTATTGTATAGTATTGTAATATAAAATCTTGCCGCCTCATGCCTATAGCTAAACCACACCTATGCTGATATTCAGTGCAACACTCTTGCTAGTGAGATATTAGTTAATTATATGATGTATCAAAATGTAATATTAAAATGTTATGACTTGCTTGGAGTACTAAAACACCATAGAAATGCAAATGGTAATTAAAATGCAACATAATACAGCTATTATATTATAATACAGCTATTATAAGCTATTTAAAAAAATTAAATGGCTTTACTCAATGGTTTCTACATATTCCTCAAAAATGATTTTCCAGTAGTGTGGGAACCTTGAGATCCAGGTTCATACCCACACGTGAGACACCAGGCCTTGATGCACAAGAGCACAGAGCTTGACTTTGATGCGACCACAGTGACTAATGATCAATCCAACCCTCACATCTTACAGCCCTCACATAGACTGGAAGAGTTGTGAGAGTGTCATCTCTAATAAGGACTCTAACCATATGTAGCTGACAAGGGCTATCAGAGCCGAAGAATATGGCAAAGTCTGCTGAGAACTAGAGAGCCGAAAAGCTTCTTTATCCCCAAACCTAGTTAAACTCATATGAGAGCATGCTTAACTGTGATGTCTTGAAAGCAAGATGTTTTAAATAAACTTTACAGGTTGTGTCCTCAAGTTCAGAATGGAAACAAAAGGGATACAACAATCTTGGTTAGCTCTTTTTTATTACACAGTTTCAGCTGTAAGATATTCATTTAAACTCACCAAATGTAACAACCCAAAAGCAACCTGTGTGTGTGCAGCAAACAAGTTCTTTTAGGTTTTCAACTTCTCATTTCCTGCTTGTTTTGCTACTGGTTTATAATATTACGTTGTGTAAAGTTTGATGTTGTAACACCTTATTTTACAGTGTCTTTGTTACATGATACATTTATGATGAGCTGATGCTTATAATTCACTAATTTGTTTAAGGTAACTTTGAAACAGCTAGGCAAAATATTTGCATCATCTTTACAAGTCAGAAATAAAGGGTTGAGTATATTCGAGGTCATAAGACAATCCTAAGAACATGTTAAATTTGTTCTGGTCATATTAAGTCAAGCAGAGATTTGACAAGCGCTGCACCTAAATTAAATTAACTAAATTCTACTTATTTTCATCACTTCAGCTATTTTCCTACTCATGCTTTTTGGTTTGTAAACCTGACTGAATTTAAATGCTAGACAAAATCTGCATTTTCTGATAGAGAAACACAATTTACTGGATCTAATAGATTCCAGACAAAGACCCTTTTGAGGATACACCAAATCTTTATCCAAGACTGGGATCAGTAAATTTTTACAGAGATTTCACAAGCTGGTGTTAGGTATATGTAAATGAATTGGTTCCATTGGTTCCATGTTATCAGAGAAGGGACGAGCATAATCAAAACAAAGGGGTAGAAAGTGTATAGACCTAGAGGAAAAAGCTTTCTACTGCAGGTATCATTTTTTGCCTTGCAGCACACCACAGGGGCTAAAATGTTTTGCCCAACAATAAGTACCATCTGAGCAAGCAAAAGCTGTACCGAAGATTAGCTGCCCTTGCTGTAGCTGTGGGCTGCCTCTCAGATTCACATAAGGCCGCTTAGCATGTTTTCCTGTGTGTTTAGATCAGACAGACAGACAGACAGACAGACAGACAGACAGACAGACAGACAGACAGACAGACAACCAGACAACCACCCACCCACCCCCCACCCCTTGCTCTATTTTGCACCCATACACACATGCACACACTCATAAATACTGTGATTCCCTGCCGTGTGCCTGAGGAGATGAAAGCCATTGCAGCTGCACTCACTCCAGTGTTGTGCAGTGGCTCTCATGAGGGGCTCCCAGCATGACACAAAGACAGAGAAACACACATACACAGATTCAAACATCTCACAAATATCATGTAGATAACCACTCAGGATATCTAAACTGAGATATCTAAAGTATCTCAGAGGTCATTTCACCATTAACAGGGACTGTAAAATACATCACAGAATGCTATTCAATCTTGCCTGTGTTTAATATATTAGTGATGAGAAACATTTATAACATGTTCTGCACCAATTCAGTATTCAGTATCAATCATGTACTATTATTAGGGATCAATAACTAGTCATTAAAAGTAAATATTTTTCCCTTGTAGGCAAACAAGGCAAACAGCAATGTTTAAAACATAGTCTTACACCACTGGATTGCATTGGATTTTTAAATCACCATCACTATCGCCAGGGGCCCATATTTTTTCTCCATTTATCTCATAGGACAGAATCTACATTCTGCTAATAACTGTAAACTTTTGTCTGGAGAACTCTATGCCCTTCAGTACCTGGGCTCAGTTCATCCTTCCAAACAATCCTTTTAAGGATTGTACCAGCGTGGCCAACAGTGAACGCCCCAGGTAATGGTGTGGGAACCTTGGACGTCTGGATGAATATTTACTCTGTCATCATGGCAGGGTGATGCAGATAAATCTGCCTCCTTTGGCTGCCCATGCTAAAGACGGAAAGGGGAATGAGAAGGGGAGGATGATGTGAGCGAGAAAATGGCTGACAGTGAAGGAATCAATTACTGGACAGAGACAGCTGCGATGCACACTGTGAACTCAGACAGAAGAGCAAAACAAATGCAAAAGAATATGAATTGCTACAGGGCATCTGTGAATATATTCATACTGACTTAACATTTCAAAGATGAATTTGCCTTTTTGTGAAATGTGCTACAAATAATGAAAGCCTTGAGTGTTGAATTTGTTTAAGTGAGAGAAAAAGCAAATAAATCATCAACTCTTAATTAAGCTGTTTTGTATATCAGTAGATTGACAGGCTATGTTATTTTGTTGGGTATGTATATTTTATATAGAGGGTACATTAAAGGTGAAACATTCAACATTTGATCAATATTTTGAGTTTTATCATATAAATTAAAATTAATAGACAGACATAATATTTCCATGTTTTGTTCTAGATGTTTCCAGTGGTTTAATGTATCAATTTCACCTTATTATTGGCTGTTTGGAGAACATAAACCAATCATAGACAACCATGCAGTGATGACATCACCACTTCTTCACCAGATCTTGTCTAGCTTCTGCAATGTTTTGGACTTTTTCTGTATGCTTTACCATCAGACCATATCTGCTTTCACCATCCTTCACACACACACACTGTCAAAGAGACACCCCCCCAAATGTGCTGATTACAGACCCTTTGGGCAGCAAGCTGGAAAATAACCCCATGCTGTCCCAGGCAACACCACCACTCCCAGTTATGCAGTTTCCCAGGGAGCCATTGAAGAACTTAAGCACAGAGGCAAGCTTGGTGTTCACCCAGCAGTAACTGTCACTGGGTCAAACACTAGAAGAACCTCTCTTTGAGATAAAATAGGTAACATGAGGACATGAAATGACTGATGGCTACCTGGTATGAAGCAGAAGCAGGGCAGTGACCCCAGACCCTTTCTGCATTTGTCAGCAAAGACATTCTTAACATAGATTAAGTTTTATTTAAACTTATTCCTTTCTTGAAAAGAAACTACTGTTTCAGAATTTATCACACAATTGTTAGTGGATTTTAAGCTATTTCAGTTCTTCAAAAGAATAGTGCTTTCCACACAAAAAACACAAGAGTTCTCAGAATAATTAAATTTAATAATTAAAATTAATTTGGTAGATTTAAAAAAAAATTGCTAAACATTGAGGCCATACATAACTTGGTCTTTATTATTATCCATTTCGTTCAGTACCTCCTTTCCCTGTAAACAGCTCTGATCATTTAACCTTTGACCTATGGGATGTCATCAACATGTATTGCCCACCACAGGGATATGGGTCAAAAGATAATGGCAAAAATGGCTAAAAGTAAAGATAAAAGTTAAATGGCTTGTTTTGGGTTGACAGGGAGAGGAAGCTCTCTGACAACAGGGGGCTCATCATCAACCACTTTAGTGGTTACTACAAGTATGACCTTTGGTCTAGAATCTTGCCAATGTCAGAACATGACCTGCTATTTGGGTGAACTTGGACAAAAGCCACAGAGGATCAACTGATCAACTTGGTCCTCTAGTTTGTTGTTCTAATGTAAATTTTAATAAAATCACATCCGGGTTGTATAGTTTCTCTTTTTCAGTGTACAGCATATTTCCAGGGTTGTATATTTCTGATACTTTCCAATAATTTATCAGACTGTTAATGAAATGAAAAGTGCATTGCTGTTAAAAATTATTGTTCTGTCATCAGTCTCTTAAATGGCGTGCCTCAATGATCAACTTATTAGTCAGACATCCCCCGCATGTGGCCCCTTACTTGAATCCAGGGTCATGTTGTTAGTAGACACAATTTGTTTGTGGTCAGCACTCAAAGCAAACAATAGTCCCTGTGTTTGTCAAAACCCCACAAGTGCTTCTATCTAGGAGCTTGTTTAAGCTTCAACACAGACCTGGTCAAAAATGGGACAAGGTCACAGCCTTTACAACCCTAAACCTTTGACCTTTTCCCAGAGGACCTGTCCTAACAGCTAAAGGACAAGGTCAATGAAGATTGATTGATTGATACATAGAATATGATGAAGTACAAGCATGGCATAATATTTCAGATATTTACAACAGTTTTATCACTGAAAATATTCTAAATGAATTCAAACCTTTCCAATAAAATTGTTTTCCAAAGCTCTCAGTTTTCCCCAGGTTGGTATAAAAAGATGCAAAGCTTTTGGGATTATGGTTTATAGTGTTTTCTTGAAGGGCAAGCATTCCTCAAGGTGAGGCTGCATGATGCATGAAGAAGATTAAAGTGTTTTAATTAGACTTTTGACTTTATTGGAATGCTGTGTATTAATGATGATCTAATAAACAAAGACTTTACGTCTCAAAGTTCATGAAAGATATTCTGCCCAGCCCAAGGGTAAAACTTGCATTGCATTGTCAGTTATGCACAGATATTTCTGGCTAATGCTTGATGCTGAACTTATGATATGAATTGTGGCCTATTAAATGACAGTGTGGAACAGTTACAAACATTGTTACAGAGTGAGATTGAAGTCTAAACTGTAGCTGTACTAAGGTAAAATGTTTTTAAAAAACTCCAAATTTACTGAAGGCTGAAAAAGCGTTTATCCAAGCATGGCACACTTGATCAGCCCTCCAGATCTACTCCAATATAACAATATTCTCAGTAAGAGTGATAGATTTTGGACCTCTCCACTGAATGAGTAGAGCTACACAGGCATCTGATATGGCCCCTGAAACCCTGAATAGTCCCACACATATGCCCACAGTTCCTTTTCACTTGAAACCTCAGCTCTTCCCCCATCTTAGTTTTCCCCCACTGTCCACCAAACCCTGGCTGTGCGCAAGCATAGGTAAGGACTCCAATCAGCCTGCCACTCATGCTCCAGGGTGACAGATTAAAACATGTCCACCCGCCACCTGCTTTCATCCTTTGCCAGTGTTCGGTCAGGGGGCTCGTCCGGAAAAAGGAGCGCTTTCTCCTCCAGCCCCCTCCTCTCGTTACCTCAAGGAGGTGGCTTGGGATGTAAGGCGGGAGACAAACCAAGTGGCATGAAAAGGAGGGGAAAGGGAGAGGGGGAACCAAGAAAAGCCAACGAGAAAAAGAAGGAACATTGTCCTTTTCAAATGGATGGGAAACGATTCAGTGGGATTTGCTGACAATTATACAGTGCAGGGCTAATCAATTCAGACTATTCTGACCATGGAGTGGACTGATCCGATAGAACAAAAGGTGAGACAGCAGGAGAGGTACCTGAGAAATGGGTCAGCTTGGTGTAAGTAGCATGGGGCAACACTTCCCCCTCCTGAACAGCACCAGAGCATATGGACTGACTATGAACTTATTAGCCAGAGGATTAAGGGTTAAAAGCAAGGCTTAAGAGGGACACCACAAACCCATTATCCTTCAGCGCTCAGGGGTCTTACCACTAATCAGAAGATGATGATACCATTAAAAAGAACTAAAAAAGTTTTTCTGGTGACAGCACACATTTAAAGGGGGTGATAGCTTATTGTGTCCCAGCCATGATAAAAACATGATATAAAATCACTAATAAGTGGGATCAGATTGTCTAGTATATTCATGAGCCAATTTCACACACAAGGAGCTTTTTTCATAGGACTTTGATGTGATGAGATGGATGACAGGCAATCCTTGGCCCTTTCATGCCTGTCAGCAAGGCCCCGTGCCCTCGACAACCTCTCAGTACCTAAAGGCCAGAAGTGTTTTCAATGGGCATGAGGACCTGTAGAGGCCCAGTCTGGTGCATACACAATGTGAACCTCTACCTGGTTCCTCTTGGTTCTGGCACAAGGTCAGTATTGGCATTGTCTCACTGTGAACTATGGGTCCTTTGATAATTCTCTTCATAAACTAAGGGCTCAGCAGTAGGAAATGGAATTAGAACCACCTGGTGCCAGGCTGTGAAGAATGGACCTAAAAGACCCGACAGACACCAACATGGAGAACCTTAAAGCTGGACAAAGCTACTACACTCCACACTATTTTCTGTTTCTTTTAATTTTTCTGTTTAATCTTATTTTCCTGTTCCTATTCACTCAACAGTGTCTCATGCTACACTTTTTCTTTCTCTTTTCCTTTTCATCTTTATGTTGTTCTTTAAATGACCTTGTGTGAAAATGTGAAAACGGTTCATGAGCCTTTCATAATGGGGAATCCTACATCCTGTTGATGTTTATTTTTCAATTCACCTGTACTCCCACCATTTCTATTTAACTTCCTTAAGGATTCTTTACAGAAGAGCTGAAAGGTTGCTCTTTAATGGGGTACGATTGCAATGGAGCTCAAGTTATCTCATATGCTTGTCACTGGAAGCTGGGGTGATCAACTTTAGTGGCCTGCATCTTCATCAGGTCTCTGAAAACTACAAGGAAAATTGTTGAGTACACCTTTCACTGGTAAACATAAAGACACAACTATTAGACACTACTGCACTTCTTCTCTCACATAAACACAGGATAAAACAGATGATGACCTTGTTGTCACAAATTGAAATAAAAGTCCCCCTCAGGCTTGTCATTTTATTGCAATCTTTTGCTCATGAATGGTAACGTTTATAGCACAAATGTTCTGGGCTTCCAATGTACATTTTTTACCCTTGTTTTCTTTCCATATGGTAACTTCAAAAGTTGTATTTGACAAAAGAGCAACAGGAAATGCAGAGCTCTATGGTATGTCTCAACATAATTGAAAGTCTCCATTTATATTGACTGGTCAATTCATGAACTAACTGTTAACATCAAAGCCCACTAGAATTACCATTCAGTTATTATACTGAAGACAGGCAGAATGCACAACAGTTGTGGGCACTATATGTTTCTTTTGTGACCGAACCTTTGAACAACAAGCAATACATCTACAATGTTTACTGACAATGCTCGACTTAATTCTAGATTTGGCCAGATTAACTTAACCAAATCAAGTTATCTACTATCCACTAGCTACAAGTATTTTAATTTACCCCTCATATATTCATTAGTGACATGAACATATTTCATTTATACTTCATTTATGTACATCACTGCAGCCATCACAAGTGCAAGTACAGTCATCCATGTCCAGTAAGGTCAGGCAGGTTTGGGTATGCGAACATGTTCTGATGTGGAAGATTTGAAGGGTATTGGAAGAAAGAAGTCTATGACACCCAGACATGCTCACACTGTGACGGACACATGAGAGAACTTCTGCACCCCCCAAACACACTTTCCTGGTGCTGTCAGATGGGGTCAGTCGGCTGTCAGTGTGGCTATGTTTGTGTGAAGTGCTGTGGCATCACGCCTGTCTGTCAGCGTGTGATAGCATGCCTAGAGGTGAACACAGGGTTGCGGGTGTGCCAACTTCACCCCTCACCCTTCTGGTAATGCCTGACATTGCCCATCCATTCTTTTGCATCGGTTTGTCAATCAAGGTCATCATAATAGGAAAAGTAGATTACACATCACTGCTGTCTATAAAAACACATCTGTGGTTTTGTTTTACACATTGTGCTGTGAGCTCAGAGAAGCACACATCAGTAAGGTGCATATATGTCATTGCAAGATTGCAAATGCATGTCTTTAAGAAGGATTTAATTAAAATTGGGAAAACATCTATTAACTGATGACCACCTGTCATATTAAAACTCTGTATTATATATTATTTGTATGTTGATGTGTATTCTGGTCTTTAATAAAATATTTTAGCATTGATTGTGAGGGTACAGGTTTCAGTACTGTGGTACTAAATCCCATTGGCTCACCCTAACAGACCTTCAGTCAAATCAATACGCATTAAACTGTGTAAATGCTGCATTCATGTTTAGAGCATTTAGAGTGACCAATACAAAATAATGGGATTTCAAAAACATAATGCAAAAATGCTAATAATAAAGCCTTCATTGAAGTAGAAAAATGAAAAAGTAGAAATTGCTGCTGTTTATATTTTACATTACAGTATTGTAATATCTAATCAATGTAACAATATTGTAGTGTAGAGTACATTGTGGCAAATCCATGTAGTCTGCTGTAATCTGCTTTAATTATGGCTGGATAAATAAATGAATTATGTGCACAAATTTACTAAAATCACTTGATTCTTGTATGTTTTGAAGTGGATTGATATATAGTATGGTAATCCAGAGGCAAATAGTAGTATTGGATACTGATCAAAGCTTTAGTGTTTAATTAATAAATGCAGTGTCACACATAAAGGAAAGGGACCTGCCATCCAGATTTTGCCTTACCATCTTCCTCCTCTACCCTTACAAATAAAATGACCAGTTTCCATGTCACTCAACAAACACTAAAAGCTGCATGAAGTAGCAGTAAAAAAGTTCAACTGATTTGAATGACAAAACTGAGCTTGATAACACAAAGATAATGGAATCAATTTGCACGTTTAGGCACCAGAAATTAATAGCGATAAAAGGTAAACAAATTAAACTGTATTTAATTTCATCTGTATTTCACGTGTTCATACAGAATTCATAGATAGTTCTAAACCAGACTATGTGAATTGCTTTTATAATCAGCAAGAAAGAAAGAAAGAGTCCTGTTTTGTCTTTGAAATGTTTTTGAATAAATCAGCAAGTAAACTATTACATTAAAGCAATAAAAGACATTTTTTTGTTTGCTTTCTGTGTCTCTCACACACTCACTATACACTAGAAACAAAAGCTAAGTGAAGCATGCCGTTAAAAAGGTCTGAAATTTTAAGAGGGGCTCATACAGTTTTTGTTGATTTAGGGTTTGCACAGTCTATCAATAGGTTCATAGGAAGAGGTTTAATCAGGTAGGAAACCGCATACAGAAAGAGGTGGGACTGGGTATTGTGTCGGTGTGAAAGCAGAGCCAAAAGGGGCGTCTTTTCGCGTTTCTTTACTTTCACCTGCTGGGATCCATTTGGTTTCTTTCAAGAAGAAAAAGGGGCGAATGCAATGAATAAAGACACAGACAAGTACCCCATATAGGCCAATAGCTTAATCAACAGCTACTTGTAATCACCATAGTGCTTAACTATACTGACGGCTTACAACTATTTGAGTCATTTCAAACAGTAGTCCATGTCCGAGAACGCAGAATAAAATGTTTTATTAAACGTTGCTGTATATGCAATGCATGTGAATCTCGCGTTATTGTTAAAACTGCTAGGGAAAGTTTGAAATGTAATCAAATCAGTTCTGTGCATTTACGCATTTAACCCAGTCAAACGATGAAGTTATTGCGTCATCTTGAGGAGAAAGTGGGTACAAACAGCTCTTTTGCTCTATAAATGTCAAATATAATTTACTGCCCTTATGAATGGTAAAGTTGTATATATTTTCTAATATTATGCACCGAGTGTATTTAATTTTGTTAACATGCATTACAAAGTAATAAAAAAGGCTGAGGGATGTGATATTCAGTTTTGAGAATTGCAACATAAAATGTTGTAAACTGAGATTACTGTTATGAATATTGTGCACATTACTTTTAAATACAGTTTATTTTAAATACCGAAATTATTTTGGACCTAATGTCCACAAGGGTGTGTGTGTGCGCGCGTGTGCGTGTGCGTATGCGTGTGCGTGAGAGAGAGACCTTAGATGCTAATAGTTACGATTACGATTTTCTATGAGCAAGATAATGAATTGCTATATAACCTATCCAAAGAAACTAACCCTCGCAGAAACCTGTTGATTTTATTTGATTTCTAATATGGATAAACATTTAAAATGTCATCTTTTTTATTTTACCTGTACACACACAGACAAAGAAACACATATTATGAAAACTAAATTTTACATTCTAAAATCAACACATTGATTTACATTGATTTTTGAATCAATTTATTTCTCCCACAAATCAAGTATTTTATTGTTTTGAAAGACAATAACTGTCAGCCCAATTTACTAAAAAAAATATGGTTTGACAATTTGATTTGAAGATTCTGAAACATTTCTGTCTCAGTGTTATTAGGACCTAATGATCACATTTGTGTTTCAGTCAGAGATAGCACTGTGTTTTGAAACACTATATCAATACTAAGGCTATCAGGAAAATACAATTTTCATATGAGGCCACATAAAATAAATTTACTGCACCATGTACCCATACGTTTTTGAAAAGCCATTTCAAAACATACCACAGGCACAATACATATAGATGCACACACTCTTTCACACACATGTACAGCAGGGTCAGAGACCAGAACATTGTAAAGACAGGTCATACATTACTCAGCCAGGTTTGTACATGCATCTATTCCTTGAGAGCACACTGGCTATTTGGAGAGCCACAGACATGGCACACTGATAAAAGGGTCATTCTGCAGGCTTGCCGGGGCTGTGTACTGTGAAGGATTGGATTTTCACATGAATGCTTGCACTCTCAGACTGGCTGTCCTCCTCCTCGTCCACACTGAGATAGCCTTTGAATGGCAGATCTCAATTTCTGATTGCTGTCTGATTATCTATTCACCTCTAGCTATATTGACAGGGCACATTGGCATTGAGAAGTGTATCACAATGAAAGTGGGAAGAATTTAGATCTGGTGAAGTGTCCACTTAGCTTATATTTTCTCACTTACTGCAGAAGTGGAAAAAAACACTTTTTTAAAATGCTCTATAAAATCTCAGTAAAAGACAATAGTTTATTCATATTAATTTTATTTGGTAATGAAAATTAATACAATTATACCCTGCTAGACTAAAATATCCCAACAGAGTTAGAATGTTTTTAATTCTTTATTTAACAAGTTATTTTTTAAATAATAGGAACTTTACAGAGATTCTTATTCAGTTTGGTTTTAAACAGCTGGAGATGTCATTAACGCAAGAGATGCAATTTTAGGCTAAGGAATCTAGACAGAGACCAATTAGAAAGAGAAGGCTAGGATGAGTCCTGGGGGGGTGGGGGGTTTGGTGTGGAAGGAGTAGGTGGGGGGAGGGTGCCAAATGCCAGCCTAAGACATTTGATGTCCACACTTGAATTCCCAGGCATACATATTCCTCAGTTGGGAGACAAGGCTGACTAATACACTTCTACACACACTTGGTCATTGCAGAAAACATGATCTGGGTGGCAACACAGCCAACACTGCATGGTGCTTTGACGATATCTATATATAGTGCAAACCCCCTTATCATAATGGGGAACAGAAGCCAATAGCACCCTGCTATCCTCTGAAATGTGCTATGACAATAGTTTGCAAGTCTGTTGTGTTTTTGTATTTCTCTCAGATGCATTTCAAAACATAATACAGTCATTTTAAAATAGTTCGCTTTTGTGCTGTTTACACAGTGTCACAATGTAACTTTTCCAATATTCTGTTTGTGAGTGAAAAAGTATATCTGATATACTGCAAATCATTGCATTTTCTAATCCCGAAATCTTAAGCTTACATCACTTGATCATGGCACAGTGCCAGCCAGTCTGGCAGAATAGAGATTTGATGAGGTCATGTGATTTAGTAGCTGTTTGCTACATGGAGAGAGCTGCACTTGTCCATATTGTAGCAGCTAATATCACAACAGCCCTCTGCCGGTGTCCATGGCAACGGGCGACAGAAAATGAAAGGAGGAAATTAAATCATGCTGTCATGCAGGGGTGCCTGCATTAATTTTGCATAAAGAGTGAATGATGTATGAACGCCCGGGCTTGTCTTTGTTCCAGTGTCTGCTTGCTACACATTCAGATATATGACAAATAGTGAACAAAAACAGAATTTGAAAAAAATATTGTATATCAATCATTGTTAACATCAGTTTTCTTAATTGACAATAAATTTTATAAGTATATAATACCAATGAGAGCAAAAAATATGTCTATAGAAAGATGAGTTACATTATGTGTATCAGAAGAGAAATAGTAATACGCAACATTGTACCAAGGATGTCTAAGATATTACACTAGAGTGAGAGGTACTATTAGGTACAAATTTACATAATTGAACAGATTTACATAATATCTTCCATCTTGCAGGGACTAAGTTCAGGTTCTTTATATAATCTGTGGTAACATTATGTTGATAAGTTGTCAGTTGCTGAGAAGGGCCAGAGCAGATCATCTAAACGGAGATGTTCTTACATCAACATGTAAGAGCCATTATATATTCCTTTCAGCCTATATCAATCATTATAATGGGTACTGTTGACTGGCAATATGCAGGTAAATTCTGTGTAAGCTTTTATATAGTGTTACCACGCTTACACCAAGAGAGCATATTGCAATCTCCTGTAATACAAATGGGGGAGGTCTATGCTACCTAGATGACCTGAACTGGTACTGGTGAAGAGCTCTGACACAAGCTTTCTATATCTGCATAAAGCCTGGTTAAGCCTAAATATAATTTAAAGAATTTATTACAGCACAATTGATTTGCTTAGACCTCAGCAAGGAGCTTAAACACAATCATCTTCCACTGTTTTGCTTGCATATTCAGTGTGTCAGGGTGCACAATGACAGTTGTTCATCATAGCAACAGTAATACAAGGCATTTCTCCACACCATCAATTTACCAAGACATTGCTGGATTTATTCTTAACCATCAGTATGTATCATTACTATAAATTGCAGAGCTGAAATATTGATAGAAAGTTTCTAAAGAGTTGTTGTGGACACTGTCTTATTTGTTTGACGTTTGTTAGACAAATGCAAAACAAACTGGATTTAAACAGATTAAAACAACAATAGCCCAAGACATCTCCTTATAACTGAAGTCATCTGACAGAATATATTTACATTTTAAGAGTAAGTACTGACATGTTTCTCTTTTGAACCTGTATTTAATACCAATACAAACAAAATGTCATATTGTTTGTATTTAATACCAATACAAACAAAATGTCATATTGTTAAAATTCCTTGGCAGCCTAAAGCCAGCATTTCCGAGCAGAAGGCAGTGCTGATGCCAGAAATCAGCTGCTGCATGACAAATAGATCATGCAAATGAAGTGGGAAACTTGCAGCAGCAGAATATCTTTGTGTCCAAATCTGTGCTACATGTGTGGATATATTTTAATCCTACCATCTTTGACCACTTGATGATAATAAAATACTGATTATCAAGGTTCTTAACAGCTGTTATAACACACACACGTCTACTTAAGACAATAGACTTATTAAACATCACGTTGACTCTTTAGGCATATTGCAACTGTCTATACGTCAGAATTTCATCAATAATGCAACAAAACATGTTTATACAATTCACACAGTGACAGCGCTGATACATTTATAGTAATTCTAGCCACATACTGAAAACACTACAAGCATGAAACAGAAAATAAACACTGATACAACAATGTGAATTAAAATCATATATATCACCGGCCAACAATACAGGACTAGAGTGTAAAATAGGCAATAAATACTCACCTTCAACACATCTTTTGATTCTGTTTTGTGCAGCCTCTTATTGCTTCATGGTAGCACAGCACACAGGAAAAATAACTGTAGTGCTATGGTGATATGCAAATTAATGGATCACGCTGAATACAAGGGTATTTATTATTCATAAATTACTCATGTTTATGCAAATTAGGTTACAACGCGCAGCTCAAATACGTGGTTGGTAATTTATTCTATCTGGCAGCTATAGGCTTCAGTGGCTTCCTTGGATTTAAAAAAAGCTATTCTTTTCATCTTGCTGTTATTCAGTTAAAAGAAAGAAGCGAAACAAACATCACAGAATTCTTTATTAATGGATTCAGTTACAATTTAAAATCATTTAAAGATTCAAATGTTCTCATTTCACAAAATGAACAATAATCCTAGATCCCCATCAAAGATAAAATCAAGATCTTTTAAAAATTAGATGCCATAAAAGGTGATAATACTTAATACTGAAATGGATACATTAGCATTGGCATGTAATACACCAAACATTTGGCGCCTCCATGTGGCCATCTAAAAAAACATTTTGTGAATTCAACTAATTTCTAAACATTTGAGGAAGATTTCTGTGCTAAACCACTGGACACAACGACAAAACATACAGGTTCAAACGAATGACTTAAGGATAGTTCCTCGACATCAGTAAATAGTTTAACCACCGATTTCCCAATTTATCTTGAAGCTTAACTTTGGTTTTAAAACTAAAATAATGACAATAATGATAGTATGCTACAATGTGCTGACACGAACAATCATTGGTGACATGTTGGACCTTTTCTCAGGGCTGGAACCCATGGTGCTGGGACTCGGAGAGACTGGGTCCAGGGAGTCCATTTCAAGGAAAGCGGACTTCCAATTTCCTTTTTTAACACGTAATAGCCCCCAACGCTATTCACATTGCATACATAAATATAGTGAGACGTTCTGTGCTATATTTAAAAAAACAAAATATGACAGCAGCGAGTCCCCCAGTCAATCTCGGCCATTTCCATCACTGCCTGTCGTTAAAGTTCATTTCGCACCCATGTCTAGATGTCATTCAATACCCACGATCAGAGTTGAGAAGAGCTTTGCGTTCTCAGGGACAATGATCTTCTTACAACATGATCAACCTCTTTCTCAAACTGGTGAAGAAGTTTAAAGTCACAAAATCCTCTGTACAGTAAACCCATTGACAATGTCTTCATAGCTTCTTTCATTTGCCATAGTGACGGTACAATGACAGTATGTGAAGCCCCATTGACGTCAGCGGTGATCACGGTCGGTTCAAGTTTGGGAACATTAATTTCTGTAGTAGGGTCACGGTGTTCCCCCACACTGACGTCATCTGACTGCTTCATTGGGTCAATGCGCTTGGGTTCACTTTCATTTTCAGATTGTTCAAATATTTCGTTATGAGAGTTGCCACTTCCGTCTGCAGTTTGTTCAACTGCGTTGCTTTTCTCACTGATCAATGTACAATCCGCTCGACTGCTTCTCGGGACCGGCAGCGCAGTGCCATTTTTGGGCTCATCCGATGGATTGTTTTGACTGCCACTGCCTTCTTGAGGGACAAGGAACAGCTTTCGTACTGTTCTCTCGCGGATTTTAAAGCGTTTATACCAGTCGTTAGTTGGTCTAAATGTGCGGAAATCCATCGCCCTAGCCAACATATTTGCTTTTGAACGAACCATTAACTTATTTTTTGTAATACCTTTCTCCCGTAAGTTATCGATCCACCTCCAAAGTGCAGCTTCTATCAGTTGCGTCTTATTGGTCTTTAACGCTCCCTTTGTTAGTTTCATGTTGGCCCTTCTGATCCTCCTCTTCTGCAGCCACACGCAAAGCATTGACGGCGAAATATTTAACAAACGTGCCGCAGCGCGTTGGGACATTGGAGGAAACTGATCGTATTTCTGCAGAATACGCTCTCTTTCTTGAATCGATGTACGGGCACGTTTAATCGTAGCCATGTTTCGTGGGGTACACAGTCGACGTCATCCAGTTGCGCCGAAATTAGCGTAAATATCATGCGACACGTTCTCGCGATGTTAGTTCAAAGCCGCTTAGGGCAAGTCTGCAATCATGGTTAAAGAACGCGCAGAGCGGGAAGGAGGCCAGAGGCAGGTTGTTTTGAATGAATGCCAAAGCAGAAACTTCACAAACTACTTTTGTGAGGAAATATCTTATCGTTTAATGAATTGTCAGCCTATCCACTGATCTTCAACATGTTTCACATTAAATAAAATCTTTGTTGCGAACTGTATGTATAACTATGATTAAGATGCTTTTTTATAAGAGTAGACAGAAAAGGGAATGACGTGACAGGTAGGACTCATTAATGACATTATCACCAGTAAACGTGTAATATTACTATTTATCAATACTGTGTAATATTATGTGACGCTGAATATTGTCTAACTTAAATGATAAATATCGATGTTTTCTTTGTTTGGCTTTCAGGTTTCACCAATTAAAATAAGACTTGAATTGCAATGACAAATATCACTGCTATGCATGTTCGGTGAAGATGTTTATGATGTTTACTATTGAAATGTACTATTGAAAAGGTTAATAGCTAAATGTATTGATAACCAGTTAACGCGTTTTAGGCTAATCTTAAATCTTTAAACCTCTTAAACAAAGCATCACAGGCAGAACTATGACTGTGTGTCTGAGGAATTGAGATTTCAATATGTTAACTGTTTAAGAAAAAGTCGACTTTAATGAAAAAGTATTACTTTGTCTGTAGCTTATTCAGTTATACAAAATAATAACTTCAATACCCCTAAATAGCCAGTAGATATTGGTCTGTATTTGCATGCTTGTGTTCACAGGAAGGAAGGCTGGGTAATCACTGATCGCACGTATTTAATCATACGTTTATTGCTTGTCCGCACCCTTATACTCGACCGTGTATCACAACAATTCAATTTATTTATATAGCGCTTCCGCAGTGTTGCATTGCTTCAAATCAGCTTTACATATAATGATAAATAAAACACAGAAAACAGAAAAAAAACGTCAAACATGTTCAACACACAATACATGGTATTATTGCAAATAATATATATGAGATCTACAGTTGTTTATGAATAAAGAGTTGACTGAACTGATTTTTGTGTTTTCAAAGATTCTGTTGAACAACTCTTTGATGGAGTATCACCACAATAATGTTATTGAATCAGCGCTGTAGAATCAGTGAGTCATAAGATCAACTGTTTGGTATTTTTGAGTTTTTGCAGATATTAACTTTGTACTTATCTTTCAGGTTGTCATGTGCGTTTAATGTCTCCAACTCTCAGTTTTGGGGGAAACCTTCAGGAGAGCTGAGCAGCACAAGAGAGGTCTCTAGAACAGATTTTGAAGTATGAACTGCATCTTATTCAGCAGCTTAATTTGCATCTGCTTGTTCACAATCTGTATGACCCTTAGATGGCTTTCTGACTGACTTGAAGGTGAGATTAATAGTGTGTACTTTCTCAGTTAAATTCCACTTGAGGGCACAACAGTTTTTTACACATTTACTAAGGGAGTTTGTATAGCTCAGGTTTATACTTGTAGGCATCTACAGCTGAATGACAACTTAAGTGAAGTATGTTGAACTTTCTGGACTAATGCCATTGGTTTAGCCAGTGTTGCTGCTCATATAGATTGCAGTTCCATTTCATGTTTTTAGTGGTGCAAAAATGACACACCTCACCTTACAAACCTTACCAAAGTTGATCTTCTATTGATATGAGTGCACAGCCTTGTATTCTCAGACGAAACACCCATTGTTGGAGAACCTGGAGATGCTAAGAAAGATTGCTGAGGACTTTTTCAGAGTGGCAATGACAGATTCTGGGCTGTGTTTCAGATTGGAGTCAAGAGAACGTTCTGAACAGTCCTGCATGTGCCAGGCCCAAGATGGAGGAGTAGGTTCATCCTCCACATTTACAGATATTTGATTGAATGCTTAGGGCTTAAGGAGGATGTATAATTCTGTGAGATGTATTTGTATATATACTTTAATATTCTTTATTACAGTGAAGTTTAGAGTTAGTCAATGTTTTTCCTTGTATGCTAATTGCTAACATATGTGTACAGTCGACACTAATAGCATTCTTCATCCATTAAATAATGTTATTTACCACAAAACATTTTTAACTTGTCTTCCAGTTGTTTTTAAAAGTTCCTAACAGAGTGGCACTAAGACGTAAGGAAAGGAAACGAGGACACAAGAACTGAGAAGCAACCTCTGGCTATAATATTTTCACTGTTTAATTATAGGAAAACATACAAGCTCCCAAAGCCAAAGAGGTCAATATCTGCAAACAGAAACTGGAGAGGATTCATGCTGAATTTGCTACCAACTTGTATAATTAAGAAAATGAACCAAAAGCTTTGTTGAGGAAAAAGTCAGTTGGATGGCACAGTACTTAATGTTCAAGAGAGAGAAAGGTGTCCATTTAAAAAGCACACAAGACTAATCATACTAAGAGTTTTATTCAGCTAGGTTAGTAACTGGGTGTTTTGTATATAAGATGCAAAAGTTGTGTTTTGTAAGTATAAAGTAGAAAAATAAAAATACATGAGCTACCTCAAATACAAAATAAATCCATCATGCTGTTTTGCAGATTTGCTGGGTCAAATGCAGCTAAATGTACTTCAAAGAATTTCTTACCCTAGCTATAGATGACAACAGGAAACAAAGTGAGATAAGTAATAGTGAATGTACATTTGTTTCCACTAGCAAAAACATACTGTGGTATTAGAATGTTTTTTGGTTAGGATATTATCATGTTGTTTTGGACATGTCTTAAAAATATCACAATCATAAAGATATATGCCCTGGTAATCATTTACATTACCATGGTTTTGCTATCACTGTAAAATGGTACCACCTCAGTACTTTTTTGTAAGTGTCAGCAAGTACAGGACAATGCAACTACCTGTAACATTGAACAACCAATAAAACAAGGCATTGTAGATAAATTAATAATTTCACCTAAATGCATTGAAGATCCAAGGAATAATAATCTACATTCTGTCAAGAAACTACCATATAGACTCCTCTGGTAGATATGCTAAACATGATCATGGTATTAAAATGTCCTTTGATAGTGGGTCTTAAGTGTTTTTCATTTTTTCTAACACAACCAGGAAGCTCATCATCTCTTCAGCCCATTCTGGAGTAAGGCAATTATTAAACTGAGCTGTGGTCTGTTGCAGTAGGTTAGGTGGATGACCAGGGGCAGGTAAGTAGATATATGCATCAAGCAAAGCACCACAACCTTGTAATTTATTCTCCAAAAACCAAATCTTTCTCACTGGTTTGCTAATGTATCACGCACAAACACTGGTTTGAAGATAAAAGTCAGAATGCAGCATTTTGTCAAGCCAAACAGTTTAGAAAGTAACATCAGAATCAGTTGCTATCTGTAGGATCTAAGCCTACATGCACCTGAAACCACAGTTGAAAACAGGAAGAGGTTGTGAGGTAAAACTGAGTGTAGACATTTTTAAGGCTTGCACTGTAAGTGCATGTTGCTTCCCTGATGGTCAAGAGCAGTGTAGTGCCAGGTGTAGTATAGATTTCTGCAGGTGCCATTCTAGTGCTCATGGCTCCTAAGTCTGTTAGCTGCTGATGGCGTGACCATCGTAATTGTCAGTGATACAGTTTGAAGTCGAACAGATCAAAGATAATTCTGAAGCAGTCTTCAAAAGGTGCTTTGGACCTCTTCAAGTGGAAACCAACAAGCATTTCTGATTTAAACTTGAAAATATGCTTGACTGATATGTTCTCTTGCAGTTTCATGATTTTCAGCATAGGAAGATCCAGGAGATAATTTATACAGGAATAACATCTCTAACCATCCATTTGATGGTTCATCTGTGAACTACAATGCTTCAGTCTGGGATTTTTGAGATCAGTGGCAGTCACCTAACTAGTCAAAGAATCCTTTGTCTTGTTGTCAGTCTTTATTCAGAGGACCTGGATAGTGGTGGCTACAGCCATAAAGGTACATTCAGTTCTGCAAAATAAAGAACAATTTAAGACAGTGATCTTTCTTGATGAGTTTCGAGGAATTTGTAATGAGCAATATCAAACTTTAATGGGCTATGGATAGACTTTCCCTTTTCCTACATGTTAAAGCTGCAATCTGTAATTGTTGCCTCTATTGCCAGCTCTGTGTTTGAAACATGAAAAATTGCAGGTTACTTTACATAATATTACCTATGTTAGTCAAACTGACACTTCCTGCGAAATCTGATCCAGCAGAAATTATAAATCACTATATATTTACCACTGCGAATCAGGGTAAAGTAAGGCGACAGCTTTGAACATTCTTGCTCAATAACATTTTGTTTAACCAAAGTGTTACAGATTGCAGCTTTAAACAGTAAATCTTTCAATGAATGCTTTTTAAATGTGCTTAATGCCATTTTCAGTTAAGCAAGTTGATACAGACATTAACTATGTGTAAGACCTATAACTACACAAATAAGAGCTACAGTGACGCACTAAATTGCATGCTTGGTTATGTGACAGTGATGGGTCACCAAAGACAATTACTAAATGAATGTATGTCCTCAGATGAGAATCGCTTATGATGCTCTGATGTGGAGAAATCTTCATGAATGCTTTCCTTCTGTCCATGCCCTCCAGGAAAATAAACATGAATATGAAGATGATTAAGTTGTGAAAAGGAAGTTTAGATTTGGTCCTCAAATGTGCTCTTAATTTTTTTGTAAACCACAAAAATCTCAAAATTCTATATTTTGCAGGAGTGCACTGATGAAGATATGGATGTATTGTGACAAGCTTTCCAGTATGTTTTTAAAGCAGCAGGATTTATGAATTGTGTTTTTTGGACAACTGTGCAAAGCCATTTCATCAGTATGGGTTCAAAGTGTACAGACAGCATTAGATTTTTGCCTTCACTTTAAGAGTATGCACTTGAAGCAAACAGTGATAGATTTGAACCAACAGCCTTTTAGTTACCAGCTCCCCCAAGCCCTTGAACTTGGCCTATGAGTCACTTAGACAATATTATGCACTATATTTTTTATTCAAGAACTGAAACGGACAAAACACTGCAATACATTTAGAGGCAGCACAACAGCTGTTGTGTTATATTCAAAAGCAGTTTTCACAGGCTGATCTAAGACAGAAGCCAGTCAACACTTTATAAAACCTGTTTAATAAGTGCATGCATTCCTGATACAGTCTGTACTATTATAAATTTACTGCTGTAAACATTTTTTACCTTTAACTTTTCTCCTGAGAACATGTCTGGCTTTGAATTGATCTCAGGGAAGACTTAACCAATCAAATATGTTGTACAATACATTGTACAATATGGAAAACATCAGGTTACCTCAAAATCATTCCAGCAAGAGAATTTATTGGTCTGATATAAAATAATCATACTCTCTGAGGATAAAATGTAAAGAAAAAAATCCAGTTTACAGCACAATTTGAACTAAATGGAAAGTGAGAGTGGGGGACAAAACACTAGTTTGAGCACATTTTTGCATATTCATAGCCATGTAAATCAGTAACAAATTACAGTATGAAAAGCATTATAGCTCATAATCCAGTTATAGAGAAGGATTGCTGCAGCTGTGTCAGTTCAGTTTCAGATCAAGCAGACAAATAGATACTTTGGCAACCTGTATTTAAATACATTGTTCTGTGAATTTTTTGGGTCATTAGTTTGACCCATTTGTTAGACTGATATGCAAGATACCGAGAACAGTCTGGGATTAGGATCATAAAAGTCTTCAGTGTCTTCAGTGACTTCAGAGTCCAGCCGTTTTTGTTTTGCAGCTGTAGTTTGCATAGTTTTCATGTCACAGACAATGAGACACAAAAAAGATGATATGGGGTGGACTGGAGCTGACATGGTGATGAGGGTGGAGCATGCTGGGGTCCCATTGGCTACTCCATAGAGACCGAAACAAACTGACAGAGACGGAGGTGGAACTACCTGTTGCTGTTGGACATGGCATAGTGCACCTGTTTCTGCTGGAGGAGCTCGGTGATAGCCAGCAGCTTTTTCAGAACATGCTGCAGAAAGAGGTGCAGAGAAAGAAATATGAACCAACAAGAATGCATGATAACCTTTGAAAAAAGTTTAGGCTGACCTTTTATACGAACTTGCACACTGAGCTTCAGTATATCATTACTGTAGCTCTTCTAGACAGGATGGTACCAGCAATGCCAAAGGACATAGGTTCAAATTCCCATTGAATCATACTGATAAAATGTATACCCTTAATGCGCTTCAAGTCACTTCATGTGATTTGTGTGATTGTTATTTTAAACTGGCAATTGCACCATTTCTGTCCAATATATTTTATAGAATTTTGTATAATTGATATTTAATTAATGTAATTGATAATTTGTATAATCATTGTCCGTGGCAACCAACGTCCTACATAGTGGTGCCAGTTTCACTTTTAACACTCTGTGCCCTCTTTTCTCATATAGTTAGTATAATATAATTTTAACATGGTATTAAGTAATGAGTGTTAGGGTTGTCCATTTATTTACTTAGCAGCCATGGAACATGCAAGATAAGACAATCATGCCAGTACCGTAATTTCAAGCTACTAATCACCCTGCCAGGGTTTGTGTTTTGGTAAAGTATTGATGAGTTTTGGACTGTAATTTCTCTTTTACATATTCAAAAACATGTATCAGAACAGACACGCATACCTGCTGGGCTCCTCTCTCATTGCTGAGGGTGCGGAGTTCATCAGAATGTGTAGCACAGATCTCATGCAGGGCAGCGAGATCACGGGACAAATCTGTCCTAAAGTGCTCGACAGATTCCGGAAGATCACGAACATTCTGGAGAAACAGCAGAAAAACATATTGTAGGACACCATACAAACGGAAGCCATCTAGTGAGCTGCAGGCGAACGCATGCTGTCATGGAAAAAGATACAAGGCAGTTTACCCCCAGCTCATCCAGAAACATGATCATCCTGTGTTTGTTGTTCTTGATGAAAGGATTCACACCCTCCATGTAGGGTTCCTGCAGCACAAATACAATAAATGCTTCTCAACACTGATGGCATTGTATTAGTATTCAGCATTACTCATTCAGTACTCATCCTTTAACACAGCATGAGAAATAAAGTACCTTAGCACCAAATTCCACCAGATTGGCTAAATTCTGCACAGACTTGGCCACCAGGGTCAGTGTTCGACCTGCTGTGGAGGATGGAGGGTCTGAAGAAAAAACATTTTTCCATCAACAACAACAATTCTGACCTGTTAACTTTCAGTTTTAGTTATATTTCCATTTAAAACATCCTTTAAATATTTTAGTATCATCATAATAATTCATATTATATATATATACACATATAGAGATAAAAATAAAACTGTTATTGAGTTATTGTTATTGAGCTTCTATTGAGTATACTAGTCAATGTATAGGGCACATATATAAGTTGATTTAGCCATATTCTTTCTAGATTTTTCTGTCTTCTGTTAACAGTATTTTCAGATATTCATAATAATACCTCGGTAGAAAAAACAAAAATCACACAGCCATTAGATAAACCTCGCATCAAACAGTCTTAGAGAAAACTAAAGGGCGCGCATACAAATATGGAGGGTTGTCAGCTGTGAGTCACTATAACAGGTTTACGTCTTTACACATGCTTGGAGAAACAGGCTGCCAAGTTCGTATTAAAGCAACACATTGCATCCATTAAGTGCAGTTAACAGGCTGAGGCTCTTACAGCTGCAGAATGAAATATTGCTATTGGAGTGGGTACTTGGCCTAAATGTGTTGAAGAGGAAGCCTGTGATGAAAGCTGTGCACTCACCAGCGATGATGTTGAACATTCTGGGGTTGAGAATAGCAGGACAGATGAGCCGCAGGAAGACAAAACCACTGGAGGACAGAGATAAACACATTTTGGCACTTTGCAATATGTTTCTCTGTAAACATATGCAAATGTAGCCCGGCAACATATTACCTCACAACTCGGGTCCTCATTGTAGTGTTGGTGGGCCATTTCTGCTGCACAGACCTCTGCAGACAGCCATAAATGTACCTCAGGGTCCTAGAACAGAGATGATAGAGCTTTAGGGCAAAAGCTTGTCGTCTCAACAGTGTAATGCTATTTACAGGGTTGTAAAAGCAGTATTGGTTGACTGTAAAAAGGTGTGTACAATACATTCAGCACTATATTGACAGGATGGTGGTATTACACACTGATATACTGACACATACAAGACTAAATTAATTTGTCTGGAAATTAATGATCAGTATAGACAGTTTGTTCAGACAGCAATGCTCATAGGATGGTGTACTGTTGGACTTACGGAGGTAAGATCTCAGCAGCCATAAAGATTTTCTCCACCAGCTCTGACAGGATATTAAGCAAATGAGCTAGATTTAGATTAATGTCTTCGTTCTTCTCTAGTTTAGAAGGGTTCAGCTGTAGAAGGAGATCAGACAACACTTGATATGATGGCAAAGAATCTGAAGCTAGTTCAAGTCTTTTCACTGACTTAACCTAATGAATGACAATTCAAATGCATCCCTCCTGCCCCCCAAAAAATAAATCATACTAGCTTAATGCATCCAGACATTTTCTTTTTGAGTTCTTTTTTTATAATTTATGACAATATAATTTGTCACGTGACAGTTAAGAGATTATTATTTTTAATGCAATGTTACATGAATGTTACATGAATACATGTTTTTAATGCTCAGGAAAATAATGCAAAAATCTTAATTCTTTTTATTCTTCTTACATACAATAGAAAACATACAATACAATAGAAAACATGACCTGTAAATGTTCTTGACAGATTCTGCAAGTTTTACCTATAAAAATCTGGGACAGCACGGAACATGAGATGTTCAATACAATATGTACGGCCCAAAAAAATCCCAATCACATACTCCATGTTTAGTTACTTTACCTCACAGGACTGCTTGCTCTCCATGATCTTCAGTATGGTGTCTTTGAGGGCATGATGAACGAAAGGTGTGGCTGTGGCCTTCATATACTGCTCCATCAAAGTACTGGCTAGAGTAGTGGCACGGAACAAAGTCGTAGCTTCATCTGCAACACCAAACAAAACAGCTACATTATTAGATCCATCCTAAACTAGGCAGTACCATTACTGAATAACTAGATACCAAACTAGTTATTAATAGTAACGACTCGAACTTATGCAGGTAGCGAATGTACAAATCCTACAGTATCAAATTCTTACCTTATGAATATTAATTAGGTCATGCTGACGTGGCTTTGTAACATTCCAGAAGCATCAAATCATGTAACCTAATTAAATCATAAGCCATGCTTTCAGCCTAATAGGTTTAATAAATTCAATATCATGACAACCTTACTCTGAGTAGTATGCACATTTTGAATTTAAAAGACACGGATTATTCAAATTAATCAATCTTTAGGTTTATTAAGTAAATGATTTTCCACTGCTTGAAAACAGAAATTACATAAAAGGCACAAACAAAGCTATCAAAGCTTTGTGCTCCACACAGATAAAGCATGATAAACCAGCATACTGCTCAGCTTCAATCAAGCTGTGACATGTTTGCTGTTTAATTCTGAACTGTGAATAATAAATACAGACAGCCCTACCCTCCATATTAATTTCTCTGTCGTTGAGCGTCCTCAGTAATGGAGCTTCAGTTCGCTCATGTCTGAAGATGCGGAGCAGGATGCTGGCCAGCAGGGTACGGTCCTGCCCGCAGACATGAGCCAATGCATAGATCACATGAAAGTCTCTCTGCAGCATCAGCTGGGAATGGACAAAGGTGCATTTAAGGCTTACGTGAGCCAAATTTCAATTGACTTAAGATGGCAAATTGGAGAGTGTGTGGTATGCTGGGCTACCTTCAACCTAACTTAGTTACTCTCATAGGGAGGAGAAATAAAACTAACAGGTCTAAATGTGTTTCAGAATGTTTGCTCTCAACTTAAATTAGAAGTGTCTATATCCATTGGAGAATACAAAAACGATTTGTTTCAAATAATAAAAACAGAATAAATAAACAAAAACAAACTGTTCACTAATACATGACCCTATGCCGAAGTCTTTTGTTGTACCCCACTAACACTTTAATAAACCAACCAGGAATAGAAATGATAAAATGAAAAATATTTGAATGCAGTGAAAGTTTTGAACATTATAGTAATATTTTTAACAGTATTTCTTTGTTTCCTGTGTATACTCACCTCTTTGAATTCACTGTACTCTTCCTCTGGCATGATCTTCTCCATGGAGTAGCGAGCTCTGACACGGAGTGAGCCTGGCTCAATTCCCTTCAGAGGCACATAGGAGCTCAGAGGAAACCACTCATCTATCATCTGGCCCCTCTGCAGCTTGCTCAGCTGGCAACGCATGAACACTATGAAAAATAAGAGAGAAACAAATCATCAGAAAAGCTCACATTTTACTTTCCACATACCACCAGCAGAGGGCACACTTGTGCAAGGAAGGCAGGTAAAGATGCCTGTCACTTTCAAAACTACCAGTGGTCTACTTTTGTAGTACACTATGTAAAACAAAATACAGTATGTAGACAAACGAGGCCCCAGGTTATAGGTCATGTTTCTTTGAGAAAGAGAAACAGTGCTACTCACAGATATCACTTTCTTTGCTCTTCTTGGTCTTATTGCTTAAGCTGATTTCAAATCTGTTGATGTCACTAGACAGGTCACTGTGAGGAAGGGAAATCATTCAACTCAATTAAATTTCTATAGCACTTTTCCCAATGTGTGTTTTAGCAAAGCAAAGCTAAAATTTGTTTTATTCCAAAAACAACCTCAATGATCAAAATCTCAATCTTTAAGCATATCTTTTAAACAGTCTCCTGCTTGAAAAGCAAAATGAACTCACTCAAAGATGAACTCTTCGGTAAACACTGGGTTCTGTCCCTCTCTTGGGTGAGTCTTGGCCACTTGCACACTGTTCAGTGAGATATTGCAGTAGGGGTTGGTGAAGTGTTTGATGGGAAGTTTGTGGGCCTCCTCCACATACAGGACTAAACTGCTCACCTGAGAACATGACACACATTAAATTTTGCCATGCTTTGTAATGAATAATGAATGAGATGTCAGTCATTTCCAAAAATATCTCTCCGGTAACCATAATGTTCTTTTTAGATTTAGTCCAAATGACCAATCTAGGATCAGGTGCTGTGAATGGGGTTTTCATCCCCAAGCTAAACAGTATCAAGACAGCTCAGCTGTGGCCATCTCTCACAGTGCATTCAAAGCACTCAAAACATCTTGACTCACAATTAAAGCATGACTGGAAAAACAGCAGCTTTGGTTTCTTGAAATCAGTGAGACACAATGGCTGGTATCTTACCTGACGCAAACGCTTGTTGGATGTGGCCTGTATGGGTTTCCTAAGGTTATTGCAGAATGTCTGCAAGCATTTCATCCAGTCCTGTGAATGCATAAAGAATATATATGAATATATATATATTTATATATATGTGAATATATATAAAAATGAGTAATTTGTTATCAGGCTTTGTATAGACAAGCTACAAGTCAGACTTTTAGTTAAAAAACAAAACAAAAAAAATTACATATCAATTACATCAAATCAAATCATATAAACTTAATCCTTAGCAGAGTTTAAACATACTATGAGGCTAAAAATACACTTTTCAGTGAATGAATAGTGAGGAAGTTAACAACATATGCAGGAATGGGTAAATTACAGTAATGCCTCAGAAGATGAATATGAGCAGAGGCAAAATTTCCTGTTTTCCCATCCTCTCTTTCAGTTGTTGTAGAAGACAGTTTCTTGGCATGACACTGACATAACCACAGATATAGATAAATCACTTATGGACTGCAGTCTAAAGAAACGGACCTGCTTTCATCACATGCAGAAATGACAGTTTAGACAGACACTCTTCAGCTTAAAAAAACAGAATAATGTGCATTGTCACACTGGTGAAGTAAAGTGTACCTGTGTCTGCTCAGGTGTCTCTCCAGCAAAGTAGAAAATGTACTGCTCTTCACTAAAGTGCTGAACCACAATCTGGAAACAGTTTGGCCTACACATAAAAAATATCTATACTGTTTGATATGTTACACAAGTATTTCTTGATATATATTAGTTACATTTATCATTTATTAAATGATTAAATGCAAATTACCAAAAAATTACGTAAATGACCAGTAAATACACAAAGGTCCTGTTCACACATGATCTCTTAACGGTAATATACCACTAAATGTATGTGTGAAAGGGGTTTATGATTGCTTACCTGCCAAACAGACTGTCGTGGACACCATACACAGAACACACACTTAAATCAATTAGTCCTTTGGGCTTGGTGGCTCGCTTTTCACTCTCAAAGTAAATGAGCTGAGCATCGTTTCCCTCCAGTATGAAGTACAAGTTCTTCCAGCGTTTCCCCTTACCTGTGGTAATACAGGGTAAATAGGTAAAAAAGTGGGTATGTATGTATGTATGTATGTATGTATATATGTATACACACACACACACCACAACCATGACGTAACACCTGATTTTTGACTTGAGTGCTGAGTAGTGCATTGGGAGCCCTTATAAAACACCAGTAATTGTTTAAGCCCTAAAGATTTTAGGACACAAACTAGCTGAATACTAAAGGCGAACAACAGCTGAATACTAACAAGAAATGGTGCCAGAGCTGTCAAATTCATTTAAATACAGAGAATGTCGCTTTGCCCTTTGATCACTGAGTATAACCCACAGAGCACCAAATCTCATAAGCCCAGCCACTGGCTGAAACAGACGTTGAGCAGGACGGTTTACATTAAAAACGTGTTTCAGGTAAATGCTCTGCTTTTTGTTCTGCTTAGCTTATCCTGAGCTGTCTGTGAAAAGCCCTCCTGTGTGTTCCCTGAGGTGATCAAAGATTGCCTTGTTTTCTTTGAAATCCGCAGTCACACCGGGCTTCTGTGTGCACTACAGATTACCCACATCCTCTTGTGATTAACTCCACTGAGAGATAGTGATCATTAACTACAGATGCCATACAAATATGTCTCAAACATTTTCAGTACAGATGGCTAATTTGAAATTAGTTTGAATTGCATTTGCTTGCAGTACCTTTGTTGAAGAGAAGATATCCTTTCTTGATGATGTTTTTGTAGAAAGCGTCTTTTGTTTTACGTCGAATAGTGTTATAGATTTCTTTTCCATCAACCAGGTCAGAGAGGACTTGTTCTTGTTGCTTAAGAGTAAATATATGTTAGTATTATGATCTAGTATTATGATCCATATCTCCAGGAATATTTAAAAAAATATTCTTTAAAATATTTTGGTAAAGTATTTCTTTACCTGGACTGAGACAGGATCTTTCAGTGTGTAGCCTTCAACAATCTGCTCTTTTCGGTAATGTTCGATAATATCATCAACACTATCAGAATAAATATTCAAAGCCATTAGAAATCAGGTGTAAACCTTTCCATTCCATTTCCATTACTGCTTGTAAAATCAAAATATTATTACATTCTAATCAGTGTTGTGGCACAACATATGGACCAGAGTTTAAATGTAATCTTAATTAAAGGCTTTGTTTAGACAGGCAAACACTAAAGTATAGATAAGCTTTTGGCTTATCTTACTTAAATATATTTAGTTTAGTATTATAATGTGAAAGGCAGAAAAAAAGTCCAGGGACTGACGTGAATTTTGGGAATATGCTTTGTATTTTCCATAATTTGAAACTGACACTTACTCCACATTTTCCCCATTTTGTGAACTATGTGGCTACACAGAAACTGTTGTGAACAAAGTCTCTTAGGATGTGTTTACACTTGTAGTTTGGTTTCACTGGTTCTTTTGGTCCATACCAAAATTGAAAATGATAGATTTTAGTGGTTCACTTAGTGTTCAAACTGGCATTTTTAACATCAAATCTAAAGGCATAAGCATTAGAAGCTAAATCTTTTGATCCATATTTTGCAACTGTATTTTTACCAGCCGAGAACACACAACACTCATAAAATGTTTAAAGGAGTCAAAACAGCTGTTGTCCTCTGATGTATGTACAAATGAAGACCTGCAACAAGGAGACGGCGGTTCAGACACCTGCACCGACAACTGTGACTTTACATCCTGTTTTCGGTTTGTTTAGATGCCTTTACTCTGTGTTGCATTCATATTCCATTTAAACCACACCAGAGTGTGTTTGGAGGCAGACTGAGATTCACCTTTTCAGGGGCCTCAATCCGCCTGTTTGGTGGGCACCAAGGTTCAGTACAGTGTTTACACTTATTTAAAAGACCGTACTAACAGAGCAATCACACAAGAGTTTTAATCAACCCAAACCTGCCAAGGGTAAACAAACCCTTAATCTCTGAGACATATGTAAAAGACAATCAATAGTTATTCAATATTCTATCTTTACCCCTTAGTTTATATAAAATATATAGTGCATACCCAGAAAGCCGCATCTCAGACAGGGCGTCATGTGCTTAAACGGACATATGCACACAAAAAGGTAAAAATGCCCATATTGGCAAGGATCCTTGTAAATCTAATCTGTTGTTTTAAGTAAACGTAAACTAAAATACATGTATAACAGTGTATTGGAAGTGACAGCATTCTAGTAAACCTGCTGCAGTCTGTTTTTAATGTTAAAGGGGTCATGACATGAGGAACCAAGTTTTCCTTGATCTTTTGATATATAAGACGTCATGGTATCATTAATGCTGCAAGTTTCATTGCTTAAAACATCCTCTATCAATATCAAAAGCATTTATGTAATCGTTCTCCAGATGAGAAACAATGTGAATTGGCTGCATTTGTGACATCACAAGGTAGATTCATTTTTATATAACCTGCCCCAGAGCAAGATAACACCTACTGTTACATCATCAGATCAGTGGCTCCACCCACAGTCATTCAGTCAAAGAGAACAGTCCTCACCTGACAGATCAACATCACAGCAACATTGTCTTTGTTTGGGATTAATCCACAACAACATTGCGCAACAGGTTAAAGAGAATACGCTGGTCACACAAGTGGATCTAAAGGCCTTGTTACATTCGCAATATGATTGTGATAGCAGTAAGATGGTAGTCAAACACTGTGCTGTTCCTTGCAGTGGAAAACAAACGTCTTTCCAAATTCATTGGCTAAGACGTTAGCCAATCAAATACATCAAAGGTCCTTAAAGCGGAACACTCAAATTTGTACTTTTTTTTTTTTTTAAATCAAAGGACTTAAAAGCAAAGTGGAACAATGGCATAAATTATTCCTATTATAAAACTATTATAATTACACATCAGAGAACAAAATGAAATACTTAAAAACCATGTCATGACCCCTTTAAACAACAAAGGGCAAAGAAAGAAATCCCACACTGCTCTTAACTGATTAACTTTTGTAACTTTAAAAAGGGTTAATCCACATTTAATTTAGACAATTTTTTTTTTTTTTTGCATTTGATTACTTAAATTTTTAGACCTGAAAACTACTGGTAGCCCAACCTGAAATGTACTGTTTATTTCATTTTTATATGATTTAGGCTAGTATTTTTTTATTAAATGTTTATTATTATTTATTAAAGTTACATTGGACAAAAACAATGAAAACAATAACTAGGCCTATTTTATTTATTACTTTTTGTGGTGGGGCCAGTGATAATTTTCACAGGTCAAGTAAAAAGTTAAACCACCAGCCTGACCAGACCAGTGAAAAAACTCTTTAGTCCTACCTGTTATAGTACCTCCCTCCCATCATGTACTGGTTATTGGGAGTGGGGCTGATCTTAAACCTTTGGATGTTCTCATTGGTACGAAAGAAAAGTGAGTAATCTCCTGGCGTGTTGTCTGACGGCCTGACCAGAAAGCTGCATACCTGGCCAACTGCAGAGAAGAAAAGAAAAAGAAAGATGAAAGTGCATTGTAAGTTCTTCTGAGTACATTTAAATGGTAGTTATGAAAATAGTTAACTATATAAAAGTTATTTTTGAAAATGTATAATTGATTAAATTAATTTGTTGAACACTTATAAAACACATCAAATGTTTGTCAGTAGTGAGTCTAAATGACGTCAAACACTATACAATGCTAATTTTTATTTGGGTGTATGATAAAGAGTTTCATAATGCATACATTTATCAAAAAATGACAACTGTCATTATTTTCTCTTCTCAACTGACATTATTTTTTCTTCTCTTTCTTATTTTCACTGTCATTATTTTCATCACATGCTCATCTTTTTATTGAATATTAATAATGACCACAACTGTAAAGTTACAAAAATAACAAATTCAAAAATCATACACAGTCCAAGAAATGCAGTCTTAGGAAACCATACAATAATAAATCATTGTTCACTGATAATATTCCCTTTAGCCACAGCTCTTAGATATGTTCCTCCATTCTGCATATGGTATGCCGCATCACACATGTTTACCCCACACATGAACCAGATGACAAGCACCACTGAGATTCGAGAGCTGCAGCAGAGGGGTAATAATTATCAGTAAATAACTTGATTCTCCGATTCACAGCTTCTTTTAATAGCATCACTGCAAAAATATTAAAAACAGTCAGCCTCATAATATGACTTACTGACCATTCCAGCACATACTATTTATACAATTCCTTATTTTGTGACAATTATAACAGAATATAGGTTTGGAATGATGTGAAAGCAGGTAAACGATGGAATTGTGGGTGAATGTTTTGTAAATTATGTCAGGATGATGTTTCTAGAAAATGCATTGTTCGAGAGCTACATATTCTTAAGGAATATCTTCAGTTTGGATTGTTGCACAGCAATGTAATATCTCCTGATCAGAGAATATCAATACGGTTTCATGCTAACTGCACAAACATTTAACAGCCAGTGCTTAATGTCACATCCATGTACCTGTCATTAGCAGGTTGTACGCCTCTTGTTTGTTGATCTTCCCGTGGTACCAGCTAGGAAGATGGATAGAAGAGGAAATACAGCAGGAAACAGGAAATGAGACTGTGTATAAGCAGAGCAGAGGGGCCAGCACCCCAGGCCCGATGAGTCAGGAGTGAGTCACAGCAGCCTACTCTGATCTCTCTAAACTGGATCAAGCACTCTTAGCTGCAATATTATGATATCTGCAGCCTGAGTCTTATCCATGAATATACATGTGCTTAAGTGCAGCTTTTAACACAGATTCTGACAGACATTGACTGTGCAATGGCAAAACTAACTCTAACTGCTTGAAAACTAAAAATGAAGAAAATTACTGTCACAATGCTGAAAACATATTCCAGTCAATTTGGATAGAATAAGACAGAACACAATGAACTAAATAAATGTCTAGGAAAAAACAAAAGCTTAAACAAAAATAATAAACAGTAACTTATTTTGAGAATTAAACTAATAAAACTTCACATTCAAATTTTAAACAGGCTAGCATATGCTTACCTCACAACCACAGTGTTGTGAGGTAAGAACAACAATTTAGAAATGAGCATTATTTTAGCATGTATATTACTTAATATGTAATTAAAGATATTTATATTCTCTTTTATATATCTGCTTTTATTAAAAGTTTAAGTTAAGTTACGTTTTATGATGTTTACTTTTACTGCTATTCCACAGTTGCAGCTAAAAATGTATAGACTAGGATCCAAGTTCACTAATTAAAAGTAAACTTACATTTTTCCCTCATGGGGATCTTCTTCTCGTCCCTGAGAATAAATTCAAAGCCATTAAACTAACTCCTTAGGAAAATTAAAGAAAGAGCTCATAACAAGACAATACTTAAAATTCTTATATACAGAGACACTTACCACCTCCTCCACAAGATCATCCACTATAAGGCCCTGTTCTTCTGTCCGAACATTGCTAACCCACATCCAACCATCTTCCAGTTCATTGTGAACGATAAACATGTCTCCTTTAAGAAAACTTAAAAGACACAATAAATTAAGCATGTATACACAGTCATTATATATTAATATAATAAAAAACATTTGCAACTGCTACTATCATAGCTTTATCTATGATAAATACATTGCAAAGATAAACGTTATACTAAACGGACATCTAGATCCTCTTTTGCGAAGACTAGTACTGGGTGGATAGTAATATGCTTTGGCATTTTGCTTTTAAAATTATACAGTGACTTGGGGTGACAGGATGTCAAATGTGGTTTGCAAAACTAACAACTGAGGCAGTAATTAGTCAGCCATATTATCTATTTATTGATATTTATATCAGACAGGATTTTATTTCAGCTTATTTTGTGATCTACATTGCAATATCTACATGCAAAACTAACAGGTTTGGGTGATGAATGTCATTAAACAACACAGAGAAAAAATATTGTTCTAATCAGAAGTTACAGTAACATAACTAACTACACACTAATTGGCTTGGTGCAATGGGATAAAACAAGTGTTTATACATTTTAGGCAAATCAACCTATGAAATGCTTACTTATATTTGTCTCTGCATATTAGGCTGAAATAGGAGAAAGAATTTTATACATAAACTATAGATTTTTGGGTAACAACAAATTCAACAAGTAGCACACATTCTGGCTAAACATGCAACATTCAATTGAAATTAGTCAGAATGACTAGTTTTTACCTGATTTCATCAGTTTCTGGCACTTTGGTGTATGGAAGTATGGCCCTTACTCGTCTCCTGTCCTCCACTGGCTGCAAAGACATTAAGAGGTTACAGCAACTCTGATAACGCAGAGAATCATGCTGTTTAATACCAAGAATTATATATATTAACAAGATGCTACAGTTAGGACGCCACTATTACTATTAATGAGGAAAGTGCAATGATCGGTATGGCCATTCTACAGCACAGAACAAGCAGATGGACATAGAATTTAGCGGTGTGGAATACATTTTTTTTTACTAGACTATCTCTCTTAAAGGGTCATAATATGAGTATTCACTTTTTCAACTTTACTTAGTTTGTAATATTGATGCTTGAGCATAAACAACATCTACATTTACAATGTTTAAAGTTCACTACAATGGGAGATATTTATTAACTAAATATATATATATATATATATATATATATATATAATTAGACAATTACAATAGATATATATTACCTAAAAGCAGACTACAATAAATAGTGGAAAGGAACTACAGCTCTCTTCCTCCTGGTTTTGTGATGTCATGAGGTCAACTCTGTGACATTTCCGGACAATAGGCGGTTAGCCAATTACAACACACATTGGCCTAACTAACCACTCCTAGCCTATTGCGTAAATCTAAAGGAGAGGCTTTCTAGAACCAGGAACTTAACAGCCCGTTTTAATGAGAATAGAAGCAGCAGGGTAGACAAAAGAAGAAAGACAAAATATGTGGAAAAACATGTGTTTTGTGAAAAACAAAGTATGAACACATATTGTATTGCATCCCAAAAACGTAACCAAGGCCTTGAAAAATTGCACAACACTGGAACACTGCTCACAGCAAGCAATTTTCAGTCCAACATTTACCTGGAATATAGCAATTTACTAATAAAGATGCTGAATGTTACAAAATGGTAAACAAAGGGTGCAATGCAAAGAATTGGCCACAATGTCTATGTGAATAAAGGTTGTAGTGGCAGTGCTTTGCAGCATACTGACTGCATCTGCATAATGTGCTTGCAGCATACACTACTGTCGTTTATACTGAAGGAAATTTATTTATATCGAAATCAAATTTATACTGAATTCTAAACTGGTTGTAACAACACAACACTCTTGTGTCTATACAGTGTAATAGTACATTTACGCATTTGAAGAAACTCAAAAGTATTCAAAGTCCTATCTATTCAATCGATGCATGCATTTCCTTGGAATCAAACCCATGATATGTTTAGATCTTTTCAATCTGTGACATTTCTTTTGGAATTTACCTCTGGAGGAGCCACTGGAGACAACAGTTTTTCACCTTTCAGCAGGCAAGACACATAGCTGTAATAACCAATGAGGTCTGACAGGGATGAAAAGCGCCGCCCACCAATGTAGTAATCTCCACACATCGCAATGATCCTGAACACAAGCACACAAGAAACAATGTGTTTGCTTTACTGCATGAAATTGAAACAGTGCCTGAATAAATCAGAGTGACATTTACTGAGATAAAGCCTGTGTGAGTCATTTCAAATATATTTAACAGAAACAGAATAAATGCTGTTTCACAAATGGTTGTGTTTATTTGGATGTGAGAGCTTTACTGCAAATGTAACACTCTAGGTATGTGACACAAAGATTCTACAATTCCTAACCTTCTATGCTAATAAAAGTCAGATCAACAACACTCCATATACGGACAAGTACATTTTACATCAGCGCTCGTTCATAGCGGACTCGTCATGACCTATACAAGCAATTATAAAAAACGGTGAGAATTGTAACTTGATCTAAATGTCTAAGTATACAATGTTAAACAATAAGAAGTTGGAAACGTGGATCTATTAACACGGCATTCCTTCTTGCAGGTTTTACCTAAATAATAATATTTTCAGCCATATGGAAACACCTAGCAAATCCAGATTTAATCCTTAGGGCAAAAACATCATATATCTCAGAAAAATGACTTTATTGCTATTTTCTAATACATTAGTGCCCAATGTCATATTTTCAATTTTGCATTTAAGCTGGATGACCTCACATATTATTGACTGCAAAGTATTTAGAAAAGCATTTAGCACACCTTTCAAGCTACATGATGAGATATCATTAAAATCCATACCAAACCCAGTGAAAATAAATTAACCCTTACGGTTAAAAACAATGTTCACTTTAGCAAAAAATATTAATATATACAAGACAAACACTGGGACACAAAATGTTAGCAGGGTGTTGTGCACCTAACTGAATTTTTTTTCTATATGAACTGTATTGTCCAGTCAGCACTGATACCTAAAGTGATTGACCACATTGGTCATGCTGAGGAAGGACAGCACAAAGGAGCCAGGCCGGCGGTCGCTCTCTCTAATGAGGTAGCTGCCTGGTGTCCGAGCCTGACGCAATCGCTCTTCTGCAATGGTTCTGTCCAACTTTCCATGGTACCATCTGAAAGAAACCACAAATTCAAGAAGTTAGATATGTATCAGATCTCTGCTTCCTTCTCTTTTTAATCCATCAGTATTGATTTTAGCACAACTTGAAATGTTGCGAAATGCTGTGGTACTTTTCTCTAGTAAAAGTCTCTTTTTGCCAAAGCTGACAAAAAGCCTAAGTTTTGCTGATCTTATTCTAAAATGGGCTTATGATTTATGAAATAGCTTCGATATAATTCTTGTACTGGCTACCGTGTCCCCTGGGGCTTTATGTTGGGTTTATAAATGAGTTTGCAGATTCTCTTTCTGACCTATTGTTTAATGTTGATAAAGCACTGATTGTTGGAGATTTTAACATTCATATAGATAATACAATGATGCATTAGGACTCTCATTTACAGAAATACTAAAATTATTCGTAGTCATGCACCATGTTAAAAGACCCTCTCATTGCTTAAATGTTAAGATAAATTAAATTATATGACATGGAACTGATCTTACTGATATAGATATTATACCTCAATGTCAGAGATTATCATCTTGTTTCGTTTCTACTTCATATTGCTGATGTTAGCCATATTGCTTTACGTTATTGACAGGGCAGGACAATTATCCCAACAACAAAAGACAAATTCATAAATAACCTGTCTGATCTGTCCCACCTGCTCAGTACAGCTACAGACACAAACAAACTAGATGAAATGACTGGCGGTATGGCCTCTGTTTTCACTATTACGCTAGATATGGATGCACCAATCAAAAAGATTACAGAGAAAAGTACTGCTCCTTGGTACAATAGTGCTACTCTAAAGCTCTAAAGAGAGAAACTCGCAACCTTGAGCCAAAATGGAAAATCTAATTTATAGGTTTTTAGAATAGCATGGAAAGACAGTATGTCCTGCTAAAAAAGGGTCTAAAAGCCTTAAAGGCTAAGCACCTCCGGAAACTCATACAAATACAAAAACAATCCCAGGTTTTTAATTAATACAGTGGCAAGATTAAGAAATAACCAAATGTCACCTGAACAGAACATGCCATTAGTAGTATTGATTTGATTGATTTTATGATATTTTTTATTATAAATCTATACAATTATAAATCTATATCTATAGATCTATGACTGTATATGAAAATTCATGCTCAAAATTAATTGCCCCACAAGAAAGTTGCAGTGCTTTACAAACCTAGAACAGGAATAGCTAAATAAACTTATCACATTATTTAAACCCACAACACATGCTTATCAGACCCTGTAACAACTAAACTAGTGAAAGAGCTGTTACCTGCAGTAAAAGAACCTCTTCTCAATATCAGCTCCTCTCTGTGTTCAGGCTATGCCCCAAAACCCTTCAAGCAAGCAGTTATTAAGCCTCCTAAAGAAACTACAACTAGATCAGAATGAATTGGCAAACTGCAGGCCCATTTCAAATATCCTTTTTACAATGCATTCAGAAAATATTAAGACCCCATTTACTAGTTAACATTTTTTGTTGCAGCCTGATAAATGTAAGTAAATGTATAAAAAAACCCTGAAATATTACATTTACCCTTCAGACCCTTTTTGCACCCTTTTTGCAAAGGGTCTGAATTTTGAATTCAGACCCTTTGCATTTTCTGCCATTCTTCTGTGCAAATTCTCTCAAGCACGGTCAGGCTGGATGAAGGCCATCAGTGGACAGGTCTCTCCAGAGATGTTTAAACAGTTTGATAGGGTTCAAGTCAGGGCTCTGGCTAGGCCATTCTAGGACAATCACTAAGCCAGTTGTCACTAAGCCAATCTGAGATCCTTCAGCCCAGTCTGAGATCCTGAGCGCTATGGAAAAGGTTTTCATATAGGATATCTCTGTACTTTCTTCCATTTAGCTTTCCCTCAACCCTGACCAGTCTCCCAGTCCCTGCTGCTAAAAACACTCCCACAGCATGATGCTTCACTGTTGGGATGGTACTGGGCAGGTGATGAGTGGTGCATGGTTTCCTGCATACATAACATTTAGAATTGAGGCCCAGATCGGTAAAGAGCTGCAGTGATGGTTGTCCTTCAGGAACTTTGTCCCATCCCCATAGAGGATCTCTGGATCTCTTGGAAGAGTGCTATTGTGCCAAACATCTTCTATTTAGGAATTATGGAGGTCATGTTCTCTTGGGAACATTCAGTGTACCAGAATGTTTTTGTAGCCTTCCCCAGATCTGTGCCTTGCAAAATCCTGTCTTTGAACTTTGCAAGCAGTTCCTTTGACCTCATAGCTTGGTTTTTGTTTTGATATGCACTGTCAGCTGTCAGGCCTTTTACATGTGTGTCTCCTTCCAAATCAGGTCTAATCAATTTAATTTACCATAGGTGAACTCTAATCAAGGTGTAGAAACATCTGTCAACAATCAAGAGAAATAGTAGGCATCTGAGCTAAATTTTAAGTGTTGTTTGATATATGATTTACACTTTACAGTTCATTGTTTTATTCCAATACATTTACAGACATTTCTAAAATGAATTTAAACAATTGTAGTACCAGGCTGCAGCATAAAACTAAAAAATGTGAAGGGGGCCTGAATACTTTCTGAATGCACTGTATATTTAAAATATTAGAAAAGGTCGCATCCACCCAACTGTGCTCTTTCTTAGAGTTTCTACTATAGATACACTATAGATCATGGCATACTAGTAGGCCGATTACAAAATTACATCGTTAGTCAGGAGCAGGTATTACAGAGATTTAGAGCTTACCTGTCTGACCATTACCATTTTTTTCATCTAAAAGTGGAATCATCTAAATCAACAACAGTATGGCCTGCCACAAGGATCTGTTTTAGGCCCTATGCTATTCTCAATATAGATGCTGCCTCTTAGCAGTATTATTACTGTTATGCCAATATATATTTGTTATATTTCATCACCAGATGAAAACTCAAACAAAAAAAAAACATTCCAAACTGACAGAGTGTCAATGATATAAACTACTGGATGACCTGTAATTCTTTTTAAAACTAAAATTAAACAGAGATTCTACAAACTGGATCAAAAACCTGTAAACAGATGCTTCTAGAATACAGTACCTCCTATTTGAAAATTATCACCTCATCCAACAGTCAAAGACTTTGTCATATTAGACAGCAATTTTTCTTTTGAAAAGCATATCTCAAATGTCACAAAATCAGCCTTCTTTCACCTTAGGAACCATTGCTAAGCTGGGGAACATATCATTCGTTCCTGATGCAAAAAAGCTAGTTCATAAATGTATGACCTCCAGACTGGACTATTGTTATTTACTACTAGGTGGTTGTTCAACATGCTGGAGAAAGACATAAATAAGGGATGTGTCAATGAGGATGGGGCCACATGATGCTAATGATAGAAAACCGAGGAAGGTTTCACTGCGATGGCGGTAATGGCATAAAGTTACTGATAGCAACTCTAACAGTAAAGTGCTGTTACAAGACTGAATGTGTGTTAATGTGAAAAGTCTAACTTTTAACAAAAAGGCAACCAAGCAGACGAGCATTAAATAGGCTATGTAAAATTTAAAAAGTCCATTGCATTTTTCCCAGTGCTTTTGGGTGGCCCAGGCTATCGCTGTAGACATTGTTCTATGGCGCGAGGATGAGCACGCTCTTTATGATCACAAAACTGTGGACGTTTGGTAGAACCTAGAATCGCAAAGTCCACTATAGGAGGTAGAGCATTTTCGCATTTGGCTCTGAACAGCTCTGGAACAGCCTTTCTGACTGTTTGGTGCTTATACATTCTTTCCAAATTCAAATCTAGACTAAAGACATCTTTTTAGCCAAGCATTCACATAATGCATGCCAAAAACTAACATTCCAATTACATTGGATAAAATGTTAATTATTACCTTATTTTAGTAATGTTATGAACTGCAGCTACGCTAATTGTGCTTTATATGCCTCCTGTTTCTGCCTTGGGATACCTATGCAGGGTAGACTTTAGATGACCCAACACTGTGTAGAAAAGATCACGACCTCTGCAAATGCCTTTGGAGGATTGCCATTTCTGCTTCAATACATACACAGCATTAGCCAATTTGCATAATCTGTACCATTTTACTGACAATTTTCAACTCTCGTTTTTCTGTAAAGCAACTTTGAAATGGTATGTATAGTGAAAAGCATTATATAAATAAATGTGAATTGAGCTGTTAAATATAATTCCTGCAAAAACTGCATAGGATTTAGAGGAAAAGCAAGTATGTACTCGCTGTTTCACTCAACAGAGACAGGGCCTTACTGCCGAAGATTTTACTTGACAAAAACCCATCCAGAAATATTGCTCTGAAATGTGCCTCAGTCCAGCATGAAGGCTTAAAAAACTTTTACTGCAAAGCCTAAGCCATTAAAAACATGGAGCTCTTTAAATTAAACAGTATCTTTCAAGGTCTCTTAAAGACAGAAAAAAAAGAAAAACAGAAATACATAGATACATTAATTAAACAGATAGCATCTTATTAATGTTGAAACAGTAAGAAGGCCATGTTCCTCTTCTCTCCATTTTAATTTATTAAATAGACTCATATAACTCAATGGACTCATTAACTCAAAGCAGAGTCCTTTGAGTAAAACTGCACTGTTAGCAGGAGAGTCCCTCATAATTCCCAGAAGATGCATTTTTATGGAACACGTAATATTGAATATTGTTGTAAGGTGTGTTTAGCATGTTTATAATGAATAAAAAAAAATACATAGCAAAAACAATAAATGGCCAAATTAAACTATTTACAGCATGAAGCTAAACTCTGCTAAAGTTCATTTTTTGTCAACTGCCAACTTCGGTGGAAAGTTTGGAACAGTCCATTTCTTACTAAATGATGAGGTTGATTGAAAGGAGAATGCAGAAGGGAATACTTTCTACAGAAGCATTAAGTCGATAAAAACGTTCTGTTTAAAAAAAAAAACATGCTAAAAAAATATTGCGTTAAGGTAAATGAAATGATTGTATCTTAACGTAACAAAACAATTTAAATTGTCACTTCAAAGGAAAACATGGCCCAGTTAGTGGTTGAATTTTTTATTTGCTCCACACAAAAAGTAATAAAAATTTATAAAATTGGCCTAGTTATTGTTTTTTGACCAACGTAACCTTAATAAACAATAAAAAAAACACTTAAACTAATAGCCCAACTCTATTAGCCTAACTAAATATGAACAAAACGATCAAATTGCGAACAACAATACAAATAAATAGAGCAGAACAAATAAAAATTGAATAAACAGTGCTGTTCATGGTTTTTTTTTCAGGTACAGAAATTGAACAAGTAATCAAATGTAAAATAACACGGCACTGTATAAATTAAATATAGATTAAACCTTATTAAAGTTAATCAGTCAAGAGAAGTGAGGGATTTCTTTCTTTGGCCTATGTTGCTTAACGTTAAAAACAGACTACAGAAGGTTTATTGGACTACTGTCACTTTAAGACTGAATTCACGGATACTGTTACACATGCATTTTATTTTTCAACTGTTTACATTCACTTAAGACATAACAGACTAGGTTCACAATGATATTCAATATGGGCATTTTTACATTTTGTGTGCATATCACAGGAAGCACTGTCTGAGATGCGGCTTCTGAGCGAGATGTGTTCAAGATGTGTTGCCTACACAAAACGTCTCAAACAGCATACAAGTATCGAATTAAGTTCTTTTGTGCCTTCTTAGGCTTGAATATTTAAATTGGCAAAGTTTATATAAACACATGCATATGATAAACTTTCGTGATGATGCAGCAATGACCCAGGTCTAACAACTGACAGTTCCATCAACTGTCCTGCAGTCTGCATGAACATTATTCATGCAGGCCCCAGGCCCCTAGGCAGCTCTTTTTGTCTAGCCCTGCAGGGTTTTAAGCACACTGGATAATGTGCCCCATTAAGACTCTGTGGTCACATGAAGCACAGGCTAGTGAAAACACAGACATGGTGGGCTGTATGAAGAGGAACTGTTCCTACATAGTGCACTTTAAGTAGATGAGATGACATTTAAGCTATGAATACTCGCTTGCTTTGAAGGCCTATTTTTACCAATAGACCTTATAAATTGAAACAATGCATTCCTGTGAACCCCTTCAAACCGGGTGTAAAACTTCACACTATAAATCACACTATTTCACTTCCCTCATGACATTCTGGGAAAGTGATAACACATCTGTTACATTTTACAAAGTAGTAGTATTTTGCTTTCAAGCTAGTCAAATATGTTGTCAGATGGGTTAGATCTTGCATTAAACCAAGCAGAACATAAACGTCTGGAGCATGTATCCGTTTTACTAAGGTTAGTGTTTTTTTTTAATTGTTTGAATGCCAAGCAATTAATTTCAGCAACATCTTTTAAGAGAATGACATCAGACTCTCTGAACAGGCCTTTAGGCTAATCATTCCACTGTTCCTGCTTTACAGTGGTGAAGTTCAGTTCATGTGCTGACAAAAGGGCCTATGGCTAAATAACAGATGCCTCTGCACCTCCAGATGTAATACAGACGAGAACAGCATTCGTCATCCTGGAATGCCTAATCGTGTCAGTGCATGATCATTGGCTGGTATCCTCCATGAACAGAAACCATGAAGACAAAATAAAAAAAAAAAAAAAAAAAAAAAAAAAAAAAAAAAAAAAAAAAAAAAAAAAAAAAAAAAAAAAAAAAAAAAAAAAAAAAAAAAAAAAAAAAAAAAAAAAACCCCCCCCCCCCCCCCCCCCCCCCCCCCCCCCCCCCCCCCCCCCCCCCCCCCCCCCCCCCAAAGGGTGGTGGGTTAATCTATCGATTTTTTTTATGATTAATTGTTGATTTTATGATTAATTTATTATTTTATTATTATTCATCAGTAAATTAATTCTTTAGTTAACCTACCACACAAATAACTAATGGGATTAAGCGTTTAACGTTTTTCAAGATCTTTATAAACAATATTAAAAAAAGTCCAGGATGGTTGCATTAGGACTGTTTGGGAGCGTCTTGAAAGGTGAGTTTGAAATGTTTCATTTATTCAGCAGATTACAATATCTGCTTCAATACATGAATAAATTCACAACCGCATTCAGGTAACCATAGCGAAAGAATCAAAAATGGCAACATCCATAATACCGGAAGTTTCATCACAGTTGACAGCACACTATTACATAAATGAGTCCAATCTATCAGATATTTTTTACTTTAAATGCTTTGTAAATGAGTGCAGAAAGTGTGTGATTCATGTGCCTTACAGCTGCATCCACAGCAGCTCCTGTGGCTCTTAGGATGAATGCAAATCATTTTTCTGTCTCTGTGAGTAAACTAAACACATCAGTGTGGCTCTCACATTAGCAGATGTAGCAAACAGCTTGCTGTCCAGTGCAGTTCTGTTCATTCAGTGATGCTTTGTTGAGAACAGAGATCCTAGTAATAGGAGATAGCAAACTTAATCTACCACTGAAATAAATCATAACCGTAAACTTCAATCACGTGAGGAACATCAGCCAATCAGTAATGACAATGGAATCGGTGGCGGGCATTCCACTTCATTCCAGTCAATTACAGTTTACATTGCACAGTTTCTTAGGCATATTTATTTAAACATAAACATCAGATCTGCAGAACTGCATATTGACATCTAAAATGTATAGTATTTAGTTAGACGCTGAGTGCCGGGTACACACCAAGCTGATTTGAGGTTTTGATTTAAAACCTATTTTACATACTACTCACAATTTAAAAGCATTAAAAAAAGGAATCAATCAAAGAACTAACAATTTACTGTGCCTCTAACACCTTCTTTGTAGTGTTTGGGCTATAGTGCAATTTATATACATTTGGAACAAGCAAACATGATGGTCCAAAAGATCAACAATTCAACAGCTCCTTCACAAAGACTGTGGTTAGACATTGGCATCTTAGATAATTTGTCACTCATCAGTTATAGGTGCGATAATATTAATCAGACGATATTTAGCATCTTTTCTTTCAAAATGCATCTGAAGTAGAGTTTTACTCCCTCTTGTTAAAAAACATTGATTGTTAATATTATGAATAGAAACAATAGACTAAAGAAAAATAAGTCTTTACTATTAAAAACTAAAGCAATCAAGTAAAAACAATACAAAACACTGCTCTCCAGTACAATGAACTATACAAGCAAACCCAAAAATATGACACTGTAATAAGAATTATGCAAGTTTGCCTGTAATATGTCAGACGCAAGTAGTAAAGCATGCTTCACGGCTTATTGCTTTAATACAGCAAATTATTTGCTTTTTATGATGTAGTTTTGCGCTGTCATGTTTATAATAGTTGATGGTTTAGAAGACTCATCTTGAACTGAGGCTTTTGTTCTCAGCTCTAATAACTGGCTGGGAGTGGTTGCCAGTGTTTCTAAACAAAGTCTCCTGTCTCATTCAGCTTCAGGGCCAAACTGACTGTATTCGTAAAGAAAACAATAAAAACTCCTCAAATAACATTTCTTCACCTGTTGCTGTCCATGTGTGTTGTGTGCAGGAGCATCCGACACAGACAGCAGACACTTAATAAATTAAAATAATTTAGCCAGCTGCGCTGTCTCTGTCATCTTTTGTGTCTGCTATTCGTGTATTAATGACAGTCATTTTAATGACTACCATACTCACCTCAAACTTACATGCTGCATCACGTTCTGAATGTGTGTGCAGTACTTGACCACAGCATAGTGAATTTGTTGACACTACATGCTGCTTTTTTCCAAGCAGGTGACAATTTATTATTTCACATATTGTTTTAAGATATTGTACACAATATATATCAAACACCACTAATAACTAGCACAACTGCACAAGGCTGTTTGCTACAAAACCCCAATTCATGCAACAGCATGAGACGAGAAATACAGCGGTGGACTGGTAGTTCACTCGTAGAATGTGTAAAATTCAAACAAATATACACAAACCTTATCAAATAAATAATTACCACCATAGACAGAAGCATGTCACCAACTTCATTTGGAGTCTTAATTTGGATGTGTAAAGGGTACAATGCCAGAAAACATAATAAAGAGAAACATAAATAAGAAAACATAATACTGAATCAAATATGAAAAGCTCTGAACCATAAATGAGAGCAAGAAATACACTAGTTAACATATGCTTGTTAACCCGTGTATAGGACATTATGATGACACATTTGCTGAAGTGGTACTTCACACAGAAAATGAAAAGCTCATTTGACTGCAAATGAGAAAGTAGAAGCTTCACTGTTCAGCCACTTAAACCTCACCCTGAAGCAAAAAAAAAATATCTGTCAGCACTTAGATATGTTATGATTTTCAGACAATAGCTGTATTTTTAGATCTGAATAGCCTCAAAAGGAACAGCCTTTTGAATTATTCAGAAAAGCCATGAAAAGATTCTGACAAGATACCATGCAAGCAGCACATTATTCTTCCTTTTTGTTATATCCTCGTGGTTGGATCAATAAAAACAGGACATGGCCTTTTTGGGGATAGTTGCGCCAGCCATCAAGGAAAGATTTGGACCTCTCAATTTCGAACTCTTCATCTCAGAGGAAGTGAGGGCAATACAGACTTGTTGAGACTTGATTAAAGGGTCATATTCACTCTCTCCTGCTCTCTTAAGCACTCTTAACTTATCTTTCTCTCTTGATGGGTCTTGCCTACCTCAAAACACCTCTAAAGATGTTGAGTGACCACTTATTAGCATCAAAGAGCAATGAAATAGCACTGCTTTATTATTCGTGCCCCTTGGACCATGCTGCTAGCTGTCATCACGGAATCGGAGTCCACTATTCTACAACCCCAAATCAGAAAAAGTTGGGACAGTATGGAAAACACAAATAAAAAAAGAAAATAGTGATTTCTAAATTTACTTTGACTAGTATTTCATTGCAGACAATACAACAGCACATTATTTAATGTGTTCCTCGTGATTTTTATTGTTTTTTCTAAAAAAAAAAATAAAAAAAAATTCCGAATTTTGGTTCTTGCAACACATTTCAAAAAAAGTTGGAACAGGAGCAATTTAGGGCTGGTAATCAGGTAAATTGGTTAAATAATGATGTGATTTGAAACAGGTGATGTCAACAGGTGATTGTAATTATGATTTGGTACAAAAGCAGCATCCAAGAACGGTCTAGTCCTTTAGAAGCAAAGATGGGCCGAGGATCACCAGTTTGCCAACAAATACATGAGAAAATTATTGAAATGTTTAAAAACAATGTTCCTCAAAGAAAGATAGGAAGACATTTGCTTATTTCACCTTCAACAGTGCATAACATAATTAAAAGATTCAAGGAATGTTAGGAATTTTAGTGCGTAAAGGACAAGGGCGCAAGCCTAAGCTGAACAACCGTGCTCTCCGATCCCTCAGGTGGCACTGCATCAAGAATTGTCATTCATCTATAAGCAATATCACCACATGGGCTCAGGACTACTTTGGCAAACCTTTGTCAAGTACCACAATACGTAGTTACATCCACAAATGCCAGTTAAAACTGTACTGTGCCAAAAGGAAGCCCTATGTTAACAGTGTCCAGAAGCGCCATCGACTTCTCTGGGCTCGGAGGCATCTGGGATGGACCATCACACAGTGGAAACGTGTACTGTGGTCAGATGAATCAGTATTTCAGGTATTTTTTGGGAGAAATGGACGCTGTGTGCTCCGGACCAAAGAAGAAAAGGATCATCCAGACTGTTACCAGCAACAAGTCCAAAAGCCAGGGTCTGTCATGGTATGGGGTTGTGTCAGTGCCCTTGGTAAAGGTAACTTGCACTTCTGTGATGGCACCATTAATACTGAAAAGTACATAGAGATTTTGGAGCACAATATGCTGCCTTCAAGAAGACATCTTTTCCAGGGACGTCCATGCATATTTCAACAAGATAATGCAAAACCACATTCTGCACACATTACAAAGTCCTGGATGCAGAGGAAGAGGATACAGGTACTTGACTGGCCTGCCTGCAGTCCCGACCTGTCTCCAATAGAGAATGTGTGGCGCATTTTGAAGCGCAAAATGCGACAATGAAGACCCCGTACTGTTGCCCACCTTAAGACTTGTTGGCAGCAAGAATGGGACAAAATTACACCTGAAACACTTCTTCACTTGGTGTCTTCAGTCCCTAACCGTCTTTTAAGTGTTGTGAAAAGGAATGGCAACATTACAAAGTAGTAAATGCTTTACTGTTCCAACTTTTTTTGAAATGTGTTGCAAGAGCCAAAATAGGATTTTTTTTTTTTTTTTGAAGAAAAAACAATAAAAATCATGAGGAACACATTAAATAATGTGTTGTTGTATTGTCTGCAATGAAATACAAGTCAAAGTAAATTTAGAAATCACTACATTTATTTATTTTATTTTTTATTTAACTTTTTCTGATTTGGGGTTGTACACAAGACCAAAATTCAACATTTAACCAAAGACCTATCAGCAAACATTATGATCAATGTCTGAATCCCAGAAATATCACTGGCAGTTTAGAAGTGATGACTAATTAACTTTGCCATCCATGCTTCGGATTGATACATTCATAATAGAATGTTACTAATTTTTAACCACAAATGCATTTACCATCTGGAAACCTGAGCCAATCAAACATTTAGGATACACTGTATTGTTTTTATTGTTTACACTAAAATTCAGAAAAAATACAATTTACAAAAATTCAAGTAAAATTAATTGGCCTAAAAATTGTTGGATGGGAACTAGAGCTGGGTGATACAGCCTAAACATCATCTCAATAGTACTCTGACAATGTTCAAAATATTTTAATATTTGTATTTTCTCTGAAATGGCTTAAAAGGGTGAGTTCCCTTTTTCTAATTTTCAGAGGAAGCATTACTGCAAAGCAGAGAATGTTTAAAAAAAACTCAGGAAAAAGGACATTTTGTAACGGCTGAATAATTTTCATTTATATTTACCAAAACATATCAGTCCATGTGTTCCCTGAGAATCAAACCCACAACCTTTGCACTGCTAACACAATGCTCTACAAATTGAAAATGCTGTTTTGCGCTGAATTTTATATATATCACTCAATAAATCCTAATGTTTGATATAGCACCCAACCCTAACAAAAAATGTCAATAAGAGTGCCGGAACATTTACACAATAAAAAAAATTCACAATATTTCTGGAAAGAAGTCAAAGATCGCAATACAGAAACAATGATTCCATATTCTACCAGTCTGAGCTTCAAGCACCAGCACTCATGTCCCACTTACGCTGAATTCATCCTCTGCTGCATTCTGGACTATCCGGTTCACTCTTCCTCACTCACAAGTATTTCTGCTCCACTGCTGTTGAATCGCTGGGGTCTGTCTCCTCTGCATTAAAAGACATAACTGACAAACCTCAGATTTGGTCTTTGCCATGCCCCACAGAACCTGCTGTTCCATTGGGCTCAACACACGGCTCTTGGGGTCAATGAGCAGAGACTGTCTGCATGTGAAAGGCTCCACCTCACATATGTTCCGCACAGTCTTAGCTGATGCCTAAAAAGTAAAACAATCCCTGTGCTGTCAGAATACTGCCTTTTCTAAAGAGTACTGGAGAGTTGAGCCCCTTTCCTGAAATATTTCTGATTACTGGAACATGCCTAGTCTGCACTACTTGCTTGATGTCCTTCCTCTGTAAAGGCAGTCACTCAAATGATGCAAAGTATAAGAATGAAAAGGCTTGGCGAGGAGAGCAGGCAGTGTGAGAAGGGAGGGGATGAATGGGACACTGAGATTGGTTGGAGAACAGCAAAAGCTTACGAACCCCTAAAAGACTTCCGTGACAATTATAAACCCCAAAACCTTTGAATTTAATCAAATGTGAACTTGTCAGGTGCACACTTATTTTGGTAGAAAAAGTCACACTCTTTGAAAATAAGTAAACTGTGCAGGACGGAACATCATTAACATTTGTGTATGTTCAATGACCAACTATTATGCTAAATGCTTGGACTAGCAATATAATTTTTTCCAAGCTGGAAAAAGGTGGAAAGAATAAGGTCTGGAAGCAGCTTCCAAACAGCTTTGTTTTCCTTAACATATGAAGTGTCACAGCTTGTTAGAGTCAGCACATGAGAACTGTCCTCTTGCGCACAGATGGATGACTACAGAGCCTGTCTTCAGCGAGTAGTGTGCAGCAGAACTCGAAATGGGGTCACACACAGGAAGATTATACATCCTGAGCACTGTAGACCGAGGAATCTTGCCATTAACTGAAAAGACCTATGTGTCTTTTAAAGAAATGAAAGTTACTGTTAGGTGATGGTTAAAAGGTAAAGGTCTGACATATTATGTTTTGACTACTTAAATCTTAAACTTAATCTGAATTTATAATTGACAAGTTAATCTTACATAGTATTATTGGCAACTCACATTAGTAGTCAACAGATCTGGGTTTTGTCCAATGCCAACAAAAATATCTAGAGAGGAAGGTGGCTGACAAAATACTGCAATGTTTAAAGGAATGTTTATCTTATTAGATTTAAATGCTGACTTAATGTACACACTTCTGTTAATCCAATCAAATATGATTATAAACTGTCCTGGTAATCTAAAAAAAAACAAATATCAGCTGATTAATTGGCTTTAAAGAAAAACTGAATATTATGACCAATATTCACGCAATCTTATGAATATGTCATGGGTCTGGACATTCTCTAAAAAGACATAACCATACTATGTCTGATATCAGCAAAGAAACAATATCAAACACACTTGAATCCTGGTGCTCAGATGTTTTAAAACAAGCAACTAGGAGATGCAGGTTAAGCATAAATATAGAAGACATTTCAGGAATCACTTCAGATATTTACAAAACAATGCTTAAGGAAAACTGCTGCCTAAATGAAAAAACACATGGGTCACATTACATTTTGATTATCACTTTTTCAGGAGAAAGAAATACTTGCTTCCAAAATAGTAAATAATCATCCATGGCATTTAATAAGTAATTCATTATTTTGTAGAGGGGGATCAAACCACAGTTTGTCTCTCCTGATATAAAATATCTTAGAAAATATTTTTTCCATGTCATGTAATATTTTTTGTCTTTCATCACTATTTAAACAACTTTTTAAAAAACCTACAATTTTAGCCAGAGAAGTAGGAGAATTTGAGACAGAATGACCCATATTGCCAGACTCATGAACAAAGTGAGATTGGATAAGTTGCTTAAGTCTATTTAAAAAGCCTTTGTATAAGCCTTAAAAAGCCTAATGTATAAGCCTTTCCTCATTGCATAAAGTATGCATGTTAGCACAGCTACCAGTAGTCTGCACAGCTCAATGTGCCAGTTCCCATACCAAAGACCTTAGCCCTTGAGCGAGAGCACGTTTGGTGAGCAATTTCTTATCTAGCAGACAAAATATGTATTGCTGTTGATTTCCAAATCAAACTGTCTTTCTCCTCAGCTTCCCAGCTAAACTGTTAATGACTCAAAATCCTTTCTAATCTTCATGGAACTCAAATTCAGCTTGCTGATTCTCCATATTGCTGTTTGTATCAAGCTCTGTCACCCTTTTTATCTTTGTTAGGCAGCAGAAAGCATCTGTGTATTCTTTATTCCACTGTTGGCATGGTTTATGAATGAACTGCACAGCAGAGAGGTGTGAATGATCACAGATGCTTTTTTATTTTTTTAAGTCAGTTTTATTTTTAGTCCTGTATTCTGAGAGGCAGGACCTCATCCAACCCTGCTGCTGTTTGCTCAGCCTAGTGCTGTGTTTACACTAAAACAGCACTAATGCAGCAGTCTCATGTAAAACAAGAAAATTAAAGTGAATCTGGAAATTATGAAATCAAAGGAGCATAACTGTGCAAGTTATGAATTTAGAAGGTGCATAAGATCTTTCACCCAAAAAGATTAAAATCACACATATAAATAAAGCAGAATGAATCTCCAATGTGACAAAAATCATGCTGTATTACAGTAATGAGAATGATCATTTAACATAAAAGAAATGGTCAAAGTGGAGGTTAGGGTTTCAATACTTAAAATGTTTAACAGTTTAAAAACAATGTTACAATGCAAAAAGTCTTAATGGTCACAACTGCAGACCTTATTTCTTTATGCAAAATTTAATTCCTCACTTCCTGACATATGATTAAGACATTTCTTGATTGTATTTTTACTTAATACAGCTACACCTCATGAACCCTGCTAGCAGTACGTCACCTGCATAGCACAGGACAAATACATGCTTCCTCTTCACTGCAAAGGCGTTGCACTTTAAAGAAGTGCACTCAGCCATAAGCTGACACAGACTTCTATAGTGCCACAGGCTAAGCTATTTTGAGCACATGAAGGCTGAAATGTGAATAATAATAATACATCATTGCAGTGAAAGTTCAGCAGTTGCTGAATGCATTCAGTAATATAAGCTTATGGAGCTCAGCACTGGTGCATCAGAGAACACAGCTGAACCTCATAGGCAGTCCTGTCTGTCAGAGTCAATCAGCTGGAAGCCCTGAGAAAACTTTCATCCTAATTGGGTCACCAGTCTACTGCAACAGTGTATCTCAGGAGCTAACAACCGTGTACAGGAGAGCATCAGTAAACCAATCACAGGTCTAACACAACATCATTGCTGCATATCTACTGAGAATTTTATCATTTTCTATTTTGCACTATTTTTACAGTGAAAACAAAGCATCACAAATAACAATCTGTGATGGTGAAAGCTATGCAAAAACCAAAGGCATTGAGTTCAGTGAGAACTTCAGATACTCTACAGCCCCACAGTTTCTGTGACAATTCAAAAATACAGCAGAGAACATGATATTAACTTAAATCATTAAATATTATAGAAATATTGCTTGATTCACAATCAAGCCGGTGTGCTGGTATGACAGTGTTAGGCCAGTGTGACAGAACAGTCGCTTGTACTTATGTACTTCATTGTTTTGTCAAAGCTGTGTAAACTATTTAAAGTTGTTCTGAAAGATTTAGCTGGAATGGGTTGAAAATTATAACCAACCAAATCACTGTATATCACTCTTTACCAGCAAAAGCGTGTTCATGAATTTATTGCTGTCGTCACTGTTGAGTCCTGAGATGGGAGCCACTATTGATAAATAAACAATTATCTTATGAACATGACTGTTCTTTAGTTTAACTAATAAAAATAAAGGATAAAAATAAATTTAAAAAAATCAATATGGCTTTTACTTTGTGTTTGTTTAGTTCAAACATTATCAGCCTGCACCACTACTGTGTACTGACAATTGTATTCAGTCAACCACCACTATAAATGCTGACTCAATATAACTGTGGTTTATACACTAAAAGCAGTTGCTTGTATTTATCAGCATTTATTGTTTCACAGTTTTTTTTTACAGAACAAAGGTCTGGATACATGAATGGCCTTTAGAATAATCTACAGAGACACTGTTTCCACTCAAAGATATGTTAATGCTATTAACATATCAAAACTACCACATAAAGCAAATGAAGTGACAGTATATAATGGAAACCCTTGACAAGCCAACTCACGAGTTTGAAACTACAGTTCCCATGATGAAATAACACTTAAGTGGTAAAGTTATATAGCTGAAGCTATAATACAATAACAATCTAAATGGCATAAGTGCATAAGAACGAATAACCCTGGCATACTGTTAATAATGAGAATTTGAAAGTAACTTTATATAAACTGTAATGTAATACTAAATGTAATGGTAAATATAATGCCTATATGGATTTTTATCTTTAAGTTGCACTTCTACAGTTTTAAGGAATTCTTGTCAATAGCTGTCTCAACCCTAGTGGGTATAGCCCTCTAAATGCTGTCTACATAGGACAGTTTGCAAGGTTTATAGACATAGCCAACAAACTGGCCAAATAGCAGGCCTACAACCTCTGACACGCCATATAAGAAGTGCTTTCCTATCATGAATTATTGGCATAATGCACGTCTATGCGAGAGTACTAAATTAATACTAACTGGTTCGTGGGCGGTGCGTAGAGGGGGAAAACAGCCTCCTCTTCTTCATACTCCGGCCCATCCTGTTGATCACTTTCATCCACACTCCCGTGCGCCCCGAAAACAGGCGGCGGCGGAGGGGGCGGTGGTAAAGGTGGGAAGACCGTAGGCCCGTCGGTGGGAGATATCCGGCTGCTGCCTGGACCGTCTGAAGAGGGAGATTCGCACCCAGCATAACCGGCTCTCCCCGTAAGATCTTCTCCAGCGCTCGGGTAGATCATCATGTCAGGATCCGTAACCCGCACTCGAACGGGTTTGGAGTAAAGGGGACAGTGGGTCGAGTCGGGGCCTTTGCTGCCGTCCGAACCCCTGTCCTCGCCCCTCAACTCCATGCAAATAATAAGAAGAGAGCCTAAGCTTCTTCTTTACCTTCGTTAAAGCGTCTTCTTCCAGTCTTTTCAAGCAAAGGGAGAAAGTTTCCTGGTAAAGGCAGGAGCGCACACGCACTCTCACGCTGGGCCAGCTCAACTCAGTGGCTAGCACATGAGTTAGGTCTTCATTGTTTCCTGAGTCTTTACAAAGAGAAGAAGGGATCTTCAAAAATAATGAAGCGTGAATGTCCAAGCAGATGAGATGCAGATTACCGAGTTCCCAGTTCGGCCTGGTGTCAGTTGTGGTTTGAAGCCCGCGGGAATGTTTGCTTTTATTGTCAGTCTTTTTCGTGGTTATTTTGTTTCCAGTGAGTTAAGAAATGCTCAGATCTACTACTTAAAGCGATTTTCAAATGATCGCCGTTTTTTGACACGCTTCTCCTCATTCGACCTCGCCAAATGAGCGTGTTATTTTCGTAAATTACCTTTTCTTGAGATTGCTAGACTGGTGGAACATTTGCCACAGCTGCTCCCAGTCCCACTCCTTTCCCTGCGCGTCCCCGCTCATGCGCAGACCCGACTAGCAGATCGTCGAGCCGGTTCATAAAACGCGCTTACACACATTCGTGGATCTGAAATCGACAGGGAGCAATCGATAGAGAGAGCCTGATGATAGAATTTATCTTAGCGAAGATTAGTACATACAGGGAGTTATGGCTGATTCTGACCCTCGTTTATGTTTGCCTATTTTTACCGCAGCAGAAATAATTCCCCAGGTCCATATTTTGTCATTCTATAGGCTATATACAAACTTAAAGAATTATAGATAAGATATAGAAACACTACGTTGTTTCACATATTTACATTTACTTTATTTTTCCACAGAAGCTTTTACTGATAGGTTCTTTACAAACACTAGAAATTTGACTGTAGGTGACAGCGCGCATAAAAGGAGCAGAAGAAGAACAAATAAAAGTCAAAAGAATTTAAAGTCAAAGAAAATGTGTATAATATAAAAAGAAATACAAATGACTAGAATACATAGGGCAACACACAAAAAAATGCACGTACATATATGTGTATACTACTATCTCCTACTGGATAAAAAAAATCCCATGCAATAAGGTGAAAATAGCAGTAATTGTAGTACTAATTATTTTATTTAGTCTATAAAAGACACTGGTAGCCCATCAAAAGTGGGGTTCCCAAAAGAAATCTGTCCTGTATCCATGAATTGTAGCAACATCCTTGTGTATTATCATTATTTATAGTTTTTACTTTTATTTTTGGCAGTCTCATATATTCTTTTGTCACCCAGAGAGATTTTAACAACCATTTTAGTCATATAGTAACAAGGCTTGGGTTCTTGTATCTGGTTAAATGTTACCCCTGTTAAATGTATTTAACAAAAATTATGCATTTATTTGTTATGTATCACTCCTTACAGTTTTGTTCCAGATAAGTTTACAAATATAATGCTATAACTGAAGTGGTGTTTATATGACTACATTTTAGGCCATATTTCACACCTCTGCTTGAGTTTAGGTACAAATGTTACTGATGTATGCAATCAGGAACTGTAGCCATGGAAACTGAGGGCTTGCAGATGAATCTGTGTTCATTATTCATATGGTATAAAGTCAAAACATATCTGCTTCCAATATTGAGGAGACTATATAAAGCTCAATGACATTTCTCAAATGTCAGAGTAAGCAACCAAAACTTGCCTGTACATTGCTGTAGACATCCCTAGAAGCTTTCAGTTAGAGGAACCATGAACAGAAGTGCCCTCAAGGACTGAAATAAATGTTCTTCCTATAATTTCACCCGTACTTACCTGCTTATCCAGTATTGGTCAGAATAGTTACATACCAGTCAGACATAATGTGTCACCATAGTATCTAATTTACTTTGCAGTTCAGCATATACAGTAGCGTGCAAAAGTCTAGGCACATTAGCTGGCTCACAAAAAAACATTTGTCAAAGATAGGTATTCTACTTCTTCTATTTCAGTGTGTCAGTACAAAATAGCACTTTTAGAGATTCAAATCATGAAGGACTATTTTCAGCAAAAAGACAAGTCCTGCAACATATGGATACCCAAGAGCCCTGATCTCAACATCAAATCAGACTGGTATTACACAGAGAGACAGAAGCAACTGAGACTGGCTGAGTTCTTAGAAGTACTGTGGCAAGCTCTCCAAGATGCTTAAAACAACTGGCCAACTGCCTTTAAAAGTGTTTATTGCAGTTTGTAAGAAGCTGAATGATAAACAAAGATGACTTATGGCATTATTTCTGAAAACATATTTACTTTACAGCATTATCACAAGTACCTAAACATTTGCGCAATACTGTTTACAGTAATAGTAATATAAGTAGTAAACATTTTTGTTTTAAAAGTGTTTTTGCCCTTCCTCATTGATATTATATAGTTAGAGTCACATTCTATATTCCTCATTTTAGCATATATTAAAAATGATTCCTCTACTCTTTCTTTCTAGTAAGTATTAAATTGTATTTAACACAACTTTATAACAATGTAATGTAGTTTAAATACTGCCTTAAAATTATAATAAATGTCGAGCTTGCAACATATAAATAATGTTAAATATTTATACTTATGTTATTTCTTTCTGTAATTCTTTTTACAATTCCTAATTGTTTCCTCTTTCCTTAGAGCCTACAGTGGTTCTCAAGCTTGGTATAAGGGACCCTCAGCACACTGTACACTTTGTAAGTCAGATAACATATAAATCTGCAGTGCTGTGGGTCCCCAGGAACAGGAGTTGGGAACCACGGTTCCTGTGTTATGTGACTATTTAAGTTCCCTCCAAGTGACCCAAGCCACTGACAAGTTTTCAGATAGGCTAGCTTTTAGACTCATGAGAGATTTTGTATTTAAATCAGCCATTACAAGTTCAACACTTGTACATTTTCTTATATTTTTCTTTATATTGTTACTTTACCCAGAAACCAAATGTTTACTTACTGAGAACATGTAGTCAAAATAACCCTATCATTTTACTTCAATTTTATTTTAGTCAGAACACTGCAATGTGCTGTCAGGAAACTGTACAAGATAAATACTCAGTATTACAATCTGTAATAATTTATTCCTTTGTGCTCAACATAAAAGTGAGGCAGTGTTGTCTCAGTGGTGTGATTGGGCTGCGCTGCTGGAAGCCAGCTTGTGTGGATGATTTGTAGTGAAGAGGGATGGCTCTTTGTCCTGCTGTACAGGCTGCTGCTGCCGTGGCATCTGCCAGACCCAAGATAATGAGATTCAAAGCAGGATGCAGCTAATCGTCCATCTTACAGAGTAAGCCCAGCAGAGGAGTACAGGCACCTGCTGAGGAGTACTAGCCTGTCACTTTGTCATTGTGGACATCTTTCTTTTTATGAGTATGTGTGAGTAACATAAGCTGGAAACACTGAGAAGTATTGTAAACATTATTGTGTGGGATCTCCTCCACCACAAGTAATATCTAGTAATATCAAGTAATACTAATATGTAGATATAGTCTGCTTTAGCAATAATCAGGTCATGTTTTGTAATAAAAACAATTTGGTTACAAAACAACTTACTGCTGCTTTACTCTCTTTGATTGTTACTACTCAGGCTAAAAGGTAATGAAACACTTGAACCACACTTAATATTAAACCAGGTGGTGACTGCAATCAAATTATGCCAACATGTACATAATGTACAAATTACATTGTACATTAGGTACAATGTTCACTTATGGAACCCAGCAGAGTATTCACATATTAATATTGACATGTTTTATAACCATATATAGCACACCATATATAACATATAATGTTTTATAACCATACATAACACCATATATAACGTGTGTATCTATTATTTTATAAATATTGTATAATTTAAAACCTAACAAACTTATTGTTGAATGTTTGGGATTGTATGCTTGTAAAATCTTTTTCATAAATAAATGCCACAGTTTGATAAATTATCTGTGTAAGTGACATGCATATGTTTTAGGTTTTGGGGCCACTAGCCAACTTTATACAATGCAATGTGACTGAACCATGGTTTTAAAAGAATCCAACAAGCACTTCCCACACGAAGGCATAAAATCAGTACAGTCAAGCCCAGCATTATTCTCAGGCCAAATGTCAATGATTTTTTTCTACATTATTATAAAAAATTAAAACGCCCTGAGTGACATGGAAAGTCTAAGTCAGGAAGTGCCTGTAGGGAATTTTAGCATTTTCACTTTTTTAAAGTCCTGAAAGGAAAAAATGTCCAAAAGTAGACAGTGTCCTTATAAAAAATGAACGTGAATTTTATATTTTTAAAATGAGAGAGCTCCATGAATGTTTAAGTAGACTTCAAGCCAATGCACTGAAGGATAAGGATGCTTTGGCACACAGATGAAAAATTCTGGATATGAACAAATTAGGGTCAAATCATCAGCAGTGACTTTGAGATCTTAGGATCATTATCCAGTAGATCTGTTTAGATACATCCCATATTTCCATTTTTTCTGGTAATCGTGTTAAATTGCATCCTTGCCATTCAATAAATAAGTTATAGATGTCATATGTATACACACAATTTGTCTTGCTAGAGCCCTTCAAGACCAACTACATCTCATTTTATCTTCATATTCCACATCATCACCCTTGAGATGAACCACATATTTCACATGTGACAATTATCTCCTCTTCGTACCTCTGTCATCACATGGATGCACCATATAATGTGTGTACAAGGCTGACAGGCCACAGCAGTTCAGGAGCAAATGTGTTTGTCGGTGTGTTTTTTTACAGGTTCTGTATGAGTTTGTCTTCCATATCATTTTAATTGGGTGTCTTACACCACAGTCCTTCTCTTAGTTTCAGTCTTCCCATGCTTGTCTTAATTCAAATGTGCTAGAAAATGTATGTAGCATCCACACCACACTTACCAGTGTTCCCCTGGGGGACTTGGAAAAGCAAATAGGCATATACCCATAATGCTTTGCTTCTGGGCCACCTCAGGCTTTACACAGTGTTATATTCTTTTATATTGGTCTGCAATTAGATTTTTGGTTGCTCTTGCAATGGCTTCATGAAAAATTTATAAGGGACAACAAGTGCTACACAACATAAGTAGTGTATAAACAATTTGTAAAAGCAAAGAATTTGTAAAAGCAAAGACAATTTTAGCATGTATAATAAAATATAATCAAATTACATGGGGGATAGTGTTTTGTGTCAATAACTGAATGTGACAATTATGTGCATTTAATTGTCTTTTCAAACATAAATACCATTTTGTTTAATTGTGAAAAGCAACCCTACAGGAACCAAGCCACCCACATAACAGCAGATGTTTTCATAGTATTTTTTTCCTGAGGGAAAAAGAATGAAATAGAGCAAGATGTGTGCTAATCTAAATTATCAGCATGCTGTGCACATAACATGTACAATTTGCATGGTGTTCAGAGAGTAATTACACCAAACAGAACTTTGTCACACTTAATGACACGTTAGCTTAACTGATTGGGCTATTTTGGAAGCAATTACTTTTAGAGAGGGACAGTTATGTCGAGATGTTGGAAAAACATTCTTTGCAGTTAAAAAGGAAAAAATAAATACTGTAAAGATGGTTATAGAAAGACGCACTGTGAAAAACAGTACAAAACACTGTCAAATCTCACAAAGTCCTCTATATTCTTAAAATCAAGTAAACATATTGACATTTTTTATTGAACCATGCTTAGTAAATTTTTTAATTACTGTTTATCACAAAAAATAGCACTTTTAAAAGTGTTAAACTTTTGAAATTAGGTTTTTTACTATGTGCTAATTCAAAAGAATACATGTTGTTAGCAATCACTGTTCCAAGTCCTATCTGTGTTTTGTTGCAGTGTAATTCAATTTCTTGTATGCAATCAATGTCCATGACTATATCAAAAGCTTTACACACACACACAAACGCATAGATGGAGGAAGTTTTGTCACTTTGAGAAATGCATTTTATGGCACCATGCCAACAGCAGAACAGTTTTAATGGAATTTACAGATTCATCCCAGCATTCTCTGCACGAGCAGCCCACCTCTATTTCCATCTGGGGTTGCCGTGGCAGGACTGACAAGAGCATTCAGGCAGCCTGCAAAGAGTTGTCATCTCTGGGAACACTTTCCTCCTCAAATTTACTTGTCTGAAATATCAATAACATGTCTGACTGAAAGGGTTTAACAGAAGACAAGCTTTTGCTTCTGAAAATCAATCATCAGAGAATCAATGCTTTAAAGCCAACACATAATCAAAATTGACCCAGATTACTTAATGCACATTCCTGAACAAAACGTCATCCGTACACCGTATCTGTCTATCCACCCATCCATCCACCATCCATCCATCCATCCATCCATCTATCTAATATCTATCTACAAAGTCACAGCCCTCCCCCACATGGGTCACTCCTGCTCCCCAAGTATAACCCGGTCATCAGATGTGTGAAACCCACAATGAGAACTGTTAAGATCTGGCTTCCCAATAGAAGTCCTGGGTGAACAGAGAGGTTTGCCTCCTGCTCAAAGCTAGAGATATAGCCTTCAGGCCTACTTCAGCCAGAATCAGTGTTCCAGCCAGGCCAGATTTGAAAGAAATAAGGAACACTTAAAGGGTATGTGGCAAGCTGCCCAGGCTACAAACCACCCAGTACTGTACTCCCTCCAGTCTGCCACCCTCCCTAATAGCTCAATCATTTCTATGCTTGCTTTGACAGAAACAACAGGCAGTCTCCCCCAGGGGGACTCAAATTTGCGAGTTTGCTAGGCCGGGTGAATGCAGAGGCTGCTGGCCCAGATAGACCTGTTTAGCCATAAACACAATAATCAAGTTTGCAGATGACACCTTGCCCCTTGTGGTAAAAAATAAAAGTTTGCAGATGTACACTTTAGGTCTGATCAGAGATGACAAAGAGTCGGCCGACAGGGATGAGGTACAGCACCTGGCTGTGTGGTGTGCCACCAAAAATCTGGATATAAACACCCAGAAGAACAAGGAGATTATTGTGGACCTCGGACTAAGAATCATGCACATACCCCCATCTACATCAACAGTGCTGTAAGAGAGCGTGTGTTGAGCTTCAAGTTCCTTGGCATCTCTGATGACCTCACATGGTCCCTAAATACCTCCACCCTATTCAAAAAGGTGCAGCAGCGCCTTTTCTTATTACAGAGTTTCAAGAAAGTTCACCTGTTCCCAAGGATACTTGTGGACTTCTACCGCTGTACCATTGGAACCATACTTACAAACTGCATCTCAGTCTGGTACAGCAACTGCTTCGCGTCAGACCACAAAGCACTCCAATGGGTGGTAAAAACTGCCCAACTAATAACCAACATTCACTTATCTACCATCGAGGACATTTATTGCAAGGAACATCATCAAGGATGCCTCCCACCCTAACCATGGACTTTTCACCCTCCTCCAGGCGCTACAGGAGCCTACGCAATTGGACCACCTAATTACACCTGCACTGGTTCCAGTACTTATGAATTTATGATCTATCTATCTATCTATCTATCTATCTATCTATCTATCTATCTATCTATCTATCTATCTATCTATCTATCTATCTATCTATCATATATATATATATATATATATATATATATATATATATTTATAGTTATCAAAACAGTGCCCTTATGAATGATTGCGTTATGCATTTATGCATTTTCATTATTCAGGCGCATTAGGTATATTAGGAACAGGCCATGGGGAGAGTAAGTGAGAAGCCCTGTCATTTGCCCCTTGACAATTGAGACAGCTAATCTCATCTCCTCTTTCTAATGCTATACCCTTCCCCCAATACACAAACCCCAACACTCCTGTGCCAGTGGCAACATGTGCATCCCAATCAGTTTCGCTCTTACTTTTAAGCACCCACAGTATTATTCATGAGTTTCTTAAGGTTGCTGTCAAATCACATTGAGTCCACAGGAAGGCTGACTTCAAATAATAGAGAATCCCCAAGATATGTTCTGAACCAGCCTCCCTAATTTGCCTCATGCAGTGAAGTCACTACTCAGTGTTCACCATTTAGTCTTGATGTTAACTGTAATTTGCAATGACAAATATAATAATGACACATTTCCTCTCATATTTAATGATGGAAGAAATAGCCATAAGCCACTGATCATGCTTATAAATAATACAAGTGTACTTAAATAAGTATCTAGTGAAATATAGAGCAATATAGAAATATAGAGCAACTAACTAGAATAGTTCATCACTAATTATCACTAGTTTGAGCTAAACCACACAGTGAGTTAATACTGGCCTTTGTCATGGGATTCTATCACTTGCAACAGTGACTTGCAGCCGATCAATCACAGAGCTTCTCCAGATGATTCAATAAAACCACTCATGAGGAAACTGGATCAATGCATTTCCATCAGACAGTCGATGCACAGTGAGAGAATGTGAACGGCCATTTTAAGACTTTGCTCAATGATCCTATGTTGTATTTATAGTGTATGACATAACTCTTAGAAAAACAGACATCTGTACTCTCACATTCATGCTGACCATATGTACAGCCATACGTTTCATCTAATCTGGAGCTGCTAAGGTAGTTCTCATCTTTTAAATGTTCCATGTGGTAAGGGAGTCTTAAACTCACCCACAACTCTGCAATATTCATATTGCAAGATGATTAGATGCAGCTCCTTTTATCTAAGTCTGTTGTTTTTATTTGTTTTATTGTTTGCCAGGTGAAAGTCCTAATTGCAAGTAGTGCACGTCCCCTTAAAAAAGCCATATTGGTCAAAAATTTATGTCTGTAGCATAAATGATGTGGTGAAGTCTAATACATTAGTTTAGGGAAGAGGTCTCCAAAGAGGTCCACAGATCTACAGAGTTTAACTTCAACCCAAGGCCTTTGGGACTGCTAGAAACATCCAAGGTGTGTTGGAGTAGGTTGGAGATAAACTATGCAATTCTGTGGATCTCCAGGAAATTGGAGTTAGGGGTTTATTCAGGTCTTTACAGTTTAAGGAAAATTGTGATGAAAAGTGTTCTCAATGCAGTGCTAATAAAGAACAGTGTTGTATAAACGTGCACGTTATTAGAAGCAATACAGTATGTTTCTACATAGCTCTGTGACATTTCTTTCTGTGAATATAAAAATGCAAACATGTATAACACGCATTTAGCAATTTAGTTTGTGGTTCATTATTGCACTCTTGCCTATTGTGAAAAGCACTAATTATTTGAAGGTAAAACACACCCACAGCAGACTGCGTCTGTTTCTTTTCAAACATCTGAAACTTCGAGCTGCTCAATGTGAAATTCTTATTTATCATCCTTGACTCTCTTGTTCAGTTCTTGAGACAAGTAGTTTGACTAAAGAAGCATCAATGACCAGCAGCACTTTATGGAGCTGTAAATAAGTTACCTGAATGTAGCAAGAAGTTTTTAGGAAGACTCTCTGATAAAAATGGAGGAATATGCTGAGGGTGGAATTTGTATGTGATTTAATATAGGACACCTTCCCGCTTCCCCAGTCATCCTCTTTAGTATTAAATAAGATCAAGGAATGAAAGTTTAAAAAACATCCAGAAGGAATATATATTTTTTAGGTTAGGTTTAATCTGAAGTAAGGAAAAGTAAAGGCCTTTAGTTGTTTTAAATAGGATTTAGTCATATTTTAAGTAGAATTCTTTAGCATTAATGTTTTGGCTGCTCAAAACAATGTCAGTTACAGTCTCAGTTTTTATGTCTTTGTCTCTTGGCCTTGTTTAAAGCACAGGGGAAAAAAATCTGTACCTCCTCATTACAAAAAAAGATATTCTTCACATACAAATGTTTGTTCTTGTTGGATTAACAACTTGCTATTATAATTTTAAATGTGGTTTAACATATATGAAGTTAAGGGATGATTTATTTTTCAAGAACAGTTTATATAACAAATAAGAATCTCCATCAATTGCAATATTAGCAGTACCCATGACTGCTTGTCTTACACTGAGGTACACTACCTCATTACTAAGCATGCTCTTGTAATTTGAAGTCATGTTCTCTGCTTAAAAACTCTGCAGGGTAAATGTTAAACAAAAATCATAAAAATAGTAATAGTGTATTTAAATCATTTTGACATCAAAGTGTGGTGAATAGAAATAAATCCCTCTGGAAAGACTGTGTACAGCATGGCATCAAGAACACGAACAAAGCCAAACAAAGGGATCAGCTAAGCTGCTTTGCGTTATCTATCTGGCATCCTGTTACCTAAGCCAGTTCCTAATATTGATCTTAAAATGGCCTGTTTGTTGTTTGTGCAGAACAAAAGACTAAAGAATAATACTGTACTATAATATCAGTGTACTAGACAACCAGTGTAGGAAATATCTAAAACTAACATTTATTGCATATTTGTAGATATATTGTAGGAGTGTGTGATGACATATTTTAAGCGTGGCAGTATGTTACTTTGCAACATATTGGCTGATTGTTTTAAATAAAAGAATACTGCTATTTTTCTGTATTACAAAGGAAACATTTAGAATAATTGTAAAAATAAACATTTAAGAAATTCTTTTAAAAAGTATGTGACGTTTATCAAGTTTCTTCAATGTTCTGTCTCTGTGACAGTTAGTTGAAAGCAGGAAGCATATGTGACTCTGATTAGGCTGATGCTGAGTGCACATGACAGCTGCCCATCTGTGACGTATCCTGCTCAGGAGCCCTCAGAGAGCACTGCTGTCCTGGCCAGTTCAAGCCTTCTGCTCCACACATACACAACCATACAGAAGACTGATAAACATATTCACAAGCAGATTTCTGCAAACACATGTGGAGAGAGAGGACAAATACAAATATAGATACAGGCTACATGTTGCCAGTGCTCACATACATATTGACAGGTCATTAAAACTTTTGAAGAATGTACTGGTTGCTCCTTTTTAATACAATTACAACGATTGGAAACTGGAACTTGCAGGCTTCGAAAAGGATGCAGCATCATGTCTTGTGTCATCTATACAATATAATACTATTATGATGCTTTTGCATCTATTTCAGTTAAAAATAAAAGAGCAACCAGTCGAACAGATATGTGAGGAAATATAATGAAATATATAATGATATGTGAGGATAATATAATGAAAATGTGAGGGTGGGTAAATAATGAAAGAATGTTCATTTTAGGGTGAACAATTCCCTTATTATAATTATTAACATATAATAAACAAATAACCCAAATGAAAGCTATTATTGGGGCTTAAAGAATAAAACACATTGCATTTATTAGCTAGAGACAGATTCTATTAGTTCTATTAGAGACAAAGAGACATAACTTCACTATGTGGATCCTGTAAGAAATCTCCTTCAAGAAATATGTTTGGAACTCGAGGAATAAAAACATGATTAATGCAACTATTTTTTTCTTGCCAAGTGTACTGATTAGTGTACTCACAGCAGCATTTTGTTTTTGTCAGTTATATTTGGATTTCTTTTAACCATATTTTTTACAGTACTTGGATTATCTACACTTCTGAAAGGCCTTTGCTATCACAGAGACACAATGATTTAATGGGAAAATAAGAGGTAACTCGTCCCGCACGGTTTGTCGTAGACTATGACTTAAGCGACTGGGTGTACAATGTTTATAGGGCGTATGAAAAAGTGGGCAAAAAATAAAAAAATTGGGCTGAGTTTTGTGATGTTATAGCGCCACATCAGAATGTCATAGAGACTTGGGGGTGGGCTCATATCGCTCGGCTTAGCAAGCAGCAACACATGGTGACATTTCAATTTCATAGCCATGCCCTAGCAACCAGTTACAATATCCTAGCAACCACCCCATTGACTTTATTGAAAAAATCCAGTAGACGTAACATTGTGCAGATATTTTGATGTCATAGCTCCGCATCAGAATGTTGTAGAGACTTGGGTGGGCTCATATCGCTCAGCTTAGTAATCAGCAATAAATGGTTATGTTTCAACTTAATAGCCACGCCCTAGCAACCAGTTACAGTACCCTAGCAACCTCACCACTGACTTTTATTTAAAAAAGTGAGAGGCATCAGAACATCGTAGAGACAAGTGGGTAGTCTCTTTTGACTCAGACTGCCAAATAGTCTTTAATTACTACCATAGAAACTGTCCAGCCATGCCCTAGCAATCATTTAGAGCACCCTAGCAACCAACATGAACATAGAGTTATAGAGTTATTATTATTATCATCATTTGGGTTTCTGGACTGTTAAACCTGAATTGCTCCAGACCATCAGCCATTAGGACAAGTTACAGCCAATGAAGTCATATTTGAGTCCTATACGACGGTAGGGCTGATTTTTTAAAAACTGTGTTTATGTTGCCCTCGTTTGGTTCATCTTGGTATTGCAGTAGTTTGAATGGCAGTTTAACCATGACCGAATTACAGAAATGAAAACTTTTGTATTTTATTTTATTGGTCAAAATGATAAAAGTAAAAAAATTACATCCTCACATTGTGGCAAAGCAGATGTGCAGAGAATAGTGCGTTTGGAGAAACAAAAATGGCAAAAAAAAAAACAAAAAAAAAACTACACTACTGTAGCTGAATAAATATGATTAAAATGCAGCTCCTCCAACTTTCCATTTGAGATTTTTCCCCACAATGGTCCAGTTTCATATTTCACAGCATTTTCCTGGATAAAATTAGAATTGAGATATGATTGTCTAAAATCTGTTAGGAGCTTCATCTTGGTTTTTCTTCAGGTTTCATGTATCATTGTAATATAAATATAAAATATGAACCTGTAGTTTTGTGGATGCATAATTTGGTATTTTTACTTAATATAAACTATTTTATGAAATATTTATACAAACAAGCAATGCACACATAAATCATTTTTTTTTTTAAATTCCCTGTTTCTAGTCCATCTTTCTCTCTAGGAACAGAATACAATGTCCGCTTGTAAATGTAGCTTTGTAGACTTGACTCGTTGGCGCGCAAGACAAAATGTTCAATGCTCTTGTCCTTTGTAAGTCGCTTTGGATAAAAGCGTCTGCTAAATGACTAAATGTAAATGTAAATCATACATAAATCATACGTAAAACATATTTGATTTGATTAAAATAAATATTTTGCCCTTCTCCAGCAGGGGTCGCTCTTACCATAGCAACAAGGGCACTTCAGTCACCAAAACAACAACTCCGTTCTCTCTATAGATAGTCTTTTAATATACTGGAGGACTGAAATATTCCCATTGAAGCTATCGACAGTCAGAATACAACCATAAATGTGACAGGACAGCAATTTTATGAATAGTTTATTATGAAGGACAATGAGGATGTCTTTCCCAATCCACCAATCACCAAGTCTCAGTCTAACTAAAGTCGCAAAGTTATACAGTTATCTAATGTGCCAGTTTATATTAATGCCACGGAAAAGACTAAACGCGCAGCAGAAAGTAACTCTGACAGGCCTTAATTAAATGTGATAGCCTCAGTCTCACCTCATTACAGACAGACAACAGAAGCCATATAAATTGTGTCACCCTCAATGTGCATTTTAGTGCACTAGCTTGACTGAAAATATAGAGGGATGCAAAGGGGTTGAGATGGAGATTTGTGCTGAATGTTAAAGCCCTACTCTTTTGGCATCTTTGTTTTCTCAGTTTCCATCTTTTCTGTGAAATTGCTAAGAACATTTTAAATTACCTGATCCATAAATTGGATTGCTTTACAATCACCCATACAGATCAATGCATTTCAGATTTGAATGCAACATGTAGTCATGCTTGCCATGTACACATGCAGGGATTGTGTCCCTGGTTTGTAGGATCAACGAGAGATGCTAGAGGCAAATTCCCCACACTCTAGCAATGGACCATTTCCCTCTGCCCTGCCTGTGCACTCATAAATAAAGGTAATTCTACAAATGCTTAATTAAAATACATAAATCCTGTTTACAATTCTCAGGCACATTCTCAGGAACATTTCAGTGCCTCTGAATGAATAGGACTGAAATGACATCCACCTCTCTCACACTCCCTCTTTTACAATGGGAAATACATAAAACTAGTGTTTCACTTGCTCTGAATTGTTTGTCTTGAATTGGGAAGCCAGGGGGGTGATTTATTGATTTAATTAAGCTGATATGGCAAGGGCACCTGACATTGTTTGGCATTGGCCCCCATGCCAGGCAATGAAAGCAACAATAAAACCATCACCTCTGAAATAAATGGTATATTTTTCTGGGTTTCATCACCAGTTAAAAAAACTCTGATGTCATTTATAATGTGTGGCCTTGTGGGTATCAGTTCTGGACTGAATGGCCGACTTTCTCCATCTCTCCTGTGACTGCTATCAACAGATTGTGGGGTGGAATAAAAAATAGAGTAAACTGTTGTTTTATTCTGCCAGTAGCTTCACAATTGTGATGTCTTTGATTTAAGTTATTTTTACATCATTAGACATGCATAATGTGTTTAATAGTGTACAACCGAAACTATAGCCTAAGAACTGGTGAACCATTGTTTGCAAATCAAAAATGATACACTCACACGCACACCCCGACATAGAGTGTTTTTGAGCATGGTGGTGAGAGGCATACTGACATTCTTCTCTTGCTTTTTCTCCATGTACTTCTCCTTTATTTCACTTTCTGTTCCTATACTAGAGTCACTAAACAGAAGCTCTTGACTGACTGAAATTACGCTTGCAGTTTAATTGTTCATGCCGTGTGTTTCATTAGCAACACTCAAAAAGATGAATTGAGAGCATTACCAAATTCCTAATATTAATTTATTATGCCTTATAGTGGAACAGATTCATATTTGCATTCATTTAGCATTTAGGATGTGAGATGTGGGCTTGGTTTTTTTTTTTTTTTTATAATCTCTCCAGCAATTCTTTATACTGTCTGTATTATATAATGCAAAAACATGATGTGGGATGTGATTTATGTGATTTTATTATTATGTGATTCTCTGGATTACTTGATCATGATTGGTCAATCTCACCATTGAATGATTAAATATTTTTGTATATTAAGCACAGTATTAAGTATATTTAAGTATATTGTGTCCATGGTCAACATTATCTCATCATTGTCTCGTGAAAGTTGGCAGGAGCACGTCTGTTTTCCAAATTTCCAAACAGCCGTCCAATGGATTAACCTAGAACTACTGGTCCTTGCTGTGCCTTGATGTCACCAATTAATGGCTAACGAGATTTGCAAAGAAGAAAGTGAAAGATAAAAGAAAGTGAAAGGTTTTTGTGTCAGTATTGTTAGGTTTCATGGTATTTGCATATTAATGTAATGGGAAAACACAAGGGTGGTCACTAGTATGTCAAACAGAGTGCAAGGTGAGTTCATTTTATTAAGAACAATCGTGAAGTGAAAGACTGGAAAAACTATGAAACGTTTCTGCTCTTTTATTAATATTACTTGCTTTAAAAATTAAGCAGACTAACCAAAAACTTTGAAAAAAATGATTATATAGTATATAGTATAGCTTTTATTATATAGAAAGAAAAATAACTTCTCACCAAAAATATGTTAAAGGGTTCTCTTACAGAATGTTAGTGCCTATGATTGCCATGAGAGAAGTGATGTAGCTTGAACCCAAAATAGAGGCCATCAAATATTGCCAAGCACTGGAGGTGACAAGACAAGGCTCCGTTCCGCCTTACCACTTAGAGAACCCTCTTAAGAATCCATTTAGCCTATAATTTCCTCTTGCAAAAAAGCTCTTGTGATCTGGTTAGGAAGCGAGGACCAGAGAAGCTCATTTGATTACATGGTCTGTATTTTTGGATGAATTGCTTTGTGTAACACAATGACTTAAATATTAATAAAAATCTTTAATGGGAAATTATGCCATTTTTTGGATGCTGAAATACCTACTCTGTCCCAGTTTAATATAGAGTGACTACTATATAAATCATTTGTAGGCTGACTTCCAAACAAGTGTAAACAAATGTTGGCTTTGTGACACTTTCAATGTTGCTCTGTTTGTTTGAACAGACTAATATGCCAATGTCTCATCAAACTAAGACTGTGAGTTTGGAGAAGAACTCTTGGAGTGGTGTTTATCTGAACAATAGAAGATGTGGTAGAAGGTCAATAGGTTTTGTAAAAACCTGTTTGCAAACAATTACCATTTTTACAATTCAATTTTAGAGTAGTACACTTCACCTTTAAAGATAAAGACCAAGGAATTCATATCAGTTGATAAAAATGGTGATAAAAAGATTTGCAATTTGCTTTTGTACACCCAAGTTCATTGCATAACCCTGTATAACCTTCAAATAACCTTTCAATTTTGCACACCACAGTAAAATGAACTAACAGACAGTCTGAGACACAAAAGTTGATTTTAGCTACAGTGGAGCACACACTCTGTAAAACTGAATCTTGATAAAAGCAGAAACGGACTGTTGAGCAAAGCAGAAACCACAATGGTACATTTCTTGAGATTCCATATCAAGGATGAGGTAGGTCAACAAACTTTGATGTTTGTGCTCAACAGCACTACAAATTTTCCTCCCTGTTGGAGCTGGAACTCGGGTATAAGCAGTCAGCAATATGGTTTGTGAAATTCTGCCGCATACAAGCACACAAACAAACTCCTCCTCCTTAGTACTCTTTCCTCTGAGACCAAGTAGAAAAGGCCCGGTCAGTGAAGGAGATGGTGGGGGTATTAGATTGTATGGTGGAGGGAGAGAGGGAGAAAAGCAAAGATCAAGGCACAAAGAACACTCAATATCTAATGCACTTAATAGATACATAATGTATTATCAAGTAAGAGTTTCCTGGTGATCTAAATACCACTTAACTACTAGTTACAGTGAATCTGTGGGTGTTACTTCAGATTTGAAACATTTTATATTCATTAGTTTTAAGGCACTTTGAAGCTTTGCCTGGTTCTCTGCTCTTTTTCTGCTGTGAGGGATGTTCTAGGTTCAAAACATGTTCAGCTTAATCAACAGCTTTTGTTGCATAGTGTTGATTACCACATAATCATTTTATTTATAAAAATAACAAATGACATGTTTTTATTATATCAACGTTTTCTCCTAGATTAGGATTAGATGGTGAGGCAGTGAAGACCTTATCTGAGGTCCCCTGCTTTTCATATTTTTTCTCCTGAGAAATAGACTATAGTAATCTCACATCTGTCTAGTGTAGAGTTTCAGAAGTGGTCATAACAATATCTCAGACTCTGCTCAGATTTGCCCAAACACTGAAATTATTTTATTTAGAAAAGAAAAGCAAAAAAGTAGAAATAGTTTTTCACAGACAAGAAGAAATTCTAGCACAGTAGTCTTATCCTAACATATGAAATATTGATTGTGTTTTTACTGTAATTGTTTATCATATTTTATAATATTTGTTGAAGAAAACTTATTGTGTCTTGTGGCTATATTATACATATTGCTATAAACAGTTTGCATTTTAAAGTTAGCTCTATTGCCTGGCTTCATTTATTTCCATTATAAGTGCCTTACTGCAAGCAATTTTTGCTTTTATTAAGTTAAAATTGTTTTCTGTGGTAATAGACATAATGCAGTGCATGCAAAACATTCCTACACGTAACCACCTTTAAGTGCCACATGCCCTCTCCACATTTCATTTTTTCTGTTCTGGCCGTTCCCTCATCCTATTTCTCTTTTATTTCTTGTGGAGACTAAGCTTATATGAAATACACAAACAGAAGCCCTCAGTGGCCCCAGTTTCTTTTCATCTGAGGACTTTATCAAGAACAACATGATGTGTTAAACACACTTACAGTGCCTGTCTCCTTTTTCACGCTCTTTCTCTCACTCATACACCATCATGTATCTCCTTCTGCAGCTGGAAGCAATGATTTGATTCAGTGCTTTTGAGAGATTGGACTCCCCACTGTTCATTTGGCCCCGGCCTCTCCCAAACCCTTTCTCACTGTCTGTAAGGACCTCATAGTATGTGTGTTAGATTGTCTGTCTTCAAGGCTTGTGCCTTTTGATATCAGTTCTCTAATTCAAAGTCAACATCCATGACATATGTACTGCTTGTTTGCACAGACAAATAACCTGGACCAAACACAAAAGTGATGTTGTGGAACCCCATGCATGGCATGTGTTTCTAAATGATGTAGTACATAAAATGTTATGTGTCAGTGGAAAGCATACATGGTGTTTAAAAGTATTAAGAGAGTAAAGTGGTTGTCCTAGAATTACTTTACATTCATTTCATATCATTACATACATATCATTATTTTTTACATAGATTTTTACATGAATGGTTTCTGATATTTTCTAAACCCTAACCCCACAAACACGCACACACACACACAAAATAGTTTTTTTTACTATTGCTCACAGGTTCTCAGTAAATATTTCTTTATTCTTTATAGGATTATAAGGTTAAATATAGACTGTCTGAGAGCTGCACAGCTGAATCTCATTCTATAATTTCCTCATGTCAACTATTTCCCTGAGGCGGTCAGACCACATCTAGAATTAACAACCTACTGATGCATACAGTTCATTGAATACTACTTCTTCAGATTGTTCATATAGAAAAAAACCTAAACTTTTATTAGCACAATATATCAAGGATTTGGACAGAAAGAGATGAACAGATATAGAAATAGAGTTGCCATATAGGCTACTTATTCAATATGCTGCTCAACCCAATGGATACATCTTTAATGAAGTAATGATTAATCTACTTAATAAAATTTGAGAATTACAGAACATTGTTCATTTATCATAAGCTAAAACTGAATGCTTAATTCCAGACTATATTACTGTGAGACTGAAAATAAGAGTCATTTAAAGCAAGTCTTCTACATCAGTTTCTTATGAAAGACAGTTTTTGGCCTCTATAAAAAGTAATTAACTTCTTACAACCTTCCTCAGGCTCACCCATGCAAAAACCACATAAAAACAGTTATAAGAATAAAGACAGGCCTATTGCGTAGCTGATCTGAGATAAGTAAAATCTACTCAAAGCTTTGTGGATCATAGAAATCAATTACACTGTTGTATGCACTGCAACAAAAGTTTGACCCACTGGTTGGAGTTGTCTTCTGTTAGAACTCATACTGCAGAGACCTGAAGCGCAATTTTATAACTTCAGTTAATTAATTAAAATATTCAAACATAATTAAAATGAAACCGATGCTGGATTTCACAGTTGAAATAGAATTTGATGTTCTTTGTTTAATTATGTTACAAAAAGACAAATACGTATATTGGTGATTCTTAAATTAGGGAATTTTCCTACAGTGACTTTAAGGAAAAGCACTTAATTAAAACAATAATACTTTTAGTTTCTTTTTTTGTGTCTCTTTAATTACTTTTTCCTAATTTTTAAACATGCTGAAAGGTCAAATTAAATTTACATTACATTTAGCAGGGTTTCAGGCTTATCCCCAGACTTTAAAGTTTTCTCTATAATGAATCAATAAAATAGGTGGAAAGAAGGGAAAAATGTCATTACCATCACCTGTCATTACCATTACATGCAATATAAAAAATTCACACTATCACATATTATAACAAAATACACTTGTTGATCAAGCCCATGTGCAGCATGGTCACACATCTTTATTACTATATTTAATTTTTAAGAGTCAGGATTTCAAATGATCAACAGTACCCCTAATCGAAGAATCCCCCGCATATCATATGAAGCGTGCATCTAATAGCCAAGTAGGGTTACTCAAGTTCATAATGGATAAAATACACATTTGCAGCAATACATGTTTAATGAGCTGTTTGCTTATACATGGGCAGATCAAATGTCTTTTTTGTTATAATAAATCACTGCAGTTACTGTGACAGGATTAAAGAGACTTTGAATCTGACATCAAACTATTCTTTATTCTAACTGAGTCATTTGTAAATGAAAGTGATTTATGTTATACCTTTATGTTATATGAAAAGTAAATTTTCATTGTAGGCCTATTTTGCATCATATTGATGTAACAACACTATATTAATAAATTGATAAATATCAATCCCACATCCAATATCATCCACTGCTCTTTTGTGGGAAAGTTGGTTTGTTTTGATATGTCAAATTAACAATGCCTTTGTAGCTTTTCCTTTGTTCCAGTTGGTAGGCTTGACTTTAAAGACTAGTGTCCTCTTTGCAAGACAAGGAGCCATGCTGTGCAGTAGATTGCATTGTTTCTTTTTTAGTGACACAGATAAAGATTAAAAGTGAGCTAAGCTACAATGGAAAGCTCTGCTTAACACAGACAAAGAGCCAAGAGACACTACATATATTGATTCGGAATGTGATGTAAAAATATGTTGTATTCAGATCCCCTGAAAGTTTCTTTAATGGTGTAGATAGCATAATAAAAGTGCTGATAAAAGTGCTGGCTGGATTTATGAAGATATATAAAGACTATAATAAAGTCTTGTATGTTTATGTTAAGAGAACTGTTATTGTTTCAAACAGAAAAGATTATATATTTTGTTATGCTCTCACATTCACAGTTTTTGAATGAGCTTCAGGAATTACCTGTTTGTTCAGGTGAGTTTATAGACCCATGCTGTGCTATTGATTCATAGAGTTAAAAATGCATAGCATATTCAACAAATCCCCAAATAAGACATATTAGCACTAAACTCTAGCAACAAAGAGCATCCCTATGTCTTTTAGGTCTTGAACTAAAATAAACCTGTTATGATGATCACAACAAAAAAGGAGTGTAATCGAAAACTATAGAACTGAATAATGAAAATCCTGAATTGGTTCTGCTCATGTTGAAGCTGATACAGCTGTTGTGTAAGGCACAACTACAACAAATAACAGCATTAGAAGCTGCAAATTGCAGAAATGACAGCCTCTTACTGCTGTCATCACTGAACTGCCTGGCATGACAAAAACATCACTCAGCTCAACTGTTGATAAAAACAAAAAGTAAAGCACTGCAATTTTGCAATGTCTGTACCGGGTTGATCTGTACTATCAGCAGCTCTTTTAAAGGTTCTATATCTCACAAAATGATTCTGCTGAGATGCAAAGTTCTTTCATCACCCACCCTCCCTTTTTGTTTCATATATTATGCAATACTTCCCATCAGGTACTGTAAGATTTTAAAAGGTGGCTTTTAAAGCTCATGCTGCTTCAATATCTCCGTTTTCATTTGGGTGAAAATGTTCTCTTCTCTTTTCATGATTTTATACTTATCAGTTGATGTAAAAAATGAGCCATACTGCATATTAAAAGAAGTTCTGTTAAGTGGAGTTTTTCAAGCATTGAGTAAAGTAAAGTTTCTTTTTTGATTTACAACATCAACATCTGAGTTACTTTATAGAATTAAAGTAGAAGTTTGTTCTGTTTATTTAATATATTTACTGACAAATACAATTTGCTCCTCATTCTCTATGTTTGGTTGCCTCAGTGCAGCAGTAAGCTCACATGTGTGGCTGTTACAAACTTTACTGTTGTAATGATGATTGGTGAATGTTATGTTTGAATATGTGTGAATGTTAAGTATAAAATAAATATATATTTAGACAAATGTAATAAAAATAATGTTTGTATGCACGATGCATATTTACTAAAAATAATGTCACAAATACAGCATTAATTGCAATTTTGTGTAGTAAAGTTAAGTACGAAGATGGTGCTTTTTGCTTTAATACCGGTTTTATTTACAGAGGAGTAAAGGAAGTTTATGTTGTTTGTTTGTTTTATTTTACCAAATTTAGGGTAATCAGTGCTCCCTCCTCCATGTCTTTAGTTAATGACTGCTTTAGTTTGTTGTTTAGGCCTTGTGCTCTCCAGAGACATTGTGTCTTCTTTTTACCTCTAATTATGAGTTGAATATATATATATAGTTGTTTTCTTCACTTTGGGACAGAGGGGGGTGAAGTATGCCCTTGACTTCTTTGTTTTAAGTCTTTAATACCTCCCCTCCTAACCCCTAGACTAGAAGTAGTTGAGTAATGCAAATGTAATAATAATAAACAAACATACAAAAAAATGAATAACATATAATCCCAACAACTTGGAATATTGTGTTTTTGTGGAACATTGTGGTGTCCTCTGTCAGTGTATGGACACCTGCCAACTGAGACAATGGACATATGTGAAGCAAGAGAATGATTTGGGAAGGAATTAGCTCTTGTTATGGGTTATTGCTCCTGCAAGAAAGAAAAGTATTCTCTTTTGGGATCTCTGATCTATTTGTCGAGTATTTGTTGCCATGGATGAGTTTTTAGGGAAATCTGTCCCTCTTCCAAAAATCAACTGTTTTGCTAACCAGAATTTCCAACCTTAAATACAATACCATTAGAGTCCAATTACTGAAAAGTTAAATTAACCCAAACAAGGCCATGAACCCTGAAGAGGATTTCTTCAGTCATCATGTTTTCTATTTTAGCTTTTTATGAAAAGGTCACTTTTTACCACTTTCGCCTCAGTGGCATAAAGCAAAGACATATAATAAAGACACACATCTACCATGTCTTTACACATTGCACCTGAGACCTGATGACTTGTTTTGTGAGGGCGTATTTTAGAGACCACATGATGTTTGCCAATGCACGATCCACCACAGGTAGAAACAAACAGATGAGAATTCAGAGCCGTCAAGACGTGAGGGTTCAAAAGACATCTATTCCTGACTGTGGGTGGGAAAGAGAACTTGCATCTGTGAAAGGGAACAAATAATGATCCACAAACATCCCCCAAGCTCCATGCAAAAGCAACATTGTGGCAGAGAAGAGGCAGGAAGAACTACAGTATATCCTTTCAGCCAATTTACAACTAGAAATATATAGTATGTTAACACACGCTCTGTTTTTTAACACATAGCAATAAACACTGTATTATATAAAGTCTCCCATACATTTTAATAGTATGACACATGTACACGTTACTATAATGCTTATCTTATTAATTCTTTAATTTACTTTTTATACAGTATATGTAAAACATTTCCCTAATCAAGTTTAAAAAAGACAAGATGTTTGTTTGTACACACAAATCCTCTAAATCCAAATTTATGAAATGTATTTGAAAAATTTAACATTTTTCTCATAAAAAAAAAAATCACACATTTTAGAACATTAGCTGTTTTCTACTGGTCCAATTTGTTTGACCAGTTACACTCTGGTTGACTAACATGGTCTGCCAGATTGCAGTCAGGTCAATTGGCTCATATTTTTATACCCCAGCTCATAATTCAGCTCAAAATTCAGTAAATGTAAACTTCTTCCCACTCCATATGACCGAAGATATCAGACTGAAGAGAATCCTTAATACACAATACCATCATAAGTATTTGGTACAGTGTGTTCCTTATAGTCTGGTGTATCTATTTTCACCTGGGCCGATTTTTAACTCAAAGCATTGTCCAAAAGCATTGTGCAAAAGTACCATGACAAAGGCTTTTTCTAACATGTGGTACATGTCGAAAATATTTTGTGGTAGGCGTTGGAGTACTCCTACAAAAATAATAGAAAACAAATCCTTTACTGAAATGAAAATATAATTTGAAATGATCACATAACATAAACATAAACATTTTTACAGGCATCAATAACGTGTTTTAAAGGATGAGATAAGGTTATAGTCAGATCAGACACAGTCATAATTATTTTTAAACACATAAGGGTGATTAATGACAGTTTAAAGCAAGCGACCTGTGAAAGATGCAGCTCGTTTGAAATGTACAAATACAGACATTTCTCCCCAGTGTTTTGCATAATTTATCTAATTTCAAATACAATTATAATTGGAAATTGACATTAAATTCCTTTGGCTTGAATGAGCATGACACTTTTAATTGTGATTAATTGTGAATAACAGAAAAACAATAGCAATTAGTCCTTGTCAGCAAAAAAGGTTTCAAATAAATAAATGAAAATATTAAACTACTGCGTATTTAAACTTTGAACTACGATTTAAGATTGTGACAAATACCAAATTATTAAAAATGACACAGAGTTGTGTAATAGTGTCTAAACTGTGACACTTTAAATGTCAAGAAAATGAGGTTTGCTTTTTTGGTAGATCTGTTATGATTGTGATGATTAAACAAAGTGGACAAAAGGAAAAAGGGTAAAGACTTCGTAATTTCACACTGTCACAAAAAGTACCTTTGATGATATACTGTAAAGATATACTTTGGAGAGTCACCTATACAAAGCAACATTGTTCATGCAGATATGTGCATGCAAATGTATATGAGAGACAGAAAGCATCAGATAGATAGAAAGCGACAGAGACCCTAAACAGGCTAAGCGTCGACTGTTACAAAAAAACTGAGAAGCAGATTCTTTAAGTGATATAGGTTGCAGGTTCAATTCGCCATGGTTAACTTGTTGGTCCAGCACATTCCACAAATGCTCAATTGGATTAGGATCTGGGGAATTTGGAAGCCAGAGCAACACCTTGAACTTCATCATGTTCCTAAACTATGGCTGAACAATGTGTGCAGTGTAGCAAGGTGCATTATCATTCTGAAAGAGATTCAGAAAAACACCATTGCCATGAACGAGGTTTACCTGGCCTGCAACAATGATTAGGTAGGTAGCATGTGTCCAGTTTACATCTACATAAATGGCAGGACCCAGGGTTTTTTAGCAAAATGTTGCCTGAGGATCATATTCCCTTCACTTGTTTGTCATCATCCCACAGTGCTTCCTGTGCCTTCACTACCACCTTCTTCCACTGCTCCAACGTCTGACACTCACATACCCATTGTAGATGTTTCAGTGGTGGACGGGGTCATCATAGGCTGACCGTCTGATTGGTCTGCAGCTATGCAGTCCCATAATGCAGCAATACATGTTCATACACTCATTCTTCCCATAACCAATTCTCTAATTCCACTGCTGACCAGGAGCAACCCACAAGTCTTGCCGTTTCAGAGATGCTTTGACCCAGTCACCTTGCCATAACAATTCGACCCCTGTGAAAGTCGCTTGAATGTTCATTCCTGCCCATTTCTCTTGCATCCAACACATTAATTACAAGAACTGATTGTTTGCTCATTATCTTTCTACCAAGATCTTAACATGTGGCCTTATTAGATGGTCAATGATTTTTACTCCATCTGTGACAGGTCATAATGTTTTGGCTCATCAGTGTACATTGCAAGCATAACAAAGTATGTAACTTATATTTTCAGGCTAATTCCATAAAATCCAAAAACGTTAAATGTAAAAATACACTTCAATAACCAAGGAACATTTTAAGAAAATCCTCAAATCTCCAGTCACTTTAGAGTTTGAATTTGAGCCCTCCACCCCTTTGGAAAGAATAGTGATAAGAAAGGACCAAATGAAGTGCTGTGCTATGACAGTGATTCATATCTTTACCAGGTAATTTATTTATCATGATCGAAAGTCAGAACAAGGAACTATGCAATTGAATTGGACTGAGACTTACTAGAACTGAGGGCAAAACTGACTATACCTACAGTACACACAATCAGCTTTCAAGTACCTAATTTCACTCTAACTTATTACAACTCAGATCCATTGTGCCCTTATTTGGATTCCACATTGTGGATTGGCTTTTCATTGAATGTTACAACAGTGTTACAGTATGTATGAAATGATAGATTTCTGTACAGTATGTAATGTTCTCCATTGAGAATCACTGTATGAATTACATAACAAAATACAACCTAATAGCCATGAAACAGCCAAGGAAAGCAATGAGAATAATTAGTTCATAATAGCTAATTATAAAAGCAATTAACCTTAAACAGTTAGGCCCATGCAGATATCTTGGTATATAAAAAGGAAATAAAATGATTGCTTCCATTAAAAGAACAGAATTTGGCACTTTTTGCTCAAATCTATCCACAATTAAAGAACGCTGTGTATTGTTGCATTGATTTTCATTGCTTAGGGCAAATTTGATGGTACATTAACTTTATAGTGCTGCATGACAGTCCAAAATCATTAAACATTAATATACAATTAAGGAATTGATTTTTAATGGCTATGCTTTGTTTTAATCAGGGCCTATGTCCAGGGAAGAGTTATCATACAATCTTGCAGACTTTGAATTAGGGCTGGTTGGTTTTAATGGCCTGTTCTTCATGACCTTAGTGTTCTGGCACTGGCTGCGATATCATCTTTGTTCTCAAGGACAAAGCAGTGTTATAGCAATACATAAACAGTTAGACTAAGCCAGGAGACACACAACACTGTGAATGCTTGAAAGTCAAACTGAACTTGACGGTAGAGATAGTGTGTTCAAGGCAAAGGAAGGCAAAAGTTTATCACAGGGCTGACAAGAATACAAATAACAATGTCAAATTTTAAGTCACTAACAAAATCATTTTCTTTTAGATTAAAGTGAGGTTTATCACATTCTGAAATGGATAATAATCAAGAGAAGTTTTAAACATATTGTATAATTATAAAGCCAGATTCTTTAAAAAAAAAAAAGAAAAAAAAATCACAGCAGGTACACCCAGCATGATTCCATCATCTTTACCAACAATGTTGTCCTATATAGTAGCAGGGTCCATCAATCAAAGCTAATGTGAACAGGATGATCCACAAGCTAGTTTTTCCAGCTCTCACTTCTTACAAACCCTTTGGTCCTCTTAAAAATGGCAAGGCACATTTCTTTGAATGATTTATATAGAACTCAACTGAGCTGGTTTCAGATTAAATAAAATTGTAATGCTGGTTCTTTTTGAACATCGCCTAGTCACTTTTCCTGTTGCTTTGTTCACATATATTTCAAACTTTTGGCAGTATAAGGTTAATTGAAGTAAAATAGGGTCATAAACACAATTCTGCAGCAAAGGCATAAAGTTGCCAGTCATGAAGGGTCAACAATATCTTGTTATATCTTATAATATCTCCTATATCCAGGAGACTTTCTGTTTAGATCTTTATATTAAAGTCAGGCAATCAAACTGTTGTTAGTGACTAGACTTCTCAATGCACGTCTAGAATTTCAACTGACATTCCTGTTTAAATATTTCATTCTCATTAATCAGGGGTTCTTTTGAAGCTCTGAAGTTGGATGTGTGCTGCTGTAACAATAGAACCCTGCTGAAGTATAAATGCTGTAAAAATCTTACATTTTTATAGCCATTTTGTAATGTTATTCAGTATATATCAAATAATATACTAGGGTACATGGAGAAAATGTCATTGTAAAAATGATAAACAAAATTAATGAGTTTAATGAAACCATCATGAGTTTTGTGATCAAGAAACCAGAGAAGTTTAACATATACATTCAATTAAAATAATGCTTGGAATAATTGCAAGTAATTATTTCTAGGAAATGTTCAAAAAGACTTCATTCCCAATGTTTTGTCCCACTTGGAATAGCACACTGTGACAGATATGCATTTTGTGTATGCACAGAATATCTAGATGACCTAACGATATTAGCCAGAATGTGCAGTATGCAGCTGTATCCCACAATGCAATGCAATGCATATGACCTTCCATTTCCAGTGTGACAAATGACTGGACTGGGTTATTAACTGTATACCACTCTCTAAATTTAACATGCACGCAATGAGGAAAGTGACATAAACATAGCATATTACTCTTTAAAATCATCATCACTAGTCTTAAAGTCTTGGTCTTAAAATATTGTAGACAGTGACAAAAGACTTTGGTATTTTTTGGGGTATATACAAATTACCAATCCACATCATCTATAAGAAACATGCCACCTCAATGTAGGTTAATCAGGAAAACAAATAAGAACACTTTTTCACTTTTAATATTAAAGGTAATAACATAGTTCAGACATTTCTATTTTAATTAACTGACCATCCCTTTGAATCCAAGTACACTGTTTATACAAACTTAAGGTTATGCGTGTACATGTTTCAAAGGAATTAACCTGTAAATGGCTTTCTTTTTGGCATAAGCCAAGACAGAAAAAGTATTTTATCTATGCAAAGTACACAAATCACCTTTCAGGTAAACATGTGCTTTCAAGTTTTTAGAACAAGAGACAAACAGAACAGGTAAACATGTTAATGTGTCATTTTATTTACAATAACATTATAACATTACAGGATCCATATTAAAACAAGATAAGTGCTGTGCTGTAAAAAAAAAAAGAATAAAATGTGAGAGGGGAATGAAAACCAGACATTACATAAGTTGCTCTATTAAAAACAATTATGATTCTAATGTCTTACAGCAAATGACTGGCAGGAGCTTCACTTCTTTAGGATCTGATGCCTGACAACAATGAATGGAAATGCAAATCCACTGCCGAAGAACAGCACCATCATGCCCAGAAGCCTCCACTTGTTGTCTACAGAAAATGGCAGGTTCTGCAAAAACAAAGTTTGTGACACTTAAAACGACATGCCCTGAAATAGTCTTACCATTATTTAAATTACATTTAAAACATAGATACCCATGACCTTGCCAGAATTATTCACCGATTACAAACGGTGACTATTAAACTATCCGGCTATTAAACTGTCTAAGTCAAAATTGTCTGAATTACGTTAACTAAACACTTCAGTTTTGAATACACAGGTCTTATATACGTCCGCACATGTATACCATGTTTTTGACATATAGATAAAACCAATAAACAGACCGGAAAGCGTACAAACAGCATAACGAAAAAAAACTACAGCTTAATAGAACTGCACTACTTCCAAGGACATAATGCAATATCGTGTAATAATGCAAATACAACTGGACGTGAATAGTAAGAATTAGTTATAATGTGCAACTGCTTTACATTTATACTAAAGATCCCTGAATCTGTACCTTGTTTTAAAGCAAGCAGTCAACATGCAGGCGCTGTGGCCTGATGTCACACATGCTAAGCTAAACTACAGAATACTGTATACATTTAGCCTTTACCAAACTATCACAATCATAGTTGTTTTAATACATCTTCTAAATAGAATAACGTGCTAACCTGTTACAATCTTTAAAAAACGATTACACTTTTGATTAAACTGAAACGACCTTTAGGCCTCGTGTCGATCAGTCACACATGCGCGGAAGCTTTATTCAGAAACGAATTCAACTTTTTGAAACGTTCTTACCTTTCCTGGTCCCTCGGCATAGTGACCGGAGCGAACAGCAGACGTCGCAAATCTTCTCACAGCTTGTCCGAGCATTATTTGAGGGGTAATGTGAGCGAGCTCTTCACAACTCTAATCTACCTTTCCGGAGAAATAGATGGCGAATAGCCTGCTGGGTAATTCAACAGCAACACTGTGGGCGCTTATGGGAATTGTAGTTTTGTTTCCAAAAGTGACTATATAAATACATTTTCAGGTTTAAAAAATGCTTAAACACTAAAGTTATCAATAAGCACCATGGCCATTTCGATAAAATGAAACGTTTATACAATACAACAGTGACCTGCATCTGTAGCAAATAGGATACATATGTGGGTCTGTATAGTATATACTTTATTTTTGCAGTTTGTAGGACTATACTTCCTGTGTGCGAGACTTATTTCATTAAATAACCGGAATAGTTATAACAACAATAGGCCTACCTTATAACACCTGCTAAACCACAGTAAGTAGAAAACATCTTTTAACTGGATGGATCATCATCTACCCATCCGTTCTCTAAACCTGCTTGTCCTCTGCAGGTTCATGGGGGCTGGAACCAATCCCAACATCTAGGGTCGTGGGCAGGAAACACCCACTGATGTTATCACCCACTGATGAACACTAAGTTATATCAGTTTATGTTAATATGAACCTAAAAATATAATGAGATACAATAATAACACATAATTCTTAAATAAAAGATAGCTGAAGGATGCAGCAATATATAGTCCCATCTCCATTTTATTTCTGATAATTCATTTAAAGCTAAATGTTTAATACATCTTTGTATTCTGCTAAATAAGAGAATAATGTGTTTATTTATCTACTTTCTTATTTCCTTCTGTTATAGTCATTCGCATAAACAGAATCTGATCCTGATCGGGTTGTAACTGCTTTATATCACTGCTTTATATTGTTATCATCCATATAACTGTGTCAGCAAAACGACCACTGTGAGCAAGATAAAATTATTTGGTGACACAAAAAACTCACAAGAGCATTTTAAATTTAAAGTTTGCATAGAATTCAGATTCAACCAGACATATCTCCATAGTTTAATTTATAATGGTTAACAATTTTAATAGAAATTACATTTATTGTTTATTGTTTCATTTTAAATTCCAGTCCTAAATTTTACAACAAACAATACAATACAACTTTACAATAAATAAATTACAACACCATTTACCACCCAAATTGTAATTTAATAAGCAACTATCTTCAGGTTTTATTTTATAATAAAATAAGATATAAATAAAAAAAATTATTTAAATTTTTATAAATAAAAACAAGAGTTATACACATGGGTCAATGCGTGTTAGTAGGACAATTTAATATGAGTTGCAAAAACTCTGGGCTGTCTGCCGGTGTACACTGAGAAAAATGATAAGTCGAGAGGGCTATAACAGACGCTTTTGCATACAGAGCTAATTTTTTATTAATTTTATCATAAATAAAGAGGTTTTACAATAAAAACTTATTTTACTAAGTATTTTGCCAAAGCAATACTAGTTTTCTGTGTAAATAATCCATTTAAATTGAGCATCTAATTGCTAATTGCATCTTCTGCTAATGGGCAATTGAACAGTTTACTTCAAAGCAGCTGTCCTAACCACAAGCTTTGATGAAGCTGCCACATTGGCTCAGCATTTGCAAAGTGTAAAAGTTACAGCACGGTAAATAAATTTAGGAACAGAGTAGAGCAAACTGCAGAGTTTGCTGGAGAATATTTTAATTATATTTAATTTTATTTTGTGCAGTTAGATAATGTGATTACTTACAGTAAGTCAGTTCTCAGTACTATGTCATATCCTTGCATTAATGCTGGGCTGTACTAAGATAAAGACAATACCCTCAGTACTTTCTCATATTTACTCACAGCTATTTAATTCAATGGAGGCGTGGCACTTTTGACACTTGGCAACACTGATCTCTACTGTGCTCTGTCTTTGGTTTATGCAATAGATGAAGAATGTAAAGTAACAGACACTGAAATGATTTGGGGCTATATTCAGCTTGTTCAATACTTTCCTTCACTCTGAGATGGAGAATGCTATAAAAAATTTATGCTTTTCATTTCTTTAATGTCAAGAAGTACATCTCTCAAAATCCTGGATTTTAGCATAAGATTTTAACATTTTCTCAGATCTCAGAACCAAAGATGATGTGACTTTTCTTTTTTGACACATTCTGTACAGACTAACCAAAATGATTAGTTCAGAGATGTGTATTGTTACACATATGTTATACACATTAAATGCCATTAAATCTGTGTTTGATCTGGATCTAGAGTTGTTGAGAGCTGTTGTTTCAGACTAGGGTAGCCTAAATGGAGAATCTAGGTCACTGGCCATAATGATCAGAATACAGGTGCAACACAAGTATTTCCCATTAAAATGCAGCTCAAATCTTTCACTAGGATAAACATGATTAGCAACTGATTGTTTCACTTTCTTAGCCCTCAGCCTTATAAGATTTTTCTTGTCATGACAGCTTGTTTGTCCCATAGTCCAACGTGTTTGAATATGTTAGCCCAAGTGTTTAAGTATGCATGTTTGTTTTCTATGACACATCGCTATGTGCCCTCCTCACTGATTTTGCATCCATCAGCCAAGGGTCTTAACCTGGGCAAAAGCCACCTGTCTCATTGTCAGTCTGCAACTGATAAGGGAAATGAAGGATCCAGAGACAGTCTGCTCTGAACACCCATAACCAGGTATGAACAGACAAAATAAATAACAAAATTAGTTATTTCTGTTAAACACTTTTATTGTTTAATCTTGTTTGTTTTTAAAAAAGAGTTACAATATTTATTGACCTTTGCTGTCAGATTTATAATTTTCATTAAAGTTACAATTTATTTGTGTAACAAGGCTTAAAAGGATCATTTAAAAATTTGATCATCACTTACCCTTTTGTTATTCTAAACACATATACACTCTTAAATATAAAGGTGCTAGAAAGGGTTCTTCGCAGCAATGCCATAGAAGAACAGTTTTTGATTCCCTCAGAACTTTTCAATCAAAAAATCCTACCCCTTATTAGTGTGTGGAACCTTTTTCCATTACAAACTATCTTTTGTGCAACAGAATGTCTTTTGTGGATGTGAAAGGTACTATGGAACTTTTATGGCAAGGTTATGGAACCATACAGCCTGACTGTAACTGGGTGGACCTTTAATTTGAAATGAAACTGAATTTATTTTAATATTTTTTGCTCTTTTTCCTGTTTGTCAATAGTTTACATGTCCAGGCAATTTAATGGGTTCTGAATTACTAAAGTAAAGACTGTTTCCTGAATAAATAAGTCAGCTCTAACTGACTATGTAAATTTGCTCTAGCCATTTGAAAGTTGCAGTCTAGAAAGAAGCTATTATGATACAGTATGATGCAAATACCCAGTTGTGCACAGGATGTCTTTAATGAATGCAATCAACACTGTTAACTACTGATGCAACCTCACATAACATATAGCATAACATAACAACACACAATGCTCCTGTTTTGAATTGTGAGGTGACTTTAGGCAAAAGATGTTAATCAATTTGTCAATTTGTTATGGCAGTCATGCCACCAGCTGACATGTCTTGCATCGTTGTAGCTGACATTTCTGAACTAAAAAGATTATGTTCACAGAGGGAAAAAGCGCAGCGGGCTGAGATTGGTTTTAACATCCTCTGTTTTTTCTCCTGAGGCAGACAGATTGCATACTTTATCAGGTGACTTTTCCTCTTGGCAGGAGCTTAGAGTGACGTCTTTATCTGTTGTTTCCCAAGGTTAGAGACGAGTGATGAAAGGTTCCCTTTCTACCCCAAGGCCTGGGCTTAGAGAGCTATGAGTCCAGATACAAAATTTTTAGACTGAGATCGAATTTTAAACAAACTTGTTGTGCTGGAAAATGTGCTGGAAAAATAAAAAACGTACCCCCTTACACTCTTAAATTATGCTCCTAGTTCTCTTTCTGTTACCTATGATGCATCATACATGTGAAGACATATAGTGAATGCTCGATTATATCAACATGTATTGTGACACAAGTGAAAACCCAGGGCCACAAGACCACATGTGGTTAGATATTAATCGTAAGTGGAAAAAGGTAGAATAGCATGTGTTTACAGCTGATCAGCTCCCAGCAGGAAGGTAGACCTTGGCTATGATTGAATGAATTGAAGTTCGGAAAAATAAGACTTTTTAGGCTTGATCTTTTTGCCCACATTGAGCAAGGACTGTACAATAACAGAACCCTTCTGTACACGATTGATTTAAAACAACAACACTGGTCTGTTTACAGGATGGTTTCCAAGAGAATTTGTGATTACCAGGTATGACATTAGGCAGGAATTTGTTTACAGTGTGCAGTGATACAGGAAGTAACTGTAGCTGATGTGTCACAAGAACACATTAATAGGCCTGGGGGGTGGGGGGTATTAAAAAATTATGTATGTACAGTATGTTAAAGAAACAGGTATGTTATCCACAGCTGCACTACTAATATTTTATAATAATGAATAATTAAAAACAATACATTTTTTATGTATTTCCTGGATTTTAATGATTGGGACTGATGCATTGCCCTCATGCATGATAGCTGTACTCTTACAGATAGTGTGATTTCATCAAGTAGCTTTTGCCAAGAACTTTCTGCATGCAGATTGTAGCGTTATGCTAAATTGTTAGATTTAAATGGTTAGATTATGCTTATGTTAGGAGCTGGTACACCATTCATATCAACCTATCATTTCTCTAATTTCAAGGATACGATGTGGTAAGTGTAAAGGGTAAGGAATCAAGAAGGGCAGTTTTTTCATTTTGTGAAAGAAATGTTACAGGATCAACAGAAGATGCTGATTAAAGAACAGTTTATACTTTGTAAACCCACTGTATATATTATCATACAGTTATTAGTACACCACACCCTTAGCCTACCAAGCAAAGCATTAGTTGGGTCTCAGCTGTAATACCCCAGGTTGTTGCTTGACCATCTTCAGTGGAAGAGAGCAAGTGTCCAAGTCAACCTTCAAAAACCCCAGTCCATTATCCGTTCCATTATCACACTCTGAATGGTAAAAATTATGGAACATTCCCAATTAAGCATTAAACTAATCCATGAACAGGCACAACAGGGAGGGTGAATGATGTCTTTACCACACTCAGGTGTTGTACAGCTGTCACCTCACCTCATTTTACTGTTGCTGCCCACCTGCATTGGAATTTGTCCCAGGATTAGAGAGTTTCAGTATTAAAATGTAGAGGCAGATAATATCTGTAATTTTAGAGCGTGAGACAGTTTTCACTGTCAACAGAGTCAGTCAAGCTAGACATTTAAGACAAGGTCTACAGACCATTAATTAAACACTGAACTGAAAATGTAGCCTGGTTTCACCAGATAGGCAGGGATGTCAATGAGCTTTCATGAAAACGCCAGATAATTTAAATTTTTCAATTTAATATCAGCTTCCTTAAAAATTAATACATAAATTAACATATGCATGAATCCATCACATTATTAAAAATATGAAGCAGCCAGGTCAGACAGTAACCCAACATAACACCACCTGAAAACAAAGGTGATTTTTTTTAAAGGGAACAAGGGATAAATGTTGAGACTTGATGCTGTGTGTAGATATTTTAGGCCTATAATTCCAGAGATTACTCTGGCAGATGGGTCCAACATTATAAGTAAATTCTATGCACAATCTACCTTCATGCATCATGAAAGCACAAAGTGGTTTTCGTGATCTTTTATCTCTGCGTTTGATGTCTTATCACATACATATGCACTTTAATGTTGTTTTCTGGGAAAGTGCATCCTGTGTGATGGGGTCCATCATTCCATTTTTTTTTCATTTATTGCCCAAAAGTGAGTTAAGCTAAATAAAGACACATCATTTTAATCAGTGCAAGTTCAGACCAAATGATGAACCAGTGTGAAGAGCCGATTTCCGCTTGTTATATGACATGTTTTTGAAGTGGAGCTAATCTGCTTTCAGTGTGTGGCAATGTGGGCTGACTATTATGGTAAATACATAATTCGGGAGATCTGACTGGATAAACAGCCAGCAAGCCAATGGTCTATACCTCTTACGGCCTTGTGGTTTATTTGGAGAAAGGCTGAATACATTGAGGCACAGTTTACAGCAAATCAATCAATCTATTTTGTTGAATCTATCTATAATCTAGTTTGACAGTGCTATCTGTATGTTTTTTCTGGTATTCTCAAACTGGTATTCTGTAAGATTTAGGCTTTCACAATAATCATAATTACAGCTTGATTGTCATGACAACAGCAATGTTTACAATTCTGTTTACAAAAATAGACTCACCGGAGTGAAATATGAGGTTGGTCACAATGTCAATAATAACAATTTTACATGCTATCTGTCTCAATTTATTTTCTTAAGTTAATTGAGATTTTAATCGAAATGTCTATAATTTCAAAACATTCTAGTTAATAAGAAAATATTATTGACAATATTTAAAATTTGGTAACTATACTTTAAAATGAGTGGTGCATGTTCTCCACAGGATTGGAGTCACAGCATGGAATCAATTATAGGAAAGACTTTCATTCATGAGCTGAATTCAACATTACCCAAAGCCCTGCTTAGAGATGCATAGGTGAATGTCAACTGTGAATTGAATTTTGCTCACCTCCCCAAAATAATAAATTAAAACAGACCTTCTTGACCTCCATGACAGCACTAGCTCTCTACTAAACATTAAACGGAGTAACCAGCTATGCCCTCTCCCCTCACAGACTGTTTAAACACAGTTACACAGTTACATTTTCTCAAGAGCCATAATCATGGGGTTCACATACAGATAACTCATTTTTGCTTATACCTTTTTGTTTGTCATTTTTGCCTGTACCTTCATTAAGGAAATAGGATATAGGCACATGTATGCACAAATTCTGTTACAAATAAATAAAAAATCTGCTTGTGAGACTGGTGGGGCCCTTAGTAAACCTCACCTGAAGTTACTTTTGAGTTTAGGAAGTACAGAAAGTTAACATGCCTGTGCTTGTCTATTTACCTTTAGAGACCCTAACACTGTTATATTAATAATTAAAATTCAGTCTGAAATAGAAACTAAATGAATGTCTGTAATTAATCATAAGGGTGCTGGGTTAAAAAATATGCAATTATGTATAGAAAAGAGCACACAGTAAGATTTTTGCAGTGATTAGGAACAAAGTCAAAATTGTTTTCAAGCATGTTTGTTTATAGGCACATGGATTCAAGTGCACAGACGTGCTCATTGCAATTACAGGCTTCTCATAGTTTGCACTAGAAAGTTTGTAGACTAGTCATGAATGTAAACATTTCACCTCATTTCCCCATGTTGAATTTGTTAGCAATAGACTGCATATACACATGGACTTGCTTGATGAAAAGCATGTTTGATTTTTAATCAGTGACCAAGGCTAGAACTGGACTTAGATCTTGGATAAAAGTACCATGTTTCTTTGAACCCACAGAAAGATTTATAGCTAAAGAGATCCCTCTGAAAGCTCCAACTATTTGAAATGATAAAAATTATAAAATGGAGATTTGATTTGAGGATCAGCCGGCTTAATACTATGTAAACCCAGACTTCCTTTCCAATTGACAACCAAGATTTGAGCGACTCATTGTATGTTTCTTCCCAGGAAGAAACATACAATGCGACAAGTGCATAGTATCAAAAGAAGCCTCAGTGTTGACAATACCCCCATGCGTTTGTCCTTTAAGTGTCTGTCCACATACCGTGACGAAACGTGTGTTCCCCAGCAAAGAGGACGTCCCAGTACAGTCTTTCAGATAGGCTGTCACTTCTTCTCAGTGTCTTGCGTTTCCTCCCCCCACAGGATAGTTGAGCACTTCTTAAAACTGTCTGTGGCTGTCACTAAACTTGGAGCCACCTGAGCATTATGGTCAGGAATATTTCATGAGTCCCTCTCTAACTCTACATCAATGATGCAGCATGGTGGTCGTGACTTATCTCAGATGCAGAATAATCTCAAACCACTGAGATTAAGCAAAAGATGACCTTCTCAGCTTTCTGAGTTCTTGAAAGGCACAGCACAGAACCAAAGTATGAGAGAGTTGATGATTATATGTAGGTAATATAATGTAGGTGGACTGTAGATAATTATACATATACAATTAATTCAAGCAATAAATCAGTTTCAAATTGTTTTATTTCACTATTTTACAAAAGTAAACCTAATACTAAAATAATTATTGGATATCACTAATAAAAACACATCATTGTGTATATACATACAAATACTGTATCAGCAACACTTTACAGTAACACTTTCAGTAACTCATTCACAAATACATTATAAATCATTGATAGGACGTTAACTGCATAATAAAAAGTGTGACTGTAATGATACGCCTGCCAAATAGTAAGCCATTTTAAACTGTTATAAATGCTTAATAAATTTATTTACTCATATGACTCAGACCTGATTTGTGATTATCATGCTGTTAATAGCAAAATGTACTATTATAGTGAGATGGAAGAGCATTGTGTTTGTTTTTTGGTAACCCTTTAAAAAGGTAAAGTACTTTAACATTAGTAAATGTTTTAGCTAACATAAGGAGCAAGGAGCTTAAAAGAAGCAATACAGTTTTTGGACATTTATTCATCTTTGACAATTTTAGTTAATACCAATACAATGTGTTGTACTAGTTCTTGTTCAACTAGTTACAACTTTTGATTGTAAAAATGTATTAGTAAATGCTGAAATGAACATAAACTAAGATTAATTGTTAGTTTATGTTTGCTAATGCATTAACTAGTCTTAACAAATGCAACTGTATACAAGTGTTACCAGTTTTTCTCATTATTCTAAATCTAAGTCATGATTTTTCAATCATGTTGCTTACCAGTTGCTACACTAAATGTCTTTGTAAAAAGCCTTCATGTCATGATACTTATCTTTTATAAACTTTATAACTCACCTGAGGCAAAGGTTCTCTAAAAACTGAAAAACTTGCAGACAAGGCTATAGCTTTGATGTGAACTGCTTATTTGTGAGCTATAAATAACTTGTGAAAGAGTCTAAGTATCTAATGGAATTTATTTAAATTTACTTCAAGATTAGAAGGTCCTTTTGTCTTTTGCACATCTGAAATACATGCTGCAACAGCCAGTAAAAATGCCTCTCTGCGTTCAAAGAATAATAATGATGCAGTACAGTGAAAGAGGATTGATTAAAGCCAATTTCAGCCCTGGCCGTGGCTGAGAGGTCTTCTGTCAGACTGCCTTTGGGGAGGAGGGAATGATGGTGCGGTAAAATGGGGCAAAAGTCTGGTCTCATGCGGGAGAACTGAATTAGATACTGTCGGACCATTGCCAACTGAAGCAGTATTAAATGCAGCAAAGTGAATGCTGAATCAGCCACTTGTAGAAGTTCACATTAAAACTTCTGTTTTATCCCGTCCATCACTTAACATTGTGCAGTCATAGACTCAAGAGTGACGGGGAGAAAAAGTATTCGCTCGTATTCACTAGTTTATTGTGAAAATATGGACAAACTAAGATAAGCTACCCTGCAAGGACATTTATAACTGTAAATAATGTAATACTAGTAAGCAAAACACTTGAATATTTTATACAAGCAAAGTTAGTTCTGCTTCATAATGTGTTCCCTCTGTGAAATTACAACACTGATATTAGTACTACATCTTCTGCTTGAGGAGTGCTTTGAACCAGTGCTTTTATAAGAGCATTACACTGCATAAATACTAGATTGCTCCCATGTCAGGGTAAAGGTTTAACTGTGAAACACAAGCCACTCTTCTGTGGGGTTTTATTGTTTTGCTCTTGCAACTCATTGAATTGCACAGCTAACAAAATATACAAATCAAAACAGCTTGCGTTGCAACTGTCCTTTTGTATATTGCATTGTTTTCTGTGGAAGACGAAGTGCCTTGAATTAAAGATACTAATATTCCACCAGTTGTTAATCTCATCTTCTAAAAGGGCCAGAGTCCTGCATAGTCATGGATTTCTGACAAAGCCCCTGTACCTTTAGCATCATGTAAAAGGTGAATTTAAACCTGTAATGGCTGGTCTAAAAAATGCAGTCTCAGCAAATCTGTGGGAACATAGATAATCGTTTGATGTATTAAGAAAGATGTGTGGGGGTTGGGTTTGGACACCAGGATTGAAATATAACATTAAATCACAAGGCATGTCATCACAAATATCACAGTCCACCATTTGTTTAGTTCAGCTGCCAAGACAAATCTTAACAGAGAATGTAGATTCAGCAAAGGCATGACAGATGGACTGTCTTTGAACGGATTAATTTCTACTGCTGTTCTGAGACCTTTTCGAAATTAGATTATTCTCATCTTTGTTCTCAGTTCTTGACATCCATGTCCTAATATTTTGAATTCCTGCAACTGTGAAAAAGAAAATGACAGCATTTATTAGCCTGCAGTTTGTTTATATTCTGCCTCAGGACAACATTTATGAGATCAGTCAGGCAAGACATTTCATTCTTCTTTAATGATAATGCTGACAACTCAAAACTTCCACCCAAAACATCATGCTTTAGTATATGTGGAATCTGCTGCTCCAGTAGAAATTCCAGATTACAAATGCACTTATGTTTGGCAATGCAAATGTAAATAGAACAAACAGGCCTAATGTGGAGTAAGAACCCAAGAGCTTGCCAGCACAATCAAAACACTCAGTGATCTACTTTCTCAAAGTTGGAGAAATTAAATCATGGTTAGCAGATAAATGGCTGAGCATTCACTATGTATTTTTCTCCTCTGTGTGCCCTAAAGAAAACATTCATATACAGCAACTTAACTCTTAAACACAATGAATAGTGCAGCACAAGCAAAAGCCTTGGATTAGACTTACATGAGGCTGCTCTTATAAATATCTTTAAAATAAACTAAAAATGTGAAATACAGAACAAGGGAAAGGGTAGGTTAGTGAATTAGGGGCAAATGTTGTATATTTACTGGCATACACAGAATAAGAGTCATGTAGTATTTGAGCAAGTTGGGAAAAACAAAACATAAATTTTACAAACACAATCATTTTTGGTCTCTATTATGTGCATTGATGCATTCTAATATGGCACATCACAAATCAAAATAATCAAAATGTCAACACTCAAATAAATTGTTTTTATTTGAAAGAAGCATTATTTTTATATCAATAAAATAGATATTAAAGTCATGTACTATAAAAGAACACCAATTATAGTTTTATTATTATAGTTTTTATAGCATAATGTTATGCATAGTTATTATAAGTAATTCTTTAAAGACTCAATAACATGTCTAGCTACAACATAATGCAGGAAATGCAGTGTAGATGCCTCTCATTCAGGCTGCATATACAATTGGTCAATCAGTCTCTCATGGGCAATGAGCCAAGCTGGTTGTTATGCTTATGCTCCCACTGCTACCAAATATAAATAATTCATTCAAGCTTTTACAATTCAATATTCCCCTAGGGAGGTACAATTCCAAGATAGAGTTATATTTTAACAACAACAACTAAAATGATTACATTGCCTTTCATTTGTAGTGTTTGCACCACTTTTAAAGACCTGAGTCATCATTCATACGCATTCACAGTGTTGCTATACCCTGTGATCATAAAGTTTATACTCGTACTTTAAAGTTGAAGAATTCTGTAAGATTGTAAACCTTTGATTAAAGAAAGAAATGTATAGAATACTAAGACAAAGTTTTGGCTAGTTTAATTTTTTGCTTTTGGACCCTGCTAGTAGATTTTGTAACTACACCATGTGATTCTAAAAAGCATCTTTCTCCATTGATGCCCTTTCTACATTTACCATTTATTCTCATAAAATATTTTTTAAAGAAACATATTCTACTAATATTTTATTATAGTTGTAGTGATGTTTGTTTGGACGTCCAGGTATATTTTGGAAATATATTAGCCTCTTGTGTACATTTTCCCTGTCTGCTTTTCATATTAGAATAGTTGCTAATGAAAGCCTTGGAATGGCATATGTTTTTGTGGACAACTCTGCAAATCATTTTTGTCAAGACATAATTTTCCCATGTCTCCCAAATGATTAGTCACATGACATGTTTGGCTTAGATGATTGGCTTAAAAGTATTATGGCCACATGAGCAAAAAGGGCACATTTCATATATCAACTTCCAGGCTTTTACAGAAAAGCTACATGAAATTCATATGTGAAACGTGGTGACATAAAAAACATGTCATTACATGTGGATAACATATCACCACATGTTGTGCATGTGATCACAATTCAAAAAGAATTTACATGGGATTCATAATTAAGTTTTCCGAAACCATGTGTGATCACATGTATTTTGCACATGTAAAATTCATGTGGCTTTTCTGTAAGTGAGGTAAAAGTAACTGCCATTGAAATGCATCTCCTTGGCTAAGACTCAGCCTGACTATCTAACCAACATGGAACATGTGTATTATATTCTAATAGCACCCTTCAAATAAACGGAATGTGAACAAGAATGACAAAAACAATCTATGCAATTAAACCGGTTCTGAAGAATAACAATATATCTTTCATTTGAATTACTAGGAAAGATTACAGTACTTCTTGGTGGGTTTCTGTGTCATTTGCATTACATTAGTACTTTTATATTCATAATTTCACATAAATTCTTTGTTCTTTCAAAATTCTTATACCTTACAACTATGTGAGGCCACAAAGACTAAGATAATAATTTCTCACTTTGCGAATAAATGTATTCAGTAAACATCAGATATCTTCCTATACTCTATGAGCTTCACAGACCAAAGGCCTTCACTTTCCTTTGCATATTTTATGCTCACAGAGCCTTAGGCTTCATGGTACAGGAACTCAGGGAGAAATTTGCCGAAGGCAGTGAAGAGGGAACTGTGAACCAGTCAAGCACGACTGTGCAATAAAGTGCCTTCTGATTTTTAAATATGCCAAGAAATGGAAGATCATTATAACCCTCTGTTAGCCTAGCAGGCTAAGTCATATTATTTTAAGGCAGGCAGATTATTTCATCTGTTGCACCTGCTTAGCATTCTGCTAACTTGGGTAAATCTAAAAAAGTTTTCCACAACTCTCTGGAAATTTCCAGTCAAAACATTATTACAATTAGGGCAATGTTTGTAATGGAGACATGAATTATTCAGTGTGTGAATTGGTCTCAACTGTGTCCAGTAGGCACAATCAATAAGAGTTCTGCCGCTTTCTGCCTGGCAAAGTCTATTATACCATCTAATTCAGCTAAGTGGCTTCTGAGCAGAGAAGCAATTTCCTGTTAATATCTCGAGGGAGAAAAGTCACATGCTAAAATCAAAACACCAGGCGTGTTTGTGCGTGTAGCCACACAATGCCCAAAGGATCCCAGATGAAGAGACACTGACACTCTAAGCTAACTCATTTATCATATGGATATCCTAAGCAAGCTTCAGTATTCAGAGTAGCACCAGAATCAGACTGTTTATTAATACTCTGTTTGTCTGATGCATTGGCTGTTTTGTCCTGAATTTCCACCTGACTGGATACGTGTGGATACTATGACATTCTTTAAGTTACTTTGAACAGAACTTTGAGCTTTGATTTTTACAAAGCCTCTGAATGGGTGTATTAGAGTCAATATGTTATGAATCTAAGGTTGCTAAAAGCTTTAATTATGTTTATTATATAATGGTTTATACTTGGAATATAACACATGCTTCTGAATGTGCATGTTATACTATATGAGAATGACATTGACTAATCCTGACCTATCTGGGAAATTTATCTAAACTAGGTTTCTGTTAATCTGGGCTTTAATCTGCCTTAAGCAAAGTAATTTTATTTAACATTTTTTTTTAATAAAAAAATATGATTAATTTGTTAATGAGGCCAATCCTAGATGTATCTCTCTTGAAATCTGTACTGCTTTACTTCATGTTGTTCCTTTAATATGTCCTTCCTTTAACATACACTATATATAATATATACATATATTAAATCCATCTGATAAAGAATGTTACAATACATCAAACAAAATAATGTTCAGTCAAATGTTCTGAATGTTAGGTAATATGATCTGTGTGATAGATAATAACTCTAGTTCAGCTTTGATTCTCAAGGTCTGTAGGATGTGAAGCAGTTTAATTGCTATTAGTGGCTGCATAGAGTTATAGCACAATTACAGCACCATTAATACCTATGTGTTTACTTCTTTACTAGAAGCATCGCCATATTAAGAAAGAGAGACAGTTGTGAAGGGTTAATCATTATGTCAACAATCAATAGAAATTGATCACAATGTCTAGTTTACTGCCTATAAAACAAATATAAACAAATAATTATGTATTCTCTGTAAATATGTACATAGGTTTTGTCTAAATGTTTCATATTGGCAAGTGGACCATTCCAGCAGTTGTTCCACATGAATTTACAGAATGCACAAAATCATTTTTGCATAATACAATAAGTAGATAACTGTAAATATGAATATATTCATATATTCATAATCACACACTTATGTATATATATATATATATATATATATATATATATATATATATATACTATGTATGTATGTATGTATGTATGTATCGTGTATATATATATATATATATATATATATATATATATATATATATATATATATATATATATATATATATATATATATGTACACTTGTAATTGGCACATTCTTTTTCCATCACTGGACTTATAGAGCACTGGCCATATAGAGCACTGGGACTTTTTCTGGTAGGTCTTCATCTGCTTCTATCTATATACTCAAGAGTCAACTGCTGGAAGCCACATGTGCCAGGGGATAGACATTATATATTTATAACACTGCACAATACAGATAAAGTTAATAAAGTAAGGAAATTCACATGATAAATAAAGTTACTAAATGTAAATTCAGGAGGAGCACACCCATCTAATCTACTATTTATTACTAGGATATAAAAGCATCTTTTGAGTTCGTCCTGGTGTCAGTTCTTCTGAAATTCCTCTCTCTTCTCCTTATTCTCCTAGAGTATAAGTATTTTGGGGCAGGGCATGTAATCAACCATATCAGAGCTCAGGCTGCGTATACCTCTCGAGCCTCTCCACAGCGGATAGCAAGCCACATTTTTTTTATGATTTATGCTAAAGATTATGTGTGTATGGTTACACAAACATGTGAACTGCAAATTAAACTTGGGTAATATGTTGTTACTTGACAATTAAATTGTTTTAGATTAAACAATTTTGTGTAACTTAGTGACTGTGTCTGCTGTGCAGCAATTGTTCTTTTTATTTTAGTTAAGTAAAACTTGATGCTATGTGGTTATAATTTTAACAATCTCATTTAGAAATGCATTGAATGTCTTCATAAAGAGCTTTCCAATACCACCAATATTTTTGCTGGTCCTATAATAATATTGACCCTTCCTCTTACTTCTCTCTCTTTTCATTCCTAGTTCAAATAACATATTTAAAATACAAATCTTTTTTGAGGTGTTTCACTACCTATGTGACTGAATCTTGGTTCCAGATTCAGCAGCCCAGTGATAAAGTCTTCTGCCTACCCCCTGCTCCCTGCCCAGAGAACAGCAAGCACCCTCAGTAGGAAGCCCTTATTATTTTCTGTCACTTAATGACCTCCTCTACACATTTATTTATGGGATTTCTGTTAATTATTAAGTGGGCAGGGATTCAAAAAATTTGACTACAAATGGGCATTAAATGATTTTTCCAGCATATATAATTGAGGGTAATCAGCTTTTGGTTGTAAAAAAAATCATTCTGAATCCAAAAATCAACTCTACGCATCTAATGACTTCCTGTTTTAGTCACAATAAACCATGAACAATCTAAATTCCATGGTCTTTTACATCTCACATGCTTTTTTCAAGTAATCTCCATTGTTTCAAAATAACTGTTACTGCTGCTAATAATAAAACAGTGTAGAATATATATACAGTGGTTGTTTTAAGTTTACATACACCTTGCAGAATCAGAAAAAATGTTGAAAATAAGAATGATAAAAATGAAGGTGTTTATAATCCACAACACAGAATAATAACTGAATTTACAAAAACAGCCCAGTTCAGAAGTTTATATACACTTAATTATTGATACTGTATGACGTTACATGAACGATCTATGACAGTATTTATGTTTTGTGATAGTTATTTAAGAGTTTCTTGTTTGTCCTGAGCTCTTTTCCAGCATATTCTACATATCTGACCTGTTTAGCAGTGACTGTATGATGTTTACATCCATCTTTTCCATCCATCTTTATTAGTAATGCCCTTCAGAAAGTATAAAAAATATAAAAATGTTTCTCAGAAGACAAGATAACACCAATAATCATTGTCAAAAAGTTACATCCACTATCAATACCTATCCATGAGTACATCAATATAATCGGTAACAACAAGCAGTTTATAAAAATAGTAACTATAGTAACTAGTGCAAAAATCTTTCTCTTTAGTGAGTACACCTTCAGATTCTTGCAGACTTGGTAATCCTTGTTTTTTTAAAATGTTCATTGCCTTAAGCATTAAACAAATATCTTTAGTTGAATTGTAAAAACATTATATACCCAGGCAGGGTCAAAACTGATTAATCTGAGCAATCTTTTATTTCTTCAAGACATAAGAATATGATTGAAGTTATTTCTTGAGGATAAGAGGACATAAAAAGATAAAACCGCTTTAATAAAAGGCAAACGGTAGATGAAAAATGGCTCAAGCCAGCAAATTGTAGCATGTGGTAATTACGTGATGACAGTCCAGAATTAATTTCCATTTGACAGAATGCTTTTTGCAGATTGCACTAGAACCCTTTGCATTTATGTAGACCTGGGAGCAAATTACATTATAATGTTCTCATAATATAATATCTATAGGGCTCTTTATTATTAAACTATCTATATAAGCCCATGAATAAGTAGGTAAATTATTTTCTTGTTCATTTTATATTCAACTTATAGAGGTGTGAAGGAAAGAAACCATTCCAACTATGTCATTTCAACAGATCTCACACAGGGGAGACCAGGTTGTTACATGACAAGTTATTACAAGTACTATATCTCAGTAACTATACGGTCTTGAGTTAAATGTCCAACTGTGTAAAAGCTATTTCTAGCAGTATTTGTATAGAATACTTTGTACAGTATGTGGGTTTCAAACACCTAGTGTAGAATCTTCTTCAGTTATATACTTTTAGTACTTCAGTAGATTTAATAGTACATTTGTAATTTTTGTCCTCCAAAATTACTAATTCTGTTCTAACTTTAAGTAAAAAGTAATCACAAGGAAACATTCAAATAGTAAAATTAATAAAAAAAATTAATTGAATTGTCAACCACAGTATATAATGAAACCAGATTTTAACTGAAATTGAGCTCTGTTTTCCTAAGATAAGGGTATTTGTCAGGTTTCGGCTCTGTGTTTATACATGCCATAAATCTATTAACTATCAAAAGTTTTGGCAAACACACAGAATTGATTTTCATTATGGATTGCATTTATGCTGTTTCACAGATTGTCCATCAAAATTGTTTACATGTTTAAATTTGACAGAAAAGTTTACAATAGGCTAGTTTTGTTGTGACACCTTCCTTGAAGCACGCTGTCACAAAAGTTTACTGAATGTGTGTACTTATATTGTTTGGACTTAATCCCTTATGGTATTATGATTAAAATGTCCTTCCCAATATTGTTCAAAAATGAAAAAATTTTCAAAACTTGTAACTATCCAATTATTTTGATCAAAACCTAAATTACTTTGACAATGTTCTTAAAGTTTCCTCTCCTCTTGTTCATCTCACCTGATATTTTTTTGTTTTTTTCTAAGAAGACAAGACAATGAGTAGAGCTTATGCATCATCATACATTCACAATATAGTCCCTGAGCTCAAAACGTTCATTACATGCTAAATGAGAGTGGAAGTCAATACCAGGCCCTGATAAACAAGCCAGCCAGACAGATGCAACAGTCTGATGATGACAGTCTAGGAGAAACCAGTTAGAGCTGTCTTTCAAGGGTATGGTAACTGAACAAAAAGTAGCTTGACATATTGAGGTTGCTATCTAAAAGGAAACTTTTTGACCTCCCTCCAGTCTCTCTGGAATGTGTGTTCTGAGATAGTGTTAATTCAATCAGTTTCTGGAGTATCCCATATCTTTTAGCTTATCCGTTCAGTGAAGTTGTCTGGCAGCTTTAGCACAGATATCAGCCAAAGCTAGTAAACATGTCTCCTATAATTCAGTTAGTGTAGAACACAGGTAGAGTTTCATTAGAAATGTATATTATCTGTGGTACTTCCATGTGACAGTTACAGGTTAAAAGGTTGATAAACAGCATATGGTACCCTGTAAAATGCTGGTGCTGTCCATTCAGAACTAATCACACAGTTCAGCCAAACAAATCAGCACCAAGGACAGTTCTACACCCGCTGCCAATCAACCCATTCAACTATGGGCATATGTGTCACCACCACACAGTTCTCTTATCACTGGTTACAGAAAGTTGAACCTCCTTTAGAAAACTCAGTCCAGGTGATTCTTTCATATTTTTCCTTTGCAGACATATTGCATAAGTGTTCTGCTGTTTCCTTTTGTTGTAGGAATGCGATGACCCTTGTGTACACTTTGGCATCTGCCCTCTTCTGGAGCCCATCACCATAGCTTTTAGCTGTACTGATGCCATGTGTACAACTGTGAGAGAAGCCCGCGCTGTAACTCTGAATTTTTCTCACAGTCAGATTCTCTACTAAAGTTCTAAATGTGTCAGATCTAAGAGTCACATTCAATTTCAATTTACTGTTGTACTGCCTTTATAAAAACATAATTTTATCTAGTGCAGAGACCATCTAAACATCAGGAGAATTGTTATAGGTATACTGGGAATGTTATATAGAGATGGTTTTAACCTTAGGAAGTCCTTAAAGCAATGGTTTTCTCTTAGAACCAATCGGGACAATGACCTTTCCTATTATTCTCCCTTTTTATCCCAATTGTGGGAATTTGGGGGTCATGTAAGGTGGAATGGTATCTAACACCATATCTGGTGTCTTAATTCTTTCTTCAGTTATAGAGAGGAAAGGGCAACCATGGATAAAATTTCTTTAAAGCACACTTGTAATAACCTTGACCTGATGAGACGTGACCAGAGAGACTGTCATACTGGTAATAATGTCAAGTCACTGTGATTTTCTGTGTATTTTGTACTTATGTCACATTTCATTTATTTCAGACTAAGCTTAGAAGGAAGGAGAGAGAGAAAGGGCAGTTACACATCTTTGTGCTTATAATGCTTACTTCTCTGTGCTCTTTTGCATTACAAGGTTGATTTAGCATGGCCCCATGGGGATTAGCAAACCATTACACATGACTCTGAAATGGACCTTATAGCCTGAGGCTGATAATGGCTTGTTTTAAGGCTGAACATACTGGAGTGATTCTTTCTACTGTGTGTAGCTGTTGGCCTAGGGGATTTCTTTAATACAGACAGGGCAGGTCTGCTTTGTGAAGAAAAAGCTTAAATAATATCTGCCTAAGGGTAAAATCATTTCAACATTACTCTTTTTATGTTTGAATATAATATACAAAATAACAACAGTAAAAATAATATATAAATACAACGTATAGGTTTACGTACAAAGAAAATGACCTTGAGATCAAGCCAAAAAACATTAAAAATTGTTTACAATGAGCAAACTTCTAAAACTTTAAAAGTCCATTTCAATTATGAAAGACTTTTAACAAGAGAAACTACTAAGATTTGTATTTATATGCAGGCCTAATAAATATGAGTGTCTCATTAAAGAACCAGCATATACCAAAACCTCAACAAATGTTTTATTCATTGTAAACCATTAGATACTAACATGCAAAACTAGTGCTCTGCTAAAAGCACATGACATTATGATATATTTTGTCCTTGTTACAGCCTAGAAAACATCACAAAGTACTTTGGCCATACATAAAAAAATGCCCTACTGAAGAGAACAAAGAGGAAATACATGCAAACTATTGATGTCTGAAGAGAGCTATTAAGTTACAATGGCAAGAGAATTTGCAGAATGAGGCGAATCATTAGTCACAATTATAAGACGTTTATAAAAGCTGGCATGTCCGCTGATAAAGCACAGAAGGTCTTAAATAAGCTGTAAGCCATATATTATACCCCACCCAACCTTTTTAATATCTGAAAGCACCTAATGTACCATCCTGTACATGCCTGACTGGTCTGCAAAGCTATGTTTATATGCCATGTCTTACATATGGCTGTAATCTTACCTTGGAACAGTAAAAGGGGGTTTAATGAGATAATGGAAGAATTGTATAGGGCTCATTTCTGAGGTAAGATTGCGTTTTTCCGGACGATTCTGACCGCTGTAGCAGAGGTGGTCCCATTCCAGCAAGTCTAATAGAGGGCTTATCTGATCCTGGTGAGTCTCTGATCCACACTTTTCTACAGCAGGCAGTGCAGCTTATCTCTGGAGGATTAGACTGTGACCCTCTCGCTTAAAAACTCCCCATAATGTGTATATGTGTGTGTGTGTGTGTACATGTGCATTTTAGAGTCATAAGGGAGATCACACCTTCAATAGTAAGGATGAATGAGTGCAATTATAGACACATAAACACACAAACAATCTACACACAGCTGTTCCATGCAAAACATCTATCACTCATATACTACACCCCAAAACTCTATCTGTGTGTGCTTGTGTTCCTCAGTAACTGTGTTTACAGAGGCTTTGAGGTGTAACCTCGCATGGCTTTTGCTCCATGGTAGGCAAACAGTCTTTGTAGAGGGGAGAATTGCTGAATTATAAATTGAGCCGAATCACATCACAGGCTAAGATGAATTGTGAAAAACTAACACATTCTGCATGTCAGCTTTGTGTGAAAGCTGTGAGGTGACTTGTGAAAATAGCACTATGAAGCAACAGGACAATCTTCAGACCTGAAGAAAAAGATCTCTTTGCTAGAAATTTTTAATCTATATACAAATGAACAGGCTGGATTTCAGGGGTATAGAATTCTAATCAGAATTTCTGGTAAAAAGAAGAACAATGTCACATTTTATTATCAGTTGAACCAACACCTGCAAGAAATAATGTCCTTTAGAATTTCCAAACTGTCAGAACTGTGAGAGTCAGTTAATAACAACCTGAGAAGAGCTTTGGTAATTCAGATATCCAATTATCTTCTACGACTATTTAAATATGCAACGCTAATCTGATGAAAAGTCACTTGCATGACACAGTGCAGCACGTTTTATTGGCTTGCCTGTCATCTATTGTATTAGCACTTTTTTAAAAAACTTATATGCTACATTGTATTGAAAAAAGTACTACATAGTATTTAAAACACCATTCGGAACACTATTGTCTGATCAACCGTTCCAATGATTTACACAGTTCATTGTTTTTTGTGTTGCATTGGCTCACATCAGAAAAGTGAAATGGCCCAAATTCTGTACTGTATATATAGGCAAAAATATTTATAAGACACACAGCATCCTTATCCATCCCAGCAAGCAAGATCATCACTTCCAGTAATTGAAAATGCCATAGAGAAATAATTTTTAGCTATATGGTTTCATACTGAAAGTTTAATATACATAGTACCTTTCTGTTTCACAAAAAATTCTTTGTATTGGAAAAAAGGATCTTTAAACTATAAAACAGTAGGACTGAAATGGTTCTTTTAAGAACCTTTGAATTAATGGTTCTGTAGGGGAAAATGGTACTTCTATGGCACCACTGTAAAGAACCTTTTGAGAACCTACATGTCATAAGCAAATATTTGAATTATCCTCAGATAATTACTCTGTGCACTATTTTGTGACGTAACAATAGTAGTCAAGAAAGACAAAATGGTTCATTGCTCATTTTGAATTTTGATAACACTACAACATTACATAGGGAATATAGAGAATTATTTTGGAAACAGCTGTGGATGCAATCAGGGTGAAATCAGTGAGCAAAGGCATGACATGAATTAGAACCAGAAATTTCAAAACAGAAGAATCACATGAACAGTAGACAAGACAGAAAAACAAGCAAGAACACCTAAAGATGTGCTCCAACAGAAATGGTCATAATTTAGTGACGTGTCTGGCAGCAAGCAATCTACAGTGTGTGAAGACAGTTTGAAGCCGTTAAACAAGGTGTTGATAATGATGTAGCTGTGTATTCTGTAAGTATTTTTGGTTGAATTTTGATTATTTTTTCCCCAAGAAATGAAATGTGTGCATGCTAATCAAATGTGTTTGCTGTAGTGACAGGGTCCAATGAAGGAATTTAAGAATCTCTTGACATAGCTGAAATTATGTCAAAATGCACTACACATCAGCATGATTTAAATAGATACATTTACTACAGAAAGTAGTAGATTTATCCATTTAAATTATCGTGTTTAGTAGGCATAGCAATTTTAAATACAGGCCATCAAACCTTTTAGCTCTTACAGTAAAATTTACATATTAAGGTATGCATAATAAATATCCTGAAGGCTATTGATAACTGCAGAATGTTCCATATTCTTTGTTTATTGAGCTGACTAAACATATGTATTGTTTCATGCACATTTATGAGGAACATTTTACGAGCCCCCACTATTCACATCATTAACCCTTATTATTTATCAAAAGCGACTGAAGTGTTCATTGACATAATTGAAGTCACTTACTCTGTAAGCTTGATATAAACATATATCAACAACTGAACCAAACTATAAAAGACATTGTGTGTTGAAATACAAATAACAAACTAATCATTCAGTGTCTTGATTTTTAAAACAATGTTAGAAAATATGGACTAATCTGTTTTGATCCAGATCCCAGCTAGATGAAAGAAAACCAAAAAGGACACATGAAAATGAAAAGAGGTTAATAAATATCTTGGATCACTAAAATGTGAACAAAGTAAAAAACCGTACTGGGCCTTTCATGCATAAGAGTGTGGTTTTTCAAGAAAATGACAGCATCAGCATTTTACTGGGGTCCTGTGCTCATAGTGTGCTCACTGTGAAATGAACATTATTTCATTATCAAATCAATCTGCTCTGACATTTATTGCATTTTTAATGAAAACTCAGAAATGTGTCCACTACCAGCCTCTGACTGCCTGTGACTCTTAATTCTGAATTTCTATGATTTAAAGCAAAAATGTCTCTCAACAGTATTAGCAATAAAATTAATGTTACTCAATCCTTAATGTGCTACGCACTGAGCCCATTCACACCCCCATGGTCAGCACTTTGGCAGGGCATTAAAAACTTCTGATCTATGAGCCCAAAAATGTGTCTGAAGTCTGTCCTGTACAAATATCTTTTATTCTCTCATATGATGAGGGGCTGATGGAGTTTCTTGCATGGTCTCTCATCCTTTTTGCCACATATTTTCTTGTCCATTTTAAATTCCGAGTAGGAGTGCTATCCATCTGCCTGCAGACCACACATAAATAACACAGCTCAAAGGCTGTGCCTAAATGAATAGAGACTGGAAACTGCTAGATTTGTTAACAGGAAGCTGAGAGATTATTGATCTCACAATTGATTTCCAACCAGAAGAGGGAAGATATGTGGGCAATACATCTGGTTTTCTGCTTGAGAAAGCCAGGGTGTCTATAAGAAATCCTATGGAACTTGGAAGAATGCCCAAAATATTGTCCAAAATATGATCCATGTGCAATGTGAAGCCTATTGAATTTCAGCTTTATGGTGGCATATATTTTTTCAACTAGCAGTAAACAAAGGTAGTATGATGCTGCATTGTGTGTATGGTTAAAAGTCCATCACTTAGCAAACTCTTACAGTTAACATTCCAGGCACAGTTCCCTCGGAGCAAATGGAGTTTATGTGCCCTGGGCAGAACTGTGATGGGCAGCTCTGTCTATGGATCTTCAACCAACATTAATTATTACTTTTAGCAAAACCTACTACAAAGTCCATTAATCAACAGACTTTATTCAATTCTTAAAGTATCAACTTGTAGGTTGCTTTAGACAAAGGCTGCATGAGTATGTCTTCTTCAGGATAACTTTACAGTGTAGCCATTTTCCTGATTTCCTATATCTTCATGTAGGCCATTTCATATATCTTATGTAGGTCAAACCCTTACTGTAGCCCTAAACCAAACTTTCACAGAAACCTTTCACCATTGTTACATTTTCATTTGAACATTGTTTAGCTGGTTGAATTACAGGGACAGTTAAGATGACTTCATAATGTAGCACATATCAGGTTTCTTATATTGTGACAATTTCATCCCCTTAATGTACAGATCAGTACCAGAAACACATGTTTTTCTATCATGGTGACTTTCTAATGATGTATTTTATCATTTTTGTATAAAAAAGGAGCTTTCTTACGTTTTATATTGTTTTGGTGTTCTCTCCCCATTACAGCACCAAACAACATTTGTTTGAAACCGATCTGAAACAGATGCTGTCCATAACTTTGTATTTTCTCCAAGTTCAGGGTTGAGCGGCCCACTTCATTACAGGATTTCATGATGCTGTAGCTCCTCAGCTGTCTTAATTCTTCTGCCTTAAATTGTCTCCTTTCCCTTCTGCTTTTTACTGATCTTTTAAGCATTTCTGAGAGCAGGGGAGAAAATGCAAGGGAGTTGAGCAGTAGTAAGAACTAATGAGATGCCTCCTCTGCTGCCTGTCTCTGAACTAAAATGCCTGGCTTGGCTTTTAGTTTTTCCATTTGCCTTGTAACTGCTTTTTAAAATAAACAAAAAAGGATACTCTTTGTGTCATTAGCTCAACATACAGTTTGTATCTACAATATGACACAAGCATACGATACTAGAAGAACATTTGTTCAGCGTTTAAATCACTTTAATGCTTCCTTGTTTGTCCTTATATGTTGAACTGTAACAAATATAGGTGAAAGAACTGAAAGAACTGCAGAGTCCACACCACAGCACAAATGTTAACAATAGAGAAGAACGATATTGTTTGGATCCTTTTCACAGCGATTTATTTTTCCAGGTGATGAACAATATAACATTGACAGCCAGTCAAAACTCATTTAAATTAAATGGCTCACACATTTGAAAAGGTAGATGACATTGTGGAGAAGCTCATCATTAAGGTCCAGAAAAACCCAACACTCACAACAAAGTGACAGCTTCTCCCAATTCCTCTCGTCTTTGAAGGATTGCATGTAGCATTTGTTTTTACCTTGCTTTCTTTGCCAAACATAAAGCAACAACAGATCTCCTTTTCCATGACTGTGTAACTCCAGTGCACAAGCTTAGAATAAATATAATGCCATCATCTGTTGTTGTGGACCATAACATAGTTATTGGTATAGATATTTTTATAATTTCTGTTGGTGTGAACTGGCTTTTACCCTTTATAAGATTACAACGCAAAAGTATTTCTGATATTTTATGGGCTAAACTGTTGCAGTGTAGATCCTTACACTGTTACACTTTTTACCAAAGAAAAGATAGCAGTAAATTGTATGATAGCCTAAGGAACTCTTCCTATTTACTTACTTTTGATAAGATTTGTCATTGTGTTCTGTATTTCTATTAACAAAGAAGGTACTCTTCCATTTACTTTGTTACTAGGGACATTAGCATTTAAATAATCATCCTTCATTCCTAACCAAGAGGACTCATCACCCTTTCAAACGCCAAAAGACATTCAAGTTGACATCTTCTAGAAAGTTGTCAAACGTTGCTCCATGCTCCTGAAAATTGTTAAACTTATGAACATTTAAAGACAGATCTACTTGTGAGCTCTTGTTGATTGATGACATGAGATATGAATATAAACAGCCAAGAAAACTCAAGAGCTTGTATGTGAAAATATGAAATCTGAGGTAGTCTGAATAGTCACAATTGTGTACGCTGGTATTCAAAAAAGTACATACACAAACAATGTGTAGTACATATTTACACAAACTCCTTTTTTACACAAACATTCGCACTACAACCACAGCACTTACAACCTTTCAAATCAAACACTACAATTTCAAATATCTGTACCTTGACTTTGCTACTAATTTCACGAAACAGCTGTTGCAAAGCTAACTTGTACACTTTTTAGAAGAGAGGCAAGAGAAAGCAAGCATTTGATGTCAATCTAACAATCAGAGAATCATCTTTTACACTCATCAATGTGTTCACTGATATACTAGTGCAGAGATATCTAGTCCAGCTTCTGGACGGCCAGTGTCCCTCAGAGCTTAGCTCCAACAACAATTAACACATAAAATTGAACTCTTTGGCCTGAATAGCAAGCGTCATGTCTGGAGGAAACCAGGCACCACTCATCACCTGGCCAATACCATCCCTGCAGTGAAACATGGTCGTGGCAGCATCATGCTGTGGGGATGTTTTAAAGTGGCAGGAACTGGGAGACTAGTCAGGATCGAGGGAAAGATGAATGCAGCAAAGTACAGAGACATCCTTGATGAAAACCTGCTCCAGAGCGCTCTGGACCTCAGACTGGGGCGAAGGTTCATCTTCCAACAGGACAACGACCCTAAGCACACAGCCAAGATAACAAAGGAGTGGCTACGGGACAACTCTGAATGGCCTTGAGTGGCCCAGCCAAAACTAAGACTTGAACCTGATTGAACATCTCTGGAGAGATCTAAAAATGGCTGTAACATAACAAAATATGGAAAAGGTAAAGCTCTGTAAAATGCTGCACTATGTACTTTCCGAATGCACTGTACATGGTAATACATTTTGATTGCACATCAAACAATGCATTATGTATTGATTAATAAACTTATAACACTTGTCTAATACTGCTTTGAGGCAATATGCTACAAAACTATAAATTGAGTTTTATATTTTTTGTAATGCCTTGTGGGATTATAGTTTATTCAAGTATTGTATTTTTTGTCCAATTTTTTGGATATGTTTTTGCTTGGCAAGTTCGCTTCTATGAAAATAATATATATACAGAAAAAAAGTGGCCATCTGTCAAGCTCCAAAAACAGAAATTTGGTTCACAATGTTTTTATGCTTATTTAATTTCTCTCTATTCTCCTTTTTTGACAGAGCTGCATAAAGTGCATAACAGCTTATAGTGCGAATAGTTTATATTTATAGAAAAAAGTCTTTCCATGTACATTTTTTTAAAAACTGTTTTTTTGCAGACATGGCAAGTAATATAACTTATAAAAAGCTGGCTAACATACCAGTTGAAAGTCCAGACATGTTGTGTCCAGGCAGGGTGTTTTCCCCCTCACTCTGTCATCAAAAAGTGGAAAAACCCAAGATTACACTTCTACAGATAAAACCTCCATGTCTTTATTCTCATAAGCCTCCAGTCTTGATTTCTGCTCCAGATTTTGGCACATACCCGGAAACAGGTTGCTGTGGCAGCCTGATGGCTGATTGACCGTTTCATAGTGCAATCAGCCTGCAGACATTACCACCTGCAATCAGCCAAATTCTGCAGGGAAAACCATGACCTCTTTCACTTTTTAATCAAAACTCACCCCTTTATTTTAGCAATTAGAACCAGTTGTTCCTGGATAATATATAAAATCATCTGTGATTAAGGAGCTTTGATTAGGCTTAATTAGACTGTTGTTATGTCACGAGAAAATAGAGATTGTGAATGACCATGCTAAATAAATGGAAAGTGCTGTTGGAACATCCAACTCTTAATTATCCAACTTAATTATTCAAAAAATGTGGATTTGTCAGTGTATAATATTTTCATGCAATTAAAATGAAAAAAAAAAATGACAGTATTCTAAAAACATTTACTGTTTCTTCTTTTGCAACTCTCCAGAAATGTGGAGAGTGTTTTTTATTAACCTTAGCATCAATTTTTCACAGGTCACCTTACCTTTGAATGAAAGCAAACCATATGTTATGGGGAAATAGGAACAGTTTTTTTTTTTTGCAGACAACCAGCTTTGAAAGACTTTTGCTTGTGCTCACCTAGCAGGCCAATGACCTTTCAGAGAGAGAGGGAGAGCAACCCTAGCAAAACAGAACTGCCTGTGACGGCAGAAAGGTTGGCACAGCTGGACTGGTAATTGCTTTGCTGTACCCAAAAGCACCCTTTTAAACACGACACAGCAAAATTGGTTATTGAACTGTTCTATTGAATCAGCCTGTTGGCTGTCTCCCTATGACTGAAATTCTACAATGATCAGGGTCATTAGAAACTTTTTAGTAAAACATTTCAACTTCATAAGGGTGTGATGAGTTTTGTTTGTTCTCCTGTTTGTTCAAATGAGACAATAAACAAATCTGTATCTGAATTAAACATTATCACACAAGCAAAAATGCTGTTGTGCTAAAAAATCAGCATGGTTGTGATTCAGCTGTAGGCACTTGGCAGTACTTGTTCTCTTGTTCATGTAATATTGCTTTCATACAAAAGACCTATCAAAATGAAAAATAAAGATGCTGACATGAAAATGAGTGATTCCAGGTAAACGTCACAACTCTCTTAAGTAGGTATTAAATAAGTAGGAATTAGGGGTAAGTATTCAGTGATGCAAATTGCGATATGTGAAACCATTACCAAACATCTGAGTTTTCCTTGTGCCTTGGATGGAAGGAGGGATAAAATGGAAAAAGCATTTCAAACTTTCAGCCCCCAGAAATAAAGGTTTCAGATTTTCCTTAGTATCAGCGGCATTAGAAGGTCTAATACAGTGCTGCAGGAGTCTGTATTAGTTACAACAGCAGAGCTAAAGGTCAGAACTAATAGCTTGTAGTGTTTTGATGTGGCACGTCTGCAATGGATTGCTCTTTCACAAAGTGAGCATCACAGACTCTTTTAATGGACCTTTCAGTTGTCATGCTGAGCTCAAAACACAAAACAAGTCCTAAATGCCACAGATAAGTCAATTAAGAGCCCTACCATTAACCCATTAGCCACTCCGTGGCAGTGGATGTAACTTCAGTCAGTTCAGTCAACTGGTCAAATGCTTGTTTTTGAGATTATACTATATTACACAGATTAATCAATTATTAAGACATAGAAATGTTAGGGCATCTGCTGTATCAAGCTTAAACTGAGATGTAAACAGATATGTAATAAATGGAATAAATAGTATAAATAGTATTTTCAACAACTTGGAACGCTAACAGGGTCAACTTTCCAGTGTTTATTTTTACATTTTAGTAACCTGTTAAAAAAACATTGCCTTTTATGAATTTAAGTGTTTATGAATTTAATGAGGACAGCTGACTGTATACATTGTCAATGTAGGTAAATTTAATGGCTAGTAATCCAACCCTAGGTTTTGACAATATCGCAAGACCCAGCACTAGGATGTAACATCATCCAAAATCTTTTATTTTGTTTACATTTATAAATATTTACACTCTTAATTTAAGCATGTGGTAAATTGTTTGGGTACGTCTGTTCAAAATAGTTCCATATATTTATGAAATAATAGCAAGTCAGATTTAATTAACATGATTTGATTTTCACTTTTGAAGTTTTACACATTCTGCATGAAGAACTAACATAAGTTCATACCAAGAAACTGACCCAAAAAACAGCTTGCACCATGTGATCCCAAGTGTGTTCCCTAAATGGATGTCTCAACCACAACCAAAGCATCACAGCTACTTCTAAAACTCATTAGATCACTCTGTCACATGTCTCTGAGTATTATTAGGTGTACGAATAAAAAAGAAAATGTGGTAGAAAACAAAAAGACAATGGGTCGCCTCAGGGCAACTCTGCACAACTCTGCACTGTAGCTGAAAGCATAATGAAATTAAAAAGCTGTGCCAGCACAGATTCTGTATGGGTCTGTTCATTCTGAGAACAGCTTATATCAGTCAGCATTTGCAGAGCATGTTTAGAATCACAAACATTTGAACATATAAGTGTCGTAATTTACTATTCTAAGAAGGTCAATACAGCTTCTAGGTATTCTAAAAATTCTTCTTACATGACAAGCTATGTTAGATACTCCTTGTTTACTTGTAGTTTTCCAGGTACATACCCTTTTTGATAACTGTAATAAATCTGAGACAAGGTCAGGGTTAAGATACGTGCACAGATGGTTTAATACAAAATCAATAACACACGTTAATAATCCAAAAACGAAGGTAAGAATGCAGAGGAGAGGATAAATACTAAGCATGCAGTTTGATCAAGTAATCAAAAAAGGAGAAAACTGTCAAATATTCACAAGGATATAGTATAAAGTGCCAGGCTATTCATGAACAGATGCAGTAAATCATCCGCAGGTGTTTCTAATGATTATCATGGATGAACTCAGATGCTGCACCCCAATTTGCTTGCTATCTTTCCTACATAGTATGCAAGATAAGCACGAATGTGCCACAAATACATTTTCCTCAAATATAAAACCTTAATGACAAACTGAAACAGTATTATGAGAATAAAACTGGGAACTAAAGGTGTTTTAGGCAAGTCTCTTAGGGTGCGTTCATGCTTGGAAGGGTGGGTTTGATTAAAACAAACTCTGACTGTGATTGCTCTTTTATTGTGGTTCATTTAAATAACTCTGGTGGGGTTCAACTGAAATTGATGTGATGTCACAAGATGGGGCCCTTAAAACATCTCGGTTTTGACTGTAACCATGGTTGTGGTTGAGATACTGTGGTAATTCCTCTGAGTGATTACGTCTTGAAGCATGTGTGAAATCCAGCCAATGGTAAGACTGAATGTCACAGGTGGGGCAAATCCAGGTCCAGGAAGCTTAATAGCATGTGAGAAACAAACAGTGTTAGCCTTTGAAAGTCAAAGCAGTGAACACAGGTATGCAGTAAGTATGGCAAGGTGCCCCAGTGTCTTGTTTCCTTTTCAGGGAACCATGTTTACAGTAGTAACAGAGATGTTCCCGTTCAAGGGAACTCACACTGTGTCACAAATAGCAACACTATGGTAACGAAATGCCAATGCCGCCATACTTACAAATGTCTGTCTTGTGTGTATCATGGCAAGCACAACAAGACAGCACACTTGAGAACCTGGGGCAACCCTTAGGTCTGGCTTGTAGTCCCTGAAGAATGTCAGTGGAGATGACCAGCCTGCTTATCACATACATCCTGCATAGATACCCCATAGACCAAGGCTCTAGAGGTCACCATGATCCTGGTAGAATGTACTCTAATCACCATAGGATAGGGCTGATAAGAGGACTCATAAGCTCATAAGGAAGTGAGCATGCTTGCACTTCCACCTGCCTGAACTTCCTGCATATGAGCTCCACCACCAACACGGGTCTCTATTCCTCAGGCCTCAGCCCCTGCCTCGACAGAATGTGTGCTCCCCAGTTCAGATAGCTATGGATTTAAACCACTCTTGGAGACAGCAGTTTCCCCTGAGCCCACATGAGGTTCTGTTGTGAGAGTCTGCAGGATGGGAGTGATCTCAGACCCCCTGATGGTTAATGCTAGAAACCACTAATGTAGGGAAGGATCTGTCAAGAGCATTATGTGACAAGGAGCCGCTAGAACTGGGCCTTGGAACAGGAACCTTGATCATGCAAAAATGATTTCCCTTGGTCCTGACACCACTGCAATGGTCTAATGTACAGCAGGCCAAAAGATTTCATGTTGGATGCAGCTGCCATCAGACCTAACAGTCTCTGAAACTGTTTGACTGTGAGTGACTGGTCTAGCTTGACGCTGTTCAAGGCTGCTAGGACTGAGTTGATATAAGCAGGAGAAGTGCCTGCATCATTGTGGAATCCCAAATAACAACTAGAAAAGTGGTTCTCTGGACTGGAGAAAGCACATTCCTCATGGAGATGTGGAAATATGCATCCTTTAAATGTATTGTGACAAACTACTCCTCTGATCACGTCCTTTGAGTCACGATTTGTTTTACAGTCAGAATTTTGCATTTGAGTGCTTTGATTGATTTAATAGGTGCATATCTAAAATTGGATGCAAGCCCCCATCCTTCTTGGGAACAATGGAGTACTGAGTGTAAAACCTGGATCTCCTCTCAAGTGGTGAAACAAGTTCTATGGCATCCTTTTTCAAAAGAGTAGCTACTTTCTGTTCCATAACCAGAACCTGCTCAGTGCCGACCACTGTGAGCACAACCCCACTGAACCGTGGTAGGCAAGAACTGAACTGGATTCTGTAGTCCTTCTCTATGGTTTGCAGCACCCAGAAAGGCACATTTGGCAGTACTTTCCACCCTGCTAAATGGTCTATTTAAGGAACCAGCCTTATGAGACTGGCCTCTTGTGTACTCAGGAGAGCCAACTCTGCACAGATCGGAAGCAGATGACTGGCAGGGGACAGCCAGACTGCATGTTCTAGGACCCTTCCCGAAGGAAGCAAGCTTCCCTCAGCTACATCTCTGGGCTAACACTGGAACTGAGCTTGCTGGTATCTGCTGCTCCCTATAGCACCAAAGGTGGTGGGGTGGGCAGACCAGCCTGCAGGAAGAACTTGTAAAGAGAACTTATTGAAGAACTTATTAAAAGAATCTTTTAATCTTCAGTCTCAACGTTGGCTGGATTTGACACGTGCTCCAGAATGTAATCACGCAGAGGCATTCCCATAGCATCGCTGTTTGTGATGCAGCATGAGTTCCCTCGAAAAGGAAATCCCATTAGTCAATATAGAAATCTGGCAGATCCCCTTGTGCTGATTTGGTTCCTTTACACATTTTATGATCATACGTACATGCATACAATGAGTATGTTTAGTCCAACAAACAGAATTGTTTTGGATGCTTAGTAAGTTCAGTCGCAGAATATACATAAAAAAGCAGACCAATCAGGTCATGATCTTATCGTTATGCCTTTAGATTTGGTATCTTTAAATTTGGTGTTAAAAATGCCAGTGTGAATGTTAAACAAAGCAGAACTAAATGTATAATTTTCTTTTTTGGTCCAGACCAAAAGAACCAAGATAAAAATGTACTCACAATTTCTTTGAAAGTATCACCTACAGTAAATGGTAGTTTTGCTTTGATCCTAATGCTAACAGAAGGTCATTTTCATGTTTGACTTCCTCTTGATTGATGAAACTAGACCTTAGCTTAAATTGCTTCCTTCTTTGCTTTTCTAGCAAACTGCTTGTTTTCAGCAGAATACATGCCATCTGCTTTTATTTTCTTCGTGCACCATTTCTCATTATGGTTTCTCATTGCTGTTAATTTAAGTTGTTTCATTTTCTGACCACACTTCGAACAGACCATTAAACATTCACAAACCTTCAAAAAGAGACACCCAGAAGGAAGTATTTAAAATATATTTAGACAAAATCATTAGTGATTCTAAGAATGCACACACAATTGTGACAAGAGTGCATTACATCTGGTCAGAAGTTTGCATACATTTTGCAACTGGATTCAACAATACTTTACACACTTTACAACAATACACCCACAGATGGTCTGAACTCCATGTAACCCATCTCTTGGAAATAAATGACTTCAGGTTTATTGTATGTCAAAGACAGTTAAATGGCTTGAAGTCCTGAACGTCCTTATGAATTTTTATGTGGAATGAGTAAGAAAGGATATATGGGATTACTTGTTTTGATGTAATTTTGCTTACTCTTTCTTCTGCTCTTTTTATAAGGACTGGCAATTATGGTCTCAGAACAACTGCAGTGTATGATAAATATAAACAGAAAATATGTTTGAACTGATTACATGGCTATTTGCAATGTACTAATGTTAGTAGAACATTTTTCTAACATAATATAACAAAAAATTAAGATTTAAAAAATGCTACAGAAATACAGAAAAATGTTTAATAGCATTTAGGGGAATACAATCCTTTGAAAGTTTTCAACATTTTCGTTACTTTCATTTTCGAAACATTCTAAAAGCATAAAAATTTTAGCTGGGTATAAGGCTATTTTCAAAATGCACGAAACTGCATTTTGAATCACAGTCCCGCTAATTTGACAATTCTTTAACCAGAGCTTTAGACAAAACCAAAACACTTTAACGTTAATAAGATTTTCACTGGTGTAACAGTCTGTTAAGAAAAAGAAACAGCCAGGATACACCCATCACAGCTCTTTAAAGAAAAAAGTACAAATCTCTTAGCAGTGTCTCTCAACACCTCTAATATTTCATGACTGCAGAAAGAATGGAAGAGTACAGTACCTCTGAGTCAAACATCACTTGGTTTGCATATTTCATGTACTTACAAGTATAAAATCATTGCTTCGATTTAGACCGAAAGTCCTAAAGCACAGTCCTGCAGGCAAGATCCTGAGAGGTTCCTGAAATCTGTGACATGTTAAAATCTGTTTCCTCTAGTTGATAATTTTGTCAGCTTTGATATTCAAAATGACATACTGAAACCTTTTTCATGAAATAATTACCTTGTACCTTAAAATAGATTGAATGTATCTCTACACTCTTGCTTCATTTATTAAATGCAGATTCATGAATGTGCAAATTAGCCCCACCTCCACACTAGCACTGCCTGATCTACTCCCCTATTTTTATGTCCCCTTGTTTATGTGATTGCTTACAACATATTTGTGACAGAAAATAAGAGGTTTCAAATTGTGACTCTGAGACTGTCTTTGGTAAATTGCAGTTTTATTAAAGAAAAACTCAGCAAGGGTGTTGAATGATAAAGTTGCACATGGTTTGTCAAAGCATATTAAAAACATTACATATACATAGAAACAGCATTACAAACTTGGAATTCACCACAGGTGGTCTTTAAATCAGGTTGCCAAATACAAGACCCCTCCACTCTGAGGTCCTGATCATCTTATAAGGTTAATGTTTACTTTTTATACGCATGATAACGTAATCATATCTAATCAGCATATAAAAGAACTCTATTTGTGCATTATGAAAGGACGCTTGCCCAAAAACGGATCTAAACATCATATATTAACATCTTGGCTCAAACTTCAAAGTAGGATTTGAATTTGCTGGAAGGAGAAATGTATGTATTATATTTCACATATTTCACATTACATAATCTATACAAAGCACCTTCAAAGGGATACCGTTACTGGAAGGTGGGACTTAATACAGCGGCCATATTGAGTTTTGCACTTTACCTCATAGTAATGCCAGTAAACCATCTTGGTACAAGTGGTTCTCAGAATAGAATTGTACTGTCTTGCATGGCCCAATATTTGTATCATGTATGGATCATAAAATACCCCTTTTTACTTAAGACATACAAACCTAGTGTGGGGGGTTGAAAGACCCTAGGCTCCAGAGAGTCTGGAGGCAAACCTCTCCTCCAGATTGCTATCAGCAACCTCTGATACCAGGACAGTTTATGACACCCTGCACAAGCTTCAAAAGAATTCCATGGGCACCACATAGAGTTCCAGTAACCCCAGGTGGCCCAAGAAAGAACACTTCTATCCAAAGGAAAAACTCTTTCTAACTTACAACTAAACAGTCCTAAACTGTATATAGTTGTATATATTTCCATGGTATGCTGGCTACAGCAAAACTATGTATCTTTACTGTAACTCTGTAGATAGGTATGCAAGTTTGGATTGATGTTTTGTTTGCATTCATGCATTAGGATGAATCACAACTCAATGTAGTTCAAACTCTGTCATATTTAATATCTAACAGATGGTCTTCTAATTTCCCACCAGACTATGTATGCTGTGTAACCATAACAGGCATGATAGTCTTTCTACAATAATCTGGATTAATATTTGCAAATGTGCCATCCGTCCATAAAACATGCAAATAAGGGGTTGAGCGAGACAAAGAAACTTTGCCTGCTTAACACCTATTGGTGTTTAAGTTTCACTGGACGTGACTGAGGTGAACTTAAAAATGACCACCAACACCTTAGTCTTCTTCTTAGTCCTTGTCTTTTTAGTCTTTGTCTTCTTAGGCTTAGTCTTCGTCTTCTTGCACACACACACATATATATATATATATATATATATATATATGCTCACAGATTGTCACTTAAACTGTGTTCAATCTTTCTACATGCTCTAAAGCCCTGTTAAAGCAGAGAAGCATTGTTTTCAAGGCCAGACAAATAATGTTTCTTAGATTCAATAAGACCGCATATGCACTCGCTGGACAAATGCAAAAGCTGATTATTGGAATTATCCCTGCTGATCAGGTACTACAAAATATGTATATTTAATGACGATTAGTTATATGTACTTTCCTTTGAGTTTCGTTCCACGAATTAAATGGTGTTTTAACAACACAGTTTCATTGATTTGACATTCGATTTGCTACATAATTGTGGCGCTGGTTCATGTTTATAATCTGGAGTCCCTAATTCTCTTGATCTTAAACATATACACACGTATATATATTATATATATACGTGTGTTTCCCTTACACAGGGAATGGTGGAGAATATATAATATTAATTTTGAGTGAACTTGTTCATATATGACATAACTATCGTTGAACAAGCCTCAGTATTAATTTCCCTTAAACACGTTTTCGCTACAGAATTCACTTATAGTATAATACTTATAGTAATATGTTCAGGTTCCTTGGGAAACAACAACAGATTCCAACCCGGGGTGACTAGGCCCTAGCTGTTGTGCTATAGGGTATAATAATTAATCTCCAATTATTTGCCATTATACATTAAGGAGCTAATAGTCCAAAATCAAAATTATGCTGCTTTATTAACTAATTTGAAGGTAAACATGTAATCTGCTATTTTTATCAAAGCCTTTATCAGCCTTCAAATTACACATACAAACAAGTCCAAAATAATCAGATTTTATTTGTTAAATAAAGCTGCAACTCCTTACTTAATAATAATAACAACAATAACAATAATAATAATAATAAATTCAGGTTTTGAGCAAGTACATAACAGATCAGTGTTCAAAACGGTCTTCTTACCTTACCCACATTCACTAAGCTTATGATACAAGAAGGTTATGATAATGATTTATAATTTGAGCTGTTGGGTGAGATTTCCCGGGAAAATGTAATGTTTGGCTTCATTAGACATCAACATACATAATGTATGTAAAGTAACATGGAATTTATGTCTTAAATAAAGATTACGATAACACGAGGCAAAAGTTATGGATAGCACCTTTAACCATAATATTGACAAGAAAACAAATAACAGTAGCTGCTTGGTTGAATAACTTAATCTTTAATAAGTTAAATAAACAAATCTAAAAATAAACATTAATCATTGTTAATTGTAAAACTCTACCGCTCATTTTATTACAAATCCGCTTCTTAGTCAGACTTCAAATCTGTATTACTGCATCATATAATATTGTATTATGTAAGACTTGAAAATAATTGATGATAAAATATTTAAATATAATTAATTATGATTAAATTCACTTTTCACCCCGAATATTTTTGTTTGTCCACGTTGTCGTTACTGCCATGAGCTTCTCACACAAACTTTAAAGGGAAATGGTCACCCAAGTTGGCTCACCCTTATTTCGTTTCATCTTACAAGCATAAATTGTAGAATGTTGTGCATAATTAAAATAAGAACATGCAACACAACAATTTAATAAGATTATCAGTCCAACTGTACACTCAAAAAAGTGGGTTGTTTCAGTAAACATATTGTTGGGTTGATTGTGCTGGGTCATAATTCTGGGTTGTTTAGGGTACAGTAAACACTTTGCTGGGTTGTTCATGCTAGGTCATATAGGTTTTGAGGGGATTATTCACAGCTCTGCATCTGGTTGGGTTATTTTGACCCAGTTACTGGGACCCAGCAGTTTTTAGAGTGTATAGATTATTATGAATATATCACACTCATATAATAAACTGACTTGAACTAAATAGCTCTCAAAAACATTTTAATTAAAACTGCCCAGTCCCTTGCTCACTTGTGGGCAAGAATTGGGGTTATAGTAACAGTCTCCACAGACACTAATGATAGCTGTGTACCCTATTCAATTTATATAGGCATATTGCATTTGTCACTTGTAGAAAACAAGTGAATATTATATCAACAAGTCATGTTCTATAATATAACATTGCTCCCATACTTTTCATCTGTAGGCTGTATAAATGTCTGTTGTCATCCATTGGAAGAGTGAGACTTTCCCAGGGTGGGACGCTAGAAGGCTGTGTGATACAGAAATGAACAAAATGGCAGAGACGGGATACAAATGCGACCTGACTGATAAAAGTTACATCATGTAGGCAGAAATTACACATACCTGTTTCTACCAAGCTTTTCTCAAGTACAACTTTATTTACACATAGTATTTGTTGGGAAACCAACCAAAATTTGTATTGTTTTCTCAACAGAGACAAGCAAAAAATATGTTAGTACCATGTCCAACATTTTGCATTTTTGTTTGTAAAAAGTAGTGCTAATAATGTTTACACAGTAAATGTAAGCATTTGTTATTATAGTTATGCTTATTATTTGTTTACTTTGGTTATGACCCAGACTGATCATGTCTAGGGTGGAATTAAACCATGCGCTAGTCATGGACAACAAACAGATAATTGTATATTTATATTATGCAGAAAAATGTGTAGCTATATAGTTAAATTCAGTTTATTCTTTGCAACAAGCAAAACCAACTGAACTGCCATACTTTTTTCCTAAAGGCAAACACTCCCTCAGGAAACAATATAAGAAAGTTCCTGTTTTTATCTCCACAGCGGCTCACCTACTGAAAATAGCAACAAGAAATGTAGCTTTGTGGAATGATGGTGTCGCATGTTCTAAATGTTGTGAATTTGAATGTTGTGAAGCTGTTTTATGGACCATTCTAAGTTTATTTCCAATCTCAAGCTTCTCATGTACTAGTGAAAAGAATAAGTGCACTGTAAAAAAAACTTTGCTGCCTTAAATTTTTTAAGTTTAATCAATTTGGTTGCACAAGTCATTTCAACTTAATCAACTTTTTGTAATCTTTACAGGTGTGGAGTTGAGGTAACTTATAGTTGGAAAATTGCTTAAACCTATTTTTTAAGTTATACCAGTCAAGATTTAAAATATTAGGTTAAAATTACTTATATATACTTATAACTATAGACCTATGATAACTATAGAACTATGACTGTGGGCTATAGTTTAAAACCAGATGCAATTATTTATACATCCCAAAATAGATATTTATGCAACAAAGCCTTATATACATTGTTTATTAAGCTCCAGCTGCATCAGTTAAGGGACTTACAAAACTGTTATTGAATCAACACAGATCTGAGATAGATCTGAGCTGGTAAGAAGCAAAAAGACTGTAATCTGTCTTCCTTGCATATGTAAGTAAAGTTGTAACTTATTTAATTAATAATAATTAAAATGCACCATATGGTATAGAGTAAAGAGTCTTTACTTTCCTATACTCATTTGGAACTAAGGCACGGTGCAAACACATATGCAAATGATGCACATATGTGCACTTGTAAATCAATGTTGGTTGACATAAATTGTGACTAAAATTAAACTATTTATTAATGTCAAATCCACTCATAAGTTCAGTAATTTTCATTTAATTAAATGACCTAAATATAAATTGTGACGTATTCAACCATAGTGTTCTTACCTCCCATAGAAAGCAATTTTGTTTAAAAAATTAATTTTTCAGGTGATCAGAAATGAATTGGATGGTAATAATAGTGAGTTAAATGTTAAAAGAACAGTGCTTACATGACATGTACACATAACTGTATACTGAAGTATACAGAGTATAAAATGTATACTGAGTACCAAGTGCAAGTATCATTTTAAATTTCAATGACTGTTGGGTGATTGGTGGAGAGTCTGCCCTAAATCATTCAGGGAGGACACATGAGTATTGCTTTTAATTAAATTTTTTTCAGTAAATATTGATACGAAAGCTTTTGAGGTTTATATGATTTTTGTAAGGGTAGTTTATGCCAGTCGTGGACAAAACCTTTTCATTTTGTTACCATTAAGTACATTTATCTAAATTTAAGTTATAAATTTATAAATTTATTTTAATTAGACAATCTATATCCTAAATCATTCTAAATCTATATACTTAATTCATTTATATGTGTTATATTTTGTATTCATAAATGTAATTACAGTAATTACAACCCTATTGTATGATGGTAATGTTAAATAACAACGTTGAATTATATGATCCTGTATTGCATTGTTACTCTTTAAAGTTTATACCTGAGGGTGTTGATTATAATGAAAACACGGAAAAAACGTAATCCACAGACATTAGTTATTATAACATCAAAAACAAACAAAAGTTATCTGAACATTGTCTCACAGATTCTGAATGTTGCGCAACAATTTTGCTACAACCCTGTAGTGTCTCACATTTCTACAACCCCTCTTGGGTTGTTTGAAAACCAAATGGGTCTGCGTCCATCATCTGTATAGGCTTAAACATGCTAACCAGAAGGAAAGTTCATTTTATTTGTATAGCGGTTTTCACACTTTTGCACTGTTGCAAAAAGGCTTTACAGAGTCAACTAGTTAATCCATTGAAGAAAATAGATATAAGGAAAAATGGCATTAATAGCTGGAATGATAAATAGATAAGTAAATAAAATAAATGAATGAATAAATGAACAGGGTTCTGTGAGTATTTGGACCTGTTATGCTGAAAGGTATATTAGTGTCTTAATATGCATATGTCAGCAGTCCCCAGTGAGCAAGCCAAAGGCAACAGTAGCAAAGAACCAAAGCTCCAGTGACATTAAGTGGAGAAAAACCTTGGAGGACTTAACCAGGAGGGCCAGTTCTCCTCTGGCACATTAACAAAGTGCTGCTCCCACTAGACAGAGAAATGTTATTATTATAAAGAGATGTGTGGCACAAACTACATGCAATGTTTATGTTATGTGGCATGATGTGGGCGAAAAGTAGAGCCTGCCAGTGACATATAGAGCGGATTGCATAGTCGCAGGCCATGATTATGGCAGATCTCACTGCTTCTAGTAAACGGAGGCTGTGGTTAGTTCTGGCTAACCAGCTCTAGTTCCAGCTCTAGTTCTGGCTAACCAGCTCTAGTTCTGGCTAACCAGCATTAGCCAGAACTAGAGCTAGGGCTGTCAGTCTCTGGTTTCCTCAGATGTCTCCTTCTTTGGATGGGATAGACTAAGCATCAGCCCGAACCACAGTTCGGTTGTCAGACACAGATGTCCTCACATGTCCTCTTCATTGGGTGGACAGGGCTGAGCATCCAGTCAAACCGGAGCTGGATCTGTTAGTATCAGATATCTCTTTAGATGTTCTCTTTAATGGGTGGACAGGGCTCAGCATCAGGCTGAGCCAGAGTTGGGTCTGTCAGTATAAGATGTCTTCTGGAACCAAGAAAAGACAATGAGACAAAACAGACCGCTCACAGTGTAACAGTTGTTAAAGATTTAATAAAATGTAAAAGATAAGTATTAGAGTTCGGTTCTGGTCAGTTAACTATTGTGGCATAAACATGTTTAGCCATAGAGTTGTGAATTCAATATTAAAGAGAACTCTAAGAGTCTCTAACCTAGTCTTCAGCTGATCAAGTGTGTCTGAATCCTGAACAAGGCTGGGAAGGTTATTCCAAAGTTTAGGGGCTAAGTATTAAATAGATCTATACCACCTTTAGTGGATTTTGATATTATGGAAACTGTTAAGAGACTAGAATTGTGAGACCCTAATGTGCACAATGGACTGTAGTCTGATAGTTCACAAAAAAACTAGCTAGTAAAGCATTGCATTAGACCAGTGTTGAGATGACACGATCATCAACATTAAACTGTGCAGAATATTTGGATATGTAGGGCCTTATTTTTATATTGTAGAGCACAAATACCCATGATTTGCTTGTTGTTAAGATGAGATAAATAAAGCTGATCATTAAATTCTACACTGAGATTTGGGGCTGATTTTGACAGAAACCCTTGACAGTGTTTTCCATGGTTTTCCACTGTACTATTTTAAGTCATGCTCTGGCTGCAGTGCAGCCGTACAAAATAATGCCTCTGCCATTATTTCTAAGAGTTTCCCCAGTAGGAGGTGGGAATGTTCTCAGTGTGGCACCTTGTACGTGTTAACCATGAATAAAGCTGGTGTTAATGTGCTGCGCAAGGTCCCTAAGCTTAGCTTATCCTGCACCCTGACTGGAGCTTTGGGTGCACTTGAAAGTCTGTCTCTCTCCCGCCGACTGTTAGCTTCACCTTGAGATGACCTGTCCTCAGAAGCATAGAGGTGTAGAGATATTTCACAGAGAAAGCAGGGTCAGAGAGAAGGGGTAAGCAAATATAAGGCTAGGAGCTTTTCCAGTGATAAGATTCCAGGATTGTAATTCTAAGCTTGTTAACAATGTGCTGTAGGTTGTTTGGCTCATAGTGAAGCAATCATAAATAAGAAAATAAATAAAACCATGCTGCAACCTTTTATACAGCAAAACATTTACTTACTGTGGCACAATTTTGGCATTTAAATATTATAGTGACCCATGAATAGTAATACAAACAAATATGCTACAACCATTTGCATACAGCATGAAGTGTTGCTTTTTACATTTAATTTAACTCAAATGTTTTCATTTATACTAGTTCTTAACTTGTGCTGGAACAAATACCTTTGGACTGAGTATCAATCTATGTAGCACACATGCTCTAAAATGTTGCATGGTAGCGTTTACCTCCAGTCAAGGTTAACATTTAGCTTGGAACATTTTGTAACCGTCCAATAAACAAAACAAAATTTTTATTGCTTCTTTCATCAAAGTACCTTTGTCTCTATTCATTAATGTCTTAGTTTTGGTGCGCATGTTCTTTAATTAGTTTCTTTATTTATGTTGTTCAATGTTATTAGGCTTTATGCTTTCATCTCTGTTTTCTTAAATTTGAGCCCATATTCCCATTTTGGCTTATTTCTCTTAAATCCTTTTTTAGCTCAGAAACATCTGATGTAATAAACTCTAATCCTTTAGGAAGTGTTGTGGACCCCTCTACACCTGTGTGCCCTTAAAATCATTCCCACCATTTACCACACTTAGCTATGGAGCTGTCAGCAGCCACACTACTCATTTTTCAAATTTAATTAAACATCCTGTATATTTTTGTTCTGGATAAAAGTTTAAATGTTTAAAATGCTGTGTGTCACTTGCTCTAAAAATTTCTTCCGACATATTTTAATGAGTTGAGATTTTAGCCCTGCAGAGCAACAGTAAAGCGCCTGGAGAGAAAAGTACCACATCCACGCTGAAAGAACTGACATCTAGAAGATCGCAGCCCTCAGCTAATTACATGGAGAAGAAATGGTGGGAGGACAGGAAGTTGTGTGATTGTGTGAAATGATGGTCCATGTGCCTTGCCTGTTAAGATCATGGTTTACTTTGTTTAACAATATTCTCTTGAATCATCTGGCTTTATTTCCTTAAAAAACAACAGGCAACCCAATAGTTCCTGTTTTCTCCAAATCTGTCCTCTGAAGGAAAGTGATACGCAATGCCCTCTGATGCTCTCTCTCAGCATGACTTTGATAATGCTGTAACCACTTGGAAGAAAAAGCTGTAACATTGATGCAATAGAATGAAACAGAGGTAATGTTTACTTGTGTGGATCCAACAACAGTTTCTATCAGGCTATCAGTTTCATCTGTCTAGCAATAGCTTTCATTCTCAGCAATAGCTGCTGATAGTTGTTTGCTTTTTTCCTCACTAGTAAAAGAGATAAGCAAAATAAATATCACAGGGAAAAAAAGGAGGTTTTTTTATTTAACTGACATTCTAGCCTCAGGTCTGCAGAGGAGAGTGGAGTTTACCTGCCAACGGTCCTTGCATCAGATGAAACTGAGTGTTATGAGCTTGTCAGGGGAAAATCAGTTTCTCACAGAGTGATAAGAAGAGATTCAACAATTTTTTCAGACCTGGAATACAAGGTAAAGAATGTGGCCACATGAGCAAATATAGGGAAAAACAAAGACTTGTCTCAAACGTTAAACTGCCACTAACAGATCATGGTATATCCAGCAAAAAGGACAAAGACTTGAAATTCAAATGATGAGATTGTGATCTTGTGCTATTTACAAGTGAACCAGATTGCGTGCTTTGACCCATGCCTTTAAACTGAATTAGCACTGTTGGGTTTGATGTAAAAATACAGTGTATGACATTATTTTATGCAAACATATGGTTGTTTTATTTACTCCATGAATATATTTGATCCAATCAGCATATTACACATGCATTGCCTCTAATATGCTTGCGGGGCTGTTGACCACACTAAACAGGTCACCAGTCATAACCTTCATACTTTGAGCAGAGATCTCCATCTCCAGGATGGGATGTTTACCTGTGACCTACTATCATAATGAAGGGATCCATTGTCTGCTTCTGGTTAGCAGAAGCAGACAATTGAACAGGGAGGTCTCTGTGATGTTTCTCATGGGGGAAACCATTACTCTGACCAAGGGGACATGTGTCGCAGGAGCTTGACACACAGCTTATTGGCAATCTGTTAACACAGCCTTTTGAGTCCGAGAGTGAATGAAGGAGGCAGGGGACAGAAGCGTAAGAACTGGGGGCAGAGCTCACCCACCTTCAAATAGAAAAAGGTGAGAGAATGAGCGAGTGAAAGAGAGGTGTGACTGATAAAACTAAGGATACTTATGACTGACATACAGGTAGCTAACAAAGGTTAGAAGAAAATAAAGAGGAGGCAATGCCCTTTGTTCCCCACTGTTCTGTGAGTGAAAAGAGATAACTGGGGGAACAGGAGTGAAAATCAGGAGAGATAAACCAAAAACTAAAAACAAAAGATTTATTGCTTTATTTGCAAAACAGGAAACCTTGCCAGAGTGCATAATTAAAACAATATCAAATGTGAATCTGTAATTATTCAATCAGGACTGGGAAAATACATTTGGGGTGTATTTTGCTCTGATTTGTATAATTAATTTTGAGTGAATTTCATAAACAAAACAATCAGCAGTTTGCTTTCTTTTAGACAATTTCAAATATATAATTTCAACTTTTAGACTTTCAAATAATTGGGAGATTTTATTTTACCATTTTAATTTGTGAGATGCTGTCATGTTTTATCAATCATGCTATTGTATGTATTGCATTGTCTTTATGAAATAATGTATATAGTTATACTATCACATACCATATTGTTCTGTTAAATGATAAGATCTAAGTGAAAGATGTTTTGTAGAAATTGTTACACGCACCATTGCCATATTTGTCTTATTGATAACTTTGTGTTAGTAAAAGGCTTCACCCCAAAATGAGAAATGCATTGGTCAAAATCAACAAACAATGTGAGAGGATAATTGAGGAAGTGTATTAGCTGCAATGGACATCATACAAGAAAGTTTATTTATTTATTAAATTTGAATATTGATTCAGTGACATATTGAATCAGTGTTATTAGAAATTAGGGCTGCTCATAATTTTAAGTAGTTAAAGCTACCAACAGTATTTGTTGAAAATGTAGTTAGCTATTCTGCAAGCATTTTTTTTAAATATGTGATATTTCATTCTGCAAACAGACTAAATGTTGCAATCCTATAGTAAACCATATATTTGAGGCACTTCCTTACTGTATGTTGCTCTGGGCCCTTTACATTCTTTTAATGTTTTTTTTACAACATTGTTAATATTGGACCTGTGGTATATGTTCTCTGAAGTGCTGTATGGTGGCTTTTGTATTTCTCTGTTCTCTTTAGTTCTCTTATCATTCATGTCATTCACTTTGTTGTATATGTGTTCTTTGATTAGTTCCTTTATTCATGTTGTGCAGTGTTATCTTTTCAGCTTTCATCTCTGTTCTTTTATATTTTAATTTTGCATGGCTCATTTCACTTAATGCTGTTTTGGCTGAATTATATAAACTGCGGTCATATAGCCACAGTAAATCAAGTGTAAGGTTCAGTAATGTTTTTAACCCTTTGATGTATTCAGCATATATTCTAACATTTAGTTTGACAAATTTGTAAATGCTAATACAGTGTGGTGTAATAATATTATAAATATAAAGGTTTTATTTCCATGGTGACAATGATGGAAAGTTTGATTTCCATCAAATGATTTACACAAATCAGTTGATTTTATAATACTTTACATATACTTTAAGAGCATGCCTAAACCTAAGCTTTAAACTAGGAATTTAACTAAGAATCTAGCTATACATGTGTTGTAACTTAGCTTGTGTATCAGCTAGAAAGTTAAATTGGCCAATGCAGTGTGTATGTAAACAGTTCTTGCTAAGATTGTGTAGCAGCAAGGAGGTTAAAGTGTAACAATGCATACAGAGTGTTTTGCATGCACAGTATTGCACATAGGATGCTGAGTATTGCATACATTAATTTTATATAGTATAAAGAAATTTTGAAATGTTCCAAGTTCGTGAGCTAGGGGTTTGAGTGGGGGTTCACCTTGTTGTGGTAAACCCCTGCCATATCTATATATACACGCACTCCTTGGGCCCCTAAAATCATTCATATCGTGCACCCTATTAGCCCTGGCCCTGGATACATGCGAAACAGGATGTTGTAACATTGCTACTTTTAATTAGCTACTCTCCAACACTATGTAGAATTTGTATGTAGCTTTTTGCCTTACAGGTATTTCCATTCACTTCATTTTCCCTTAGACATCTGCAGATGAAGAGATGCTGATTGAGTATGACAGCTGGCCTACCTCTCTTCTGATACAGACCAATTTGGGATGCACCAATCAATTACACAGTGTTGGGGGAATACAAAAATGTTTGGTTTACTTCAAAGCTAATTTATCCAACACATGCAAAACTAGTTTCAAACACATATCATGGAATACAGTTTGACAGAAACAATTTTGAATATGGCAAGTTTTGTTACCCATATTACTGAATGTTGCTATGTGTCAGTTGCACACATTACATAGTTGCTAACAAATACAAAAATGAACAAACCCATGTTTAGAAAATTATGTTCTGATATTCTGTACAAAGGAATTAAATGGTTATCTACTCATCACATGACCCACTTTTCTATAATTCTCCAGGAAAAAGAGAGTTATAGAGATAAATATAGAAGATCATTTTTCTTGCAGCAAACGAGAGAGAAGCTTATTTCCATTCCAAATGGGGATGGAGCTTGAAGCAGGCGGTATTTTGTCACTGTCATAACCATAAGGTGAAGTAATTGTCATCATGGCTCCCCGCAAGCCACCTTGTGGGGTAGAAATGACATTATTATAACCTTAGGCCCATCAAAGGCAGCCTGTGGAGCGCAGCTCGCATTGGAAACTTCACTTTGTAGTTTGAGGCAGAGATGAAGTTGAAGTCATAGCTTTACACTATTATGTCAGCCCCCAATTTGAACTGTATACAGAATATATCAGTAAAAAGTGGCTTTGTTAGATCGAGTGCTGCTTGCGAGAGTACTTCTTATGAGATCCTGTTCTCATGAGATTTTGAGTAGTGTGAGTACACCCTACTGGCATAGTAACTTTACTGGTAATATTTCTATGTTTGTGAACTACAGTGAGTTATGCAGTGATTGTGTTAGACCCGTCACAATAAAATAACACCATGTACTTACTTTTTTAGTATTTCTAGTTTGTATTGATTTCATACCTGCTAGCACAATCTCAGATTCCCAGTAAACATGTTTTTTCGAAACAGTTGTTTATTCTTTTAACATTTTTCTTGCAAGTTAATATGCCCTCACTATGTGTCTTCTCTTTCTCCTTGTATTCATTGTGGCCTTGTCTAACAGGCTAAATAATTGATCCTTTTTGGTTCATATTGTGATAAATTTATGGCCAGCCATGGCTGTAGATTTCCTTTGACACCTCTGGAGGTTGTTCAGGGCTTATCTGCGTATCTACATCAAGGTCAAAACAAGATGATATATTATAAAGACAAACTGTTTCAACAAAACTTCACTGTTCAGACCTCAGTAGCCAATTTTGTCACAGCACTGTCAGCTGGCTGTAATATCCCCCAGATGCCCATCTCTAACAGAATTTACTTATTTTTCAGTAGAATGAGGAAAAAGCAGAAGCTTTTTTCCATAAGCCATAAAAACATATTCAAGCAAGCACATGACATGATTAATGCTGCAAATTTGTAATAAAAATTACAAAATGAATCATTTGGGAAAATGCAAAATGAAGACACTCAATATATAAATTAACTGCTAGAGCTGTAGCTTAACAGCGAAGCAAGCTTGCGTTACACTGTCACACAGACAGTATAATACATAAAATTAAGTTAGTTCTGTTTTTAAAACATTTACTATTTAACCTAACAATGGCCATAAATTTTAAAAGTTTTATCAGGAGTGATTTTCAAGTGATATTCAGGAGTGAGATTCAAGTTTCTATAGTGCAGGATGGACACATTCTTACGCAAAGCAAACACAAACGCAACACAGGTAAAGCCAGCGAATCATCTGCCGGTGAGCCATTGATCCTGAAATAAAAACAGCCAGAGCCAACAGCCTGCTTCAAGATCATTGGATCGCATGTTTTATTGTAAAATGAACAGAAAAAAATTATTCTGTCTGTCAGAAATTATGATTCTGTCTAAAGTAATATGAAGTAAAAATAAAACATATCTATATTTCTCCACACATATGTGCACATTTTTTGGATTACAACTCCCGTTGGAGGTTGTTAAACAAAGCCCTGTGGCTGTGATCACAATGTGACCAGATGCGAATAAATGTTTCTCTCCTTATTCAATATTTTATTTGTAACATTCATAATTATAAATAACTAGCAGTGTGCTAGCAATAACATGCTATTCTATTTGCTCAAAAAACAAACCATCCACTGGGAATTAGCTATCATGGTAACTGTCTAATATTGCTTAAATATTGCTAAAAAAGAATTTGTAATTTTGTTTCCATCTTTTCACATCTCCCTGAAAACTGTTAACAAAATAGACACATCTGTTATTGTTACTTTTGGTAAATAAATTAATGGCTGGGAGAAAACAAACTGCTCACACTTCATTATAATAATGAATAGCAATTGTAGTGGCGCAACGGGAAGTATCTACTTCTGGTCTCTATCGCCATATTGTGAAATAGGCCTATGAAAAAGCTGACCTTGCAGCTGAGGATATTAAAGTGTTAAAGTTTTTACTATGAATTAATATGCAATAGAATGAAAATTGAAAATTAAACACACTTTACTCACCAATTAATTTGGTGGTGTTGATGCTGGGGCAGCGGCATGTTGATTTACCTTAATTGGTGCTTGACCGTGAACCTGTAACCTTAACCCACTGATTTAAAGTAAACAGTTGAACTTGCTCAGTTACAGATGACTGGGTGAGCAAAGAGGCTAAATATGTAGATATAGACTAAAGTTTTAGATATCACATAAAATATGTAATATGATATATGATTCTAATAAAACTTGTAAAATGAAAACTTGAAAATGAAAATAAAACTTGTTTGTTTTTTCTGAATATGGCACAAGCTTGTAAACTGAAAAGTTCTGATGTTTTATATTTTATTTAAAAATATAATTCACCCTTGGGTTAAAGCCCAGATATAATATACACTCACCGGCCACTATTAGGTACACCTGTTCAATTGCTTGGTAACACAAATTGCTAATCAGCCAATCACATGACAGCAACTTAATGCATTTATGCATCTAAATGTGGTGAAGACGACTTGCTGAAGTTCAAACCGAGCATCAGAATGGGGAGGAAAGAGTATTTAAGTGACTATGAACATGGAATGGTTGTTGGTGCCAGATGGGCTGTCTTGAGTATTTCAAAAACTGCTGATCTACTGGAATTTTCACGCCCAACCATCTCTAGGGTTTATAGAAAAAAAAATTCAGTGAGCGGCAGTTGTGTGGACGAAAATGTCTTGTTGATATCAGAGGTCAAAGGAGAATGGGCAGACTGGTTAGAGATGATAGAAAGGCAACAGTAACTCAAATAACCACTCGTTAATAACCACTGAATTTGGCGTAAAGAACATGAAAGCATGGATTCATCCTGCCTTGTCTCAACGGTTCAGGCTGGTGGTGGTGGAGGATATTTTCTTTACTTTGGGCCCCTTAGTACCAATGGAGCATTGTTTAAATGCCACAGCCTACCTGAGTATTGTTGTTGACCATGTCTATCCCTTTATGACTACAGTGTACAGATGGCTACTTCACAAAGATCAAATCATCTCAGACATCTCAGACTATATATAGGGTCTATACACACACACACACAACACACAACACACAACACACACACCATTATATATATATATATATATATATATATATATATATATATATAAATAAATAAAATGCTAAAATATCTATTCAAAGATCAATGGGGTCCATCAATTCTGTTTTATAAACATTTAAAAGACAATTAAATTACCTTGGTGCATGTTTCTGGAAAACAAATCTCTGAATACGATAGGCAAGCAAGTATTGAATTGTCAGTAATTAATTCAATTGTTTGAGAGGTGTAATGCAATTTGTAAATTATTCCACTGGGAAAAAGGTATTGTAGGATTAGGCAGAGCTAAGAAGAAATTAAAAGGATGGTGGGTTTAATGTCATAGGATCAAGATACTGAAACCCTTACCCCAGTGGTTTGATTGTTGAAGGATAGACATTAAACATTTGAGCTAATCAAGCTGACACCCTGCTCTTGTTTGCTGCTTGCCTATTGAATGCTCTGATGGATTGTTAGAACAGTTGATGGTTTCCACAAAAAGTTACATGTCATGTTAAAACAATTTTGTTCACTTCTGGATGTCAAAGACAACGGATTGACATGTCCATTAAGGTTTCTTCTCCAGACTGATGTAAGAATAGTTATTAGTTTGTCTGTCTGAAGGAGCTCTACCTACACAGCTCTCTAGAATACTTTCTGCAACCCTCTGTTTCCTTTCAGGGTCCTTATCATTGTATTGGGGTTTATTTTGCTATAATGACTGGCTAAACAGGTAATCTCTATATGACTAAACAAAATGAAAAAAAAAACCTTCCCAGAAGAAAGATTTGTTCAATAAATAGGAGTGGTATACTTACTGTAGGTTCAGGGTTGCAAGATTATGTTTTGCATAGTGATTGCTCAAAACCTACCAAATGTATAACAAATTCTCATAATAATGTATTTGACAGTCAGATCTATTTCAACATTCTGACCATAATACCACAGTTTGGTAATGAAACAACAACTTTAAGCAACCAAACAATGTTTTTTTAAACGAACACTTCACAAGCTTCCACATTTACCTCCTTTTCTTATATGCATGTAAGAATAATATATATATAGACCCACACAAAAACGCATGCCATAGAAAAATAACAGCATAACACTATTTTTTAATCCAAAAGTGCTCTTAGGTTACTCAAAATTCCAAACACAACCCACACTTGAAATGTGGCCACTGCATTTAACATAAATGTGACACTGCATTTAACACACATACTGCAAGTCGTGAACACACACCCACCCAGAGCAGCTATCACAGCACCCAGGGAGCAACTGGGGAAAGGTGCTTTGCTCAAGGACACCTCAGTTATATGCTACTGGCAGTGGGACTTGAACCTGCAACCTTTGGGTTACACATCTAACTCTCTAACTATAAGGCCACAACTGCCCCATATGATTAACTTTAATTTGATTGAATAACTGAGTGTAGGAAGACATTTTCCTAATTTTAGTTGCAAGATTAAAAAGTGGAATTTTATTTTTTTTAAACAATTACATTTCTAAGCATTACAAACCTTCCCAAATGTTATCTACCTGCCCAGACACATTTTTTTCCTGCACAATTCAATCAAATTTAGCCAAAATGAGTGAATAATCGCCCAATCTGGCATTAATGCATAGGTTATACTTTTGAATAACCATCAGTGTCACATTATACAGCAGCTTAAGGGCAAATTAACCTCATTATGCACATTGAAATTAAAGTTACAGTTCATCTACAGTTCACCCACCCCATCCCCCTGTGATGGTGTCATAACATGTTTTAAGCCATAAGTCATTTCCTGCTTCTTTCTTTCCCTGTTTTCATAACCACAGATCTTCCACAGTAAAGGGGATCCAAAGGTCGCTGTCACTTAAGCAGTGAGGCAGGGGTATTAAACAGATTATTCCTCTGGGAACCATGAGTTATCTTAACAGTTTATAAAGAGTTCTTAGGGGCTTATATATTTGCAGGACATATTGTATTATAAGAAAAGAAAAAAGCAGTAAGGCTAAAAAATATGATTGCAGATCGAATTGTGTGTGATAATTCATTTTCAATGCCATTACAAGTTGTGTAACAGCTTGCATTTTGTGGAAAAGAGATGCTTTGGCTGTTCATTTACATGAGAACAGTGCTTTAGGGGGCTAAAAAAGCAAACTGATTGACACTCACTTGAAAATGATACCTTTTTAAAAAAAACAGTTTGGGAAAATGGTGACATCATGCACCGGTATATTACGTTTTGAGTCCATCTAATGACATTGCCAACCTTGACCAACGCAAAGGAAAACCTTTTCTGTTTTTAGCACATTCTTATGTAATGTTCTAACATTGTATTGTGCTGATAAAAACATAAGGCAAAGGCACGATCAATATGCAGATATCCAAGTGTTTAATAAATCCAGAAATTAAATGCAGAATATAAATTTAAACATGCATGATAATCCATAGACATAGACATGGAAACACAGAAACATAGAAACAAGAATGCCTTGGCATGACACAAAACAGCATGTACATAAAACAATAACCGACAAGAGACAAAGAAAAGCCCTGGGGTATTTATACATGACTAATCAGGGAAAACACAGAACACCTAGACACAGTTGGGACAGGGCAACATTGAAAGAACTACAAAAGAAAATTAAGTGCATTACAAATGGGATAAATCCCACTATGAAGGGCACATCGGAGTAAGAACAGACATGGCTACCATATTGATGGGTTGTTCCAAACAGAAGTGCTCAAAACTGGCCACTTCAAAGGGCCCCCTCAAAACAGACTTTATAAAAGGGTATAACTGATGGACACTTTGCTCACATTAATCTTCGTGTAACAACAGTGCACCCTTAATAGGCAAGGGGAGATGATGCAGAAGTGCATTTTTTTGTCTCATTCTCTTTTCGTCTCTATGAAGCTTACACTCTAGAGGGTGAACCGTTTGAAGGGTTTAGGGCATAGGGACATTTTGTATCATAACATGATATAAAAGTACAAATTTAAAAATGAAATTATGAAAACAACCACCACCACAAAACACAGATACCCTTTTGCAAGAAGCCTATTTAGACTTAGTGTTGCATTTTAAAATTATGGGCCCTCTATCTGGTGATTTTCAATTTGCAAAACTGACATTTACATTTATGCATTTGGCAGAAGCTTTTGAAAGTGATTTACAGTGTATTCAAGATACACATTTAACAGAATGGGTTCCCTGGGATTGAACCCATGATTGTTGCACTGCTATAACGCAATGCTCTATCAATCGAGCTATGCACATCTACCTATCATGACAATAACCCATACAACGCCAGTAGGTTAATATCTTCTGAAGTAATACACTTGTGAGAAAAAACGACTAAAGGGGGCATATACTGAGAATTCTGTGATAATTTGATAGTTAAGAGACAAGTTTCAGAACTGAAATTCCAAAAACAGCTCTAATTGAAAGCTCGTCAGAAAACGAGTTGATCTGAGAAGTCTGTGATTATAACATCATAGTAAGGTGAAAGACTACCTTTGCAGAAGATCAGCACCTACTTCTACATCTGTGAGAGTGCAGAAACCATATTGCAATGAGATCACTGCATCCACACGATCATCAGACTGTCTGTCATTGGCTCAATGCTCATTGCTGCAACCTTGCATTTAGACCGGTTCCCATCACATGCAAGTCAACAACTTTTATAATTCACTAATCTCAACAGCTGTAAAAAAAAAAAGTAAAAGAAAAGTAGTTACAAGACACATAAAAGCATATGAGATTCAAAGTTATCAATGTGTTATCACAGTGTTAATCTCAAAATATACTTAAACGCAGAAACAACGAAGACCTCAAAAACACCATACCCAGATTCAGACAAGGATTTACAAAGAACTGACCTAAACGAAGGGTATAAATACACAAGTGAACGGGGAACTAAAATATGGCACAAGGGCAACTAATCAGAAACTAATGGGAACTCAATGGGTAGCAGATTAGGGACTACTTCAATTGATAAACTCAAATGAACTAGGATCAAAATACATGGAAAAAGGCAAAACCAGAACAAGAATGACATGTGCCTTCATATTTAAATGTAATCCTCTGATCTGTTTCTTTACATGAATATGTGATGTACTGATCACTTAACAAACTTAAATTATAACTTAAATCTTTTTTTTACAAATGTATAATTTTGCTTCATTATTTTTATGATGGATTAATGCTGATTTGTTAAGCATAAAAATACACTGTGGGATTGAGTATTTACTGTTGTAGAGCATTTCAAGTTAATGACTCTCTAGCACAGCTTCCAACTAACCCTAACCTAGTGAGAAATAAGCTCAGATCTCTGCAGTTACATTACTGGATTAAGGCAAAATCTTCTGTGGTTTCTTCTGCTGTTGGTAGGACGCTAATTTAGTAAACACTCCTATGGATCGTATTTCAAGGTGACAAATGACCTATATGGTCATATGGGTTGGTGGACTGTACATGTGCTTGCAATGTGGTACTCTTAAATATATAAACAAAACAGATTTTAAGCAGGGTGACACAAGATCTAAATTGAATTTTAAGAAAAGCATGATGTCACCTGCAACAGTGATGACAATGATAACATTTAAAGATTGTATTGTTTGGTTATCCCAGATTGCAAACAGCTTGACAATTAAACCGCATTTTAATGAAAATGCATTTCTCTGGAACTTTTTCAGCACTGGCAACAGATCAATAGATGCTGGCAGCATGACCACATTCTTCGGTCTGATATGTTCACTAAATTAAAACTGTTACTGGATTTTATTTTTTATTTTTGGTTTATTGCATAAATTTAAAGACTACTTTAAATTATTTACTTCAGTTTTGTTTTCTTTTTTCGTATAAACACAAATAAATCAACAGTTAGTTACTTTTCTTAATACTTAAAAGTGATTCATTAAACCAATTGGCTCTTTGTACTTGGACTTTTTCTTTATGGTGGTAATTATGGTGACTTTTTCCTACTCACTGAAAAGATACGCCATTTAATTGGTTAATTAGGGACTGCATACTGCTACACATTTTACTGGGTGACAGCATAACGGTGCTTTTGTCTGACATCTATTGTAGCTTAGTAATTGAATTTACACTGTTGAGTTTGGCCTTTTCTAAGAAGTGGATTTTAGGATATAGCACTTGTTTGAAGTGCTGGTTGAAATAGTTGGGAATTTAATAACTTGAAGGGACTTGAAAAGTTATTTATTTGACGATAATTTATATGAACAAGATATTACAAAAATAATAATGGTTCTGCTTTTTGAGTTAGATTAGTATTTGGTCATACACTATATCAGGGTTAGAATGGTTCTGCATTTGTTTGAAAAACAAACAAGATTGAAGTACTTTGCAAAAATATTACAGCAATTACTTGCGTTTGAAACAAAATTTGCCTTGCTTATACAAAAAAGTTATAAAATAAAAATAGTGTATGCAGTTTCCGAACAAATCTGTGAAAAGTTTGTTCAAAGTTTGATCATTGTAGTCATGTATACACAGACTTTTGACATCATACATTTAGTAAAGCTTAGGATAAAATTTGACAAGCTATGATAAATATAGTTAATTAAATATAATAATAATATGTAATTAAATATAGAATAATATACAAGTATATAGGAATATGTTGAGTGGGGTATTGTCATAATTTCTTAATCCTCATTTTCAGTAATCAACACACTGCATCAGTGTAGAGACATTATAGATAAAGAACATGATTGTATAAACCTTAAACAGCCAATTGTGTGCATTCATTCACAGATACATAGCAACTATTATCAGAAAACACTGACGTTTTTTGAACAATCAAGGAAATGTATTCAGAAAAGTACATCTTTGCTTGCACCATTTAAAACCTTTCTAGATTTTCTATTGTTGTCATGACAAGACTTTTTTATTGTGCAGCTCTGTTAATTGGACATACAAGATTGTAATCGTTGGCAAGTTGCCCCCGACGAAAAATGACGAGTCCTCAGATCGCAGCAGAACTGCTTAAACAGCATCTAGGAGTGTCTTCTCTGATTTCATCCCTGGGATAAACATCACTGTTGTGTCTTTCATTGTGTAACACTGCAGCATTGTTCACCTCAGTTCATAACTGTACATGTATACCTAAGCAATATATACATATATAGCATTCTGGTAGGGAAGAAATAAAACGTTCAGTTGTTTCACAGAAGATTACATGGGGTTTAAGTGACATGATGAGGGTAAGTGACAAAATCTTTTCTTTAACCCCAAAAGTTTAGCCTTGATTAAAGTAATGGCAACAGGGTCACATTGCACAAGACTGGCAGTATAAAAGTCACTAGACCGACGCTTCATTGTGTGCCCTGTAATTAACATTTAATTGTCCATTGGCCCGTAAATTTGCACAGAATGAAATCAACTCTTCTCCTACTCTCCATAGCAATTCTTTTTCCAACATCAGCATGGCCTTAAGCCAGAGTCCGATGAATTATTGAATACTTCAGTGGGAAAAAAGAGCTGGCTTTGATTGATTGAAAAGTCTATGGGCAAAACAGAAGGGAGAGCCCTTCCTAGAAATATTGCCTTTCCTGTGCATACAGAGGAATCAAAAATGATGCACAGCCTTAAAGTATGAAACAGCGAGAAGTTTAGAAGTTGTAGGCAGAATCAAGTCTAGCACATTATTAGAAGGGCAACAAAATGAAACCATTTACTATTGCATGTCAAAATTACTAGACACCAGTGGAGTGGAGTGGAGAGTGGAGCCTGCAGAGAGAGGCTGCAGTGGAAGGAAATGAAGTGAAATGAATACGCAGGAACAGAGAAAAGTGTACAAAGCTTATAGTAATAATATAATAAACTCGGATCATAATTGTGATAAAGCAGCTTAAATAAAATTTTAGAAACTAGTAGAACAATGCTTAAGGTCTGACTTTCACTTCAACAGGAAGCATCTTTTGATGTCAAAACTTATCTATCTATCTATAATAATTATAATAATTATTACTATTATTATTATTATTATTTGAGAAGTTGACTTTTAAAGTAAACATAAGCATTTCTACACATAAGCACTGTTCTTTGTTCTGTTTACTTAGTGTGATATATGATTGACAGGAGCTTTCTGAGGTTGGACGTGGGAATTTTAAATGAAGCACTCCCACCTCTATTCCTGTAATGTCAAAAAAGCATCTGTTCATCGGTTCAGTCATGTGGAATCTTCTTACTGTGGTGTTTAGGGGTGTACACAAATGTCTGTCCCATCAGCTCATAATGCTTGTGCTTATAAGCAGACACCCTAGATAATCTATTTCAGATATCCAGAGTTCATATTATTTTATACTGACCGTTTGTCCTGTTGTACTTCAGCACTGGTGTGTCTATTTCAAAGAATAATTAAGCACATTACACTGTTATATATTCAGTAACAGCACTGTCTATGTGTCCTTTTAAGGAGAGAGAAAGTTTTAAAAGCTCTGTGGCAGAAATAACTCAAGATCCAATTTCTTCCAAAGGAATTTTGGAAGAACACTAGCAAAAATAAACACAAAATAAAAATTAGGGGGAAAAGATGAAAGATTAAACCATATTTGAAACAATGCTCTCTCCTGAGATTTATGCTGCTTGTTACAAGATAAACAAACACACATATCCTGTTCTCATTGTGAGGCATCACTCCAATTCTTACATAAGCTCCTTTTCAACAATACAGACAAAAAACTGCCTTGTTGAATTATTGTGGAAGAATACTTGCAAAGTAAACAGTCGATACGACACACGTTGCTGAACAAGAACGAGGGAGTGTTTGGTTCAGGTCCTCCTGATTTCTGTTCTAATAAGATGGAATACCTCACACGTTTAATGGCTAACAGATCTAATGAAGTGGAAAGTTTTGTGAGGTATCATTGTTTTGTAGGTAAGACAAAACTGAAGCAGAAAGGAAGCATAAAAAAGTGAGCAAGGAGGACAGAGTGAGAGAGAGACTTTAAAGCAGTGAGCTTGAGATGTAATGTGGATTTAAAGTGTTTGCTTAAGGCTCAGACGTGGTTAAGAAACTAATTCCTCATCTCGACTCCTATAGCCTGGGATAATAATTTCCGTTCTCATGTCTATCTTTGTTGAAAATTCCTTAAGGGCAGGAAATGAAGGATGAAAGACAACCCAGATATGTAGGCAAATATATACTTTATTATGATAAAGAAACCCTTCCTTGGACTGATGACAATATACTGTAATACTACACAGCATTGCAAATCAGTCTGTTGCTGTGACTGGTAAAATACTTCTGTGATATTCAGTGGTGTAGGTTACGTTAAAACACTGCCTGTGAGTCTTACCTCAAGACTATTAAATAATAGCCATTGTGGCAGGGTAAGCAAAGACAGACAGAGTGGGTGTAGTATCAGGCCCTAAAGAGGTGTTTATTTAAACATAAAATATACATAAATGTTTAGAAAGGGGATTAAAGTGTTCACAGGGAAAATAGTGAGCGAAATCTAAAATAAGCATGGTGTCCTCATCTTAAAAATTGACTAAGTGAGGATGAAGTAAGGGGCGGAGTCATAATGGCCGCACAGGCTCTCCTCCTGGTCCGTGGGGTAAGAGTCAACGGCTTTGTCTAGCAGCTCAGTATCTTTTCCATAATTATAGTAATCACATTTGTGAGATTCTTTGAATCATCTTCCACATTGTGTTAGAAATTTAGATATTAAACACTGTTAATTTGAAATTTGAAATTAATTTGAAATGACTAATTTCTGCATATGTGCAGCAGCACACTTTTCAGTTTATCCATATTCCATGCATGTTTTATGCATGTATGCACAAATTGTGCTGTCAAACATTTCTGCTGCGCTAAAAGGATAGTGGACCCAAAAATGAAACATTTTCCAACATTTGCTTTCCCTCATGTAATTTAAAATCTATTTGATATTTCCTGTGGAACACAAAATAAGTTTTTTTGGGCAATGGCTTAGTGGTTTTGTGTCCTTACAATAGAAGTCAATGGAGGTCACTGTTGTTTGGTTACCAACATACTTCAAAATATCTTCTTTTGTGTTTCTCAGAAGCAAAAAAGTCATAAAGATTTGGAATGACATGATGCTGAGTAAATGGTGAAGTCTGAATGTCTATCTCTTTACCTGAAGGACTCTGAATAGAAGCATTAAATTTCATGGGTTCTTTGCCAAAATGGTTTTGCAGTTTATTGTAAAATGTTTTGTTTTACTTTATGTGCTCTAATTTGCATTTATTTGAATTGACTCGATTATCAAAGTTTTATCTAATGTGTTTATTTGTCTGTGTGTGGTGGTTTATTCCAGTGTACTGTAACTGTTGGGCTGTATCTATTATACAGTTACGCCTCGAAGCTTTATGGTAATATTGACTTTTGAGTTTTTCACTTTTCAATTTCTTTTTCTTGTCCAACATGTTTTTGAATGCACAGAGGTGTTGTAAAGCCCCCGGTTAAAGCTGCCTGTCTTCATTACCAAACACTGTACTGGCTTGAGTAAGACATTATGCCCCTGTCTACATCAAAGATACTGTTGGCTAAAAGTGACTCAGTGCTCCCAAATGTTTTCCCTTTCCGCAAGTTTACATTCTCCCAGGACATTACCATGCATTATTTGCATACAAAATAACAGAGGTCTAAACTACACATTGTACAATAGAACTTTGCCTTTATTGTTGTCTCTTTGAAGATCCCTCATTCATGAACACTGTCAGTTTAGAAAATAATGTGATTTACTTTTTAAAAAAGATGACCAAACATTATTAGCTATATGAGTATCTCCCAACAGTCAAAATTAAAGACATTGTTTTATAATTCACCTGCAGCACACTGATTCTAATTCATCAGCCAGCCTGTAAGTAGCAATTTACTTCTTTGTTTAAATATGTCTTTTATTTAACATATGTGTAGTGTGGTGTTCTGGGCAGGCAGGCTGTGGATATCTCCTGGGTTCAATTCCTGACTCAGTCTGGCATAATACCAAGTCAATCTAATATGGTTTACTTGCAAATATCCACGGCAGCTAGCAGAGAAGCAGTGCTCCAGTTTGATATAACAGAAGTTCAGACTTGGCACGGGTGGAAAAGAAATCATATTCTGTTTCATTTAGTAGATTTGTAGGGCATAAATCAACAATTGTCTTATCTTCACAAGCTTTGATAATTGCAGAAATCAAGTATTAAATAACCAACAGCACAGAACAGATGCCATTGTATTTATTATTTATTCAACAAAAAGTAGGCCGCAATGTAGAAACAATGTGAGTTAAATGAAGCGCTTCCTTATTGCTTCCAAAGGAAATAAGTAGGTAATTAGCAACTTTGTGCTGAAAAATCAAATGCATCAGGGAGTGTACTTCAGGTGTGTTACTGTAACATCTTGATGAAGATTAAAAGTAAAAATAATGAAATGTGAGACAGGCGATTATTGTTACTTATAATAGGTTTATAGGTTTATGTGAACATTTTCAAACATGAGATCCGTGCTTGTACATTTTAGAACTATTTACAAATGGTGAACGTACAAGGCAAAGGTGCTGGTGCCCTAGCAAATTCAGCTCAAGTTTAGACAGTATAAAAACCTATAGGAATCACACACACAGATCTGGGGATCCACAGTCATTGGTTAGCATATTCATTTTTAATGTTCCCAACAGTATAATGAAAAGCTGAAGAAAGTATGGTGTTTGTACAAGGGGAGCCACATAAGCCCCTTCTCTTCAAAAAGAAAATAAAAGCAGAGGTAGAGATGCTTGACCATTATGTACCATCATGCAGTGTATCAGCACAAGCACTTTATACCAACCATCATGCACAGTGGTGTGGGAGAAATTATTTAGGCTTGTTTTGTACCCAGAGGACCTGAACAGCTTGCAGTAATCTTTTCTGTAAGATGAAGAATAAGATTCTTTAATACCAAAGCATTCTACAGAAAAAAGTTTGTCTGAAATTGGGTCATATAATAACACACTGACCTCAGTCTAATTGGTAAAAAGAACAATGTACATAACATACATGAACCATTATTTGCATTGTCATTCTAGAGAGGATTTTATTGGACAACAATCGGTTAAGTGCAACATGAATCATCAATAGTTTTAAAGGTGAATGTTTGCAAAATGTTCATTTTGCTGTTTTTAGGACCACATTAGCATATAGAGGGCTTCAAAGCTATTAGATATGGACGTAAATCTACAAAACTCCAATCTGATGTCATGTCTTTAAAATGTAATACAATTTCGCAAATTTCCAGGAGCTGTTAACCTAAATTAAAAGAGTAGAAGCAAAATAAAACAAACTCTATGGCACAAGATATGTCAAATACTCACATAAAATAAATAAACATATGTGGAGGACATCCAGTTTTTAGTCTGTTAGGCAACAGCAAACAATGTACACACAGAACAACGTTACATTCATTTATGGATAGAAGCATTAAGGCAGTTTAGTTAACTTTGTGTAATTAATGATTAATTATCTGTGCTGGTGTGTCAGTTACTGTGTTCTTTCACTGTGGTTACAGCTGCAGTTGTCAAGGTTTATAGCTGCATTGCTCTGGTGACAATGCCCCTGGACCCACTACAAGACTCTGAGCTCAGTGCATGATGGTTACAAATCCTCCAAACACATTAGGCTACCACCTCTCCATGCTACAATAACTATTGTTCTGCCAAAAAATTTGTCACACCTGTCTAACTCTACAACCTACAGACCCTTGGGTCATGCAGCTACACATTCAGCTTAATACAGCTTTGTTGATGTAACAGCCTGTTATAAGATTTTGTTTTTTAACACACAGAACAAAATGTTTATTTTGTTTATTAGGTCTGGAAACATTTTTAGTTTTCATAAACCACACTTTTTGTACAAATTCCAATGTATTCAAGCACATTTCCAAACTTCTGTGAACCCTCAACAAAGTAATTTACTCTGGTTGGAAAAAATACAGAATGCTACCACACTCCCAAAGGCAGTGGGGATTTTATTTATTATTTTTTATTGTATTTTTTTTAGGATAAAGGCCCCTTTGTCTAACCTGATTCTATCTTAGAAGAACATGAGCTCTCATTAAAGGAACAAGGAGACATCTGCCTCCTGAATATTTTTGGGCTTCTATTTATGTTTAACCTTGAGTAGCTTAGACCACAATACAGTCTAGAGCAATAAAACAGAAACAGTTTCCTTACACTGGCTATCCTCTCTCCTCGAAGGGATTGTAATATTTGAATATTTAATGTGGCTTCTAGTTATTTACTTCACAGCTTTATGCATATTCAGTATCAATGATTCAATGCAAGTATTAAGAACTGTAACAATACAATTGTCCTCTGGGATTTCCTCTGTAGTTTGGAGGGATTTTGAGTGTGTGTGAGACAGAGAGACTCTGTCAGAGTGTAAAAGCAGAGGCAGACACCTGCGGTTTGTAGACCTGTGGGGTTGAATGATTTGGTAAACAAAAATTTTAAACTGCCATTCAAACTCAAGTGAGATTGTGACAGTTGCCTCAAGCTCAAATATGGGGCATCAGTATTCACTATCCTGACTCTTTCTGAGAGCTGGACCATTTTATTACCTTTTTTCGCAATTTAGCCCCTGTCCATTGCAAAAAAATATAATAAAAAATATAAATTTAAACTTGAAATTTTAAATAAATCCCAAATAGATGCATCTTAAATGTAGTGCTTACAGTGCACAAGAGTTCTTTATCAAGGAGATACTAAAATTGTCTTAAGAAGTATTCTGTTCGTATAGGCTTTGACAGGTTTACAAGCTCACTGAGGGCTATACAGTGACTAAAAGTAAAATATATTGTTGTACAGTTTTTTTAAACCTTAAGCCCAAGGAGGTCACTGATCCCAAAACTAATTTGTTATACCATAAACTGCAATAAGTGATACAGTGAGGCTCCCTGTAGGTTTCAGCTAACATAGACATTTCCTTTCCTATGACACTGCTCAAAGATTTCATTTTTTGGTACAACAAGAAACACCAACCCTCCTGAACCACAAACACAAAGAAATTCTCAAGTGTCGTTCCCCAATCTGTCTTAGCCAGCCGAAGGGTAAGTTTGCTGCTATACAATGCTAATTAATCATATGTTAGCTGAAAACAAAGCTGGGCTTTGAAACTAGCTGCTTAGTGAAGGCTAAGCGAATAAATTATACCCTCAAGGAAGCTTTGTAAGCAGGGCAAGCAAGAAAAATAAAGGTGAACTAGATTCTGGGGCATGAACAGATGTGACACCCCTTAAAGACATGCATTTGAAGCTATTATGAGACAAAGCAGCAAGTTGAGCAAGTTAACAAGGACAAGCCGTTCCTTTTTCATGTTGAGAGGAAGTCGTCTTGTACAGATCTTCAGGGCAAACAACACTTAAGTACCAGCTTTAATGTTTTTGAATTTGTGTTTTAAACACTTCTGTTCGCTCGTCATATTGAGTTATGTTCTATTTACTATCCAATGCAGTTTTTTGCATTGCATAATTTTTCTGTTTTTTCAAGTTACATAATTATATATATACAGATATACATATATATATATATATATATATATATATATATATATATATATATATATATATATATATATATATATATATATATATATATTCATATATATATATGTCTGACACCTATTGGCTCATTTTTTGGCAAGTTATCAGTAACTTTATCGTCATTTAGAATTTTATGTAATAAAACAGTACAAAGCCATCCTACTGTGTATGTTAGCATTACCAAAATGTACTGTACTTTTCAAAGTCTTTTGAGCTTTTAAACCTTAAATGTATTTTCACTTTTTTTGCTTGTATATGTATGTACATATAAATTTATTATTTTACTCTTCAGTTCTGTATCCTGTATTTTTCCCATAACTCAAAAACCATACATACATACATAAGACTGAGAAACAAATCATACTAATTACACCTGTCCACTCAGCTTTACTCTTCTAAAGTCTTCTTTTCCTACAAAGGCAGTGTGGGAAAAACTGACACTCCTGTTACCTGCTGGCTCTGCTCAGGACACCCCTCGGCATGCTCCTGTCCTTGGGTTGTGACATTTTTCCTTTCAGTTCCCTGCAGATTTAACGACAGCAAAGGCTGCTGAGCAGGCCACTCTATAAATACATCTCTTCTCAATTACTGCGGCCGCCCGCTAGCTTGGGCTTATGGTTATGTGTGTCTTCATCCCACGGGTCCTGCCGCTGTAGATCAGGGACCCAGACCAGTGACGGTAAACCCGTTATCAATCTCAGTTATCGCCTGCCTATGGTGGCCCATGGCTGACATTTTCGTTCACCTGATTTGTGGGCTTGGTGATTACTGAAGAATATCAAAACACAGGGAAGGTTGTTCTCATGTTTTATGTGTGTGTGAATGTGTGGATGTTTCTGTTTGCTTATGGTGATCAGCTGGAGGTGATTGATAAATGTGTCAGCTTGTTTAAAGAGCTTGTTTCTCAGTAGAAGATGTCCTGTAAGTGGCATGTGGACGATGGACAATGCAATAAATGTGGAATGCATGAAGGTCTGCCATTCAGACACTTAAAGTTTGATTGTCTGCATCAAAGTATTGATTTAGACAATTATGTGATTTGTGCTTAAAACAAATACAAAAGATTATGTACCACATTCACGGCGATAGATATAGAGGTGAAAGGTGGACACAATTCTAGTTGCCCGTGGGTACATGGGGGCCTACAGCAATTCAAGAAGTATTGATATGGGGCCCATGGCAATTTATATTCCTGGGGCCCACAATTCTTAGCTACAACCTGCCCACACATGCAGTTGAAACTAATGAATGACTGTTTTAATTAAACACAAGACTGAATGCATGATTTAGTAGATTAAACTAAAGTTTTTGCATGAATATGGCACAATTTTTATTTCATTTTACATTTGCTTTATTTTCAATAGTCGCTATTGAACTCTACGCTATTGAGGTTGTGTGGTAGTCTAGACTATCCAAACCCTTGGATGCCAGTCTCATCTCACCTTCAGTAATTGCTCTTCTTTCCTCAGTGGATGAGAATAGCTTTTATATCGATGGCAAACATAGGCTTTCTGCCTAACTGAAACCAGACTAACAAACAAAGCCAATTAAAGGATTTTCTTTGGCTTTTTCAATTGTACCCCACTGCAAATAAGATTAAGCACAGCCCCATGAAATCACCTGTCACTAGGGATGTACATAATTGCTGCCAGCAGGCTGTAAGCGGTCCTCTTTAAATCTTATTAAACTTTACTAAATTTTACAGTCTTTCATGTTGTGAACAAATTAAAGCCATTTGGAGAATGTATTGGAGAAATATTTAATGTAATATTCATTTCTGACAGGAATGTCCCTAGGTTTGAAACTCAGTTTTTCCCTGTATGCTTTAAGGCTTTGAAAGGAGAATAAATAGCTGGCTTTAATTAAGTGTGCAACTTTTCATCTAATTAAAGAATACTTCAAAATAGTTAAAGGCCGTGACCAATAAAAAAATGGAGTTAGACTATGTTGTTGTTGAGAATCTTTTGCATTCAGGAATTCTAAAGCCTACGCTGCTCCAAAAGCTTTCGTTTACTGCTGTGTCAAAATTCACTTAAGTGTGCGAAATCTCACATTCTGAAAGCTTAAAACTGTCTTTGGAAATTGTAAAAATAAATCTGACATTTGTAATTTTGTGCCATCTGAGATGTAATTTTGATGTTTGTATAGAGCGCACACTGTAAAAAAATGGTCCTTTAATTTATTTATTAATTTATTTTTTGGTTAAGGGCCATTTCTCAGAGGTCTAACTATGCATGACAAGGGGGTAAGATGTCTTCAATTTCAATTGTCTACTTGTCACAATTTGGTCCACAGATTGTAAGATTGCAACATTGATTTTTCTAAATTATTGAAAATTTTAACTAGAAATGTTTATTGAGACATTCAGCTTAAAGTATAATAATGCTAGTTTTAAAAACAGAGACAAGCATGTAGAATTTAAATATCTATGCAGTATGTAAATGAATGTCCAGTATGCATTGCCTTTAATGTCACAGTAGCAAAACACTGTTGTGTGTCCACAAAAACAAATGTGTGTCCATAAACTTAACCCTTTATATGATATTACAACAAGTCAAAAGTAGCATATGATCACAAATGGTTTGAAATATAGGGATCCATTAATATCTTTCTGTTTTTGTCCTTGTGGGATGTCAAACTATTCATCAGACTGGAGCTATTTGACCCAAACTAAAGAGAAAAAACACTGGACACAGAACATTATGCTCTTAAACCACATTATTCATTACTTGATGGAGCACCTAAAGATCTTTGGCCATGTATCATGCCCAGTCTACTCACAATGGAGACTAAGAAGAGACTTAACAGCATCAGTGCTTGAATGTTCTGTGGACAATTTTCTTTGCTAAAGATGATGAATTGTGGACTTATGGCCTTAAGGTTATATAAAAAAATACGCAAGCAATCTATACAATAGACAGTTTCTCTCTGTATAGCATGTGTTGTTTATGTGCACAGCTTGGGTTTTCCAGCTGATTCCAGATTAGCTGTCATCCAATAGGTGTAAAATGCGCATGGAATGTTCACTAACCATGTAACTATGTAACATATACTTGATAGTTTGTTATCCATACAGTATGTTGGTTATACTGTATTTTAAGGTGTACTTGTTACAGTGTAGTTATAATATATATATATATATATATATATATATATATATATATATATATATATATATATATATATATATATATATATATATATGCATGTAATTATACATAATTTACTGGTATTACTATAGTAAGTACGTTACAAATAACGGAGGAAGTAAAATAAAGTGTTACTGATATTTAGAAGCACATGCACAAAAGAAAAAACAAGCTGTATTCACTAGCACATAGCAAATTGTTCTCTCCCTCTTCCCCCCTCTCTTCTGTATCTCTAATTACTTTCTCTTTGTTAAAGGATTACATCTTCAGCTGCCTCCATTAAGCACAAGTGAATCTTTTTCAGTGCTGGTGCTCTGAGTTGCATTATTGCCCAACAAAGTGTCTCCAATTATGTGAATTCAAAGAGAATGAACACTTCTCTATTTGAAATTTATTGATTTTAAGACAACATGTTTTTTTTATAGGTGCTACTGTCGGCTTTATTTTTTTTTTTTATTATATAAACACTTTTTATGTTTATATACCAGATACAACATACTCAATTAAGTCAGTACTATACAGGAATTTTGAATCAACCACAGTTACAGGGACCCTCTTTGGGTGTCCCCACGCCCACCCCAATAACCAGAATTCTAATCACTCACACCTCTCGTCACTAATCACAACTCTATTTAAACAACAGTCACTCCTCACCTCTTTGTCTGGTTTACATGATAGCCATATGGATTTACCTGGGTTGTCTGTGTTGTTTACCTGGGATTCTCTCCATCAATCTCCTCATTGTGGAGTATCTCCTATGCTCTTCTGAGCACCTGGACCTGTTACACAAAGAAAAGACTAAGAACATTCTAGCTAAGCATAGCTAAGTAGCTACTCTTTCCTAACTTACCTGTTCATAAACATAATGTTTATCATTACAATTACTCTGAATCCATTGCTGATGTTTGACTGCTGTTTGTTGTCTATGGTTTAATAAAGTAAGTATTTCTTGCCTCTTGTTCCCTTTGTGTATTCGCTGACACTCAGAATCCTTATTATTGCAATAAATGGTCACATGTTATAGTGGTGGGAACTTAACATACCTACAATATATTAAGATTCAGTATAAATTCAAGAAAAAAAAAATAGATTTTGAATGGTGGGCCAAAAAGTCTTTATTCCAGAATTGCATGCAATGTACCATAGTGAAGTCGTCCAGGGATTCCTACATAACTCCCAAACTGTAAAAAGTCAAATACTGAATGTGTGCCGCTGAAGTTTAACTGACGTTAACATTCCTACCTCTTATCAGAATCAATCATGATGTGCCATGCTTTTTTGCTTAGTCCAAATCATTCATACAAAAATTATATTTGCATTGTTTAATTGACAATCATAAGTACAAAAATGTCGTAAGTGCTAAATATTTATTTATATGTTTGTTTATATTTTGAGGCAGAGCTATGTGTTTGGTAAACCGGTTGCTGAGCAACTTGTCAAAAAGCTATAATAAGTATTAATAATATAAATATTTCATAACAACAGTGACTATCGTAATGTCATTATCACAGCCATGTTTAAGTATCACATTGTGTATGTGTAAAACATTTGTTTCATTACCACCAGGCTGTGAGAACCTTAATTACACCACATTAATTGTGTCAATATGTATAGCCATGTAAGGACTGGCATTCTACATAATCTCCATAGCAACTTTCAATGACTGGTGACTTTAGCCTTTGGAGCAAAACTTACTGCACATAAATCATAAATCTTTAATTAATCAGTGTTGTATGCAAAACAATCTGTTACAGACTTTTTGTTTACAAAGAAACACAGCACTGGGAAAGCACAGTGCTCGAGCACTGCTGTTTTCTCCAGAACTTCAGATAACGCTTTTTGTACTTTAGTCTAAGTGAGTGATGACATAAGAATTACCTCAGTTTGGCAAACACTGGATTTGATTTATTTTGATTGGTTTGGTGTGAGAGATCCAACTGAGCATGTGCAGACTTTCCCTTCTTATTTTCACTTAATCTTATTATATTTTTCAAATATAATCTCTCTCTCAATCCATTAATTTCTCTGTCTGCTTTGCAGGCAATTCTTGTTGATGCATCATGTCAAAGTGGAAGACTTTGTGCCCTCATGATCTCTCTAGCTGCAAATCATTTTACAAGAGAAATTATATGGTGACCCACAGAGTTAATGAAAGCATAGATCAATATATGTGTCCTATTAACCTAAATTTAACTGGCTTTAATGTCTATAATGGAATAACAGCTCAATGTGGCAAAAAGCTTGATGCTCTGATGTACTTTCAGTGAAGTTCTTCTTCATTCAGGTGTGTTCAGGTGATCAAGAGCATGCAAAAAACATACCCAAGCCATAATCCTGCTCATAAAGTGCACTGTAAAATGTGCTTCAGGTGCAGAGCATTACTGGGCAGAGCCTAAGATGAGTCATGTGGACAACAAGTTCAGGCTGAAGTGAACATAAGAGCTGCCAACAATGAAGCAGGCTTATACATGGAGACAAAAGCAATTGTAAAAGGCATAACAAATAATACAGACATGATGGCCTGTACAGTGCATTCACATTAAGAACTAATTAGGAAGTGTGTTAAATTGTTGCAGTGCATGCGAGTAATGGTCCTTGAGGAAGGGGCTGGGTAGGTGTGGATTTGGTTGAATGCCTCTGGTTCTTTCTGGCTACCCCGTTGAGAAAGTCTGTCACACCAGATGATGCTTATAGGGATGAACCATCCCTTTCATCCAAAAAATAGTGCCTCATTCCCTTTTGACTTTGAAACATCCACAGGATGATAATGGTATTCCACTACTTAATTCTTACATCTTAAAGGTGAAGTGTGCAATTTCTGTACCACCAGCTTTATGAAAAGGACCAAAATTGATGACTTTTTCCAGATACTCTCCCTGTCTGTCATTAAGCCCGGCTTACACTGTACGATTTTGGCCACGATTTGGTTGTCTGAGACAAATTTTGGAAATCCTAAAAGAACCAACAGGAGCGCTGAACCTGATGACCTGATGATTAGCGTGACAACTTCAAACCACCTTCAAATAGTCAGGTGGACAGTACAACAAGAAGAAAAACTTATTAAGCTATGAAGTGCTTGTATGCTACTAGTTTAGTGAGCGAACTCGGGTCACGGATTAATGGCGTAAAACTATGGACAAATCTTCTTGTGTACATCCGTTTTTGTCACATCTTGACTGACGTACAGTCTGACATAATGACAGCTGAGATCCTACAGTGTGACAGGGATCATGCTGGTATAGTGTGACAAGCAACAATCGCAAAGGACTTAAATCACAATCACACAGTGTGAGCCCGGCTTTAGTTGGAAAAACAGATAATTCCACACCAAACTCCCACCACTGGTTGAGACACTGTTTCTGTGTAGAGCAACCTATGTATGGCTTATGGCTTAAAATGCTTATGCTACACAAGACAACTATAAATGGAAATGTTGGTAAAGCAATAATGCCATTAACCCATCACAATGGAATGATTTCAGCATTTGACAAATATTACGATTTTGTAATTTAGTTGTGCATGATTTATACATGCCTGGCAAATAATTACAAATAAACATTCACAATTGACAAAGCGGAGGGTGGGGTTAGAGTGTTGGTGGGAGAGGTGACAGGGGTGGAGTATTCAATAAATAGACAATTTACATTACCAAAAAAAATTGTGTTTGTATATTTCAGGAACTTGGCCGGCAACAGTAAATTTTGTGTTATATCTGTTTTTCCTTTAATTTTTTATGTTTTATGTGTATTAGCTTTTAATTCACTTAAACCTTTCAGAGGTAAATGATGACTTCAACACCACATTTTATTTGGGTAAAAAAAGATTAACATGTAACAGTTGTAACCAAAGTGAATGCTGTAAACAGCTTGTTAAATTCTAACAGCTGACTTGACGAGCTCCTCACCTCAAAGACCATTCAATAACCACACTAGCACCAAACAGTTGTTCATCTTCAGCAGGGAAGCCATTACAAGTTTTGTCTTGTTGGATTTACAATGCATTTCACTTGAAGTCTATAAATCAGGGTCACACAGTCTTTCACACAGCATGATGTCACAGATGAAACACATTTATTCTTAGAATAGTTTGTGTTTTTGGAAATACAAACTACCATAACCTATATTTCTTATTTGGCCTTGGTTCTGCAGCATAAAACAATGCATAAATTTGCACAGTAAAGACTAAATAAACCACAACATATGTTATTTGGATTGCCAGTTAATTAAAGAAACAAGGTAAGTATTACATGCAACTAAAATATAAAAAGACAAAGTGGACCACCAGCTTGTTTGTTCATTATCCCATCTGTTGATGACCTTAATTAAAGTGATATCTGAGTAATTAACAGTGCCGGGACTGCAAAATTATATGCTTTGTAGTCTGTTTTATGCTACATTGGAAAATATTCATAGAGCTGCTTCCAATTAAAAGAGGTATTTGGGGAAGGGCTGGGTCATATTCTGTAACTGAAAAGAAAAAATTCCATTCCAAATAAGGACAGAAGACATTCAAGACACTGAGCACAAGGGCCAAAGGAGATATATTACCTTATGCCTTGTATGAGTTGTGATACTTACAGATAATTAAAAGCTACTAATCAATTATTTAGCCCAGTACAGTATATGCCACAAATCACTTGTGGCAAGGCGTGTATCTCAATTTGCAAACTTAATGCTATTTTTTGTGGTTTACACTGTAAAATACACTGTACCACAGTATTTGCCAATATATACCACTATTTACACTGTGTTGCAAGTGTCTACATTTATTACACATAATTTTGGTGTGTTAATCAGATATTGAATGCCGTTAGAATAATTGCAATATAGCCCACAAATTGTACAAAAGACACTTTTAGGTGCTTTGGTGTCCTTCTAGAAGCTTTATTCCTTATTGATTGTAATTATATCAAAAATATCAATCAACTAATTCCTCCTGTGCTTCACAAATGAAGAGAAGTTGCTATAAAAGGGTTCATTTTGGGGTGAACAATTCCTTGGACATGCTGCTGATGTCTGCACTGACAGGATGAACCAGAACCGTCCAGTGGAACTGGACTGAGTGTGGGGTGGCGAGTGCTACAGATCTGGCAGAAGATTAACTATCAAACAGAGAGTGCAACAGAGAGAGAGCTCTGCTCCAGAACTGAAGATGAGCTAGAGCTGAACTCTCACAGTGCTGGAGTGCAGAGGCTGAGGGAGAGGTCAGGAGCATCAGTCCAGAGAGAAAAGGAGTGAGAGCTAGAGAGTCAGAGTAGGTCTTTCTGACTGGATGATGAATGTACACTGTAATTCCACTAAAGCTTTTGCAGAAATGAGAGAGGGAGACACAGAAACTGTTATGCAAATGTGTAAATACACATAGCAGTGGGGGTAGACATTCATCATGTCTAGAAACATCACATCTTATGTCCTAGATATAGAGAGATGTTTTTACACTAAAGTTTCTCAGTGGAATCTTGAGCTTTACACCAGATATTCTTCAGCTATCATAGCTTCTTTAATGAGATGTGCAGACTAAAACACTGCCATGTATTTACTGAACCTGTGAACAAAGGCTAAAGACGATCACAACACAGCTATTTGCAAACAGGCCCTCCTGGCTTTCAGCCCACAATGGGACAAAGTGTTGTATGAGCATTGATAAGAAAATGATTAATTTCAACACATTCGTAAACTACAAGTCTCAAATAGCCTGTGTGGAGATAAGACAGAGAGGGACACAATGGTTAAGAAGTAGCATTGTGAAGCTAATTTATCATTTCTTTGACCCAGATGCCATATGAAAAACAAGCACTTTTTTAGGATTAAAAAAGCAAAGTAAGGCACTTTATATAAGCATCATGTACAAAAATCAGGAATTATTATTTAGATGAAAGGGCTACATTTATTAACATTAAATCTTAAATAAGTTATACAAAACACATTGGCATGAGATATTAAACTGTATCATACGGTAAAATATACAGTAATAATAATATAATATAATATAATATAATATAATATAATATAATATAATATAATATAATATAATATAATATAATATAATATAATATAATATAATATAATATAATGTTATTCTGTATAGTTGGTATGGAGAGTCTTTCACACATTTGATAAATCATATTTGAGCACAAATATTCAAACATTTAATACAAAAAAATATTTTGTTCATGCAGTATTGCTTGATTGAAGGTTCCTGATTGGAGCAGAGGATTGACGTTTGAATGCAAATTGTGCACATGACACACCTATAAAGCCAGGCTAAGACTACAGGATTTTTAAAATCCTGACTGTGAAATCTGGTTGTAGCACACATAAGCAGAATCCTGACAGATTTTATTCTATAAAATCTTAATTATGCTCACACTACAAGATTTTAAAATCATGGTGCATCACACACTACTGTCAGGGTTGAACTTTAGTTTTAGTGTTTTTCTTGTGTTTCTTCCTGTTCCTGTCCGTCTGACCAGATGGGCGAGCCAGCAACACTGAACGCTGTGGTGGAGAGCACAGTGGAGAGCGGGGGTACCACTGCACCACCGCTGGGGAGAAACATGAACATGGGCTGAACTTGGAAGATCTAATTGACTTCCACTCAAACAAATACCCGTTCTTCAGTCTTCACTCGAACTGTTATCTTTGGAAAAAACTCCCGCCTCCTCTAATTGCTCTGCACCCTTCCTTGTCTCCCATTCTGCTAGTTCCTGTCAGGCCCTGCTCACCTTCAGCCTACCATCAGTGTTGTGGGCTTGCCACGGGTCCGCCAATCTCCAGCTCCATCTGTGTTCAGGCTGGAGGATCTCTCTACTCCGCCTCCAACCTCCAAGTCCCAGACTCCACCTCAGCCCTGAGACCCTGCAACTCCACCATGGCTTCCAGCTCCACTGGGCTCCCTCGTCCCTCCGGCTCTGCCTTGGTCAGTCAATCCCCTACCTTTACCTCAGGACTGCACTCCTCCGACTACACCTTGTCCCTTTATCCCTCCAGCTCTGTTGGACTCCTCCTTCCCTCCAGCCTAACTCAGTCCTCTGTTGCTCTGGATCTGCGCGGCCTTCAGGATCTCCACCTGCACCTCCATTGCCGAAGCCACTTGTTCTGCCTTGGCCCTCCGGACCCTCGGCTCCTGGTGCTCTGCCTTACCTCGTTGGCTCTCTGTCTCTGCCGTCGGTCAGCCCCATGGAGTCGTCAGCCCTTCCTCCACCATAGTTCCTCCCTCCGTTGGCTCCACCATGGGCTATCATCCTGACTGCGGCCTGGGCTTTGCCTGTCTGCACCTGGTCCCACAAGCCTTCTACTTGGCTCCTGTAACAAACTCAAAATAAGTTTCACAATCACTATTTTAGGAGGTCTGTCTATTACCTACATCTCTTTTTGACTTTTGTGAATGTACTGACACAATCATTCCAATCATTCCAATTCCAATAAAATGTTTCATACTTAGGATGTGTCAGCATACACAAAGGTAAATAAGCAGGTAAATGTAAATACAAAGCTTTGTTAGCTTTAGCATCCAAACATGAGATATCCAGAACGAAGATAATCATCAGATTAATCATATAGATTCTTGATTGAACAGATCGGAAGGTGTTACATTTGATCGGTAAATGCCTCACATTACAAGATAATGTAGGCTGAACACTGGACCCAATTGTGGTCCTGGACGCTGGCTTTTTTCTAAGATTCTCGGGAGGGGAAAATCGGAGTAAAATCGGCATGAGATCTTGTACTCTGTTCCTGGCATACACATTCTGTCAATTATTCCTAGAGTTACTTCAGGGTGAGAGTCTCATTTGTTAGGGTACGTTAAGTGCCAACAAAGGGTTTTGTACATTTGTGCAGTCATTGAAATAAACTATAACAATGTACTGACAGCATTTAAAATGTGTATCTTTATGTGCAAATTCAGAAATGTACAAATCTTTATGAATCATCTAAATACTGAAAGGAACTGAAAGTTTTGTAATCATTACACGCACTTAATAATAATGCGTTAACTATCAGATTCATTATTTCACTATTTTTGACCCTTAACATTGGAATAAATTGAGGGTCAAATTAATAAAACTGTGTTACTTAAAAGGCAATTTCATTCAGGGAGTAGTTGAGTTGTCTCAAAAGAAAAATAAATATAATTAATTGTCATTAAATATACACATATTGTAGGACCTAATCAACAGGAACAATGACAATGATTGGCTTATGCATTCGTCAATGCATAAAATGCTTATGCATTTTAAAAGCTATCTCAGTAATGAGATCACATTAGTTTCTCCTTGGTTCGGCTTATAGAGCAAAAAATAAAATAAAGCATAAATACAGTATTATGAGTATAAAATACAGTTCCACTGGAATATTGCATATTGAATATAGCCGAATAATATGGCATGATCTTAGTTTCCTTCCAAAATCTTAGTACATTCATCCATGCTATTATGCACGTATTACTGGGGGGTTTGTTGATACAATGTATTAGCCACAGTTCATTGATGATATAAACAATAAGAAAGCACATTATTCCAAATTCACTAATGGAAAACAATCATGTAATTGCTTATTAGATCAGAACAAAGATCATTAAGGGAATGATAACTGGTTGTGTGCTATAGGGCAAAGGGGAGCTCTGGTGTAAGAATCACGCTTTATTGCTGTCTAGTTTAATTAAGATTTTATCTTGGATTATTAAATGTATAAAAAGTTGCCCTTGCTGTCTCTGGAGAGTACAAAATTATGGGGACCATTTTGTAGCATAAATAATGTGAATAATGGGCTTACAATGAAAAAATCATGAGATGCAGTGTAGTATACGTAGTATTCCTAATAATGTGAAAGGGGTGAGTCTAAGCGCATTAAAGTTAGCAACAACACATCACTCACATTTGAAATTGTCATTTCCATCAAAAAGAACACAGCGGATGACACTTCCTTTCTAAAATAAATACCCTAGATGACCAAAAGCATAGTGTAAGTGCATACTGTATAATACATTATTTGGAAAACAGCTCAAGAATCTCGCAAAAATGTCTTTCAATAATTAATAGTTGTAATAAAATAAATAAATAACAACATAAACAACAAACAAAAATGAGCTAAAGACTACTGTGTGCTACAAATTATACAGTGGCTGACATTACACACTTGCAACGACATAAAAGACTCAGTCAGTGAGCAATTGGTTATGGTTTATGAGGCTGAGTGTGACACAGCCCTGTGAACAGAGGCCTCATTCACTTATAGTCTGTTTACACCTTTAATGTGGTGGCAGTTTTCGTAAGTAAAATGAGTTGCACATATCTAAACTTAGCAGCAAATCTTCTGAGACATTTGAGTTGAAAAATAATATAAAGTCTCTTTAAAGTTCCACCAGTGGTGTTACTGTACTTCATAGCAACTCTTGTTGTGGTGTGAAATGCAGCATTGCACTTTATTATCATAAACAAAAGACAATGAGCTCAGAGGGTTGAGGCTGTAGTCATGTGAGTGCTAGCACATGTACAATTAAATAAGCAGCTTGTAAAATCTCCATTAACAGATGTCATTATCAATGTGCTATGCATAAAGGTGTTGGAAAATTATTGTGTATTGCAGCAAATTACACAAATAGGCTATATGCAAATCACAATTGGGCTGTTTAAGGTGTTAACCATATAAATCTCTGTGTTTTATATTTGCTTATATTTTTTAGTGTTTGCTGTATATATTGCTGTATATATTGTACATGGATATTAGACAAACACTATCAGAAGAATTTGAGTTATTAGCTTATGCCTTTAAGCAATGCAGTTGTATAAAATTACCAGTGTGATAAACACCATCTGTTTTACATGTTGTATGCTGTTTAACAGTCTTGTTTTGTGTTCTTTCACATTAATTTGCACCCCTCCGAATTTTAACAAGAATATACAACACTACAAAAGCTGCAGATGTTACATTGCCAAATTTGCTGTCTTTATAATGCCATAAATTACTAAATGGTTGGGCCTATTTATCATCACCAGAATACAGGCATATCAAAAAATGTATTACAAAGACATATCACCCCATACAGAACCAATATCAGCCTCTCAACTGGTGAAATGTTAGTAATACAAAGTCCTTTGACATACCACCGTAAGTTTGTGAACTAACTAGCTGAGAAATGTTCTGGGGGAATGGGATGGTGATATATGATCAAGTCTAGGCTGTTTATATATCTTCTCACCTGGTTTAAAGTGTGTGTGCCTGCCATTTCAAAATGTACCTTTGCTTTCTGAGATTTGTGATTGCACATAAACTCTTGACAGTCCCTACCGACAAGTGATCAAAAGAAAAGGTTTTAGATATTACAGCCGTTTTTTAAAAAGCATTACTTATTTATCCTGTTTTCCGAAAACACACAATCCAACTTTAGTTGTTATTAAATTACGTGCTTCATACTTAAACCTCTAACAAACTAGTTTTAGCTCACAGTAAACAATAATACAGAGACAGATCCTACTTGTCAGTTCTTATAGAGACATATTTCTGTGTGGATGCGCTTGATTATCTCAGTAATCCTTGGAGGTTGCTGTATGACACGAAAATGGTTCTGCACCATACACCAAGTGCATAAGCTCTTAAAGTGAAATGAACAGAACATGCTGATTATAAGATTATCATGTCAAAACATTTCCATGCTGTACCTTTTAATTTTATTTATTATTTATTTGTTAATTCATTTATTTTAGTCAGGTAACTTTAAGTTTATTTTAAATGGTAATTTAATTAAACCTGTTTTATTCAAGTTCATAAAGTAATGTGACTAAACCAACCCAGCTACAGTGACAAGAAGAAATTGGTCTCTTATATAACAATTACAGAGGTTACAGTGAAGAAAGATAAATCTATGTGTGACATATATACTTGATTGTTCTTTCAGATCATATTTTTATACTTTTTATTAAAAATAAAATGTACAAATCATGTAGAACATTTATGAATTTCTATATCAGTTCATGGAACCCCTGCAGTACTTTCTTTGGACCCCTAGTGTAAAATCACTGGTGTAAGGTATTCAGATTTTTAAAAACGAGAGTCAAGCTTTTTTTTAAAGGATGAGAACAGAAAACAGTCAAAGAGATGGTTGCTCAGTTGTAAATGGAACTTTTAGCCCTACAATCTTCTTCAATGGATTATGAGCTTTGCCTTATCAGTAGATTAAGACAGCTTGAGGTGCAGAATTTTAATGAGGATGGAAGGCTGTGTTCTGTCTGTCAGGCCAAAGCCTCTTGCAAGTTTAAAATGGCTCAACGGTCTCCAGAACAGAAGATGTTTTTTCTCACAGTGCAAAAAATAAGTATAGTATCTAACCATGAATCTCTGGTTGCAACGAAACTGTGGCCTGTTTTTTACATGGAATGAACACCAAAGTGACTGTAAAATGTTACTATACAAACTTAATACCCTTTTATTTACTCAGACAATGAACAATTAACTTCCTTTATGAACATTTGTATAATATCATCATCTCATTATTCACTTGGCAGACACTTTTATCCAAAGTGAATTACTGTGTATTTAAGCCATACCTTCTGTGAGCATGTGCATTCCCTGGGAATCAAACCCATGATTTGGCATTGTTAGCGCTATGCTCTGCCAGCTGAGCTACAAGAAAGTCATTGGAGTTTTGCAGTAGAGAAGGTTTTCTCAACAGTAGAGTCCTGGGTCCAAACACTGGTTACTAATAGTAGTGCTATGCAAGTGAGATTATTTGATGGGCTTGATTTTGAAGTTAAACAAAATCATAAAGAAACCAACTCTTTTTGTTAGCATCCCATTTAAGTGTATAGTGTGCTGTGAAATGGTGTCCCTTGGCTTTGCTTGGCTTCATATAGTGTAGACTGAGGGCACTTTCCACCTACTAGGATCAGGGCCCAGCTGGTGACAAACAGTTCTGCAGCTCCACAGGGCTATACTGAAAGCAGCCTCCTCTGGATCAATGCATTCTCTTGTTACGTGCCACTATTACAAATGCCCATGACACAAGATGAATACTACTTCAATGCTCAGGTGAAGAATCGAACACTGGTAGTCTTTTCCTTGGCATTTTTATTTTCCTCTGTCCTCTGCTTCTTACCACACACTGGTGGATCTCGGGGTGGGGGGGTGTGGGGGGTTGGGTTGTTTGCCAGGGGTGGTTGGGGGGGTGATGGGGGGTGTTTGGGGTGGTGGTGGGTGTGTATCATTTGTCTCTTGTAATAAATGGGTTTTTAAATGAGGTTGAGAAAAGTACTGTTCTGGACTAGGTCAAAGTACACCACGGTTGTTTAATCTTTCAGTCCTGTAGATTTTGGGTCATAAGCCCCAGTAAAACTCTGCTGTGCCCCAGTCAAATTTTAGTGATGGCCTAAATTCTGATGAGGGAAAATACCATATTTCCATGATAAATGCTGCATTTCACTGCTGCAGAAAGTTCACTGCTGCAGAAATTCCATGTTTCTGCAGCAGTGAACTGTCTAATCATATCCACCTTCAACCTCCTGGGCTCCCTCCCTCTACTTTTGCTAAATTTGATTAGTGATAATGCTGAGGCTACAGATGACACATACAAAACAAAGTTTTAAAGGTAACAACAACACTAATGTGTGAATGAGTAACTATGTGAAATTCGTATTTAGCTGAATGTGTTGTTAATGGCTATTCTAATGTGCCGTAAGTATGGATTTGATAATTGGATTTCTGTCATATAAGGTGAAATGCTTTTAAATTTTTCAAAACAACTCAACATCATATCAGCTAGAAGTGGTCATATCGATCTGTTACAACATGTTGTATAAATGCAATACTTGTATCAAAGTTCTCGTGGACAAGGTTTGCTCATGCACTGTATACAAAAGGAATAGATTTTGTGTATAATTTAGAAAGTAAATTATTTGTTTAATTTCTGCTTGTTTGCTTTATCAATGATAACATTAATGCTAGCTTGTGAAATATGGTTTGCTTACAGTTACAAAAATACAAACTCTGAAGAAATCCTGTAGGTCAACTAGTCAAGGTCATGGGCTCAAACCTCAGGCAACACATTAATCAATCAAATGTCCTAGGCCTTGAATACACTGTAAGTCAACGTAAATAAAGTTTACACTGTGCCGGAGCGACTGCCGGAACAGACACAGGAACAGACACAGTAACACAGGAACAGGGGGCACTGGAGCAGACACAGGAGGAGCGGTTACCGCCACCGGGACAGACACAGGAGGAGCGGGCGCCATCACCGGGACAGACACAGGAAGAGCAGACTTTACCTTCCCTTTATCCTCCTGGAACGAGTAACGATCGCTTCCTCCTCTTCAGGAGTATTAGTCACATGCAGGATGTGCATGTGGTGCGGTGGTGCTTCATGCACAGCTAGCACTGGAACAGACGTGGGGTCCAGACAGCTATTCAACTCGGCAGGGCCCTCTGGGGCCTTAACAAACTGGGGTGGCAGCACTCAAGAATAGACCTTCTGGAACCGGACTCAGACAGGACCGTGAGGAGACGGGGAGTTGATTCGCGGGAGTCTTAACTGAGGCTTCCTGCTCCTTTTCGAGATGAAGCAAGTCCAGCATCAGCTCCCAGAATAGCAGAAGGAGGATCGTTAAGACCTACCATGAGGTCCTCAGGACCTCAGGCATATCTCCATTTGCCTCGTCCAGTTCCAGGGCATATTGAAGAGGGCCTGCCTTCCCTGAGAAAGAAAAAGACCCTTGGTAGTGTGCTTGACTGCTATGGTGGATTGCCACCACACCATGGTGGATTGCCACCACGGGGAATGAACCCACGTGCAGACAGCTTTCGACAAAAGGTATCTTTATTTTAATAAACAAAAACAAGAACCCATGAGGAGGCAATCAAGAAACAAAACCCAGGGTTATAAAAACTCAAAACAACTTTCCCAGAAACACAGAGCAAAAAACATGGAGCAAAAAACATCCAACAAGAATCCAACAACAGACTGCACAAGACAGCAAACACAAGGGCATTAAATAGGAACAAAACCAAGGCAGGTAACAAGGACAAACGGGTGAGGGAAATCAACTGAAAATGGGATTAACGGGGAAACAAGGTGGCCGGGCAAAGACACGTGACTGGAGAGCACATGGCAAATGTAAAAAAACAAATGCCATGTGCTTCCACAGAAAACAAAGACCCAGAGCATGAGTTTGGATCCTGACTCCAAGAAACAAAAACCACAACTAGGACTGAATCAGAATCCAAACAACATGCTCTGACACAACACACAGGGAATGTCAGGATCCTGGCAAAATAATCTAGAAAGACTACAAAGCCTTTATTTAGTCTTGGCTCTTGTGGTCTTATCCTTATGAAATGAACACTCAAAGTTATTTAACCAGCAATTAAAAAAATTGCTAGACTAAGATCATATCAAAGTTATGTAAGCCAGGCATCTTCATTAAAGCCTGAGAGGGGTATCCTGACAGTGTTCCCTTGCTACTGTGATTTCACAAGTTGGTATATTACTAAATTTGTTTTCTCTTAAATAAAATTGTTGATTGAAAATACAACCCTTTTTCACATGTAGTGGAGCAAGCACAAACAACTGGCTGTGTAAGTATTATAATTAATGTTTTTTACAATTCTGGAGAAAACATCACAAGTTAGTTTAAATTGCTGAGATATAACATTTTAAATACATTTTTCATCAGTAACGTAACAATAAGGGGCAGAGATGCACATTCAACAACATTAAATACTTTGTTTTTTAAATACTTAAATACTAGTATCCATGGGAATACAACACATCACATCAATAACATCACTAACGTGTACATGAATGTTTGTCACTTATTTGCTTGTCAGGGGTTTAACATACGAGCAAAAGCTATATAAAAACAAACAAAGCAAACCCTGTTGGCACATGGCAATGCAGAAACAATCATCAGAAACACAATCATACCCTACACACTATAAGCAAATAATTATATTAAAGAAAGAAAGAATTGAAGGTGAAGAAAATGAAGGTTAAAAAAAATCACATATCTCACAGCAGCTAGCCAAGGCTGAGTTAACTTGAATTAATCCACAGGATCATTATTTCAATTTCAATGTCAATTATTTATTTTTGGTCAACACAAAAACACACTGTATATCAACAGGCTCCAGAGTCCCTACTATAATGCTCCTTGCTAAGATTTCATTATTGAAAAGAGAATTAAACATGTTTTAACCCTACATTACCTTACATCAGTAGAATAATATTAAAAACAAACTTGGTCTTTCTAGCTGTAGTTCTGTAGTTGTCCTGTTTACAGTGTTTGCCTGGTCCAGCTTCTTGCCTGAGGGCAGGTTCAGGCTTCTGCCTATATGCCAATGCTCCATTCTGACACATCCATGAAATATTGACCATCTGATCGCTAGAGATGATTTATCGCCAAACACAGAGAGACTGTCCAGTGCAAAGGTCAATGATGCAGAAGGCATTGGATTTTTGAAGCATGCAAGCTTGTAAGAGACTGATGGCTGTTCAATTCTATTTTCTGTGCATTTATAAAGTTATCTTGTTGTTTGTGCATTCATTATGGTATTCTTAATTGCAAGCCTACACTACCATTTCAAATTTGGAAAATTTGGGCCTCTGTATGTTTTTTAAAAAAATGGATACTTACATAGGTAACTGATCGAAAAATGAAATTCATATGCACAACATCAACCAGACAAGAACATCAGAGTCTCACATTTGAGAAACAAACTCTTCTCAGGTCCTAAACTGGCAGGTCAATGAACAGTAACCTGACAAACCTCAGTTTCATCAGCAACACTGAAGCAAAGACTCAGGGATGCTGGGCTTTTAGCCATAGTTTCAAGTGGAGTATTGAACAAAAAGTTTGACGGACAGCATTAAAAAATACTACAGTGTTTCTGTAGCTCAAGCAGTAGAGCAGTGTGCTAAGCATGCTAAGCCAGATCACTGATTCCCAGGGAATGCATGAATGCAATGTATACATGATTAAAATGTCGTTTTGGGTAAAATGATCCACTCAATTCATAAATGAAATGATACATTTCTTAATGTTATAAACATCATTATACTGTAGTTTGTAATCAATTTTAATGCGGACTTGGTGATTAAAGAACAGTGTAACAAATGTTTTATCAGGTAATATGTTTCAACCTAAATTAGATACAAAAATACTTATTTTTAGTAACAACATAAAAATATCATATTAATTCCAGACATTTTAATAGTAGTATATAAATCTTAACCTACTGAGTGAACAGGTTCTGCCTCTTTACAGGAGAGACTGAATATGACATTTATCACATGACATTTATGACATATGTCACATGCATAAAGACTGCCAAAGCTGTTTAATCTGTTTAATGAAGCAATACTTAAAACCCAGCAGACACACTGGAAAGCCATTTTATGAGTTGGACTGAGGTTAAAAACGGACAGTTAGTGGCAATGAGTAAGAATCATCCAGCCATGATGGAGATGGTGATGAGAAAATTTGTTCTTCAAAGTGCGATTTGACTGAGTGACTCTTCTCACATTTTTCACTCGACCCATTAATCAGTAGTAAGACCATCTTCAGTGCTATCACTCGCCAAAATGAGCAATCAATAGTAAAATGGACAAGTCTGTTCAAAGTGTAGTCTGTGCAAATAATTGCAGGTTGTCAATTCCTACCTTGTTTGTTAGAGTGACTGATTTAATTGCTTGGACAGAATCAAGAGTGGGGTAAGATTTCAGGACGAGTGGCAGGGCTCTTAAAAGCCATTCACCTTTTACTGTGAACCGAATAATTATCGCAAGAGAGCATCTCTCTGCAATCTTCTGCATCAAGAGCTTCACAAATTATTGATTTCAAGAGCGTTTCTTCTTGTTTAGTCAGAAATGCTGGAGGCATGGCAATTTTTAGGGTGTATGTTTTTCATTTCCTGTATGTCAAATTAAGGCACATCTAAATAGTGCTAATGATGATATTTGGAGCTGAACTTGCTGAAGTGTTTCAACCTTAATCACTCCAATTCCCATATATTAAAATCTCACTGAGCCAAGAAATCAGTAGGTTGTTTGTTCTGAGCTGAGAAAAACTTTGCATGTATTTCAGTACAATACAGTTGTTGGATGTTTTGTATGTTTAATTAAAGGAAAAGTTCCCTGAAAATTTAAAATGTAATTTTTTGCAAATTTTGGGGTAAATTGTACTCTGCAAAATAGTATTTCTCATGTTAGTGTCTATAGAATTATTTTTGTTTTCTAAGCACCTGCAAAAAATTGAATAAATGTAAATGTAAACTATTAATTTCATTTTCCATTAAATGGATCAATGGTAGTTTGGGTAACTCAAAGTGGTTCATCACATTATTCTCAACTAATTAAACAAATTCCCTAGCACAGAACCTAAAACAGCAAAATAGGTCAAATTCATCCCTTTTCATTCTCTTTACTGTAGGTACTGTTTTGCACCCATTGACAAGCACCAATGCTACTGTCAAGACATATTTTTTGTTGTGGTATGTTGTGGTTTGCACCTTTCATCATGTGAAATACAACCTGTTTCCTCAGCAGAAGGTTGGACTGCATCATGAATCTGACAGCAAGAATAAGTCAGTTTTAAGATGATGCCTGATGACTTGCACTTAGTGATGACTTAGATGACTTAGTGATACTAATGCATATTGTTTAACTTATTTTAGCTTTATTTTAATTATGCTGATAAGGTCTATCAGCATAATTAAATATACATATATGTAAATGATCAATTTAAAAAAAAAACATTCTATGTGATCAGCATAGCAGTATGTCAAATCAATTTTTTATGTGAACTGCATAAACATAAATATTACAGTATGGATCAAATATAGTATTCACATTTCTAATCATAAACTTTGTAATATCATAACTGCTAAACTGATTAAACCAGCAGAAACTGCTATTACGAAAATAACAGCCAATCCACAACCCTTCATGTGCCAACAAAAGTAAATCTCATAAAGTGACTCATTGCAACTCTAATCATTCCGAGTCTAATTTCTTGCCTATACCTCCACTGCTTTGGATTAGAATTGGCACCCTTAAATGGCATTTTGTAGTCAATGATGTGAAGGCCATGTGCAAGAATTGAAAGTGTGTGCCAGTTTGGAAAAAAAAATGATTCTGTGCTTTCTGTTAAAGACTGCTTTCAGTTTCATACTGTTTAATTTTTTTAATATTTAAAATAATTGCTATCTGGCAGAGTTTACACAGAAGACTGAATGTAAACTGAATATTCCTTTGAAATGACAGTTAATCTGCTGAATTTTTATGAATAATAGGGAAATTACTTTTATCTTCTAGGGCTTTTATTAGATATTCCTTATGATAATCGAGTGGCAGTGCAGACGATTCTAGAACTGAGTCACCCTGAATTTTCCATTAAGCGTAAATGGTGTCTTTCTTTAAATGCATCATTTGCTCCTCTATCTGATGTCACTGCTTCTAAATGTGCGTTCCCAAAAAAAGTAATTAATTCAATAAGTAAAAATGTTATCCTAAGGAAAAACAAAGTATTTTAACTTAAGTATCTAAAATGGTTTATTGCCTTTACTTTATTGCCTCAATGTGGTGATTATCTCTTTACACAAAGTTTGTACATTATTAAGCGTTTTAAAGCTATTTATGTAAGCCTTGTTCAGCATAGAGATTAACACTCTTGAACAAACTAAAGTTTTCGATCAGGAATTCAGTCATCACATCTGACTCAGATCTGATTTCTTTTAAAATACCAATTGTAAATATGACCATATAGGCCTCTGCTTCATATTAAACAGTTAGTAAATCACCTATATGCACAAACTGCAAACAAATTGTAACGTGTAATGTGATTACCATTATCATAGTCAAAATCCAGAGCGCTTACAGGTTCTAGTAATAGTACATATTAAAACAAAGAGTTCTTTTTCACTTATACAACCTGACTCAGAAATATAATCTGATTTCTGTATAGCAAAGGAAACCAGAAACAAATATGGCACTACTCCCAATCAACTTGTCAGCTCATGCTGCAGTGCATATTGTGCCTCCCTTTGTGATTGCACCATTCTTGATTAATTAGAAATGGTCTTCATAGTTTTTCCTTCTGTTATCATACCGTGAAAGGTAAGCTGCATTGGCGTCATCATGAGATTAATGTAGGCCTAAACTAAGTGATGAGTTCTGGAACCTGGAGGAGTTTCTGGCTCTGTCATCCAGGACCAACATAGGAGCATTCGGCACATAGCAGCCATGTGTATGGAGTTTGATAAGCCTACATGCACAATTATTTATAGTAAAACTAAAGAAAACTCAATGGCCCACAACATCACTTCCAAGAACAAACTATGAAAGCTCTATCAAAACAATGAAAAAACGTACTGACATTAACGTACTGTACATTTGCAACCTCTCTAAATAGTGTTGGATGACTTGTACATATATTTAAATTTGAATTTGCATCCTACATCTTTGGGGGGCTATTGATTATGAAGCAGCTGCGTTTATCATCTGCATTCATGCCAAAGCTATTGGAGAGCTCTTTTTGTGCCCTGTCTGGCTGATTTGCATTTAAAATCTCATTTATATGAAGGTCAAGAACATTTATTTCATGCAGGATAGATGCTCTTTTATGTATACACCTGATGGAATATGAATCATGTTTCCACCTGAGACATGAGCAGATGCATTGGTGGCATTTTCAGAATCCAGGTTTTGTCATAATGGCATAATTTAGTGTTTGATAAATGATGTGAGGTTTAAATTAAGTAAAAGGGGGTCAGGGACAACTAGGATGTCATTAACTGTTTTACTGTTAAATTGTCAGTGGTGATTTGTATTTGATAAATGAACAATTATCATGACTAATCATGTGTTCTATTGGCTACAACTGACAGACACATTGAATGCTATACTTGCATGTTCACATAGATAGCTTGAGATGGAAACTGCAGTGTGTCAAGCATGCAGTGATACAGTAACTGCTATTGGCATATGCAAGATGTGAATATGATTCAATGTATATTATGTAGTTCAGCATGATTTTGGGCACCTGACCACTGAACCATTTTCAGCAGTTTAAATGCTTTCAGCTATTTTGGTTGTGGTGGGATATTTCAAAGGGCATCCTTTTGTTAATAGCCAAGAGCCCGGAATTTACATCACAGCCATGAACATGTGCTCCCTGCTATTTCTAGTCAAAAAAAGGCAGGAAAAGGTGTGCTGGTTTTATCATGTGTTCCCATTTCATTCTTTCTATCGTTCTTTCTTCTTTTTTCTTTTACATTTATCTTCTTCAAGATGCAAACCAACAGAAATCTCCGTTTTTGTATCCCTGCATGGAGCTCAAGAATAATCACTTCACAATCAGTTGAAGCCAATGCAAAATGACATCTGATTAACTGGAATGACTTTAGTCCTTATTACCAACAGCCTTCAGCATAAAAAAACATGATCAAAATCTTCATGTAATCAACCTAATAATCCTTTTGTAGGCTTTGCAAAAGCTCATCCATTAGGGGCTATAATAACCAAAAGCTTCAATATACTCCCTCTCTATTCTGTTCCCCTCCTGTTCCTGTTGGTTAGTATGAGGGGGCTTCATTAGTCCTCTTTAATTATGCTGTATAATTGAATCACACCCAGTCATCTGGGGCTGTAATAATATTTAAGGCTCTGCAGTGAAATTTCGTCATGGAGCTGGTCAAAGGAGGTCACAAAAATGAGTCAACCATATTAGCATTGCTGTATTTTGTTACAGCATGCAGGCTATGTATTTAATGCATAAATGTGGATATTTTGGGTAAAGAAGATTAAGGAGTGGCCAGTGAACACTTAATGTTAGCTGTACTGACAATAGTGTGTTAATAAATATGACAAGATCAACTTTACTGTAGGTTGTTTTTTGCAATAAAATTGTTCTTGAGGTAGAAAAATGTAGTAGATGGCAACAGTGTAGCTTCTGCCTCTCTGTTGCCATCTCTGTTTGAAACATAAAATTGCAGGATACTAGCAGTTGTTTGGATGACAAGTTTAAATTCTAAACTGCTTTAAAAACAAGCTACAAACACTGCGCCATTTCAGCACCGCAGTCAGATCTTCTTTATTCTGTTTACAGATGTGATAAAACCATAAGTTAAACTAACATTTTCCAGGAAATCAGACCCGACCTTTAAAATTGTAATCATTATTATAAACTTACCATTGTGAATCAGGGTAAGGTAAGGAGATTGAGTTAAACACTATAATAATATAATAATATACTGTAATGTTCTTGCTCAGTAACTGTTGTTTGTTTTTTTTTAACCAAAAACTTGCAGCTTTAAATAAAACACTTTTCATTACCCATTTTACTTCTGTAATTAAAAGGTTAAAGGTAGGGTAGGCAATTTCAAAAAGGCTATTAATAGCAAGCTTGCTTTAAAAATATAATCCCACCCTCCCTTCAGAGAACTGTCCAAAGCCACACTTTTCCAAAACACATGAATAGAAGGTTGTCTGCATGAGCAGGGTGCCAGAGGTATCCAAATACATTGGTTGACAGGCAAGTAGGATATCCTATCATTACTAACTGTTGTATGTCCCAGGAATTAACACCATGACATCCGCATGAGAACGTAATATTTATTAACAAAGCTCATGTCACAAACACAACACATCATACAATGACACCTTGCTTGTTGCTTTTGGGTCATTCTCTTATGGAGGAGTTGTGCAGTGACCTGCTGGGCATGTTTGGGAGCTGGTTCTAGCAGTTTGTAGTTAACAGGAATTATTGATCGTGTCTGTCGTGACAACAGACGTTGTGCAGGGAATCCTAACATTGAGTCATGAGGAATGTTTCTCAGATTTAGAAGACTGAGATATACATCTGTCCCATCTCTGTGAGACATCTCCATCAGCTACTTGGCACTGCAGACCGCTCTTTCTGCCAGGCCATTTGACTGCGGGAACTTTGAACTACTGGTGACATGGATAAAGCCCCACTGTTTGGCAAAGTCTCTGAATTGTTTCTGGTTTCTGGAGTGAAATGTGTCTCTCCATGGTTTTGTTTTGTTGTGGGTTACAAATTTCACAAAACTATGGCCTCCGGCCCTGCGAGATGAGGAGGATATAGGCCCTTGTCTTGGCAGGCTTATCGTGGTGCGTCACCACAATAAAAATGTCATACTCCTGCTCAAAGATTCGCCAGTTGTCAGCAACATTCCCTTCGAAAGAGAGCGGGTCAGGTCTCTGAAAGCGGTCTTGAGAAAAAACTTACGAGCGGTCCCTGTTTTCAACAAAAACGGTTCACTTGCAGGCGAAAAGTCCATGCCATCTTCTGACCATGTTGTAAGTCCCAGGAATTAACACATGAGACAATTGACATCCACATGAGAATGTAGTATTTATTACAAAGCTCATGTCACAAACACAACACATCATACACTGACGCCGTGCTCATTGTTTCTGATACCTAGATCCAATGAGGGAGAGCACGCTCTTAAACAGATAAGCACATTTAAAGTCAACATTAGACAATATTCGAATAAACAAATCACAAAGTGTTTCTGAACAGATCACAATGTTTATCACAATGATCTACACTAACCAAATGCAAAGATTGGACAAACATTTTATGGACCTTATACAAAAGATAAATATATTCATATATTTAATCCACTTTACTTTGATTGCTATCTGGAGAGACTTTCATCAAGAATAACAAACAAAAGTTTCTGGAAAAAACAGCCTACACTGCCTTAAAGCTGCATAATTTAGAAGAACAATGTAGGGATAGGACTTGAGTTTTTCCTTTATTAAATAGTGATAATTAGAGTAACAATGACAGCTTGTCATCAGCTGTTTAATTTTTATAAAATATTAAACCCCCCACCCCCTTTGACCATTCATACAAACTGTGATCCATTTGGGCCAATAACCACCCACAGAAAGGTGCTAAAGGTTCTGACTGCACAAAGGACATTAATAGACAATGTGTGTAGACTTTATGGTGAAAATGTTTGTGTATTCCTAAAATAGTACTCAGTCCAGTTGTGCTTCGGAGGAAAAAAATCTAATTTTCTTGACACTAACTTCCTAAAAGAAAACTTTGAATATCAAATTAATGCCATAAATCTTTTAAACTTTTCATTGCAGCCTGTTAACTTTGTTTCCTGAAGGATTGATAAAAAACATTCGCACCTTGACTCTCAGAGGTTGTGTGGGAGCCAGCCAAACAGATTGGAACTGGTAATTTGTCACCAGCTTTCGCTATTTTGTGGAAAATATGCATCAGTCTGTTCTTTCTACTGAGACTAAGACTTCTATTTTGCATATTAACATATGCCCGGTAAACCACTTCAAATCTGTGTGTACAAAACATTCAACACCAAAAGATATAATTTGGTACAACTGAGTATAAAATAATCAGAAAAAGCTACAAGCAGCTGCAAAATCAGTGTAGGCATATGCAAGCATACAGCATATGCCCACCTATTTTTCAAATGATGCCCAGCTAATAATAAGTAACATTATTTAATCAAGATGGTTTGAACACTACTGCCATTTGACAAACAAAAAATAATATAGTTTCCAAACCCACAGAGCACTGACCTAGAGGCCCTGAAAACAGACAAGACTAACTCAGCGGAAAAACCAATCTAAACTTTCATTTCAGCTAGGGCAGGATATTTCCTAACCAGCCATATTCCCTGTTGTAGCTAGGGGACAGGATCATTTCCACTGTTACAGTGTAACATGCAAGACTGCAAACGTGACCATATTTGTGCATTAACAGTATACAAATATTACTATCACATTGACTGCATTTTAATGTTTTCAAAAATTATGGTTAACTTGGGATTTCCCACAATTACACATTAAATTAGAGTCATTTAGCCTTTTGTTTCAGACTGTGCGTTTTGGTTGAAACTTCAACATGAATGTAGTGGATTTACAACATGAATCTTCATTTTTTAACATTTTCTAACGTGGGGAACGTGTTGATTTGACAATACACTAACAGAACAAGGACTGGAAACAGGAAATACAAAATACAAGTTTACAAAATGAAAGACAAGACAGGCATGACATATAACACATTGTTTGCCCCTCTTATGTAAATAACATTTAATAATTGACAATAGTCAGCTCATGAGAAAGAGCTATTTTTTAATTTTTACTTTCAATTGCTTTAACTTTCATTCTTCATTTGGGGGTTAGAGCTTGTAAAGCTAGTTGCAAAAAAGTATATTGTATATTGTACAGCCATTGTACATTGCTTTGGATTAGATCTTTGTATATCATAAGAGATTAAACATATTGTCAGTATGTCATTTTGTTTTGAGTATGAATACATAATGTCAATATACAACTAAAACATTTTGGCTAGATAAATCTTGGATGGCCCATACTTTAGAAATAAAATAATTAAATATTGATTTCTTACCCAAACAAATGTTAATGTGTCAGTTGTTCTGAGTTATTTTGCCCAAGAGCATGAGAGCTATAGTTCCAACCACAGTTCCAACAAACTTGTTTGCAAATGTTTATTGGAACTATGGTTTTGGAAAACATTGAATCGTTGAACTATCACTTTTTTTTGTCTGACTTTCATTTCATCCATGTACCACTGTGTAAAGTGCAGTGAGAGAGAAGAGATTTAATATGAGGGTTTAACTGGTAAATCACTAAACTGTTTAAAATGTGGTTAAAATTAAAAATATACTCAGCATCCACAGCATACATACTGTAATATATGGCCGAACACATATGGACACAAGGCTCATGCAGCATGTGCTTGCTGAACAGTATGTTTTAAAACCATTGGCATTAATAAAGAGCTTGTCCTCCATAATAGCTTTCACTCTTCTGGAAAGGCTTTACACTAGAACATGGCTGAAGGGATTTGCTACTGTTCAGGCAGAAGAGCAACACTGAGGTCAGGCACTGATGTTGGTTGAGGGACTCTGACTTGTAGTTGTTATTCCAATTCATCCTAAAGCTGTTCAGTGGGGTTCAGGTCTTAGCTTTGTGCTGGCCAGTCAAGTTCTTCCACACTAGGCTCAGTAAATAATTTCTTTATGGACCTTGCTTTGTGCACAGGGGCATTGTCAGGCTGGAACCGAAAGAGCTGGAACAAAGTTGGAAGCATATAATTCTTTAGGATGTCATTGTATGCTGTAGCATACACATTTATCTTCTCTGGGGCTGGAGACCTATAGGCAAACCTGTTACTTAAAATGGAGTGTCTACATCATTTTGCCACATATAAAACTGCAAAAGGAAGCCTTTTTTGTTTGCCCCTATCTCAAAGAAGAAGTGTTCATATTCTTGCTATGTGGACTCTTTGTGTTACAGAATACAGAATAAATACAGAATTTTAGGGAAACAATCAATGATCCCTAGGTTACTCTTTATTTCTTAAAATATTATAAAATATTATAAATATTATAAAATTCATTTTTTTTTTAGTTATATCATGTTTGTGATAGAAAAATGGTTAAATAAAGAAATCAGAAGGAAGGGTCAGGTACATGGACACAGTTTGACCGTGAAGGTACACCTGCACACTGGTAAGAATTTCAGTGTCCCACATTGCAAATCTGTGGAATTTTCATAGTGACCTTTAGATTTCACTAAACCATGATGACAGTAGAAATAGCAGCTTGTGTTGGGTAGTTTGGAATTTCATGGCATATATCAGCAGTTATTGCATAAAGCTTTAACAGACAAACAAAACTGTCTGAACCAAAAACAACCTACAGAATACAAATTTACAAAAAAACAGTTTATGACATAAAATCTTTCATGGTGAGGCCACCCAAATAGTTGCTTTCCCAATGGTAATGCTTTTAACAGTAATTAAATCCCATCCAAGTGCAACTTCAATAAACATTTTTGTTGTTGTTTTTTGCAAACAAAGTATACTGTACAAACATTGTGCTCTTTCAGAAAAAACATTTCTATTTATTACAGTTTCCTTTTATACTGTCTTTTAATTTGTTTACTCAGTTTAAACTGAACAAGAGGCAATCTGCTAGTTTTGTACACCATTTTAGCATACTGCATGTCAGACAGCCATCAATGCTAACAGTAGCTCATGAGTCATAATATGGAGTGTAATATAACACCTTGCTTTTAAGGAAGTATAAACTATTTATCATTACCTAAGCATTATGGTTAAAAACACCAACCTACATTTCCCAGCCTACAATTCCCGAAACAGTATCACTAAACAGCAGGACTCTCTTATCCTATCCATCTTCTGCTGGAAAAAGTGATTTATTTAAAAAGTGATTTAAAAGTGATCTCTGGAACCCCTTTAGAGTGGGCTGAAACATTAGTTTTAGAAATTCTTACCATCCCCACAGGAAGGTAAGCTACTTACAGATCTGTACAGTAGTTTTTATTTATCGTGGCTGTCCTATACTGTGTCACTTTGTTTATATCATCAAGAAAGATAGTGAAAAGCATCAACAGAATTTGTAGTAAGCTGAAATATAATTTAAGTGATCTGCCTTAATAAACACCTAAGGGTAACACTTTACAATAAGGTTCCATTTGTTAACATTAAGATGGTTAAATATGGTTGAGGGTTAATGGTTAAAGCCGCTGTAAGTGATTTCCAAAAAAAACAACACCCAAAAAAGTATTTGTGAATATTTGCTAGATATCTGTTTTGTGTGTGTGTTGATAAAAAAAATGTGTTTGCACAGTCCTGACTGTGTAAATAACAGAGAACACAAACTGAATTCGACCAAACACTCCATAACACTCTATTATTAGCCAATCAGCAATAAGGGGCATATGCACCAACAGTCATTGCTGTGTTGCATAGTGTTCTTGTTATTTTGAGGAGCAATGGAAGGAGGGGTGTGTTTGAGTGTGGATTTCAAATATCAACAGTTTGTCAGAAACCGTTGATATTATTGCACCTTTAATATATATATATATATATATATATATATATATATATATATATATATTCATGTTAGTAAATAAATAGAACCTTACTGTACAGTGTTATTGTGTTAGGATATACAGTACAGTACAGTACAGTACAGTATCCATGAGATGAGTACATTTTGTATAGGTTTGTTATCTAAAAATGGGAATAGAGGATAAATGGGATAGAGATACTTTGGATGAAGCTGAAGCAAGCCTGCATTACAACCTATGATTGTTTATGCAATTTAGAGAACATTCTTTGGTAGAAAAGTGTCAGGGTCCTGGCTTCTTGTCTTGAGTTTTTCCTAGTTCCTTTGCCAGGATCCTGACATCCCCTGCGTTTTGTGTCAGAGCATGATGTTTGGATCCTGACTCAATCCTAGTCTTGTTTCTTGGAGTCAGGATCTAGACTCATGCTCTTTTTGTCTTTGTGACCTGCACATGGCCATTGTTTGTTTACTTTGTACCATGTGCTCTCCTGTCTCGTGTCTTGACCCCACCCTCTTGTTACCTTGTTTATCATCCCATCATTGGTTAATTCCCCTCACCTGCTTGCCCTTGTTACTTGCCTTGTTCGCTTTTTTTAATGCCCCTGTATTTGCTGTCTTGTGCTGGTGAATTGTATCTAGTTACTTGTTTCTGATGATGATGGTGATGATGAGGATGAGGATGATGATGATGATGATGTTGTTGTTGTTGTTGTTGTCTTACTCTATGCTAAAAACAGCCACTTCCACGAGCACCTCACACAAGTATAAAAAACTACTATTTTTTTTCTCCTCTCTCCCAACAGGTTTTGTCTCTCAAGCACTGAGATATTGTACTCTCAGTAAAAATTGTAACTGTACGGTTAATGTTATTGCCTCCCTACAATTTGTCGCTTTGTTGTTTTCCTCACCTTGTAAGTAGCTTTGGATAAAAGCATAAACATTTAAATAAACGTAAATATCCAAACCATGACAATTGTCTATTAATCCTGTGGTAAAATTTTGATAAATCCACCCTGCTTTATCTGAAGACTGAGCTCACTTTTAATGTACATGCTGGTCTAGAACCTGCACAATCAGTGGTGAGACACCTCGCTGGATCTAAGCTGTTTCTCCTGAATGCAGTTGATCGAGTGGCACTTTGTGACAATGGCCATTGTCATGCATTGCCAAGAGGGCTCATTTGATGATGATCACATCTGAAGGCAAATATGGGCTCTGCTGCTATCGCTGGGCTGGGGACTTACAATAGCAGGGAACTGCTGAGCAGTCTCAGTAGGAGATGAAACAGATTTGTTCAGATGTTTGGCTCACAGGGATAATTTAAAACATGCTTTTTTCCTTTTTTTAATCTACAGTATGGTATGAGATTGATTTAATTTATTAAACTATTCTTAGTTTATGAAGTAAAACATTTAGAAAAGCAATAAACATTTAAAAGATTGTAAAAGTGAAACAAGCCACAGTCTTTGCATCTATTGCATATGCATTTTAGTAGTGTGTGGCATGTGTATAAATGTACCCAGGCAAAGTAAGGATCACAAGATCAATGATAGTTGATGGTGTTAGTTTCAGCTGACACAGCAGTTTGCTTATAAAGTACTACCAAGCCCTCATAACCCCATGCCAAAATCAAATTTTACTGCTACTTTCAGTGCTTAAGGCTCTGAGGTTTCAAAGGTTTCTGTCCTAAAAAGAGACAAATTACACTATCTATAACATTTAATGAAGCATGTGCCAACATTTTTCACATAACTAAAATAAGAATGGGGTGTAGACAGTATTTGGCTTGTGGGAGGGCCTCCAAAATATTAGTGGGCTTGTAGCCAAATTTAAAATTTTGCTGTGATTTTTCATTTTACAACAACATTGTGTGGGCATGAATGCCAGCTATATGTCATTAATACATTCATTGTATTTTGCAATTTGAAACATATAGCTCTTCACCAGACAGAGGTATTATCCTAATGTTTATTACCGCAGACAAATCAACTGTAAGAACGAAGCTAAAGTTCTGCAACAACAACAATGACTATGAATAGAACAAAACATGATTTAAATTAGTAGAGCAGAGACATCATGGTTATTTAGAGAAATCAATTCACACATGGTATTGCTGTATGGTAATTTCTGTTGTGAAGTAAACTGAAGGCACATTGTGACACTTCCAATGTAAGAAGCACCTCTTAGTATAATGGGAGTGATTTAGTTTTGCCGCTCATGTCCAGTAAAGACAGTGTACAAACTATACAATTCTTCTGGGTTGTGGGAATGTGATTTATGAGAGTACAACACCGTAAGGAGCTTTGCCGTGTACCATTGTGCTCTGAGTGGATGTGTGCAGTGTGTGTGTGTGTAAAGCTGCTTTATTTTACAATACAATTCTCAGTTAGGTTAAACAGATGGAGGATGAGACAGTGCGTCTAGGTGAAAGATCGTACTGATCTGCTTACTCTTCCTGTTAGGTTTAAGGCTGCAATGACTCCAAAAAATTATTATAGCTGCTCTCTGAACTTTTGAAGTTTGTCTTTGGAGAGATGATTTGGACTGTTGACAAGACGTGTTTCTTGTAACATCATACTCCTTTACCTAGTACAATAAAGTTATTTTTAAGGCATTGCAAGTAGTAATTATTCAAAAATTGTTGTATGTGTAATTAATAATCAGTTACATAAAATTACACAATGTCACAGTTGTCCCTCAGCTTTTCTTGTCTTATGAGTCAGATATTCTTAATAACCTGATTTCCCGCTATCCATTTTTTTTAATCTTATACCACATTACTGATTGTCCAGCTGTTATCCATCTCACACTTGTGTAAATGTCCTTTTTGTTTAATTGATTTTCAATGTCAGACTGTCCCACATTCCATTTTCTTTTCTCAGTTCATCTTGATTAAATTCTTATTAAAACACTTATATTTGAATCTAATAATAAAGTAAAAGAACATGTGACTGTCCATGTACAGGCTAGATGGACAAACAGGTATGTGGTCTTTGGTTCGTCGAGGCTTGACCTGAGGTAAGTTTAATTAATAGTGCCTGGTAGTACATATTGTCTGCATAGGACTAAATCCCAAGTGAGTGATCAGTTTAAAGACTGCCAGGCCCAAGTATACACTACAAAATTTTGTGGCCAGTTCAGTGATGGTCAGATGTTTGCAAGCCATGGATTTTGTTTCCAAAACATTCTGCAATAATTCAAACCAATATGCAGTTATTGTAACAAAAAGAAACAGAAAAGAAAAAGAAAGAAAATAAAAAAGTTCAAAAATTCAAAAAAAAATCAAAAATTTTGATGTTATCATACTGATTTATTTAAATCAGTATTAAAGAATGGAATATTGTGAAGCAAGACAAACTAAGTAATACCACTAGCAGCTATGTGCTGTTGTTTTCATATCAAAAATGTTCACTTCCTACATAGCCTCATTAGTGCTGTACTTTATAACTAAAGCATCAGTGTTCAAAACTGTCTCCTTAACTTACCCCATTTCCAATGATTTATGTTTATTATGAGTTTAGAATTTGAGCTATCGGGTCACATTTCACGGTAAATGTTGGTTTGACTTAATTTGTCTTTGCGTAGCTAAATCACATCCGTAAACATATATACTATACCTCACTTTATAAAAACATATATAGGATGGTGGAGCATTTGTTGCATCAGTTGCTTAGAATTAGTTAACTGTGTTATCATGTAACTAATCATTGCAGATATCTGAAGAATCTTCTGTTGACTGGCAACTGAGAAAAGTCATAAAAGGTGTGTATAATATCAAGGAAATGCAATTACCTTGCATCATTTATTGTTGTTGATGCCCCTTTGTTACACATTTTAGCCACTGTATTGAATATAATGCATTGTTTGCAATACTGTTATTTATGTTTTTTTTTTTAAGAAATGACTTAAACTGTATGGACCTAGCTGTATACTAATTCTTAGTTATGTATGTGCTTAGATAGAGAAGCGAAACCTGACTGTCAGCACACAAACATGTATGTATGTGTGTTTGATGACAAAGAATTGTGGTTGTGCTGTGGTTCTATGCCTAGATCCACAAAAAGACATCAGACATCAGACATCACTGAGGTTACTGAGTGCATCAGCTATCTTGGTTGAGTTTACTGAAGCTCATGGACGACAGCCATCTTGGACTGAGTTCACCAAGTACATAATTTATTTGGGTTACATTTACTGAGGTTCAAGGCTGCGAAAATGTATAAAAGACTTGACCATCACTTTGGATACTAATACCATCAGTAACCCCCGACACCTAGAAGCCCAGTGCTGAAGACAAGAAACCTGAAGCTGAAAACAAAAAGCCATCAGCTGACTGCACCTTTAATTGAAACTATCATCATCATTATTATTGTATTACCTTAATGGTTGACTATTAGCCTTCAAATTATATTTTATTAAAAAAAAAATAAACAATTAAAAGAACTGTCCACCTACAATATTATCACAGAGGAGAAAAGAAATTAAGAAACACCAGTAATATAATTAACTGTCAGTTTTATTTTTTTAATGCAAGAAGTTGCCTGGGACATAAAAAAGTGAGTGGAGTACTGTTTAGCAAAATTATTCAAAATTCACCACATATATCAATTGTGATTATTTTACAAAAATTAATATAATTTCCGTCTTTCAAAATTGAATATTTGAGTGAAATCCTTTACATAAAAATTGGTTCCATTCCTTGTCATTCTTTATTATTAAACTATTCTTACATTTATATATGCAAACAAGTTGTATTTTTGTGTCAGCCCTTCTGAAAGCCCCTCTACCCCTTCCTTCACCTGTGAATTATCCTCCCAAATGCAGACACGTACTGTCATTTAATTTGCTATGCATATATTTACACGCCAGTCAGCTAAACACAGTGGAAATATTCAGCTGCTCAGCTGTGGTGTGAGATTTCTTTCTCACAAGTTTGCTTATGGTAAATCAAAGAATTAGCATTCATAATGCATTCAACATAAGTAGTGCATTAAAGGAACCCAGTAAAGTTATGGAGTCATTTAGGACAAGCAGAGTAATAGAATCACCTCGAAAAGCTTAGCCTGTGGTTCAGTAAGTTTACCCTATAGCCATATTGTAAATTGGCTGCAATGACCAGATGATTGACTGTTTGTAAGGAAGGTTTTAAAATATTGATTATTTTTGTTGCACAACCTAATTTTATGTGGGTAAACAAGAAAAAAAGTAGAAAAATATTATTTAATGCACCTCATACATTGTGTTCTATAGACAAAGTTGCACACCTAACAGCATTTAAAAGTCCAATAAAGAAGAACTATATAATCTTTTAAGAAAACTTAGTCAGATGTATGATTGCTGTCTAAGTACTGAGTTTTAAAAATGTTATCTGCATAATATTAAGGACTCTCAGAGCAATTAACTGAAACCAATGAAGCAAAAGCAAATGAAATACAAATACGATCCAGTACAGAGCCACTGAGATACCAAATCAGTTCTATGTTTTTGAAGATTTTGAAGATTCCTGTATTTCTTTGTACAGTAACTCAGTAAACAGAAAAACAAATTAATTAGACATTAATTTATGAAATATCACACACACACACACACACACACACACACACACACACACACACACACACACAAATGGTTCCATTCTCCACACCTTAAACTCTCATTAATAAGATTTTGATTGGGATTAATGATATGTGTCTCTTTTGATACTTTTAGCCATTCCATGGGAAAATGTAAATTACGCCGCAATAAAAAACCCACAATGTAGATAGTTAGATAGACCCCATCACAATAAATTCCATTCCAATGTTTTAATTGTGTGTGCAGTGTGTTTTTAACACACTGCACACACTGAACAGAGCTATTTAGTTAAAAAAAAAATGTTTTTGTTTTGTTTTTTTTACATAGTTTTAATTGTGTCCTTGCCACTGGTTTTGAAAAGCAACACAAGTTTTATAATTCAGTAAAATGCTGGGTTTATGTTAGGAGGGAAACTTTTTTCCAATATGTGCAAAGACAAAACTGAAAGATTTATTTGAGTAGAATTGAGTAGAATTTTAATTTTGCATACTGTATGCTGACTTTTCAAGTTATTTTTAAATTGTATTTCAGGGTCCCCAAATCAAGGAACATAGAGACAATGTCCTGAAAATTAGTATTAACAGGGGCCATTATTCCCAACAGTCCTTCTCAAGAAACAAATTTCAGCAAACATTTTGAATGAGCCTAATGCAATAAGATGAGTATGTGTTCTGTTAAGAGGATACAGCTCTGGAAAGTTCTAAGTACTACCATTAGGGCAGCCTAGCATAGCTAAATTTAAGCCAAGGTTACTCAACCATGATATGGGCAGCATAGAAGATTATTTCCGTAGGGGGGGGGTGGGGGGTGTCTTATAAAAATGAACACCCATTTTCAAACTTAAGACTGGGCCAGAGGGAGTGTGATATGGAAATGAGAGAAATGAGAGAAATGAGGCAACAGTAAGCAATATACATGCTAATTTACGTAAGCATAACAGCCACTTATCTGTAACCAAGAAGAGAAAAACAGCAAAAGCTAAATGTAATTTAACCCTGTATTAAGAGGCGCACTGTATTTTACATCAGACTGTGGCAGAAACAGACCGAGAATTTGGACAAAAAACAAACAAACAAAAACACACAGAGAATGTTTGGTTAAAATTTTCCACCATCTTCCTAACAGTCTTTTAGCATTTGCATCTTTTCATGTAGGTTATTGTGTAGTTTTGGTAAAGCAGAAGGACCATGAAAATCACATTTGAAAACATGCACATCAGTTGATTTTCTCCCTCACCATGTGACAGAAGTTTAAAGAGAATAAATGGATCAGTCAGTCGCTGTAACGAGATTTCAGTCTTTATCAGGGAAAACACTGTGATAAAGGATATGGGAGATTAACATAAAGAATGCAGGTGCACAAGGATAATATGGAGAAAATATGAGGACACTTTGGTCATGCCATAATTACACATCTCAACCTGAGTTCTCTGAGGATTATGCTTTACTGAGACATAAGTGTTTTGAAAACACATTGTGTTTTCAACACGTCTCTGCTTAGTTATACATTACATACCTATAGCTTTACTGTCAGTGATGTAAATTGTCATATGACAGTGGCAAAGTACAATATTTAAATTATATTTATATTATATTTAAAGTAACAAATTTATTCAGTACACCTAAAAACACCTAAAACAAACACCTAAAAATGTCAATTCCTCACCCATACAAAGTTTACTGCAGCTATAAAGTGACACCATGTTACCTTTATATCTTATAAGAATCTTCTTTATATCTGTATACATACTGGAACATTACGTTTACTATTCTTGTTATTCTCTACTATTTTCTTGTAAAGTTCTCTAGAACACTACAATAGAACATAATATTTGAATATATTTTAATGTTTTCTTACAATTCTTTATGAGCTTTATATTTTATGGTCTCTTTTATTGCATTGTACATTGTAATGTTTCCTCACAGAAAAAAATGTGTGTGAATTATCTTATGTTTTGTCAGCAGGATTGTGGAATAGAGCTTGAGAGGACTGTACTCCTGATAAAAAAAACTTTCACTATAATAGGGCAATGTATTTACCATTCAGTGTTCTCCTATGGGTCCAGATGTGATCTGCTAAACCAGACATGAGGCATATGACTCTGTGGGATTCAGATCACTACAGAAGAATAATCCCATAATAATGACCAGCATGAGCTCGGTCAAACAGAACTGCTGTATGCAGACAACAAATGCTTCATTTACTAGTAAATTAAAAAAGATACATAAGCACCTGAATGTGGTAACACTAGAATTTTCAGTTAGATATTTTTAAAGAATTGAATGATCCAGCTGACAGAATGTGGTGACAAAATGATCTAATCATGACTTTGACTGATCTTGGACTTTGTGATCTGGCTGCAGCAGTTAACAGCTCACTGTTGCAGAACTTTATCAGTAATTCATCTCTTTTTTAGTCCATTCATCACACACTTTTTTATCACAGCCCTAGTTCTCAATTACTTTTATTGTATGAAAAATCGTTGAAATATTCATCCTTTGTTTTCCAAAGAAAAAAAAGACAGTAAAAGAAGGAGAAAGGCATACAGTTTTGGAATTACATGAGTGTGACTATTCCTAATTTATTTTTGAGTTAGTATTTTTGAGTATTTATGACTGTAAATAAAAACTGTGTTGTTTCCAGATGGCTCAAAATTATTTATGTCAAGAACTATAGCACATATTCCTTGATTAACTTAAAAGTGTGAGGAAACACACATTAAACAGACTGGTAACTATAAACAAATAAACTATTGCAAATTTTAAAACTGAAATGCAGGTAAAGTTAAATAGCAACAATACTGGAATGTTGGGATATTACCCTGATAACATAACCGCATGTTCATGTTTATATTCCCAAAATGTTCTTTGCACGTTATTGAATTTCTGAGTTCTGAGGGAGCACACATGTTCCTGTAACTGAACTGGTGGAGCATGGTGCTTGCAATGAAAATGTTGTGGGTTAAGTTCCAGGGAGTATGCAAACTGATCAAATGTTTACCTTAAATGCATTGTAATTTGCTTTGAATGAGTATCTGCCAAATACACAAATGTGAATAATGACACTGTGAGTTGCTGTAAATAAAAGCTTTGCCAAATCAGTTATAGTAATTTTAGATCATTGCCACACAACTGAATGAGAGCTGTGGTTTTACTCCATCATGGGTCTTTAGTATACATTATTCATGTATATACTGTATATATATATATATATATATATATATATATATATATATGCGCCCTAAACTGCATAGGTTGCATTTTCCATTTTCCTGTACTTGCATTCATGAAAATGTATGTTCATTCCACACTGTGTCATCAACTCTACTGCTGGTGAACCTGTATGCCATTCATTGGATCTTTCATAAAACCTGTAAAGCAATCTCAATAAAACAACACACATGTAGAACCTCATGGTCATTAGATTATTCTCACATTCACCTTTCTTTATTGTAGGTCCTGGAATGGATTTTAAAATGGATATCAAATTCTTTCCCCTGGAGATTTTTAAATGAAACAATGGGCTAGGTTGGAAATCAAATCTTCCTGAGATGCTGTGCAAAACTAGGATTTGTGTGAACTGCAAGACTTTCAGATATACCATTCATACAAAGACCCTTGTGGGATAAGCATGGGGGTGGGGTGGGGGGTTCTCTATCAGCCTTAGCAAGCTATGTCTCTGGGTACCATGTGTTCAACTGAATTCTACTTTGTATTCAGTGTAGCCACCCCATCTTTTTTTTTGAACCTCTATGTATTCCACTGTCTCTAAATGTTCTCTTTCATAACAAGAATGACTATGTTTCACATGAAAGATCTTGATATCAAAGTTTTAATTTAATTCCATGCTCCACACAGCATGTAAAAGTAGAGATCCAGAATATGACAATATAAAGCAATATGAACCTGAATGTTTTATGAAAAAAATATTGGCATTTTGGCATTGATAGTTTTTATCTCCAGCCTTACTGGCAACTAAAACCAATTACACTGGAGCCGACTGATCTCTGATGACTAAGCAGCAGATTTGATATGTCATCTGCTTGTGTTCATATTGGGGTCTCTTGTCTGTGGCATGAAATGATAGAGATACGGAAGCAACATTATGAAGTGATGTGTACACCATTGTCCTTTGTTTGCATTAGGGGATTTCTGTTCAAGATGGCAATAGAGTTTTTCTTCATCAAAATATTCAGACTGAAAAAACAGGTGACAGGAAAGTTTGAAATTTCTACAGTGCCCCCTCAAGTGGCCAAAGCTCAGAGGATTACGTAAAGGCTTGGAAATTTTATGATATTTTCCTTAGTTGGAATGACACAAAACACAAATGCAATATACTATATGCACATGCCGAGACAATAGTTTATGTTTTTCCTTAACTCTAAACTGCTAGGCTCTAATTCAATAAAATGTTGATTTACATTTCATGTTGGACTGATTATGTGGGGTACTGTACTACAGGGTAGTGCTAATGTTCAGTTAAATATTGTTTTCTTTTTTGTTTGTTTGTTTTGTTTTGATGTGAAAAGCAGCATGGGTTTCACAGCTTTGCCACGATTGGTACTCAGCATAATTGCAAAATGGGAGTTTCTTACTCTACAAATGTTCAGATAATGTAATTGAACCAAAAGCAACAAGCAACGTTTGTCCATATCAAAGAATCCCTATTGTTAGTAATTAGTAACAAGTAACAACTTAGTTATTAGTAAAATTAAATGCAACTGAATATTGTGTCAACAAATTCTCCTTATCAGATACTTTCTGATATTCTCCAATACTTTCCCATAATCCCTGCTTTAAAATCTTTTATGAATAATGGATACTTGTTATAGGAACCTTTTATCATTTTACATTTCCCAGCACAGGCAAGGACAAACACTGAGGGATATATCTCAGTATTGACATTGGCTTACTTAATCAAAACCCATTAGGCAATCAATAAACAAAGCATAGCCAAAAATACAGATTATGTACAGTGTGAGCTCAATAAATTGGCCTATGGATCTATTTATTGCTACAGCTGTAGATATTTCTCCTTCACTAAAGTGCCTTGGCCTGGGCATCCTCAATGACTCCAGTCAGCTAATCTAACGAAGTTAGCACCCAGTTTTGCTAACCAGACCATGAAAAGCAACTGATTTTTCACAAATTTAAATATGTAAATGAGTGAAGTACTGTGCCAGAAATTGCCCCAGGCTGAGAATGTCGTTGACAAAATGAGAAGGCCGGTCTGTAAGCGTGCAGAGCAGGAATTTTCATTTTCATTCATCTCAAAAAACCTAAACACTTGACATTTTTCTGTTCCGATCACAGAGACATCTTTGAAGAGCGTGAAGCCTTCCAGAGACTGTTTTTGTTTCCACCTCATTGATTTGAGAAACAGCAATGAATAGCTGCAGGGTAATTAGCAGATTTCAAGAAACATTGTAAAGGCATCCAATGAAAATCCTCTGGCTTATTATCTATAAGTAGATTTGAACTACTGAGGAATTTCAAATGTGCCATATCGCACTTCAACAAACTCTCATTACAAACATCTATGTTGCAAATCGATTGCTTATACAAGAACTGTTTTTTTTTTTTATAAAACATTTAGGAATATTTTCATGAAGACTAAATGTTGAGGACTATAAAAAAAAAAATGTGTAAAAAATGCATACATTTCTTTTTCAAATAGTAGTAATACAGATCTCTGGTAATTATAATTGGTTATTAATCATAATAAATATTTTTGTGTTTGAGCTTCCAAAAAGCACTTTGGGATATGAGATAAAGCTCACACATCTTTATTCAAGGGCTATGTGGTATGATGGTACAGTATATATTGTGCAACAGTAGAATTCTGCTAACTGGCAGAGATTTTGATATGCTGTTTATACTGTAGTAGTATTTCCCCAGCTATCAGTGGTGAAGAACCGCTTTATGTTATTTACGCATGAGAATAATGAAGAAACATGGGAAAATCATCAAATGCAGCCTTGGACATTTTTTTTAAAGTGTAGACAGTGAAGAGCTTGCTTTTAAAGGTTTTTTTAAAGGGGCAATGTGAAGCAGTTTTTGGGTGTTTACAGGTGTTTAATTAGCTATTTTTTACTTAAGGGCTTTAAGTACTGTTGATCGAGTCAGAATTCTGAAATATATATTCTGTGGTCATATTGCCCACCCCTGCAAGGTACTAATATGTCACTATTATGTTAAACTTTCAGCTAACAAAATAATAATAACAATAAAATCTTAAGCAACTTAAAAACCTGTGAAAAAACTCAAAAACAAGTGAAAATATTTTCTTTCCCTCCAACTCCCTCTCCCTCATTACAGATGCCTGTAACCATAGAAACCGAGAGCCCACTGGAACATAAATAAAATGAATAAAAAAACCAATTGTGATGGAAAGCTTTGTACTTATGCATGTGGTCAATGCGGTCAAATGTGGTCAATGTTATGATGACCACAGTGTTTATATGCCTTTGTGGGATCCTGGTAAACACAGCTCTATGTACTGACATGAATTCATATTACAAATATTCTTATCCTATGCATATAGAACCTACACATTTTTTCAGACACACACTGTGTGATCTTTCTCAGTATTCTTAGTATTAATTATTAAAAAGGAAACCAAATTTAAAACAGCCAACTCATTACTGTCTGCCAACAAAAACAAGCACTCAAAACATATAGGATATTTTTTGCTACCGAACCGAATTTATCTACTGTATGTGCAACTGTTGTCTCTGCTAGACTAAAGTTGCCCTGATTATAACCCTAATGCTTTACCATAATCCTGCTTTTTAAAAGAAAGTATACACAGTCGGGGCACTTTCAGCAGAAAAAAAGCAGAAAAAAAGATTTCCATATAATATAATCTTGCTCCTTTATCTAGTAAAATGCTGAATTGGATACAGCGATTACCTCATACTTTGATGACAAGCCACACCTGTAATGTCCTATTTATTCATGGATGCGAATTTTCTCACCAAAGAGGGTAAATATAGTCAACACTCAGATCATCATATTAAATGCTGAGACTGGTAATTGTTTCTTGCTTTGCCTCACATATGATCATTGGATAGTAACAGCTGTTGCCCTTAGGAACCATATACCCATCCAGAAATTATAGAAGTAATAACTATTTCCAAAGAAAAATAGTTTATAGTGTGTGAAGATAGTAATACATCATTGTAAATTGTAAATTGATAAGTTTTGTGATAATGAATTTCCCAGAGATTACCAACTGAACAAAGACAAGATCTCCTTTGTGTGTGTGTGGGTTTGAATATGTGGTTCACAAATGTGTATAATGACGTGTATAAAAATGTAAACATGGTTTATGGGGACAGTTCCTGTGATTAGTTATTAAATCACCTAAAAAACACATTCAATTTTTGTCAAAATGTTTCTAAAAGGGTTAGGTTTTTGGGTAGGGGGTAGAATAAACAGTTTACAGTACAGTATAGAAACCATTACGTCTATGGTAAGTCCTCATAATCCACATATGCCAAACTGTGTGTGTGGGCACGTTTGTTTGTTGTTTTTTGTGTGTAGCTTTGCAACAGATTTTAGATTCCCTGCAACCTCCCATACCCCAAGTGGCTAATTGGCCCCCAAAGGCTCTGTTTCTGTGTCTGTCTCTGTTTTTTTACCCTGTTATTTTCCAGGCACCTTTAGGTGTAGTGGGTTTTGTCTCTGCCAAAGACATTTATATCTGAGCGACCAAAGCAGCACCTTTTTGACTGGTACTTAAGCATAATGTAGACTTCTATTTGCATTTGGGCATACAACCTCACAGGTGTTTTCTAATTGGAAACAGTGACGTGACAGTGTGGCTGGTGGTGGTATAAATCACACACATGTAGCACGATGCAAGCCCTGATTCGATAACTGCAGAATGAGTCAACGGCCACGTATCAGAGCACATGTGCTCTGTGGTCATATATTACAATACCCCCAGATGGGCCTTGCTGATATGTTGCTGTTTCTTAATATGACCAACCTTGTAGAGGAACAACAGAAATCTTGAGAATCAAACCATGAGACAGTTTAAAAAATGTTACAATATATTTTGTGTAAGGAATCAGACAGCTTATCAGACCAGAATAAAAGTGGCCCTGCCCTGATTGTTATCACTTGGTCTCATTTCCCCAGATTTTTGTGTATATATAGCCCTAGTGTTTCTTTGTTCCCAGTGCTTGCCTGGTGCTCTGTTAAATGTGTCTCTGCCTTGTTTGTTGCCTGTTTGAAGTTATTAAAACTGCACCTGCATTTAGGTCTTGTCTTCTGGATCTCACCCGCAGCATCGTAATGGAAAACAACAAAAAATGTCTCATTAGACATACAGACATTCAGTATTCAGTAAAGATAAATATAGACTAAACAGAGAAAAACTAACATTTGTTAAATCCATAATTGACATTGTGAAGACCATTCTGTTCATCAGTTACTGTTCAGTAGTAATTGATATATAATGATGAGAAAACATTTCTATGCCAATGTTAAAATCTACTCAGAAGTAAGTAGTAACTAAAGTGATGGGAAAACTTAAAGGTACTTAAAAGTTCTATGAGCAATGTAAGTCAGTCTGTAATTTCTGAAAGACTTTGTCACTAAAATTAGACACACCCTCTCTTTCCAAAACCCCACCTCTCATGCACGCACACAGAGAAACTTGAAGACTGTTGTAATCAGAGGTGGAGCAAGAAAGCCACAGCATAACATCTCAATGTCATAAGAAAGAAAAATCAAAGAAGCCTGAACAGAGAAATCTGCTTACCTGGCTTCCTGCTTCCCATATATGGGCTGCTGTGTGAAACACCAAATGACTGACAGGTAGATGGTACCTCAGAGCATTCAAAGAATCTGACTTGGTCCACGGTCATTTTTTGTTTAGAGTTACACAGTCTAGTGCTGAGAAAAGGCACCTATCTTTTCTCTGTGAAAAGGCACCTTTCAGGGCACCTATTTCAGTAACTTTCAGATAACTTTCAGATAATGTGGACATTTTGTACAACAGCACTTTTACTATGTAACAACGTTATATGAAACGCGATGATTGGCCAAAATTACTTATTGAGCTACAGAAACCTAAAAAACATACTCCATATGGCACAAATACACAGATAAATAATTATTCTAACAATAAAGATATACATTATATATGTATATCTGATGTACATATATGTACTTATGTACACACACACACACACACACACACATATATATATATATGTGTGAGACTGGGTAAAACTATATATGTATGTATGTATATATATATATATATATATATATATATATATATATATATATATGAGATGGCCTCAATTAGACCATTCTACTAGTGGTCTAATTGTAACACATTTCATCATGTTAAAAAAAAAAGCAAACAATATATGCAACGCAGAAGACAGATGTCTGTGAGAATGTTTAATGGGAAATGATTGTTAATGATGAACTGTTGTGTCAACACCACCTGGAATTTGCAATTATAAACTATCATAAACAAGATGCCTGTTTCTGAAACTTGCAGGCAGCTCATTGTTTCTCAGTACGCTCCCACCTTCAGAAACCCTGAGATGTTTAAATTTCCTCAGGCTCAAGTACTTTGACTGAAAGGTCAAAGGTTGCCATGTGTTTTATTAAAGTATTTCACCATTGACAAATACCCGCTAAAATTGAACCAAAAAATTGCCCTTTAGAATTGCAATCTCCAGCACCAGAGTTCAGGAATTCTATTCATAAAAATGGTGCATCAGAACAGGCATTACTATTTGTAACTTGAGATACCTTTTGCCTTCAGCTCTGGTATGAATGCATAGCTTATATGAGATGCGAGTTTTTGCTGTAAGCGGATCACATCTTCACATGTATACTGATCTGTACCTCTTTTCTCATATGCATAAGCTATACGTACCATGTGTGCCTTTATTCTGACAGAAGGGCTTGAGAAATGCTACCGCCCACCAAAACTGCTGAATATGAGAATCTTGTCTTTGAGCCCAAGTGCGGTGGTTGTTTTTGCTTACCGTCTCACTACATTTGCATGTGATATTTACTCTAAAGCTGAACTAGTCTGCTCGGATCAGAAGCTTCTCATATTTACATGCTTTTGATTTCCCCCTTTTTCATATTTCATTTGCTCTTGATTAATATTACCGGCTGAAAGAAAAACCCATCTATAAAGTTGTCTAACATGATAAATGGGGCCGTGTTAGCATGAGAGATGGGAAATGCAAATGATTGATCTATTTAGTGTGCGGATGTCTGGGTTGGGAAATACTATGTGCGCGTGTGGGGAATATCCATATCTTCCAAGACAGGAAATTCTGATCCCTCGTGTGCCTTTGCCCAAGCAAGCATGCTGCAATAGGGAATTAAACTGCGACGCAGGATGTCTGGGTGTGGAAACACATAATACATAGGAGAGACAAACAGTTTCCCAAAATGCTTTGAGTCAGTCAGCTGACTTTTACTTTTTTATAAAACCACAGTGAACAGTAATTCTTTGTCCCTGCTATCTATTGTGGATTGGCTAAACACCCAGCAAGTCTTTGCCATCTTTGCCTTAGTTAAAATGTAATTCCTTTCATAGTTTATTTGTGAGACTTTTATGTGACTCACACTCTTCAGCCATTGTTTCTTGTGTCTGCGAAGACATGGACACACGAGACACGTGTTGTAATATAGCTTCTACTTGTGTGTATAAACTGCAGGGATGTCTACAACACTTCCCATTTCATTAATGACAATATTGCTTTCACCTTGGAGAAATATAAGACCAGTGTTGATATATAGTTGTCAAACTGTTATAAGACACTCACTTTTATTGAAGAAACACATTAAGGATGGATATAGGACTGGTGACACAAAAGCCCTATATACTGTACAGTAATCTAATGAATATCGGACTGCAGATAACTCAGGGGCATTTCAGCCACTGTACAAAAAATGTTGTTGGGGTATAAAACAACAGCTTTAAGAGCAAAAAGTAGCTTCTGCCTCCTTATTAACTGGAAAACAAAATATTAAATGTAAAGAAATTCTGAGAAAAGGACATAAAAACAATCAGTTTATCACTTTATCTCCAGATCTCACTATCAAGTCTTGCTTAAGTCTTTCCAATTCCATGGTTACTGTGGATCATGTTAGCTGCTGACCTGCGCTGTAACCTTCTAGTAAGGACACAATTATCACCTAGCCAGAGGCAGAGAAATGGATTGATCTAACTGTAGTTAACTGTAATTCATTGCCCCCGTCTACATTATAAGTCCTGTGGGGAGGATTAATGTGGCAGAGCACCTGATAAAGCCAACCAACTTCTCTAATAATATCCCAACTGTTGTGTGTTGAGTGAACTGTTGATTGAACTGGGCCTGCATAAAAAGTCCCAATATCCTAAATATTATAATATTATCCAGAATCTATGGTGTAGCAATAAGGTTTGGAATTTGACAGATCTTTGATTCAGCAGCATTGATTACATTTGTATATTTTTAAGTGATAATTCTATTATCACTATCACAAGGAATTGAGCATTCATTTTGTATTTAAAGCGTTATTATTTGGTTTTAAACAGTCCTTTACTGTTTGCTGGCCCATGAAATCAAGTGGGAACCTTATATTGCATGCATCTTTGATTTGGAATTCTGGAGGAGATGGCCTCAATTAGAGCATGGCTTCTAAAATATGCTGTCAGAATTAATAAACCCAATGATGTTTCAGTGTTCAGTGAAGTGCTTAAAACACAGCATGTGGCCACACTCTGAACATAAAAGTGTAGCAAATCTTTATAAAGTTTTATAACAGTAACTCATTCCAAATACATGTTGTGGACAGGTAACACGTCAACAGAAAATTAAACTAATAATGCATTGTTTTCAATTAAAAGTTTTATTTAAAAATAAAAAAGGAAAAGGTTTTGATTTATGTCATTTTAGCTGTTTCATACATTTCTGTGCTATTCATATTACACAGACAAGCAAAACGAAACACGTAAAACTGATGATGACTTTATAAAAGTCTTTTAGTATTCAGTAAAAGAATCTGGTGAAACTTTTATCTGACATGAATATTTTTTCAAAGATATACTCATAATTTTTTTTATCACAGCATAAATAATTTCAAAAGGCCAGGTAATTCAACTTATCTGAGATAAGAAACAATTTGACTGACATTTAATTTTACCTCAGCAGAGCTTAAGGAGTTTATAATAGAAGACATTTGCCAAATATTTATGTGTGAAATAATATACAGACCCTAACTGTGTGGCAATAAAGTTTCTAGGAAGAATAATATTTTGCATAACATTCACTCCCACATAAAAACCCTTGTGTTTTTAACAGCAACATTTTTAGAACTCCAGCATCACATTATGTGTCTGTATAATGAAATTCCTGTAATTCCAGATAAAAGTATCACTCCTTTGTTTGGTTTTGTCATGTTTGTGATTCAAGAAAATGCCAAGGAGGAGTCAGATGATATGCTCATAAGTCATGACACTGTGCAGTAAATCTGGAGCAGGTGTGGTTTATTGATCTTCCAAGCTAGAGAAATATAGTCCTTCCATTCTTTTTATCTTCTGTTGATAGATGGCCACACTGACAACAGAGGTGTGGACAAAGGCCACCACTCGAAGGCACACTGTGAAGAAAGGAACAAAGGAGTTTTATCAAAACATGCTCAAGGTCTTTTTTCCCTAAGCAACCTTCACAGCACATTCTTGGTCATGCATATTGGCTCAGATCGAATGAAAAACATCCAGAAATGGAAAAGGATTGTCTCATGTTCGGTACACAGCACATCCTCAAAACACCAAGCGTCCCCAAAAGAAAGAGGAAAAAAGGAAAATGTCAAGAGGTTAGGAAGGTAAAAAGAAAGGAGATGGATGGATGGATGGATGGATGGATGGATGGATAAAGGAAAGGTAAGTGGATGGACAGATTAAGGGAAGGATGGAAACAAGGACGGATAGATGGATAGATGGAAGGAAACAAGGAAAGGTGGGTGGGTGGATGGATAGAAGGATGGAAAGAATGAAGGAAGGAGGGATGGAGTAAAGGAAGGAGAAAGGAGTGTATGTAGCTGTGATATTAACATATCCCTCAAATGTTACATAGAGAACAGATGCAGAAGGAAATAAGTGAAAGCAGACTTAGATGATGGGGAGAGGAGCAATGATGTGAGAGAGCTTCTTTTTTGAACACAGAGTAAACAAAATAGAATGGGGTAGAACTTAGGCAAAGGTGTGTGGGTGGGTGAATCCACTGAAGCCAATAAAGAAACACATCGACTGGTGTTTCTCCAAGGGAGCTCCTATATCTCTGTGCTACTAAGGGGAATATTGAACATGCCTCCTGTGTACACCACAATTCCTTGTGTGAGATTAGAATGTACTCGTAACATTATTATGGTGTTAAAAAATCATTATTAGACTGGTATTATTTGTGTATTGTTTAAAATAAACCTGAAAATATGATTTAGTGAAAGAATTTACAACTAAAGGCCAGTTCTTGATTTTTAGTCCTACTTTTGTGAATTAAAATTTGTTCAAAAAAATGCATAAACTAACACGCAGAACAGACTTGTAATGCATTTTTGTGTTTAACCCATCAGTTGAGAACCCTAAAGCAACATCAAAAAATATATTATTCTGTTATGGAAAATAACAATGTAATTGTCCTGCTTGTTAGCTAGGAAATAAAATAATGGGCATAGGATGTTAGCTTCAGAGTCAATGGCAAAACAAAAGAATACAAAGAAAAACAGATTTGTTTCATAGGTGCTGCCTGAGTGCTGTTGTTAGACACTGCTATCCATAAATATATTCACAACATAGCACAGCCTTGAGTGTCTTATTGGTATATACAATGATTACCGCATAATTAACCACATAATAATCAGAGACACTATTTAGAGTTTTTCTTCTGTTTCACGATTTAGTCCATGACATGTAAATTTTAACAAACCTAGGCAACATAAATGACAGTTATAGATTGTAGCTTAGTTACCAAAACTGTCAATTGTATAAATATATACAGCAGGGTTACAAAAACATTTTGCAAAATGTTACATAATTTTGAAAATTTTTTGTACACTTATGCAAGGTTTGCATACAGTTTTTGCTGCTTTGCTTAAGGAACGATAAAAACGTTCCAGTCTTCTCCTAGTAACCGGAACAACCACATGAATTCCAGTCCATATTCCTTGGTTTTTTTAAAAGGGGGATAATATAACCACTCTGTCTACTAAGGTCACAAAGAACTATTTTTAATTCAATGGTTTAGTGTCTAACAGCCAGCAGTCAAAAAAATCTATACAGATATTACTTTCAAGCACGGTCAAATTTGAAAGTGCAGATTCCTCCTAATTTAGGCCAAGTGTTTCAGAAGACTTCCACAGGGTTCCTTGGCTTGATGCGTCAGAAGAACAGATGGAGAACACAGCATAGTAGCGGAGTGAAGTTATTATGGTCTCTCAGACTTATGGAAAAAAATTCTCAGTGAAACATATTGGAGTCATTGCAGGATTTATTTTCCCAAGCCTGTGGAAACACTGATGCAAATGTATATTTTAAAGACCATGATTCGCAGTGAGTTTTGAGAGTGTGTCCCTTTGAAGCAGAAGCTCAGGGGCTTTTGGGAAGAGTATTGCACTGCTGAGTCCCACTGCTGTTCAGGAAGGGAAAAGTAATATTTTCTGGTGAATTAATGCAGTGTCTCTAATTTTGACTTTCCTGTCTCTCCTCTCTTAGTGCCAGGGGCTTTGTAATACTGAGTAATGAACATGGCAAAAGCTACTACTGCCAAAATTCAAAAACAGGAAGCTGAAAGATGGAGGGAAGGTAAAGAAGAAAACATTACACACACATATACACTGAAATGAACAAATGACTTTGCCTTCCTATCAGACAGCGAGATCCACATGAAATTCTGATTCAGGTATGTAAGGACAAGGACCACTGGCCAGTGAAGAGGAGGATGTATTTCCCTAAAATTATAAGCAATGTAAGGGGGAAATGTAAGGTTTCCAATGACCTTAATCCAATGAAATTAATAATCATAATTTCATCTTGCAAGATGAATATTTATTCATGCAACATCAAACTGCTTTATAACCTCTACTTCTTTCTTATGCTTTAGAGTTTCAGGCTGTGACAGCCTGAAAGCAAGACTACAGGTATCCCTAAAGGTATGGATTATATTTTGAACATTTTACAGATAGAGAGAGCAATTAGAAAGTGATGAGAGCGCAATGTACCCTCTGAACTACTCCTCTGAGGCTTAGGAAAGGTTTTGCAATTTTTTGATGCTGAAGTAAGCTGAAGTCTAAAGTGATGTGTATGAAGATGCTCTGCTTTATCATTTAGAATGAATTAAACATTATATTAAACTGCCAGACACTGACAGTTAAATATTATGGACCATGTTGGGAAAGTATTTGCATTTTTTAAATCATAATTTAATCATACATTTTTTGTGGTGGGAATAAAATACTCTACACTCAGTCAATGGCTCATGTTTTCAATGAAATACTGTTCCCATATCCATTAAATGAACACAAAAATATATTTCATATATTTAGTATGTAGTATATCTTCAAATATCCCTTAAAATGGTGGTTACTAGAAAAAAAACACAAAAGCACAAGGATTTGGCCACAAAAGGAGCTCACTATCTCATCCAGAGAGAGAGAGAAGTGCATGTGTGATAAATCTCTTCGCGAAAAGGAAGGTCAGCACAGCTAAGCCGCTGTACCTGTTCTACATCAGAGGCAAAAGACCGTCTTTCCCAAGGCTAAGTGAAATACACTGAGTGTCCCACCCATTTGGATTTCGCCGTTCGTTCTGTGTATTGGAGGCTCATCGACTGCTTGGGAGGAGCGAGGCTCGTCTTTATCAGTAAGACAGCGCCGCTGCTCGAGCGCTACAGTGACCGTCAGCAGCGCGTTGTTTGTACACACACAATCACCGTTTGATCGGGACCCGCGCGAAGTCTCTTCGTTATCTCACGGCGCACCACTGCAGCAGAAGGGCAATAGAAACTCCCTTATAGGATCACTTACTTCTATCTCTACTCACCCTCCTGAGGGAAAAACGGACTTAACTGACACCTGTCCTAGGAGATACTTACTCGATTACCTTGGCGCGTAACTCACTGGGAAAAAAATAAGTTTTCAGTCGGTATCATTGCGTGTTTGTAACCTTGGAACTCGTACAGTATCTGGTGATTGGTAAGAATGGGACCGTTCCTCATCTCCATCGCCCTTTGCGTACACCTCGCTGTCCCGCATCTCGTCAAAGGTAAGTGACAATACAGGATCCGTTTTATGAGTGCTGTTTAACTTCAAATTACATCAGTGTAGGAAAATAAATTATGAACTGTTACATTTCAGATCAGCCCAAAATGACCTTAAACAGGTTCAGTTGCCACAAAGTATTTTTGCGCCTTTGTCCTTATTAACCACGGGATGCATGATTAGTTTGCAACTATATTTCAGCAGTCTGATGATTTATAAATCTGATGTTAATATTTCCATAACATTGTCATATCATTCATAACAGGTGCTGTTTCATGGGTAATGTAAAGGTAGTCAAAAAGACAATTATTTACAGGGTATCACACTGACAGGCTGGAACGGCTTTTCTCATACTCCTACGGTTTTATATCAGTGTTTTTGAGAAACAGGAGAAGACTGATATCAGTTGACACACTGGATAGATTTCAGATCTATTTACTGCAGATGAATGGATGTTTCTCTCCGTGCTTATCGATCTCCGATCTCAGCGAATGTTTTCTTCTGTAGTTGACGTGAGAGTGATGCATATCCATTCGAATTCAAACGCGCTTTTAAGTCTAAGATTGGTCAGCCAGCCTGTCCGTTTTGTAAGGGGGTTCACCTCACTTTATTTTTTATTCACAACATTCATACAGCTGCTGCACAACGTTTCTTAGTTAATGTCGCTGCCATCACAGCAGATATTATCACGATCATTACCCTCTGAAAATCATAAAAATCATATTGTTTTGAAATGGAATTTATGTTTATTAATGTTTATTAACTTATTTGGTATACTATTTCATATTAGGAAAGACTTTAGACATCATTTATTAGACATCACTTGCAGTACGTAAATGTCTCAACATGCAGCTGGTATTTTGTCTGAAAGACTGATAAACCAGTGTAAAAGTGTCTGCCTTTGGCCTGAAACTTAAATGTATAGTAAGGACAAATCTCTTTAAAGCATTTTACTGATTACTCAAAGGCAGGCATGAAGACAGACTTTTTGTCTGGAGATATTGCTTTCTGAGTTTAGATGCTGCTCAGAAGAATGAAATCCAAAACATTCCTTGGCTGACAGCTATGTTCCAGGATGTAGAAGCCAGAGAAAAATATTACTGTGAAATACTTGAACACGGGTCAAATACTTGTACCATGTTTGTTACTTTCCAGCCTTCTGAGCTTCACAGGTCTCTGATTTTAAGTGTCCTCACCTCTTCAACTCTTGCTGTGCTTGGAGCTATAATTGTAACTTAGCTTGGTGTCACAGCCTCTTGGGTGTCAACTGTGCCTCTGCAGCTCGGAGCTGCAGCCTCCTCCTTGTATAATGGATTCTTAGCTACGATATCTCAGGGTGCACTTGTTCCTTGACATGGTGAGAGAGTGAAATCATCAGTGGCAGTTCCTCAATTAATCACAGTACATTCAGACATCACACTTGCGACAAGGTGCGACATGGTGGCAGGCAACAGAAAACTTTTTAGTTAGATAAGAATTTTGCATAGATTTATTTCAGGTGTTGATGTTAAAACACTCTTATACCTGTCTATACTCTTATACCTGTCTTTCTCTTATATCTGTGCAGAGACAGTTATAAGTCTGACGCATCGTCTGCCTGTTTTATTAATCTGTGGAAGTGAGGGTGTGAAGTGGCAATGGTTTCAGAGGGTTTGGGAAACCTGTGTGTAAACAATCATAATTATTTTAAATGTGTGTAGTACTGCTACTCATGCATAAATTACACACTTCACTCTTCACTCAACACTGGTGATATTGTCTTTTTCCCACAGCTTTGAAACACTCTGGGGTAACTGAATGACTTGTCCTTAGTTATCAGAAAAAAAATATGATTGTGGGTTTCACTGGTTCACTTAGTTTCAGCCACTTGTGGGAAAGTATGACAGATGAAATATCCTACAGTATATCGTGTTTTTTCCATTCTGTGCATCTCTGCGTGGGAGATTTCAGCGGCTCCAGTGCTATCATTGCTGCTCGGCACTGTTAGGGGGCAATTACCTTGAAGCACCCTGTTCTCAGTGTCAGAGGCCACAGCTGCTAGCCTGAGCTAATCAATGCTCCTTAAACACCTCCCGTCTGGTAAGTCTCTCTGCATTGCCTGATGCCATTTTGCAGTGTATCAGAATGAATGGTCTGTGTCTGATACAAAGTCATTTTGTTTCTTAACCTACCAACTGCCTGAGACGGACCATGAAATAACGCTGGCAGATGACATAAGGGAGTACTGCTGATTTTGTGTATGCATGTGGACACAATCCAACTTATGTTACTTGGGTTGAATTTAACATTGTTGCCCAAACCCTTTAGAATAAATGTAGAAGATGATGGTTTGAGTCAGCCTAATATTTTAATTACTTTCTACAGACAGTATACTGTTCAGACAATCATTACTTACTGTAAATGTCTCCCTGTACCAATGTATTTTGAGTCTGTCACAGTGTAGGCTTGGTCTACTTTATTTATCAATATTTATTGCATTATATTTTTTGCTTTGTGTTGAGACTTCTGTCTGTTATGGTGTAACTATTTTATCCCGGCTTGAGGACAGGAATGTGTCTGACAGGGGACCCATGTTGAGAGTGTGAGACAAATTTGTTCTGGTTGGTTGAGTCTTTGGGCCCTTAAGCCCTAGCAGTGCAGGTCTTTATCCTGCAGACATAACTGTGCTGTCAGCTTCAGCTAGCCACTTCATTAGAAAGGATTCCCTGCATGGGTTTTGCATGATTTATTTATTGTGTGACATTTGCTATTATATTGTGGCAATTCCCAAAAATATTATTTTTAAATATGATAGCAGGAGGGAAAATATCCACTTTGGACTCTCTTAAAAGAAAGGACCATCAGCTATGTATAGCTGTAAAAAGAAGAAAAAACATTTCTTTGTTGCATACTTTGAATTCTTGGTGCAATCAGAGACTTTTAAAGATGCAAATGTGACCCCAGTGACCCCAGTATTTTTCCTGAGTGAACTTGTAGCCATAAATGAAATTCACAGCTGTTGTGATTTTGAGTGTATGATTGAATGGAAGCTGAAATGCTTTCTTAGTTAAGGAATTGGCTTTTTTCCCCTTTGAGAATTTTTTTTGCTTTATTACACAATGTTACCAACTAAAAGGCTTACAAGGCTCATTCTGTAGATCGCTTGGAGCAGTAGATGGTTATATCATTCTTCTTTTCCACCTTCACTTTCACTCCTAATAGTTTCCCTCTTAATGAGTGTATAGAGGCCATTCCTTGCCAGATCATTGGCTCTGATTGGCTTGCAGACCACAATTAATCATTGGTGGAGCCCTCATAGAATCTAAAGTGCAACATGGCTGCTCTGGTGAAACAGAACTCAATCTTTCCATAATGACCTTTCGTTCTGATGAGTTGTCATTGAACTGTACTCATTGTCCTTCCTCTCCTGTACACTGGGGTGTAATTGTGGTTATCACTGTCTGGAGTTTGTACCCATATAATCCTCTTAATAATGAAAGATGAATTCATTTTTCACTTATTTTGACAGATTAATAGCACCACTGGCATTTGCCGAGCACGACTCAACCTATGTTGTCTCATGTTGAGGCATCGTTTTCAGTGGAATTAGATCATGATATCTGTGGAGAATATGGGAAATCTGTTGTGTGTGTGTATGTGTGTGTGGGGGGTGGCACCTGCTTGGTGTAAAGGATTTGACTGTGGGGGTATCATCAAAAGCCACAGAGGTTTAGAGTTTTATCAATACGGGTGACTATACAAGATTCTCAAATGATTGGATCTTTTTGCCTCTGAGACATTCTGAGATTGGCCATGTGTGGACGTCCATCAAAGGTAGATATTGTAATACTGTATGGTATTATTGTGTCTGGATTAATCTATGAGAAAATACAGACTGATTACTTACACAAGTATGCTTGAAATCTTTGCAGGTAACAAGAGCTTATAAGGAAAGCTGTGTGGCTTCTGTGGTTCTAAATTTGTCAGCTCTCCTTAGTAATTTCTTACACATCAAGCAGATTTATTTTCTGTTCCCTTTGTCATATTTGATGGGCTTCATGGGTTTTATGACCTGTAGTGAGTGTATCACCACTTTTGAATGAAAGGACTTTCGTGAGTGATGAATTAGAACAGAACATTTGGCATGAAATTGAATAAATATGTCACTACCAAGCAAATAACCCTCTTCTTTTCAGTGGGAAACAAATCACCCTCTCTCAGAACATGTCTACCTCATATGGCATCTGTTGGCACATGGCAACAATAATCGCTGCAGTTCTGAGTACTAGTGTAGCTGGGAGTGATGAAATAAAAGATGGATCTGATCATGATCACTGCATATTTAAGCAGTTGAATGCTGTGCTCAGATTACCTGTGTAGCAAGTTCCCCTAGGTCCATAGCTCTTTTACAGGTATTGGTTTAAAGACTAAAGTTGATTTAAGTTGAATAGGCAGTGAAGAGATTATTACTCTCAGATCTGACATCAGCGGACGTTTATTAAGTTGTAGCACAGTCAGATTTAATTTAATTTACACTAAGTGTAGACTATAAGCATGCACTCATACTTCAAATTACCATTTGACAAACTTCGTTTTTTGAAATACCCTTGATATAACTCACTAAGATGCTTTTCCTCATGTAGGTACATACCTCGTACCTCATGGAAAAACATCTTGCATCTTTGACATTGGTCCCAAACATTAGAGAAGTTTCAAGCAGTCTTGGCTGGTCTATGTCTAGCCAGGTGTAGGGCGATTGTTTAGAAATTATTGGCTGAACTCTTGCTGTGAAGCTGTTTCTTGGATTATTTTATAGTTTTCTAATAAGATTGGTACCATAATTTAAAGTCTTTAAACAAAATGGTTTGTCCAACAGACTATAATATCTGTCCAACTGCTTACAGTGAAGAGTCTGACACTATATGGCTATATATTCAGACTCTTTACTGACATGAGGTATAATACAATTCAGATGCATAGGCATCACTGTGTCATTTTTCTGGATCATAATGAATTTCATTGAAAGATGACCCCAATTATTCTGAAGCCAAAGTTGATTCTGCACCTTGTTTACCGTTTCAAAAAAGATGGAGGTGTAATTTATAGTCTCAGAACCTTCAACCAATTCTATTCCTTTCTGTTTTTACACCACTCACTGTAGAAGTTTGCTTCAGTTCACGGCTTATATCACCAATCATTTGCATGATGCGGTACGGCTTTGACTACTGTATACTCTGTTCCAGGACAACCAGCACTCACAGTTAGGCACATTAAGTACATTATTCACAGACAATATCTCAGGATTTCTCTGTTCTGTTCCAAGAATCATCGTCTTATACCCAGTTTAAGGCAAATGCATTTATTTGGCTAGTTCTGATTTAATTTGATGTGTGAATACCCTTGAATGTAACCGCATGAGGAGGTTCAGGGAAGTATCATGTGTCAAGGTACGGTATATGAATGCATGTGTCTGTATTTTTAGTTTCCTTGGTTGTCTCAGGGTGTGTATATATGTGTGTGTGTGAGTGCATCTGTGTGTGTATCTAGTGTGTGTGTTAGGCAAGTAGATGTATTTTCTCATAATGAGGTGCTATGTGTGCCATACTCAAAAAGCTTTGAAAGCTAACCCAGAAATGTCATCACATTAATAAGGGGTTCTTCACAAGCAAGAGAAGCTTTTTCAGAAACTTCTGTGCCCCATTGCACGGAACCACAAGTCTCTCTACACACCTACTCATGTTAATGCTCACGCATTGTGTCTTAAATGTCTTAAATGTAATTGAAAGGGGCAAATTTCTTTAGATAGTTATGTTTTCTAAAAATGATTTTAATGGTTGCCATCTTACATTGTTAAATAATCCAAAAATATTCCATCCCAAAATATTTACATCTAGGCATGTTTTTATCCAAAGCAACGTCTCTGATTTTGTTCACAAGCACAAACTGCTGAAGGCAATAATTTCAGCTCATGCACAAAGTTTTAAAGGTTGGTCTTAAAATGACTGTAATTCATGTTGTCACTTGCCATGTGATGTTAAATATTTTGCATCAAACAAATTTTTGCGCAATCAAAAAGCCCGGAGCTGAGAGCTTGTAGGGAGTTGTCCAGCTGTTTGACATTACAGCGGAACCGTTCTTATGAGCTAATAATTGTGACACTTTAGGATAACACATACATTCCTGAAAGCTTAATCAAAGAGAAGGTGGCGTGGAGTCTTTTGTCTTTGCTATTGTCCAGATGGTCTTGACATAGTGTGTAATTGGATGAAAGGTTACAGCCTCTTGTACTAGATCATGTTAATTAGAGAAATGTTTGAAATTCAAACAGGCTGTAAAAGCTCGTTTTGGGCTAAGCAGCATTTCCTTTTGAAGTTGGAACATGTTTTTTAGAAAACACCTGTGTACTTTCTGAAGGTTGAAACAGTTTGGTTTTAGGATTAGATTATTTGTATTTTAGATGCCTTTGGATTTGTATAGCTTTTAGATAAAAAAAGTGAATTAAGCAGATTTTTACATAACCAGTAGCATATGCAACTTTACTCAAAATTTCACGGTTATTACCGTACTGTTCTGAAATTAGAAAGGGTGCTTATGTAATAATACAAGCACATAAGAGAAATGTCATATTTGACAGAGTTAAGTAGCTTTATCGCTTTTCCAGGAATCTTTTATTTGGAGTGCTTTACAAAGATTGAAATTGATCATGAATGTGTTCGCAATACTAATCAGTGAAAAATAAGTTTTCTGAAACGGGAAACTTTCAGACACAAAATGTGCTAATAAATGAGGTGATAGATGCTATGTTATACAACGGTAACTCATCATGTATTTTGGTTCATCTGCAACGACTTTCAGCTGAGGCTTTGCTCATGCACGGCTGGAGTAAAATGTTTTGGCCGATTTCACCTCCACCGCATTTCCATATTCTCCCTCTTTCATTTGCCTAATTGAATGAATAAGCCTTCAGCTATCCAGCAGTTTAAATCTGATATTCTGGCTTGTTTTCATTTTTCTCAATAGACTACTACAAAAATACTTTACTAATAAATATACAACGCATAGTGGAGATTTTATTGTATTTTACTGTGTGTGGCTTTATTTGTTTGAATTTTTGTGTGTGCACATATGGACGTGCACAATATGACCTCATTTACCTGGTTGTAACATCCATTTTAAAATTAATTTTGGGTCATTTGATTACAAGCTGTCATTGTTACATACAGGGGTAAATAAGTTACTAATCTGATTACTCAAACCACATTCATCAGAAAAATGTGACTATATTGCATTATAAATGCTAATGTATTTTTATGCATCCTGACCATCCCCAAAGGTTCGCTTACTGTCATCCATTGTGCTAAAACTTTCAAAGGCTTTCAAACTTTTGTGTGTTGTTTTTTAAAAGAAAAATATGATCAAAAAATGTATGAAAAAGTATGCAATGTGCATACACTAGACTTCACACAACCACTTCAGTTGACATGACATCTTCGGTTTAAAGTCAACAAAATCATCAGAAATTAATTGTCTTTTATGTTGACTCGCTCTGCCATGAAATGTCACAATGTCACATGAATCTTTGTGAATCTTGATTTCTCATCAGGTCTTAACTAGAGACAATATTTCTGTGTGGGTTCTCTCTGCTGTGAAATGGTTTTCTGTACAGGCTTGTCAGAAGAGGTGTGAGAGTAAGTATTTTGTACAGAGTATTCAGCAGCAAATTTATTTTGCTGACACCTCTTAAATATGTGATGTTATTTTGTTGAAATTGTTTAAACACAGAGGTGGCCAAATTGTTACTGATGATTCTGTAAAAGAATATAAAACAAACCCACAATGCACTGCAGTGCACTCAGACATTAGCTAATCGGTAACCACAGCAGACATTCTTCAGATATGAGTTTATGTGTTTGTGTAGGTGGGTGTGTGGGCTGATGGTTTTGAATGAATAAGCGAGTCCAATAGCTTCTTCCCGCGTTGGTTTTGTGCAGCAGGGTCAGACTGGAAATGGTGGAAAATTAAGGCTACCTGAAATTCAGACTAAAGAACTTCAGTATCCAAAGCAGAAGCAAACAGACTGCTTGTGTGCTTGACAAGGTCCCTAATGAGTATAGCAGTGTTTTATAAAACAGGTGTCTACAACAGTATTATCTCATTTGTTATTTTTGTTTTTTATTTGTTTAGTAACATCTGAAAATTAACAGCACCTGCAGAGTTTATGGTCTCCACTAATATGCAATGTAATCCACATGCTATTTAAGGCAGCCATTGTTTTCATAGTCTGTAATTCTTTTGAGGGTTCATCATAATTACTGGGATCCCATCTAAAACGCATTAACCATATGTGATTGTGCTACCTCTGAGCTTTTGTTGCCAAATAAATTGTATCATATTTCACATGCTATGTGTATGTATCTTTCCAAAGCATGCTGTTTTCAAACAGACATTCTGCATTTCAAAAAGCAGTTTCAGGTCTTTGCATCGTAATCTTGCAGTACATAGTATGCTAGATGTAGATTTTGGGTAGCCTGTTGCATCTTCACACATGCACAAACTATGTGATGAAAATTGCAATCCAGCACGAATAATGTGTTCACCTGAATAGCTTAACTACTTTAGATAATCAAGTGATACAATAATGTAGACAATACACACAAAGAAATGATGCTGTAAGTGGGTTTGTTTTATCTTAGTAAATTCTGCCAATAGTTGGCATCACTATGGAAAATTGGCAGCTAAAACATGACATGAAACATATTGTTGGCTCTGTGCGAAGTTTAGGTGTGTTTACAAAAAATACAATTTTCTTTCCATGTTGTCTTCAGCGGTTTTAGAGTATTTGTGTACATCTGATGAGCAATTAAGCCCAAATGATCCTTATTATACTATGCATTGTGATCCAACTTTTATCTGAAGCCAAATGAAGTATATACAGATGTTAAATTACAGATGCATTTCTCACAAGATTATGAATTATTTAAATGCATCTTCTGTGTTCTACAGTAGTCAAGTTCTACGTTGCCACCTGGCTGCTGTATTAGTTTTATTTTTCAGTCTTCAGAGCTCTGAGGCAATATTGCATGCTTGTAGATTCAGCTCTAATGAGAACATACTGCCTTCGGTGCACATATCTAATGTCTTCACCTGGTGACAAATCTCTTGATTGTGTGTTCGTGTGTGGATTCTTGTGTTTTGAGTGAGTGAAGTCGTTTGATCTCCACCTCACTCAATGATTGAAACCATGTGAGCACTGGGCTTATGGCGTCCAACCATTAGAATGCACGCTTCCCTGCTCTGTGAAGTGCACTTCCCTTAACATTAACAAAGCTCTGCATCTCTTAATGTGAGAACATGTTTTGATTTAAAATTTACACCATTCATTTGCACAAACTGCGAAGCAGTTAAGGCTTCATCTGTTAACCCATTTTTCACAGTAGCTCGTGCTTGTTGGTACTGGCCTGTGCTAGACACGGTGGGTGGTTATGAGAGGGAGAGCGATTTGGCTGGAGTCTCTCTCTGCATCTGTGATATCTATCAACCTGGCATTCAGTCCAGCATGGGAAGGAAGACTCATCATCAAAATGCTACATCTGTGACAGGCGGCCCTTACAGACCTGGCCAAAAGGATTTATGGGAAAAGGTGGGGGAAGGGTAGTTCTTTGGATGGGTGATCTAGATGAACAGTTTCTAGATTTCTTTGTGAAACCGTATAAAAGAAATATACGACCTGTAAAGGTTTGCATGTGGTAAGACAAGCCAATGAATAATTTACCTTTTTAGCATCCACCCTTTTAACTCTCACATCTTTATCTTTTGACCCTCAGCTATGTAATATAATGCAGAACTGGCGATTTTCATGTTCTTTCACCTGCTGTTGCGGCTTAATGATCACAAATTCATGCTGACTTATACTTGCCTTTTCCCCCAGGTTCCATTCTGTCAGCCTTTATTGAAAACTTTGATTGACATGGGACACATGTAATTTACTGGGGTCTGGCTCTTGCATCTACTCCCATGACTAATTCAAGAGTAGGCTGTAAACATTGTTGAGGAAGACAAGCTGGAATCATCAAGTCATTATGGACTGTTTTTCTGTAATACCTTCATGTTATTCCTGTTTTCAATGGATGAGTAAAAATGTATTACATTAAAAATTTGTAGCACATCTCCTGTCCTGCAAATGTTGAATCAGTGTCATATTTGTTGCAGCTGCCCCCTTTAGTGGATACTATGTAGTATAAACTGAATGCCTTCTGATTTTTTTCATAAATATTAAGTGAAACAGCAGGCAGTATTCCACAAAAAAACATATCAAGCAGTAGTAGTATTTTATTAGTGTTTTATCATAGATTGGTGATTTGGTGATTTGATCAAACAATAGTAAACAAGTCAAGAAAAGTTTTAATTTAAATCGTGGCTGATATTTTGACCAGTTCATTCATCATGTTGGAAATAGAAGATCAAGTTGATGCCTTGTTGATGTACAATGCATTGTGGAATACTATATACTACACATTTTGGTGAACTGGTGAAGTAGGTCAGCCAGGTATTCTATGCATACAAAATGTATGCTGTGCACAACATACAAACTGTTTACTGCAACAATGGTAGTATGTTGGTATGCTATTCCAAACAGCAACCAGTCATTTTTCAAGCATTTTTCATTTCTAATGTGGAAAAAAAGATTGTTGTTGCTTGTCTATGTCCAGAGGTTTTTCAGCCTCGCCCTCTATGGTGGAATCATAATAAACATTAATCATCTCGATCATTATCGTGACATTCAGTTCCATTCAAAGGGGCCTTAAGGCATTCCTCTGCAAGATTTACACGAACTTCCCTAAGTGAAGCACTATATGTAAAAAATAAATTGACTCATTTTTACCAAACCCTTTTAGTGACCTGATGCATATGAGTCTTATTTGTCACTCTGACAGTTTGGTACAGTGCAATATTTGTAGCATTTGCCTGAGCTCATGACTTGCAAATAATAACTACTATAACTTGTTTTTGTTTATACTAAGGCATTAACTTAATTTTAAGTGTATTGTGGTATAGTTGCTTATAATATAGTTTCAAATTAAATGTAATTTACCTGTAATAACTCTAATTTACATTAATGTTTTCATACCTTTATGGATGCCAGTTATGATTATTAAAAAAACGTGGTCAACACTGCTTAATTTAAAAAACATATTGTCTTAAATTATTTACGTTTTCATAGGTTTCAGCATGGAATTGATAATGAACAATGTCATAAAATAACTGTGAATTACAAAGTTTGGCACTTGAGATGTCGCTGCAGAAGTTTGAAATGGAAGGTCAAGACTGACAGTGCTCAGTCTTAACAGTTTAGGAAAGTTATGACAATGTTTCCATTCCATGTTTTATTTCACCTTGAGAATGTGGGTGGAATGATGTAGGCTTTTAGTGAAGGCACTGTGAGTCTACATCTTAACTGTCTGTCTTGTCAACTGTACGAGTGTATTCAGAATGCCATAACTTTGTAAACATTTCAAAGTGCAAATAAAGTTTTAAAATTTTTTCTTCTGCCTTTTGAGAAGTGTTCTCCTTTTTAAGGCAGTGATCTCTGTATTTCCCTTCTCTTTTGTTTTGAAGTTGCTTTCTAGTTGTATTAAAACTGTTTTTATTATGTCTACAATCTTCACATCAGCAGAGCTGGTATTTTTCTCATAATTTTGAAGCCGTGCTACAAACAGAATACACACAGAAACACAGATTTAATAATGAATTAAATTTAATTTGCAATATTATGCAATCTATAGTAGTAATGTACCACTTGCCCTTTCTGTGTTGCCTCTGTTTGGAAGAGGCCTTTGCATATACTTTCTCTTCTGTGGATGAAAGCACTTACTGGGTGGATTGATGGACAATCTTACTCAGAAAAGTGTTTGGAAAAACAAGAGAAAGCCTCAAATCTCCTTAAGGGACCTGTGGGATGTACCAAATTGTATCTTCAGATGTTTGTTTAAACGCTGTGAAGCCACCCACCTCACATCAGCTGAGGCCAGCTGAGGTCATCATGTGGGAGTGAACAACATCTTTGTAGGTTCCTCACATCTTGCTCTTTAATCTTTGTTCATTACAAAGCTCTGCAGTTTCCTCAATGAAGCCATCATTGTCACAAAACACATTTCATCCCTTTGTTTTGAGTTCTGTCGCTAACTGTTGGTTGTTGGTGCATTCAAATTCACATACAGGAGACCTTCGAAAGAACAAGCCCTCAGGGGTCCTTTCATTACACAGGACTCTTATTCTTCAAAGGCCCACGCTCTGGCTTCTCTCCCTGGGATCAGCTCTTCTGACAGCAGCTGAGTTTAAATGCCTAGACTTTCCATGTCTGTGCTACCTGCTATGCTTCTTACTTTGGAAATTTGCATCTTGCTCCCTTTTTCTCTTGGTTCTTTTTGTTTAGTCTCCATTCTCTTAGCTTTCCTGGTGTTGGCTTGTTACAGGGCCAGTTGCCTCTAGCACAAATGTTTTGCAATGTGTGTGTTTTATCCCTTGGCCACCAGGAGTGAATTTTTCCCAGTCATTCTATCCAATTAGCAAAAGGCTTTATTTTCTTCTAAACCTCCACCAACCTCTCAACACAGTGCGATCTAGGGCAATTCTGGCTTCATGCATCTTTGATAAGAACAAATCAAGCTCCAGTCACTCAACGAATAATTCAATGCATCTTTAAAGTGCACACGGTTTTGTCTTTTTCGATTAGTATGCTGAAAGTTATTTTTTCCTGATTCTTTAAACTACATTTTGACACTTTCATTCTTGTGTTGTCTGCATGAGACTCCTGTAAAATTTGTTTGGAGACAGCCTGCTGTTTGCAGTCATGATCCACTCCACTGACATTACTTTTATCTTATACTGTAGCATGAGTGCTTTAACAGTAAAGGGCAAAAGTTTGGGAACACATTTATTTATAGTAAGGACAAAATGTGAAAGTGTCTGCTTAGAGTTGTCTGTATAATAAAAGTAAAAAAAAAAATAAGTATTTGTACCTAACACATTCAGTTGAACTCATCTGCATGTTAATTTACAGGACACAGGTTTTTTGACACTTTCAAAAATGTTTTTTATAAATATATTTATAAACAAATGCATTTTTGTGCACACATGGGGCACATGAACAATGTGTTAATATTTTAGTGTACTTCTAATTAACTAAAAAGCAAAAAAAAAAAATAAAATGTCGAAAACATTCAAATGTTCAATATATTTTTAATATTACCAGTCTATTGGACAATATGTCCCCCTTTATAAATGACTGCTAACCTACATGGTTCCACTTAAACTCAGTATGTTATATCTACTGTACATTGTAGGAACCGAGCTGTGAGTTTGTGGATAAAAAAATGTCTTCTGGAAACTGCTGCACATGACATGAAACTTGACTAAATGTTTTCCATTGGTTTGTATTAAATAGGCATATTTCTCCTTTAGTGCCGTATTTATCTGCAAATTTCAGTTTTACTGTCTAAAACTCTCTGCAATGTGAATTTTTGACAGTAAATAGGTTATATTCAGCACATGTGAATTTAATTGCTTTATACAGGTTTTTCTCAGTGCTGAGATGTGAATAAGTGTGGGTGTTTGCAATTTGCATGTCATTTAAATTAATGCCTCTACCGAGTAATGAAGTGTGCGTCTTTTGAGGCAGGTGATTTTGTTCAGGTTTTGAGTCACTGGAAAGTCATCAGACTGCCTTCCGACTTATTCCTTAGCATCCAAATAAGCTACTTTTACGTGCAGAATGTTTTCTAAGCCTCTTTCCCCTCTAAGCCTCTTTTCAAACTGAACCCTTTTGAGAATGGAGGTGCTTGTCTCACTAAGCAATGATGCCTACATTTGTGAGTGTCATACAGATTTCACAGTGCCCAGATGTGCTTGGTAAGAGACCTGAGAAAACACAACCATGGCAGTGTTGATGTGTTAGCCTGACATGCAGCTCTGATCTTTTATAATTCTTGAGGGCTCTTTCTGCTTCAATATTAAATAATAAATTTAATGAATTAAAAGTTTCTTCCAGTGAAACTTTTGTGTTTCTTCCAGTTCTTCAACTGGAGAAAGTTTAAATATATATTGACTTTATGTGTGAACTATCACAATAAGTGTATTAAATACAATGTAAATCTTTTGCCTGTTTTACTTATTGATAGTGTTTGGTTAGAAAACGATTTGTTTTCTATGATATTAATACTTAATACTCTCAATGATATTAATACTTCATAATACTTCTCAAACAATGTTTTTATAATGTTTGAGACAATTTCAAAAAGAGTGCTTGTTCACCATGTAGTCAATAATTTTAATCTTTAAAGCTAATTTATAATAATTAAAATGACACTTATAAAACTACATTTTTTTTCTTTGAAAATCATTTCTTTTTTCCTTAAAATAGCTTGACTGTAACTGTATACCCTTGCTTCATTTTGTATACATACATGAATATGCAAATTAGTCCCACCTCCACTCAAACGCATCAACTCGGACTACCTGATCCACTCGGCCCACTCATTTATAAGATTGCTTACAACATGTTTGTGACATAGAAAACAAAGGCTATCTTTGGTGCAGTTTTAAGGAGAATATACGTAGCAATTGTGTTGACTGATGATTAAAGCACATTAAAAACACCACATAGACAACATTAAAATCTTGATTTTCACCACAGTGGGTATTTAAGACTAGAACATGGCAAAATGAAAAGTCAAGTTTGTGGGTTTAATCTCAGGGAACACACATACTGATAAAATATATACCTTAAATATACTTTAAATGTTGTGTTTGCTGATTTAAGCATCTGGCAAATGCATAAATGTAAATGATGCACATTATAAATGTATTCTACGTTAGTCACACATTTTGTAGATATTATGTAGCTCCCTTATTCTTGATGATCTCCAGATGGTTATTAGCAAACCATTCTATTCTGTGCCTGTGTTGACTCTCTCTGCCATTGTTCTTACTGTGTTGACTCACTAATCTAGAAATATCCAGTGTCTCTCCATTTTCTGATTTCTCTTTCTTAGCTTGTGTCCCTTGTTTCCATTTCCCTCCACTCATCGGCCTATGTTTTATTTACACCCACACACATATATGCACAAACAAACGCATGAACAAACACATACAGCTCAGCTGTAAGTTATTCAAAAGGCAGCGAAGTTGCCCTCTTGCTGGCACATATGTTCACAATATGCCACAGCTGGTGGAGTTGGTGAATGGAATTTGAATGTTAAAGGCACTTTTTCCCATGTGTAATGAAACACACAAAACTGGCTGAACCAAGATTGTCATGTGCTACACAGATTGATTTAATGAGGATATGGACTGCATGGACGGAGAGATTCAATGGCTGAGATGTTAATATAAAGAGGGCTGTATCACCCATCGCCTCAGTTTTGCTGCTGCCCAGTTGATTAATTTGATTAATTTAATTGTTTGATATTTAGATTTTTCATATTAAACTTTTCATACTTTTAGACTAACCACATACATCTGTACATTACAAAAAGCCTAAATTTGTAGGGAGAGCTATGTTTCAATTAAAAAAATTCCCCAACAAAACTGACTGAATTAGTATGTTTCCAGTGACTGTTATTTTGGGACTTATACCCTTTAACCCCCCACACACCCCCGGAACTCCTAATGTCGAGGTTGAAGTTTTTAAAAGGGAATAGGGCCTTGGAATGATTACTTCTGAATGTAATGTACCCTGTAGGTTAATCAAGTAATTGCATAACTTCCACCAAGATCAGAACATATTGCCAAGTATAAATTTTATAGATTCACATTCTCAAACCAACTTGTGTCATCTTGACCGAAAACCACAAATAGACAGATTTAATACAGTGGAAATAATTTAGTTTTGTTCTAGAGTGCTCAATCAAGTAGTGTCCAGTGGTCTTTCATTTGAATCTATTGACTCACACAGACACAGTCAGTGCCTAATGATTCTGGTAAATTCTCAAACTTTTTAAAAGATTATAAAGAAACTTCAAAGCATGCACAAGCGTACAATGCATATGCTTGAATCTGGAAATCAGATATCTAATTGGCCAGGTTTGTTTGTTGAGGTCGATCACCCAAAACCTTTTGGAAAATTACATTAATAAATTAGCATCTGAAATCTGTTTCACCCGATCTATATTGTTAGTCATAATCCCCAGAGCTAAGTGAATCTCAGGTTTTGCTGCACTTCACAGTATTGTGATTTGCACTTCAGATACATCATCTGATTTTGCAGTTTTTCCTGCGTTTAGCTTTTACATTAGCAATTTTTTCAGCACCAGCTGAGCAGTGTAGCTCTTCCTTATTAAAAAGGGTTCAGCTCTCAAAATTTCTCTCCCAGGGAGGTAAACCAGCAGGTGAACCTGAAATAAAGAATTATTGAGTCAAACTGCCTGACTGGTCCCACATAATATCTTAACAATGTTATGTATTTATTTGACAGAAAATTGTTGGTAAGGTTTTACACTTGATACCTGACTTAAGTCTGTCACTGAATGACATGTATTACAGGAGATGAGGTAGTGTATTATTTAAAGATCTGGGCTGGCAACAGAATGGTAGGTTCAAACTTCACAAGGGATTATCCAAGAGTTGTCATCAACCTTGTTCCCTGGCTACTGCTTATATAGGTAGCTGTCTACTAAGTAGCATCCTAATTAGCAATAAAGGGCATAACAGATAGAGTGATTACTCTACATTGCGGACTACATTTTGAGATAATGCCAAATAATTTGACATTTTGCCTTTTAATGATTCTAAGGATATATGCAATGTTACCTTAGAATTTAGGCATAACAAGGTATCTTAGTAGGCACAATGATAATGAATAGGTAGCATGATGTCAGGAGCATGCCTATAATGTCTTAAAATGCAGCCTTCATAGAAGATATGTAGAAGAGATTTGAAAAAAAGCAGATGTCCTTGAGCAAGGCGCACATTTTCTCCAGTGGGACTGTCCTTGTAATATACTGTAAGTCGCTTTGCATGAAAAACATCTTCAGTACTGTACTATTGTATAAACAATTACAGTACTTACTGACATCCTCTGATTGACTTTATTATTAGTTACAAACCATTGCCTTAAAAAGCAAATGATTCAGCTATTAAATTTCTTTATAAACATCCTCATAAAAATGTAAAACAGTATACTAAACATATGGTTATACTGACAGAACAAACCACAGCATTTTAGGTGTGTGATGTGCTTAGTGCCCTTTTATATGCTTATGTAGTGTAATTTGGGTCTCATAGTTCTTGTGGAGCTGTGCATGCCAAAGTACAGAGCTAGTAAGTACCATCCTGCTGATAGGCAATAGGTTTTTGGCAGGACACTCGAAAAACAGATGTGAAACACATTGACTGGAGGCAAAAGACACCAGTGGCCATGATCGGTGTGGTTAATTTGCCTAAGGCACAGCATAAATGAACATTTATCTGAACCATCAAAATTCCTTTGTTCATCAAGGTGAGCCAGTTACCATCCTAGTTGTTGCCTTTATTGAGAGTAAGTTACAGATCCCTACTAGATTTTACTTTATGAATGTAATTTATAGTAGTGCTTCAAGCAGCATGATATGTTTATTTATTTTTCTAAATCAACTGCTGTTTTATTAAGGACACTGAGTAGCTGGATCTCCTCAAGCTAGTTTGTGTTATTAAAAAAAGCAAAAAGAGCATTTTAATATGGGAAGAATTCAAGCTCTTCCAGTGCTCTTCTTGAATTGTACAATTTGTACTTACAAAAAATCCATGTGCAAGGTTGTGAAGGATGAAGCAGATTATTGTGATTTGGAATACAAAACTCTGCTGCGTTTGCGTTATAAAAGAATGACAATTTCTTAATTAATTTCTTATCTATATCAGCAAATTTACCACTTGGTTAAACTGGATTGCAGGTGCTTAGTAAATACACTCTAATTATATCTCAGTTAATTGGTGAAAGTGGGCTTTTGTGCTAAAATATACACTCAAAAGTACTGCAACTGTGTAGTGATTTTTTGATTTTTTTTGATACTCATAGTCATCTAAGCTCTTAAATATTATCCACATGGGAGAGCATTTATTTGCAAGTACAAGAAGCCCTTTAAGCCCACATCACCCCAGCAGACCTTGTTCTTTTGGATGGCTTTTCCAGGCAGCTAATTTCTGCTGACCATACAGGAAAATGAGAATGAACCTTAACTCAGAGGAGTATTGTCACACTGAAAGTTCTAAATTGAAAAAACAGTTAATTATTCATGTTTGTATTACATTTATGCATGGGCCCAGCTCCATTGTGGGTTTGCCTTTGTGCACGACTATGTTTGTGTGTGCCTGAGGGAGAGAGAGATCTAAAAGTGATTAGTGTACATTGTTTGATTACTCTTGTTTGAACAATGTGCATCTTAAATACTGAGGATTTCAGGCTGTGCCCACAAGGTTAAGCAATGGCCTCATGATTAGCATTTCTTTTGGTTTAACATCTCTTGCTGAACATAACACACACTCTGTGATCAGTATGCCAGCTACTCTTAGCACATACACTTTTGTTTAAGATGAGTGATTAAAAGATGAGTGCAGAAGGTTCCTGAGTCTCTTTGCCTTTAGTTGCTGGTAGGCTTTTCCAGATGTAACTATCTGCACTCCCATTGGTAGTTGCTGCATGGCATCACTGCTTATTTGCAAAACAGATGTTATTGCTCATGTTGCTGAAAATCACTTAAATGTCTGATGAAGTCTTAAAATGTCTTAAAAAAAGTCTGTCTTAAAATGACCAATTGACTTTGGGTCGCCTTGTCGCTGCAAATTTCTGTCTGTCAATGCCCTTAAGAAACGTCCATCAATACTATATGCTTTTGTCGATTCTGTCATTAGCTTTACAGGCTACCCTTATTAGCACATATAAGCTTTAGCCATTAGCTTTTACAGACCCTGCTCATACAAAATTTAGTCGTGTACACACCATTCTGCCTTTAATAGTATCCAGCTGTTGTCTTTTAGAGACATAATGATGTGTTAGTGGAAGTGAGTCCATCAGGTCAGTGCTCTGAAAGAGCCATGTACTTTATGCTGTTGTTCCGTCGAGGCGTTTCCGTTTGTCTATGTGTAGCAGAGAGCTACTTGAACTGATGTGTTTTGCAGATATAGAGGTGCCATTTAAAGGCCCTTCTTCTCATTATAGCCGTCTTTCAAAGAGCTAGGACTGTTTGATGTAATTTCATATGTGTGTTGAGTATATAATCCCCACTTTGATGATGTAGGTGAAACATTTAATCCAGAGTTGCCATATAAGGTAAGAACCCCCCCTTACCCCCACTCACATCACACATTATAATGTATTGTGCTTTCGTAAATATTTTTACAAATGAGACTTTCCAAATGAGATGTCACAAAGGTTTGTGAACCTGCTGCTCCAGAAAAAAATTAACAAACAAACAAATAAATAAATAAAATATGATTATTCAGATATGCAAAATAATCCACAAATTTGACAGCAATAAGTGTGTAATCATCTTTTTGTTTTTGTAACTGGCAATTAGCATGTCAATTTGATAAATAACATTTCAACCATTATTGGTATTTTGTATAGTTTTTTCTGTCTTTGTTGAACCATTGTGTAGAATTCCTAAAATAAATATTAACATTACTGAGAACTAAATAATTTTGTCATACTCTGATTAGGGGTTAAGAAAAATTCTCTTTTTTTGTTTGGTTTTCACACTGAACTGGAAACCGCACTGAAGGTTAGGAAATGCCATTCTTTAAGCCTGAATGCACACATATGATGTTTATGATTCTTTATGATAGTAGTTTGAAGACTGTACAAATAATAGGTCAAATAATAAGCTAATAATAATTCTCATACTAGATAGTAGTAGACTCCTGGACTCCCGGTCACAAGCCCCAAATACAGTACAAAAAGAATACAAATCAGAAAATGATGCTAAAAACTGAAAGGCTTTCTGTCTGTGACAGAGTAAGACTGAATACACTCCCTGTAGCTGCTGTTTAGTGGGAGGTGACAGCTCTGTCATTCTGAATGCCTCTGTGCTAAATGCAGATTAGATCCATTACCCAAATCTGCTCTGACCTTGTCATGATCTGTTGGAAGAGAGATGCAGATGCTGCGCCTGTGACTCACACAGCACTCAACAGCACTTTCACACTTCTGCCATCCGCTCATTTAAAGTACAATTATTTAGTAATTAACTCTGTCAAGTGATGAATGCTCTGTGGAGACCACATAGAAACTGTTTGAAGTTGTTAGATTCATCCTGTTGTGTTTTCTTCGAATTTAATAAGAAATATTAAAGCAAATGCTGAAGTAAAGTGTCTTGTCAGTTGTGTTTTAAAAGCATTCTGCGTTGTTTCCAAAGCTTCTGCTTGGAGAAATAAGCCTTTTTATACATCGACAGTTTGTAGTGATCATGTTCCAAAGGGACATCAAGCTCCAAAGGGACAAAAAACACATCATAAAAGCATCATTAAAGTTGTTTATGCTGTAGTAGTCTATATTTATGTAGCGAAAATGTGTTTAAGGGAAATTAATAGTGAGGCTTGTTCAACGATAGTTATGTCATATATGGACAAGTTCACTCAAAATTAATGTTAATATATTCTCCACATTACCTGGTTAAAAGGGAAAAATATATATATATATATATATATATATATATATATATATATATATATATATATATATATATATATATATATATAAATACATACATACATACATACATACATATGCACACACACATATATTTATATATATATATATATATCAGTCAGTCACTAATTATTAATAATCAGTCAGGATCAATGATTTGGGGAATTCTTAATCAATGTAACATTGATTTAACACTCTTGTAGAGCATGTAGTAAAGATCAGCAGAATTAGGGACTCCAGATTATAATCATGAACCAGCACCAAAATTATGTAGCAAATCAAATGTCAAATCTATGAAACAGTGTTGTTTAAAACACCATTTCATTCGTGGAACGAAACTCAAAGGAAAATACATATAATTAATCGTCATTAAATATACATATTTTGTAGTACCTGATCAGCAGGGATGATTCCAATAATCAGCTTTTGCATTCGTCCAGCGAGTGCATACGTGGTCTTATTGAATATAAGAAACATTATTTGTCTGGCCTTGAAAACAACGCTTCTCTGCTTTAACAGGACTTTAAAGCAGGTAGAAAGATTGAACAGTTTAAGTGACCTTATTTGTGAGCATTAAACACAGCAACAATCAAGGGTGAATACATATGGGTGTTTATTAAACTACACTACAGGGGAAACATGTAACATATAAGGGAACATGTAACATATAACTAGACATAAACCTACATACATTAAACACATAACCAAAAGCAAGGAGAGAGAGAGAGAGAGAGAGAGAGAGATGTTAAGCCTGTGCAAGTCAAATCAGCTAAGCATTCTGAATAAACCACCAGTAGAATCACCTTAATAAAGGGGCACAACTTAGCGCAGCTATTCTATGTGTATAGAATTTGGATACTTGCATTGAGCTCTAGTGCAGAGCGCAAATCCAAATGTGCATGGAGAGAGTCCTGAGTGGTCCATGCAGTCCATGAGTCTGTCTCAGATGGACTGAGCCAGAAGCTGGACCCCCATGGGGAGGGGTGCCAGGGCCGAAGATCCTTGCAAGAAGACGAAGACTAAGACTGAGAAGACTAAGACAAAAACTAAGGTGTTGGCGGTCATTTTTAAGTTCAGCTCAGTCACGCCCAGTAAAACTAAAACAACCAATAGGTGTTAAGCAGGCAAAGTTTTTTTGTCTACTCAATACCTTATTTGCATGTTTTATGGCTGGATGGCACAATTGCAAATATTAATCCAGGTTATTGTAGAAGGACTATCATACCTGTTATGGTTACACAGAATACATAGTCTGATGGAAAATTACAAGACGATCTGTTAGATATTAAATATGACAGAGTTTGAACTACATTGAGTTGTGATTCATCCTAATGCATGAATGCAAACAAAACATCAATCCAAACTTGCATACCTATCTACAGAGTTACACTAAAGATACATAGTTTTGTAGCCAGCATACCATGGGAAAGTATACAACTATATAGAGTTTAGGACTGTTTAGTTGTAAGTTAGAAAGAGTTCTTCCTTTGGATAGAAGTGTTCTTTCTTGGGCCACTTGGGGTTACTGGAACTCCATGTGGTGCCCATGGAATTCTTTTTGAATTCTTTTGTCATAAACTGTCCTGGTATCAGAGGTTGCTGATAGCAATCTGGAGGGGAGGTTTGCCTCCAGACTCTCTGGAGCCTAGGGTCTTCCAAGCCCCCACACTAGGTTTGTATGTCTTAAGTAAAAAGGAGTATTTTATGATCCATACATGATCCAAATATTGGGCCATGCCAGACACTACATTTATGCACTATAAGAATCCAGCTTGTTAAGAATCCTGGTAAGGATGTCAATACAAATCTGGTCGTTTCAACATAATTTCAAAACAATATCATGTTTGTGTCCTATATTTTCAGTTGCATTTCAGTTGCTATAGCTCTGCCTTTTGTTTGGTTTTCTCATATCTCATGTATGGCAACAGATTTCTTTCATATTCTCTCATGATTGAGAATCCCTCAAATCCTCACTTAACCTAAACCCTCCCAAAGCTTTACTTTAGCTTACATCCAGAATGATTCAGCACACCTGGAATTTATATAACTTATTTGTTCTAGTACGTGAGTACCAACCACAAGTGCAGGCTTCTACAATCATCAAGTATACAATAATACTTGGCTAAAGTATTGATGTTTGAAATGAAAAACACATGGAAATGTTTTTATTCAACAAAAACTAATGGTGCGACTTAATGGTGACACATTACTGTTTAAAACTTTGTTGTTCATTTGTGAATTCATTCTTTGCAGATTGTAATGGGTGATTTTGTTTTACTGTAATTTCATGTCTCTTAATGCACCATAACCTATAATGATTCATCAGTGTACCCATAAACCTTTGCAATGCCTTTCTGCATGTCTCCTATCTTCTTCATGCACCTTTTGGGTGGTATCAGCCTTGTGCCTTCTGTACCTGTTACGTTATATTTGGATATTTCTTCCTCCAGAATGACAGTCAGATTAAGTCAATCCGCCTTGTGGTTTAGCTTTATCACCACAGGATGGGATTATCTACATGAGTAGGGACTGGTCCAGAAATAAAACAACATCATTATGTTTCATTACTTTATGCGTTTGCTCAACTTGGACATTGTGAAACTACTTTTGGAATGAAAACAAAAATGCTCTTTTGAGAGTCAGGCAGACAGTAATAAAAAGATTGATTAAGCAGATTAATTCCATGTGATAGTGACATTGGGTCTGGATTGTCTGTGTGTTTTAGATGGATGTTAAAGCCAATACTTTTGGGAAAATATTATGGAGGAGTCTCCATCTCATGACTCTTTTTTTTTTATTTTCCACCGAAATAAACTGCCATGGGTGGGAAATAGTATTATGAGGGAATGAAAGGCTTTGTGGGTAATCTGATCGGCTATTTCCCATTCCATAAATCTTTTAGTATTTCAGAACTGCTGTTGGAGGGGTGGATACACTTTAAACTGCATAATTGCAGAACGTGGAAAACCATTTTAACTCTGACTTTTAAAGATGGCAACAGATGCAAAACAAAAACAAACTAACCTGCATGAACTCTTGACTATGTAATAGGTACTATAATCAGTACACATGATGGCACTTAATGTTGAGCAGTGAGCATTTTCATTGCCTTGTCAGGATGCATTAAAATTATCAGTTAGTTGACTGTTGTCCTTGTTGTGCACCAAGTCTGTGGTTTGGGGGTTAAGGTACTTTTTGAGTCTTTTTGTGAAGATCATTTAATGATGTGTTCATATGAGATGAAGATGAAACAATTAATCATTTTTACATAAAGGGAACAATTTGCACAGGACTCTTAAATTGACACAATTTAGACAATCACAATCTAGATGTAATCTAAATCTAAAATTGTGACAATGGCAAATTTGTAGTTGTTCTAACTTGGCCAATGAAGTGTTCATTATCAAAATTTTTCAGTCAATACATTTCCTGGAAACTACTGTATGGCGGTGCCCTGGAACCCATGGCATCATAACAAGTTCAGTAAATGCGAAATTCAATAAATTAATTCCAAACACCCCCCACCCCCCCAAAAAAAAACACATGCAAACTGATCCATAATTTTTTTAAATAAACACCTTTTAAAAGTGTTTTGAACTTTGTAGTATATGGCTAGTCTTCTAAAGCCATACAGAAGGTTTGTGACTGTCACTGCAAAAGTTTTGTCTGTCACACCATTCATTTTATGAATGTGAGTCATGATGCTTGTTTAGAAAAGCTGTAATTAACAGTCTGTTTAGTGCTGACACAATGGATTTGACATCTGCTTTTGTTTCATGTATGTGTGTGTGTATTTACATGTACACTTTTTTGTCTTATACATAGAAGTATTTGTAAACTTTGCATGTTACTGTTGCACCATTAAGCAGCTTTATTTAGAGGAAAATTATTACTTTGTGTACTTGGAATGCTCAGAGCCATTAAATTTGTTTATTCCTCCAACAGCACAAATGGGTTGTATTTTTTGCCTGCTAAACTACATTTAAAGTATTTGTCTATACAGAGTCTTACAGCACAAAGTTTTTCACTGTTTCCATTTGTGTGATATTAATTACCATGAAAATGTCAAGACTTATAACTTGTCTTAAAATTACACACCTGACAGCATTAAAAGAAAAGTTCAAAGCCATTTATCACAACAAGACTGCAAAACACCTTTTTTAATGTTAGACATTAAGTCCAGCAACCTTGTGCAAAAAACTGCATTGACACATTTGGAGTCTAATAAACAGCAGTTGATAAGGTTGCCATAAGTCAGTTATTTGATGACTGGGTTACCATAAGAACATGCCATGACACAGAAAAAATAGCACATTTCTGTGAATCCACATTTTAGGAGTTGTTCACTTTCGTCCTTTCAAATGAATTGTTTTCCTCTTACATTTTGATTAACTGAATGGTATAAACATGGATGTCTTTTGAGGACTTGACCCTGACAGAGTTGCTTTTTAAAGCTGGGTGTTTCTCTGCAGTAGCATGTAGGGATGAGCATAATGATGGCCCCTAACAACCATTCTGGCTGACTACCACTTTACAGTAATTACACAATGACTCAGATTTTAAATTCTTCGTTACACTGATGAGATCTACAACAGCGTAAAACGTGGAGTGTCAGAATTTATTTTTAGAACAAGTGCTGTTTATCAGTAATTAAATATAGATGAATTAAAGTAAAGAATTAGCTTTTTCATATCTTACCATAGTTACACAAAATTAATCAATGTGTCAGAAGGATGGGGTGGAACAGATACCACACATCAGTTCCAGCTCTAATTGAATTAGTCTGTGATGTCTGGCAGCACTGCTTTTATTCCTGTAAGAAGTATAGTGAGCCAGTGTTGGGGACTGTGCTGTGCCTTGGGTTGGCTTAAATGGTGTTTAAGCTATGAGTCTGCCTAATTCTTCACACACGCAAAAGATCATGCAGCATCTGCTGATCAGGGTCTAGCCAAATGTGTTCCAATAGAAGCACAACATTATCACATAGATAAGACATAGATATCACATAGATGCAAAATTTAAAGATAGAGGCCCAATACTTACAAGAAGGACTTTGGTGGTGCTGTACTAAAGTGGTCATTTCTAAGTCAATTTGTGTATATGGTTCAACTTGTTGCCAAACATTCAACTCGAATTTTGTTGCAATTCCCTATAACTTTGTTACTGAGCAACTAACAGGGATCTTCATTTATTTATTTGTCAAAGATGTTTTTGTATATGGATTTGATGCTTGGCAAGCGTAAATGTTGAATGCTGTATGCATGGTTCATTGTCATTACAAGATCAGTAGGCTTTTGCTGTTAAACAACAAAACAATAGTATGATGTTGAGATAGAACACAACTGTGGCAAATATTTTTGTTTTGTTTAGTTTACCAAAGTCCCAAACCCCAAACCCCCCCCAACACCTCCTTTCTCCCCCTACACAACTCCATAACCCTGTTTTCATGTTTGGCCCTTTGGGCCAAATCCCTAATGTGATAAGCAGTAAGTTTCAGAGTGCAGATAACAAAAGACTGTAGACTCAAAGAAAGTTCTGGAAATCAGGCTCAGAAAGAGGGGGGAGCGAGAAAGTAGAAACATGTAGCATGGGGACTGGCCCTTTCATGTTTGTGAGCTGTCACTCTGCTCTGGAATGGAAAGATAGAATTCAACAAAACAGAAAGGGAGAATAAAAAAACCAACAAGATACAGCTCACAATATATGAAGTCAAGAGCCTTGCTGTATGATGTTTTGTTTGTGTTCATGCAGTCTTTGCAACATTACAGAACTGTTTCATTGGTATGGTGTGTGTTCTTAAGCAGCACATGTTCTTGTCCCTTTAAATTGTTTCATTAGCATAAAGGCACACTTAGTTATTTCCGCACTTGCATAGACCTCTGTGTGTTTATGCTCACATGGATATGGCTATGTTTTGGCACACAAAAGCCTATGCATTGTGCCTTTGCATGTGTCTTTGTGGTGTGGAGCTGTGTCTGAGGTGTCTCAGATAATGACTCTTATGAATGTTGTATAGTAGCAGACATTGGCACTCATCCGAGTTGCTGAGCTGTTGTTGAGCTGGTGTATCTGCAGAGCTTAGAGTCATGGGTCTGCTGACAGCAGTTCAACGTCTCTGTCTCTTTAACATGTGTACATATGGATTACAGGGACTTTGAGTGTAAACACTGCTGCCGCTGTCATAAGTTTTGAAAATAAAAAAAAGTGCTGTAGAATAAAGTTGAATATCACAATTGCACAAATGCTTTAAATAACTAAATATAATTATTCAATTATTAAAATCATAATTACTGTAGTTATTCATATAATTGTCAATTTTATATATATATATATATATCATAATTATAATTCATTTTTATATATAATTATTAACCCATTATTTTTGTCTTTCTAATGAATTGTCTTTCTAAATAAATTACAAGAAGCAAAAGCCTGGATCCAAGGGCAGAATTTTTTTCTTATGTTAGAAGTTGTTGGTGGCTGAAATTTTTGTTGACATTCACAGGACATGAAATAATGTGGAACATAGTCAGGAAATGACACAACCTGTACTCAGGACGTGTATATTGTGTGTGAAATCACATGCACAAACCACTGTGTCTGTGTGGGGTTGGGGGGGATTTTTGCCTTTATCATATTGGACAGTGCACAGACAAGTAAGTGGGGGAAGAGAGAAAGCGAGAGAAAGAACAAAATGTGACACAGGCCAGACTTGAACCTGCATCCCTGAGAGCACTTGGCTCTTGCTTTGAGGCAAATGCACTACACACTGTTCCATAGCTCTGACAAGATTGTTTATAGGATATTCATGCCCAAATGGCCACTTGTACATACTGACCACTAGGATTTCTTGAGTTGAAATCCAATTGCCACCTCTAACACAAAATCCCATTTGCTGCATCATATGCAGCCCATGAGAATAACTTCATCCTCCATCCTGATATAATCAGGGCATAAGAGGAGCTCCTTTCACAGGGAGATGAATAACAATAAAGGAGCAGAGAAGAGAAAAAAGGAAGGCTAGCGGGAATCTCATTGCTGTAATATGTGATTGGGTTGATGGAGCCTAATGATAATGACTGGAGACAGGTTGGGTTCATCCTTGCCATTCAGGCCCACAGCACAGCGATTAACAGTCAAACACATGCATGCTTAGCCAGATAATCTCAGAGCTGCCACTGAATGATAAATACACAATGGAGCACTGGCTAAGTGAGCGATGTTTAGAGTTGGTATTAAAATGCCCTAGACTCGAAGAACATGACCTTTGGTTGATTATGACAGTCATTGGCTACATTCGCACAGCAGGTGCTTGTCCTGATGCAGGGCTAAATATTGTTCTGCTCATACACAGTTCAGTTATGAAAGAGAGTGAGATGCACAGTGATGAACAGTATCCTGAAGCTGTTTAGAATGGTGATTTCAAACAGGGTGGCCTGTTCCACTTTAAGGAAATGTTACAAAATGTTACAATTATTTAAAACAAATTCTGACATATTTAAATGCTTCACCAAAAAAAAAAAACAATGCATTGAACTTCTCCTGAAGACATATTCCAGAAAATGAAAGGACATTTTTCATTTTTGAGTGGCGTTTCAATTTAAAGACTACAATCTTAAATTAATATGTAATATATTAACAATAATTAACAACAATTAGCTCTTGTTTCTGTTAAAAAAAACAAAAAGTCTGCTTGAAATCATAATTATACTTTAAATCTCAATAGCTTGTGAAGGGGGCTTTCAAATAAAAACTGGCAGTATATTTAGACGTGCGTTGTAGCTGAGCGCAGTTTCTGCATTTTGAAGAGCTGATTCAGATGCTTAGACTGCAGGGGTTGGGCATAGTTTGCTACTTTGTTGTAGTCAGCTGTGTTCTCTGCAACTGTACATTCTGTACACAGAGCTGGTGTAAGATAGTGAATTGCACCATGACAACTGCATTGAGAACAAATTTTGTGGCCCTGTTTGCACCATTTCTTGATTGTCATATTTTTTGGTGAATCAGATTCTAAATCAACATTGTGTGCAAATAAACAAAGCTATCAGTGGGTACAGTTCATTGTTATTGAATTCCATTCCAAATCCTTAAATATGCAATACAAGCTCTTGATATTTACTGTCATTATCTGTCACTATGGTTAAAGGGATTACTCAGTGTTGGGTTACAGAAGGGCCATTCCACTCACTTTTGCATGTACATTACAACACCTGTTAATGAATATAGATATTAGTCATAAACATTGACTGTGTGAACATTGCTGCTACAATGTCTGAGATGTAGGAAAACTCGATTGTTTTGATTTTTCTGTGTGATCTTAGTGCATGATCTGTTAAATTGCAATTAGTTTTAGTGTTATAGGTGATGTTATGTGTATAAGAGGACTCATCTCTCTCTTCCCTCTCTCTCTCTCTCTCTCTCTTTCTGTCTATTTTCTTCATATCCCTCTGTAGCAGCAGATGCTGAGGATCCGACTTCAGCAGGTGGGATATATCTAGATATGGTAATTGTTGTGCTGCCCTCATTTGGCACCTGTATCTCTCTTTGTTTCACTTTTCTTCTACTGTTGTCAGTTTTGTCATGTGTGACCTTCCCTCCATTAAAAGTATATTTCACAAGTCTATTTCAGAACCTGTTTTTTACCTGCTTCCTCACACCTTTTTAAGATCTTCCCAATAATGTCATGTCGCCCTACCTGTGTTATTGTGCGTTCCCAATGTTGTAGCATCTCAAATCCTGTCACAGCGAGAATCTTCTGCTTATGATTTATTGCCTGGTCTTTTTGCTGCTATTCTCATCACTTGCTTGCTGTTTTGGTCTGCCTTTATAGGATGTGATTGTGTGCAAACAAGCTGTACAGTGTACGCACACACACACACACACACAAATAAAAGACCCTACAAAAATCAGTGGAGTCTCAAAAGAGATCTCAACAATGTCACACACCATTGTCAGATTTTCAAAAATAATTGCAATTCAGCAATCTAAAATCAGACATTTCAATGTTAACTCTGTAAATATTTTTCCACAAATTTGTTCAAACTCAGAGTGATATGAGCTGTGCTATTTACCTCAATTTCAATATTCACACTTTATTGTTAGCATTTGTATTCTGTTTTTTTGTTTCTCCTTACTAAAGGATTTTTGTATAACACATAGCAGATAATGTTGATGTGAATGTTAATGTTGATCTATGAAACAAACTGAAACCTTTATAAGGTCTCTGTCCTATGAAAGAACTATAAAATGTGATAATATGTTCCTTTGGGTACGCACAAACACACACACATACTGTAAAATAAGGGGTATGCAAGTGTTTCTCCACCTCTTCTCAGCCTCCCTAGCTGCTTAGTAACATACCCATTGATCTCTCTCATTGTGCCTGTTCAGCATTCACTGTAAAGCCCACTGATGTCTCTGAGTGGGGCTGGATTGAAGAGCGCTCAGACTGCTCTCACTTCATGCTTCGTTGTTTTATCAGGTTCCAGGGTTTCAATAAAACACAGGAGATTTTCTCTCTTCACATTTCCATGTGATCAGGTGCTCTCTGTCACCACAGAGAGCTTGTAAATATAACATGTAACATATACATCAACATGTAGATATACATTGTCTACATTGTCATAAACATTTAAGTATATTTGTGTGTGTGTGTGTGTGTGTGTGTGTGTATATTGTTTTACTACCAATGTTTCAATTTCTTGTAACGTATGGGGTCCCCCACAGGGACGTACAGTCCTGTGGGGACTGTACGTCCCCACAGGACGTCACATTGACGTAACGTCGATGTGACTGAATGAAGGGTAACGTCTTGGTTACATATGTAACCCTTGTTCCCTGAAGGAGGGAACGGAGATGTTACGCCCCCTTGCTGCAAACCCGATTCACCGCTGATTGGCCGGGACACATCTCGGCTCCTCAGCACAATCTGAATGAAAGTGAGTTGCGGCCGGCTTTATACCCGCTTCCGGGTGGGCGTGCCTCGGCACACAAAACCTTTGCCCCAATGCTCATTGGCTCTGTCCTCTCGGGCCAATGTTCATTGGCGCGTTTTCTACTACTTGAAGGTGATAGGGCTCCCAAGCGAGCCCCATACGTCAGTACGTTGACGTAACGTTGAACGTGACTGACTGAAGGGAACGAGGGTTACATACGTAACCAAGACGTTCTTCAATCCAGTTAAGTTAGAACATAACAGTTAGACCTTAACAGAACCTCTGAGGTCTTCAGCAATGTGTTTAAACATTAAACCTAGAGTGCTGACCTGTTTGTGTGCATGAATGTGTGTGTGTATGTGTGCATGTATAAACATTGGAGTCATTGCTATAATATAGTGGTGTGGCAAATGCTTGAATTAGTACAGGACATATCTGCTGCAGTTTACTGCTTAAGATCCTCAGGCTGTTAGCTTAATAACATGTTGCATGTTTGTTTTAATTACATTGATTACCTGCATTATTTTATAAGTAATCATTTATTCCCACTCATATGCATTTATCCCTATTACAGCAGCCTTATCAAAAGCTATTTGCTTTTTATTATCTTGCCAAGTTGGAGAGCAAGAGGTAAATGGGAAACAGATTTATGTTTTGTGGCTTGGGCTCAGACTGATTGCCACCACATGTCTGTATTACCATATGAACTCTGACTGGCGTCACGCCAAATATTACAGATTGTACTGGCTCATCTTTGCCTTTCAAAACAAGGAAAAATAAAACATACACATTTTAAAGTACTCTAAGGCTGACCAATGTGCAATATCTAAATTTCATGTGTTTTACATGTTGTAAGTGTTAAGACAAAGATGTTTAATAGTGTTTCAAAACATCAGTGATAGACTTCAGTAGCAAAAATGCAGTTTGTGTTAGCAAGTTCAAAACACTTTCCTGAATCAGTTTTAAAATTTTAACAGAAACAAAGTTCAAAACTTAGATTGTGACTCTGAATTATTTGCCTCATTACTAAAAATGTTCTGTGAGGAATTTTTATACATAACTTTTTAGTGCAAGTGTATGTAAATGTTGCTGTTGTTTGTCATATTTATATCCATAAATGATTAAATGTAATTCTTTCTTATCTTCATAATACATACATATCTAGTTTGTCAAAAATTGCCAAAAGATATTTTGGAGTTTGGAGAGTTTAAGAGATTTTTCATTTTTTTTTATTTTTTCAGTTTTTTATCCAGCATTACACTGCACAATTCACTGTACTTTCATACTTGAGTAAAGTGCAGAGCTATGATTGGCTAAATGAAAGGTGACACCCAAAAAAATGGTAACACTTCAGAAGTTAAACCACAATCTGAATATCACCTCCTATTAGTTTAGCCTCATTGAATCAGAACCATTTTCTTTCATTTCTTAATAGCTTTACTTTGCTTTGCTCTTCTCAGTTTTCTTTTCAATTATGGATTTGATGTGTATATTTAATATTCATCTGTAGAACATTTATCATAGTACACTGGGCTCTTATTAGTGTAGTTGCTATGGAGGAGTGTGTTGCATGAATAATACACTTTTTTCCAGGGGAGTTTGAGTGATGGAGTGGGTAACTGCAGTGAACATTAGTATGCTATTATATAACTAAAGGTGGGCCTGAGTTCACTGGACAATATTATGACCCTCCATCAGGCATTGACATGCTAAAAGCCCTCCTTTTTAAATGCCCTGCCTTTGGCCTGAGTCCCCTTTTTGTAGTTCAGGAAACATTATTTCAATCTGCTGTGTTGTGCATTTAAACTTTGAAATAGAAAGGGATGGGTTCTGCTCTTATGCAGGTTCCGCTATAGCTGGTAATAGCTGGTTGCAAATTCATGGCAATAATTTTAAGGCATCACATAAAATGTGGCCTTTTAAAGGCTCAGCCTGAGCAGTTCAGGGTAAAGAAATGTTTCATAAGCAGGTTAACAGCATAGTATACATCTTATGCTGTAGCAGAAAAATGTTTTAGATCCTTGGTTGATACATCCTCTTCCTTATGTATGTGCATGGAAATATTTCTGCTTGGAAATAAACACATTGTCTGGCTTTGATCTTTAAAATTCTAATCTGGTAACATCTCATAAAGAGACTTTACTTGTTGCTTTGACTTTGGGGTCTCTGAGACCTCAAACAGAAGTGCTGTACCATTGTTTATGGAGGATGTTTATGTCGTGCTATTAAGATTTTGATTTACCAGTTTGGTTTATATTAAGTTCTAAAAAATGAGAAAAACTTCTTAGGTATTAAACTGACACTTTAATCTTAAGTATGTCTTTGAAGATATTGGAGTACTCTCTGGGTCTCTCAAGCCCCAAACTGAACATGAGGTTTAAATTAGTTGCGTGCTTGTATGAAAAGCTATAACAAACTTTTCTTAAAGAACTAAGAAACTCTTCTAGCAAAGATTTGACAGAATTTTTAGCATAGAAATGCTTTTTGCCCTTATCGGTCATTCATGAATTTAATGATTATACCCACAGTACTCTGCCAAAGAGTACAAAATAGGGCCTAGATCAGTTAACAGTCCTTTGGTCTGTCCAAAGCAAACTATTGCAGGACTCTTCATTTGGCCTTGTCTGTTTTTATCAGCCCTGCGTTCTTGGATGTGTGTGAGTTGACAAGAGAGAATCGTTGGGCTGTTGGCTCCTGCCAGAATGCTATCATGGTGACATTTTCATGGCATTTCCTGGCTTCCTCTCACACCCTCTCTCTATATCTGAAAGACTTTCCAAGGTGAGCTTGAACTTTCTTTGGCTCCCTTAAGAGATTTAGCCCCCTTGGCGGAGGCCCGGGCCGCCACCGCTTTATTTATTTTGCCTTGGTTTATGCTTTTCAACTTGTAGTTGCATGCATTCAGTTTCGTCAGCATGTCTTATCTATCTTGTCATAGAAGGACAAAAAGAGAGGTAGTCATACAGAAAGTGAGTGGTTTGCTCTGCCAGTCAGAGTTCTGTTTTGTTACTGGAAGAAGTGTATTGGGCATGAGACAGTGAACTGGTAGGAGGCTGATACTGCACTCCCTGAGAAGGATGAAGACAGAATTAGGCCACATAGGAGCTGTGTAAGCTCTTACCCTGCAAACACTGTGAGCTGAACATCTCTTTTAATGTGCCTGCATAGGCATTAAAAGACGAAGGTGTGTGTTTTTTTGTGGTACAATGATTCTCGATTAAGAACACTGTGCTTTAAATTAAAGAAAACTTACATTGCTTATTTACTGATGAGTATACTGACATTGCTTATCATTTACAAAGAAAAATTATATTTTCTTGCTGAAGGCAGGTAAAAAGTAGTGAATACATTGATTTTGTATCTTCCCCTAAGACGAAGATTAATATTCTTAATATGTCAGTTGTTTTTCCATACAGCAACATAATTAAATAGATTAAATTAAACACTGAGTTAAGACTGAATAAAGACCAAATGGAGACGTTTGATTAAAAATCTTCCTTCCCAGATGTTTCTCCTGAAAAAAGGCTATTGCTATGAAAGAACAACTGAGCCATACAATTTAACTTTGGGTTATCAATGTCTTTTACTCTGTGGGATGAATACCAGTTCATTTCTGGGCATAGTGGAAGGATAGGCATTCTGAAGTCCACAGCCACAGGATACACACAGGTCATGTGCACATGACCTCACTGATGCTCTGTGCTGCAGCTGTGGTTGGTCAGGCCTTACAGGAAGTCTGATTTAAACTCAGACTGCCCTCTTTCTCACCTCCCTGCCTCCCAAAGGCTCTGCTCAATCTGCTCATGATAACTCAGACAGCAGAGAGGCTGTCTGAGCACACCTCACCCCCAATCACCTTTACCCTGACCAGTCTTGTGGAGATCATTTGAGGGGACACTAATTAGAGCACCTATTTCTTCTGCATGCCAAGACACAATTATCTCGTGGGCTGTTTGTTATATATGATCCCCTATAGACAGTGTTGCTTGTAATTATCTTGGATGGATTGCTTCATTTAGTGACAGCACTGTTTACGTGGACTGTGAAGAAGTCAGTTACATAGGTAATACAATCAATAGCTAAAAAGTTTGCTGTAGGAAAACCCACTTGGGTTCAGATGTCAAGCTTTAATTATTATAATCCAACCAAGTGATCACCATATCTCTGTACAAATGTGTTATAATCTCCATACAATGCAACTGACATTACTTGCAATCTGCATAAATTAATACATTAGTGAGTATAATACCTTTGGGTTGCTGCTCTGTTTCTGGGTGATTTGTATAAACAAGCAACCAAAATGAATTGACTTCAGTGATTTAAGACAGGACCGTCCATCAAAGAGTGATTAATTGTTCAGGAAAAAGAGGACACTTTGCTGTGTTTAACAGCGCCAAGGTTTTACTATGCTGCACTGGAGCCGGGCTTCTCTGATAGATTGGCTTCCATTGTGACTTGTCAGAAAATCAGGATGCATGTGCCAGCCAACATCAATTACTTTCCTGCCACAAGCACGAGCCTCCCAACAACGGCTGACATTCTTGTTGATCCCCCTGACTTGTGCCACAGAAGGGAACAGCAAGGAGAAATAAAGCTTTGTTTCATTAGAGCACAATGGCTGGCAATTGTCTTTCAGGAGCATGGTGCAAATGTAACTCCTTTTTACTGTTTTTTGTTTATTTTTGTCTTCCTCCTGTTTTTCATTCTTCCATCTCTCTAGTGGTGGAGGGGGGTGTCACAAAGCTTTGTGCAGTTATAGATCGTAATGTCAGAAAGCAGGCATAGCTGTCACTCTCTCCTTCAGGATGCAGAGTGCTTGTAATGGAGTTCTGGCAAGGTTATTATACATGCAGTGTCCTTTTAATTAGCTACCAGTGTCATTGTAGCTGATAAGATGCAATGCTGACACACACAGATGTTGATATGGAGTGGAACATTTCTTCACCGGTGGTTTAGCTGGCTAATTTGTTATGTAAGAACTCCACTAATTGTTTTTCTGTGAAGCAAACAAAAATGCTCCAAACTGACATTTTTTAATGTATGGAGTATCTAAATGTGAGGCTTTTTTCTTAAAAGGCAAGGTTTTATTAAATGAAATGTGTCCTGTCGAGATTCTGTTCCTGCTACTGACATGAACACCTCAATTTGTGCAGCTTGTTGAGAACAGGTTAATAAAGGATTGAAGTTCTAATTTTTACTTGGTGGACAATAAAATAGATAAAAAATACTTGCATTATAGGAGAGACCCAAGTGAAATCTACATTGAGCAATGTACATTTTGGTGGTCTTTGCACTAAATATCACATTGATCATGCTATTTTTTTCTGTTATACATCTCTCTACTCCACCCATGCCCTCTTAAAGATCTCAGCACTGATATTTTAAAAGACTAAACTGATTGCCCTGCAATTTCATCAAGCAACTTTTGACAGCATGCAACCCAATGGAGGTGCTCTAATGTTTTAAACATCAGTGTGGCATTGATAGGCCATGAGTTATGGCCCTTTTGGGGGTTCTTATGATGTTGATTTGCTTGCAAATGCTGGATTTGTGAAGACTAAAAGATTAGAAGCCACTTCAGTACAAACTGTTTATAGCCTGAATGTTGTTTTGAAAGTGATAGCACCATTTTGATTGGTCTTTCATGGCTTTGCAAGATGTTCTTTTATTTTTTTAGATGTGACAGATTACAGTAGATGAAGTCAAAAGAGTGACATTCCATTTAGGGTAAAGGGAAAGGCAAACCATTATAAGCTAATAAACAAAAATTTAGCCACTTGTTTATTTAAAACCACATACATATTGTAATTCCTTTTCTGAGTGCTTACTGTATTTATTTACTGTATTTACACACAGAAAGTTTTTTTTTTCAGGAGCACATTTTCTGAACTATATTTGTATAAAAAATTCAGGCAGTGACAACTTTATTTATGTTATACCCTTGCAGCATTTTCAGAAAGTTGTTAAGGCAGAAATGTTGTGGACAGCTCATTTGAGGTGTGGTGTTACACAGAGGTACTTGTCTTGTTCGCAAATGTTGATGATGTCTTTGAGGCGTCTTGAGGTAACACAAACAGTACTGCCAAAGAGACAATACTGTTCAGAATCAGTAGCTTAAAGAAGATAAAACACAGCAATTCTTCAGCAGAAGTTTACTAATAATTACTAAACGTTAGTACCTGTCTTTTCCTTATGTAAAGATACAGCCACAACTCATGAGACACTAAACAAATAGCTGTGGTTATCGCTATTTTAGTGATGACTTCTGTATTCAGTTCACACACGGAACACTAAATTATGGGGATTCACTCCACATTTAGATGCAGTTGTCACTCACAAAACGTTGCACTTAAAATGTCATCAAACCGACATCCTGTCGAAGAACATTACTCCCATTTACAGCCTTGCCTTGACCTTCTCTCACACTCATCTATTAATTTCTGTTTTGTTCTTGCAGTTTGTCTGGGATTAACTCTCTAACTGATAGCAGCAAGTCAGTGAAATGCCAGTGCAGTTTCTCTCTCTCTCTCTCTCTTTGTTGACACAGTGCCAGGGGAGATAATACAGTGCCCATTATATAATTTAGCCCTCAAGGTGCCCTGTGGTGACCTCAGCAAGAGATGCTGAAACATACAGTACATTTATCTCTTTCTCTCTGTGGATGTCTGTCATTCCTTTATTTCTTTCTTTCTGTTCATTCTCACATTGCTTTGCCTTTGTCACTGCATCTGGTACTTGAACCACTATAAACGGAGATGTAATTGCTTACACTGCAGGCAATGTTATGAACTGCTGAGGTCTGTGTCTAACCCATCTGTTTGTCTAAATCATTACATAGGTTGGGAATGTGCTTCCATGCGAAAAAAACAAGAATCCCTTGCTTATTTGTGTCTATCTGTATTTCAGAACCCTGCCATCCAAACCCTTGTCACAATGGAGGCACATGTGAAATCAGTGAAACATACAGGGGTGACACATTCATTGGATATGTCTGCAAGTGCCCACCAGGCTTCAACGGAATCCATTGCCAACACAGTAAGTTCATACCACAAATTCAAATAAACTCTGTTTCAGTTTACACTTTGTATTAACAGCACTGTTTACAGGTGTAAAAAGGAGTTGCAAATCATTGGGCAAAATGAATTTAATTATATACAATTTAAAAGAAAACAAAGGTCAGATTACCAAATGTATTAAAGACTTTGCATATACATGCACAAAACTTCAGAGGTTCTATTTTTGAAATGCTTGACATCAGCATAGGAACAGTATCATCGACTGTTTCCTCAATAAAATCCAATCACAAGTCACAAGAGATACCTGTTTGAGATGCCTGTTAATATCAGGTGTAAAAAGCAATCTGGGAGAATACTGGAAGTGTAAACAAGGTGTCTATAAAGACAAAGAGCAGCATTTAATATATATGTTTACTAAACATATTTGCATTACTAAAATGACTCAAAGCTATTTGAAAGCAGCAATGAAAATGTATTGTCCCAGCTTATTTTGGTATGTCCTATACCAAATGTATGCATGTGATTTCAAACATTTTAAAAGATTTTTAAATCTTTAAGAATTTAACTTAATTAGGAATGCAGAACAAAACATGGATGTGACATTTTCATTGGTAGGTTCATATTAAAATAGCTTCATGTTGGTCAAACCTGTTTTTCTTCACTAGATTTATGACACAAGCCTAACAGAAGCATAATCTATGTATGTATTTATATAGGGTCAATACATTTAGCTGATTGTGATTACCACAAGCACAGACAGATGTTTATGCATAATTTATTTTCATTTGTTTTTATTTTCTTCCTTGTGTGGAAAATATGGTCAAAAGCAGCCTGATCTTTTGCCACTCCAACAGAACAATGAACAGGCATAAAAATCAACATTTGCTCTTGCATATTAAATGTGTGTTAGATTATGTGGGGATACAAGCTAAAGGATAAACCAAAAATGAAAAGGGATTTGAAAATAAGCTCCTTAACTGTTTGTTCTGCTACAGACACTCAAGGTTTATATATGTGTATATGCATATTTTATTATTAATCTTTTAACAAATCTTTTATAATTTCCATAGAATTGATAAGTGGTGCTTTACCTACTGGGTTTGAAATTATGCCAGTGCACAACTGGTTGATGTTAGGTCAGAGCTGGTACAGGGTGTGGCAGAAGCTGTTGAACATTGGGCTGGGTATCCTAATATGGGTTTTGGTAAATTTTAAAGTATGGTTATATTACTGATGTCATCGTGTGAGCGTGTCCTGAGAAGAGCTAATTCAGTGTACAATATCTAAAAACTTGACTATTGACAGTTTTATGTAATGATTTATTGTTTGCAATTTTAAATGTGTTAAATGGCAATGTTGCAAAGCTTAATAAGACATACAAAAGGCCCATCTTTTACTGGCTTAAGCTGAATGGCCAGCCTCACTGCCAAAATGAGAAAACAAAGTGAGAGTGCTTTTATGCCCATTAAGGCCAATGGTCAAAGTGCATTTACATTCCACATGCAATTAATTTACTGCTTCTTCAGATTCATAAGTATGAATGTGTAAAATCTGACATTCCATCTGTCACATTAAAATGATAAGAAGGTCAAAAGAAGTGCTAACTGCATGCTGTTTACAACAGTGATTGTCGATTACAACATTGCCATCATAAGAAATAATAGCTATTCACTGTCTGCTCAGTAATAGCTGAATAAATGGCATCCATTATCATATAACATTTTTGTTGTACATGTGCTTTTTGAGGACATTTTTGTCTGAGGTTGGATGTATTAGGCAAAATGTGTTTTACAGATGCTGTAGAAATACTGATTAGATTTAGTAAAATTAACTTGCTTGTAAAACAAAGATACATTTTCTGTACTTTTTTGTGCCTAATATTAATTCTACTTTGGTGATGCAAGGATATTGTAAACGCCAAGATAACCAACTTTCTCATTTGAGTTTCCTCAAAGAAGGTGGGGTTTACAGGGGTTTACCCGTGAGTAAATTCCAGAGCTACACTTCAGGGTTATGAAGTGCAATAAGTATCTAAACTACACATTTAATATTTGACAGATGTGGTACAATAGAAATGACTGGCCTAAATAATCATGGATGTAAACTGTTTCACAAGTTAGAATTATAATTTACGTGATTAATGTAGTCTAATGTAATTCATAACTGTCAATGAGGCAAGACATTAACAAATCTGTTTATATCAAATTAAACATAAGATTAATAATGAGTGTGCACATATTGTGAATGAATTTTATAAACCTATTTACAGCTTACCTGGTAGCCTTCAGTAATTCATTTGTCTAAGAAAATGATTCATACAACATATAAATATCAGTTGATATCAGTACCTATGTTTACTTTCTGACACAGACTACAATGAAAAGACTATCAATTACAGCTATGCTTTATTTAGGGATGAAATACAAGGCAAGATAATGAAAGAAAGAAAAACAGAGATGTGAGAGAAGGAGCAGGTAGGCCTACTGCCCACTGTGCCTAGAATAGGATTAGCATTATTACAATGTATTCCTCAATTTAACAACAACACAATCACCTAGCACTGTAATATTTTACAGTAATTAGTTCTGGTCTTGGAACCTGTTTGAACGAGAAACATTCCAAGAATGCTGATTTTTAGCATTTCACAAATAGAAATAGGCGTTAAACACTTAAAAATGCACATATGTAGGTCAGGAAAATCAAAATGGTGGACGTGCCCTTGATCCCTATAGCAAGCTCCATTTTGGAAAAACTCTGTATTTATAAAACCCTGCGTACAGCTCTGATTATTTATATAGTCACTCAGTGTTCTGCATATGAACTGACATATACTGACTTTAAATTTATAGAATGCAGTAACATATGCAACAAGGGTTTCATCAGCTCCTGACAAACTGAGTTTAGATAATAACTCGGTAAGACTCTTACGTAGGTCGGTAAAAGTCAGATTTACTTCATTTTAAATGGCTTTCTCAAGGATTTTAAAACCCATTTGTCAAAGAATGGCAAAAACTTACTTGACCAAACATGGCTGTTTGGTATTTTGGTTGAATTGATGGACTCTAACACCCTGTCTACAATAGACATGAGTGCCGCATTACATCACTTTAAAAGGAGAGTGCTCACATAATAATACAACTGTTTATACTGAAAGTATATATCGTGTTGTTTCACGATGGACTTTCAGTGTTTCGTGATGGACTTTAATTTGACTGTTGCCTGTTCTATTATTAATGTACTACAGAGCTATGGCAGCCAAATTATTTCACTGGTTCATGTAGAATAAAATGATTTTACTTACAAATGTCATATGTATGTTAAATCTTTTGTCTTAAGGACAGCTATTAAGTTTATTTTTACTTTTCCTTTAGTTTGTAATATACTTGTTTGTGCATGTTAATAAACTGAAAACTTTCTGTTTAACAGAAAATACTTTTACTGAACTATCTGAAATGCCAATTTTTGGTGTTATCATTATTTACATGACTTGGTTACATCACTGTGTTACTCATTTGCATAAGGCCAGCCTAGCGGATAGTTTGGCTTGCCCTGTCCTGCTAGAGCAGTGAAGATGCTGTGGGCCAACCAACCAACCAGAGGAGACTGGGTGTTTCCAGCACATGATATTATCCAATTCTTTAAAATACATTAAAGTAAATGGCTAATAAACAGGGAGAGGAATAGCTTAAATTTAGTTACCTACACAGTGTGTTTAACATGAATAAAACAACATCACATTATGTCTGAAAGGTTGTTTTTGCCTCTGTTGAAGATGTTATTGTGTCTATAACAAGTGTATATCAAGTAACAATTTTACAGCAGTTAATTTTCTTTGAAGTAAAGTTAGATACATAACTACTCACCAATTTTACTGTTGCTAACTTGGAGCTTATATAATAAACAGTAATAAACAACAAACAAATTATTATTTTGGACACTATTTTCCCTACAAGGAGACAGTATATTTAACAAAGTCTCACAAAATGCTTTGAAATGAGTCTTTTGTGATTACCTTCAGAAAAGGTCTAAAGTTCTGACTAAAGCTGAGTTCTGTCAGTACATTTGATAACTCTCAAAAAATGAAGGTCTGTAATGGGTTCTACTCATTGGAATTGACTGATACAAATACAGTATCTAAAGACATTAGGTAACAAAAATGTAGTGTCTGGGTAATTCTTGCTATTAAATGATAAAAGGAACATGATAATAGCACCCTAAGAATGACAGTTTAGCAGGCTTTGTTGCAGCCACGTGCGTGCTTTGTAATTGCTGACAAGCTTAATAGGACTGATAAAATTGAGTTAGTGGGATTTTATCAGCAAGAATAAACCCTGTGCTGAATGCTTGTCCTTTGTTACAAATGTAAATGACTTCGGAATCAGTGTGGAAATGGGAAAAGCACTGTCAGGGAAGCATGAAACATGAAAGGAAATCTATATTACCCAGGTTAATTGACAAAGACACACCACAGAACAGCTGCAAAACGTGTTATTCCTAAAATACAGTACATTTTGGCAATGTCTTCTGATGTAGTGGTTGCTTTGCTTTGTTCTCAGTATTGACTAATTAATTGCATTTGGTATGATTTTCACAAATAGCTTAAATGTAGCTGCAAGCAGCAATTTGTGCATTCTCGTGGGTATAGGAAGCAGTTGTAAAGAAGCAAATAAAACAACTTAGTGACTTCTGCGTTCATAATTAAAAAAAAATCTAGTTTCCAGGTTTTGCCCTAATGTTTTGGAAAGTTAGAAAGCTTAACATTGACAGCTGTCACAGATTTTTTACTCATTGCTCCAAGCAGGACAAATTGCTAGGTTTGACATATACTGCATTTGTTTTGATAAGCCATACTTTCGACACTGCGACAAATACTAGTATTGTATCCATGAACGTTAAAAACAACAAAACAACTCTCTTTTTTTGCAGAACATGTCATCTTTTCAGGTATTCTTCTTTGAGATTGTGCAGAAGAATGTTAAACAATGCAAACAAGTTATCACAGTCAATTTGTTAAAGAAAGAGGCTTTTGTTGAAAAGATATCCCACATTTACCATTTACATTTAAATTCCTTTTAAATATCACACCTTTCCCTGTAATCTATCTGAGCATGCTTTGCTCCAGATGCATTCTAGTTAAAGTGACATATTTGTCAATATATGGTAACCCAGGCATTATCTTTAGCACAGCTTTTTAGTACAACCTTACTGTTTAGAGCAGGCAGGGCCAGTATTACTACAAAACAAAGGTAATAAAGTCTGTTTTCATAGACATTATTGTGGATTGGAATGTTGAGCTGATTTAATTGCTTGTGAATGGTACCTATGGTACTATACTATGGATGTTTTGAGGCTATTGTTGGATGGCCATTACTATTACTACTATTATTATATATTTACTGTAATTTACAGCTGTCCAGAATTATCAGTTTCCTTTAACTATGGAGAATGCCTTTAATGTGACCGGTGTCTGAACCTCATGTCTAATCATGCCAATCTAACTGGCCCACAGCAGTGCTTGATACTCATTAGCACCTGTGAGTATGCCCTACCTCCTGATCTGCACGCGTCATGGAAGACGCCATACTCTGCTCTCTTCTTTACAGGTTTTTGGGTGAATTATGTGAATGCAGTTGGAGTGAGTGAGAATGGGAATTTGGAGATTCCTCCCATTGATGAGACATTTGCAGGCTTTCTTTCATTGGGCAGGACATCATCCCTGCAGACTCCCACCTTGCGAGCTGGGTCGCTCCGGGCCACATTGCAGCTCAATGGCAGGACATATGTGTAAGGGGATCAGGCTGTGTTGCAGGCGTACCAAGCCAATCTGTTGAAGGACCTAGATCAGGGGGATGGGCTTTCTCCTGATATGGTGGCTGAGCTGCACTACTCCACAGATTTAGCTCTCAGGGCCAACCAACAAACAGCTACTACCATATGTCACTCAATGGCGGCAGTGGTGGCCACAGAGAGGCATCTGTGGATTTCTCCTTGATTTGCCAGTCTCACCTTCTGAGTTTTTCAAACATCTGTACAGATGGTGATTGAGGAGTTTAAAGCGGTGAGGGCGCAGTCTCGAGCCTTTTAGAAATACATCCCACCTAGGTCTAGGTCCCAGTATAAGCTGTATAAAGAACAGCTGTGCTAAGGAGTCTTAGCTTATAGCGGGCAACCTCCCCTCGGCTAAGTGGTTTGTTGTGTTGAGCCTCAGTCTCACTCCAAGTGAGAGCTGTGACACTCCCTATTAGAGCTTTTCTCATGGCAGGCCTGTGGAAAAAGTTGGTTATATGCTGTCACAACTGAGAGTCCCACCTCAAACCCCTCTAGTACAGGCTGTCCCAGGTCCATGCATATCAGGGAAAGAGCATGTTTTTGGTTTAAACTCCCCTAGTGGATTGCTTTGGTGTCTGTTTACAATGAGCTATGTGTTCCTGTAGCTCAACTGGTAGAGCATTGCATTAGCTGCACAAAAGGTTGTGGGTTTGATAAAATGCATAGCTCGAATGCACATTAATCACTTTGGATTAAAACATCTACCAAATGCATAAATGTAACCATTATTGGAGTTTCCTGGATCTTCATGAGATCAAAAGTGAACCTTTCTCTGATTTATTTACTCCTTTACGCTACAGGATCCCCCGCTCCCCTACAGCTCCACTAAGGGCCAGTAGATTCAATCGACTGTGGTTAGCTGGCTGTTAGCTTCCCTTGGATTTACATTCATTTTGCAGACCTCTCATCCAACTTTTTTGCACTGTAACATTGTAACATTTTGCATTAAGAACCAACAAGCCTAGTCTTACAAAGCTACATTTACAAGTAGTAATTAGTTCTATTGCAAGGGACAGGATAAACAGTGGAAGAAGACAATTAAAAAACAGCATGGAACAAGGTTAAGCATTGGAGTATTTCAAATTATTACAGATTAGGGGACGGATATCTGTAGGAGTGAGTTGAGGTAGGTGATGTACCAATGACTGAGGGATGTAAGGTGGGCTGTCTTTGGTTGATTGAAGACCAGATGTGTTGCAACAATTTTGGATCATTTGCAGGGGTTTGGTTGCATTGGCTGGCCCTAGGGCACGTGTGAGGTACTTCCTTCACTATACTAGTTCTTACTACCTCTTCTTGGCACTACTGGTCAGCTGATGTACAGATAGAGAAGCACCCTTTGTAAAAAAAAATGTCCTCCACTCCCCCTAAGACCCTCAGGAAGGAAAATGAGAACATTGGTTCCAGATGGCTGTGGCCAAAAATTTTCAAGCTCCACTTAAATGTTTTTGTTCTTCTGGGCTGTGTGCAGAGTAGCACCCTTATTTTGCTACAGTGGGTCCTTTGCACTCCCTAGAGCAGGACACAGGTAGGGTAATACTCCACTCTCCCTAGAACTCTAACCTTGTGCTCCAAATGTGCTCAGTGACACATTTGGATGGTGTGTTGACACAAGCCTTGGAGACCTGTGTTTGAAACCCATACTTTTTAGCAGGGCTGTGCATTTAGGTGACAGTGAAGGTGTGTACTAAGTGGCACTTTCACTATTTAAGGTCCTCATCTCTCTTTAGAGCTTGGTCAAAGAACGACAGTTGAGGGGCTACATCTATCTGCCTATTAGCTCCTCTCGAATGTCAGTTCTTGTGGTTCTTGTGGTCTTGTGTCTGGCATTCTCACTATAGAGGAATCCCTGCTACCTTGGTGGCATGTGTCATTGGTGTATTGACACTCACCTGGGATACTGATGTTTGAGGTCCACATCAAGTTCCTCCCTGTATGTCTACTGTGAGCTTTTGTAATTGGGCCTTGCATTTAGGCGGTGGGCTCAGAGAGTTCCTTCACCAGCACTGCACAAGTTGGGTGTTATTGCATTCTGCCAATGGTGATTGTGCTTCACCATGGACCATGTGGCAGCTGCTCCCCTCAGTCTTGTTGCCATGCCTCAAGGGCACCTGTCTACATCTTCAGACAAAGAAGTTGATGACACACTCTGCAGATGCCCTAATATACTCACAGGTGCACCTAATGCGCATCAAGCACTGCTGCGGGACAATTATATTGGCATGATTAGACATGAGATTCAGACACCGGTCACACCGAAGGTGCTCCACAAATCAGACGCATGGTCTTGGGTTAGTCTGAACTCATATGCATAGAGATTTAGCTTATTCCTCAAGTGTGAATTTTGTGACTTTGAAACTTTAATATTGTGCACGTCCTTGTCCGATTCCCTGAACCTTTGGAATGATGAAGCCCAAAATCAGTTAGCTCTATTACCATCATCATTATTAATAGTGAATTCCAGCTTGGCTTCCTATCTCTGCTGTGTTGTCATTACTGGAATGATAGGTTGCCATTCTCCCACTGTGTCAATGGACAGATTGGCAGGCCAACCGGGGATGGAGAGAGAATAGCCAGTTATTATAATGGTATGTCACGACAAGCTATTGGCAGGCAGAGACGCATGTGGATATTGTCAGGCTGGAAAAGGATAAGGAGAGGAATTAGAGTGTATTTGATATTATCATTGTGTTGGTTATGTTGGCAACAAGCCTCAAATCATGTCCTGGATCATAATAACTATAGGTCTTAAATTGATTTGCAACATACTTTATTGTTCATATAGTTATTTAAAGTTTTCACAGATAAGAATTTATAATGTGGAGAGGAACTTTAACAATGCCCTTCAAAAAAAGGATAGCATACATTTATAGTAAAATAAAAACACAATAAATACATAAGTAAAATACATAAGTAAATAAATGCCATGCCCTTAGATGAGACACAGAATATGAATTATTATGTTTTTTAATTTTTCTAAGTTAAAACATTTAACTTTGCGTGTCACCTTTATTAGTGACCACATTTAAATTTAATCACAGGAACATTATTGATTAATTTTAAATAATATGTCACTATGTAATTCATCATAAAAATGTTTGCCCATAATGCAGTAATAGGACACTTTGACAGAATTTTAAGAATGTCAAATAAATCCACTATCTAAAATCTACTTTGTACAAACCTAGCAGTCCTTCTGACCTTCACTGATTAGACAGCCAACATTACAGTGGGGATGATAAACAAAAACAGACTGATAAACATCACACAGACTAATGCTTGTATTTATTATTTATTACCGTCAGTGTAAAAGCACTCAATCCTCTGTTCTACATTATGTACAATGCTATTAAGATTCCTTTGTTCTGTTTCTGTCTAGGGTATTAATCATAAATCAGAACAGATTTAACATGCTGTATTTTTAGTTTTGTTTCTTAATGATGAAGGATTGTGTTTGCAAAAGATTCAACAAATTCAATATAGGCCAAGTCTGTGTGATATATAAACTGGTCTAACCACAGGCATTGCAAATAGTGGTGTTGACAGATAAAAAAGAACAAGGCATAAAAGAAAGGGAAAATAAAGCAAGGTTAAAAAGCTGTTTCACTTAGGGGCATCTTGAGTAGGCTGGACCATGCTTTGGCTTCAACTCAAAGGATGCGAGGATTTTTATATCTGAGCCAGGAGTCTTTTGGCTGATTTAATTTGTAGTTTGATCAATAAGCAATTTTTGGCTTCTTTCAAAATATTCCAGCTGTTACAGTGATTGATTTGGATTCAGAGAACATGTGCAAGGTTTTTTGGGCCTGACCTGTATTTGATTAAATATTGACAGGTGCTTGTGTGGTTTGTGTGTTAAGACAGGTTCAAAAGAAATGTGGCAGTATGTCTGTAGAGACTAGTATGGATAAGGGAGTAGTGCAGTATATTATTTTATTTTACAGTTTACAGGTGAGTTTTAGTGTGATAAAAGCATTACAAGATCTACACAAATACAAAGAATACAAACGTCTGGAAATATGCTGTGTTATTCCAATTCACGTCTATATTAATCAGGTATGAGGGTCCAAAATTTTTCCATACCTTTCCCCTGCATATGTTTCAAGCAGTCTCTGTCACTCACATCACCATATTCAAAATGAGCAAGTCAGTGTTTTGTAAAATTGCATCTCCCATTATTTTTTTCCTTTGGTGGCCTAAAGTGAGTAATAATACACATATGTGTCACTATGTTACTTCAGAAGATAACAAAACTTTTCAGAACTCCTTAGCCATCCCAGATAAACATATGACTTATTTCTTTACTAGACTAGATGTTTTGGTAAATCTTAATTGTGAAATGTCATTTATATCAGCTAGGGTAAGATTATCCTCCTTAGAATTTAACTTAAACCTTATTATTATTTATTTAAGTCCATAAATAAAGGTATTTGTTAAAAAAAAAACACATTTTCCTTTTTTTAATTTTTACTATTTTTAATTTTTGCATTTGTTCCTTAGCAAGTGTTAATTTTGGACCTTTGGTGTATGAAATACCACCCCGACAGCAAAGCACTCCTCCAATTGCTCACATTTATATAACACTGACATTATATTTATACTGTGCCAAATACATTGTTGTTGATTTGCTGAAGCACAGCTCCATAAATGTGATAGAGAGGAAATGTTTACCTGCATTCACATTTTGATTCTGATTCTGACTGAGAGCAGAAAGAGTCACCCTGTTGCCAGAGAGTGCAGTGGAGATATGCAGGCAGTGTCGGTAAGAGTTTGTCCTCACACAGCACTCAGCTCTCAGTCTTCACCTCATCATCCCCTCAGAGCCCAGCACAAACTGCTCCCTCTGCTCTGCTAATAAATAGGATCATGGCTTCAGGCACCACTCTGAGGGACAGAGTGTGAGAGGGAAAAGGGGAGATGTGTGTGTGTTTGTGTCTGTCTGTCACTGTATGTACTTTTCTGTGGCAGTTTGGAAAACCCAAAGGTTTCCATTCTTTACTCTGACTCACCATAACATGAAGTGTCTAAGTTTTTTCGAAAGCAAAAGACTTGTCCTGTGTTAACTTAATATGCAGAAACAACTCTACATGAAAGTAAGCCAACTCAGGTCAATTGTGCCGGAAATGTGTAAACACAGAAGCTTTGTGGCACTCATTAAAACACTTCTGCAGCCAACACTTTTGACTTAGTCACCTGAGCCATAACGGTCATGTAACTAATCACTCTAGAGTCACAGAAAAACAATGTCATAATGTCATAACAAAGTCCCAAACCCTCTGCAAGTGATTATCCTGAGCTGTATATATGTATATGTGTATGTGTATGTAATTAATTTATTTCTCCTAAATTCCAATTTTATTCCACCTTCTAATCAAACCAGTAGGCAGTAGAACCTTTAATTAAAAGCAGCACGTGCTTTTAATTAGAGGTTAGCCTCACATTAGTCATTGTGCCTGAGGTGTGTTTTGGATTAAAATTTTTTTATTTTATTTTTTTTTGGCAAGGGTAACTTTGCATTAATTGGAATATTAATAACAGCATTTTAAACTAGTTGGAATTATGGTCATTAAGTCATTGTCATGAGTTAAATTTGTTTAGCATACTTCTTATTTCTGTGGTCCTTTATGTCCTTTTACAAACTTGATTTTGTTTTTGGGGTGTACTAGAATAGTTTTTCATGCTTAATTGTTTAAAAAACATATCAGTTACATATGTAACCCTGGTTCACTGAGAAGGGGAACGAGACACTGCATCTGGTTTGATGTTATAGGAAACGCCTTTGGTGTGAACAGTGTCTGAATCTCATGTCTAATCACAACAATTTAATTGGCCCACAGCATGGGCAAACCTCGCTTCTTGCTAGAGCATGCATACCCCAGAAATAGTAACAGTAATAGCAACAGTGTCTTTTGCCTTCAAACCCAGTTCAGATATTGAAAGAAGTGGATCGACCAGAAGCGCATTTGCAAACACGACTTGAACAGGACATTTTACAAATAATGTTTGTTTTTATTTGTATTTATATCTCTCACCTTGGGGATATGTCTCCCAATAGAGGCTCCATTGACAGGTTTGTGGCTAGCAGACACAGCGACCACATAAACCTTAAGGGTAGCTGGGGCCAACCCTGCAGAGAGGCACTCTTGGAGAAACACCAGCACTGAACCAACGGGACAGTGAACCAGGTCAACATGGTGTTGGCCACACCATGACACAAAGAGCTGCCAGACGCAGCTTTGGCCACGTCTGTACCATGACATCCAGCCCCAAAAGAGTTGGATTAATGAGGCTGAACCAAAGGGACAGTGGGTCGACTCCTCTGAGGTGAACAGATCCACTTCTGCTCAGCCATATCTCTGCCAAATGGACTTCACCACTCGTGGATGGAGCCTCCATTCCCCAGGCCTCAGCCCCTGCCTCAGCAAAATATTTGCGCCCAGATTTGCATGCCCTGGGATGTACATCACTCTGACGGACAGCAGCCTGGTTTCTGCCTAAAGAAGGATCTGCTGCACCAACCTGAACAGGGGGCATGAATACAGACCTCCCTGGTGATGTACGAGAACACAGTGGTGTTGTATGTATGGACTAAGATGTGTTGGCCCTTGAGGTGTGGGAGGAAGTGCTTCAGAGCCAGAAACACTGTCCTCATTTCCAGGCAGTTTATGTGCCAGGCCCCTTCCACCAACTACGGACTGGGCGGCCATCGAGAACCGCATCCCATCCTGCGAGGAAAGTGTACGTTGTAGGAATCCTGCGATGGCATAACGCTACTAGAGTGGGACTCAAGGTGTGAAACTGGGGTCTGAGCCACATAGAAAGGGTACAAATCCCTCGGTGTATAATCCTTACCATCCTTAGCAGGTGGATTTTGGAATGAAACCCATTTTTCCTTAGCCAGAACTTAAAAGGTCTTATGTGCAGCAGGCCCAGCGGAATTACATTGGTCACTGCTGCCATGAGTTGTAACAGCCTCTGAACCTAGAGGACTGTCAGGTACTAGAGGACTGTCAGGTACCGGCCTAGCCGAACGCTGCCCACAGCAATATTTATATATATATATACAGGATCGATTTCACACGTACAGGAGACAATTGTGCCTGCATCATAGTGGAGTCCCAAATTACCCCTAGAAAAGTAGTTTTCTGGGCATGAGAAAGCATACTCTTTTTGGGGTTGAGTCTCAGCCCTCATATGAGCTAATACGACATCTCGATGCCATGCAGCTAACCCTTGGGAGCTGGCCATGACTAGTCTATGTAATTTAGTACATGGATGCCCTGGAGTCTCAAAGGAGCCAGGGCTGTATCCACACACTTTGTGAAGGTGCATGGCGATAGGGCTAGGCTAAAAGGAAGCACTCGATATTGGTATGCTTTGCCACTGAAAGCCAACCTAAGAAACATCCTGTGTTCTGGCAAATCTCAACGTGAAAGTATGCATCCTTCAGATCTATCATGACAAACCAGTCTTTGGGCTGAATTTGACACAAAATCTGCGTGAGCATCAACATCATGAATCTGCATCTCCGCATCTCAGAGAGCGATTGCAAAATGTTAGTCAGAGACCTGACTAACATGCAGGCAAATGGGCTTCCTGAAAACAAGAAGCTGATTATGTATTTTGCAGGTGCCTTTTAAAGGCTTTGTGGCCTACATCACATAACTTTGACCTGCCTATAAATAGACCTGATTTTACACGTTCAGACGTGGGCGTGCCTGAAGTGTGTTACCTATACCAGGCGTCAAGCCTGATGCAGTGTCGAGTTCCCTTGAAAGGGAACTACAAATGACAAAAGGTCTTACATTTAAAAAGAAAAGAATTTTAGTCCCAACCCACGACCATGGTAGTCATGAAAATACAAGATATACATTATTAGATTACATTAGACTACATTTTTTGACTGTGCAGTATGTGAAAGTGCAGGAGAGTGCAAGAACCAAAATAACTTCTTCACAGACAGTTGGATTGGCTATGCATGATTGGCTATGATTTGTGATTGTGTTGTATCATGCCCCATTTTTACATTTATCATAGACTTGAATCATAGGCTGAAATCTTTTCATGTCATGACTGGTTAAGACATAGTGTAATGCTTGCTTTATTTTTTGCTAACAAAAAAATAAATTAATTCCTCATTGTGACAATTCTCATAGTCTGGGTGGCCTTACCACTATTTAAATGGTTTGGTACTATGTAAAACCAGCTCATCCAGAGTTTCATATTACAATTCCATTCTTTTACACAGCCCACACACAATCTCCCCCACACAGACACAAACACACATGGCCCACACACCAGCTAAAAACATCATAACCTTCCAACACAGTGGAAAAAAACCCTTGACAACAGAAAAAAATTATTTGGAGACAATGCATACCAAACCACGCCTAGCAGCTAGTTATATTCTTTGGCTTATCTACTGTGATTATGCTGTCTGGAATTTTTACGACTTTATATTTCCTGGAAGCTTTGTATTGAATTTAGCTATGCATGTGAGAATTTAGCTATGTATGAGATCTGTAAAAAGGGCATCATATTGTCTTAAAAACGTTATCTTAAAGCATCAGGTTTAATTAAAAGTAGAATAGCTCAGTATTAACATCTCATACACATCTTTAAAGGATTGTTTTGCAATTTTAATTATAAACCTCATGAACACATATGAAATGGAACATGTTTAACAGACAACAATACAGATGCACTCAAAAAAATAAATAAATTAAATAAATAATGCATGTACCACATAAAAATGCACACAAGGAATTGTTTGGGTGACACGTGCTACAAATGCCATAGAGTTTTATATCTGGGTCATTCTGTGTCAAATCAACCAGATTTTGGAAATTTTCCAGGCTCAATTTTTTTTGGGATTTTTACAGCAGCAAGACCAACATAAATAGTGATGAAAGCCAAAATATTAAATGCCATTAATGAATAGTTACTGAGTAGTCCACTGGTTTGTAGGGAGGGGTCAAAATGACAGTGTGCATCTGAAATTAGAAGCCATATTAGAGGGGTTGAAATGCCAGCATCACTATTTTATTTTTACACAGAAATCTCAGAGATCTTTACACAGTAGATCCATTAAAATCTGTTGACTTTAGCAATCCTTGTTGTAATATTTGCCAATGGTGACAAAATTGTTTTTTTGTGTGTGTAAAAAGAACGTTTTGTGTTCTTTTTACACATTTTAAATTGCTATAACGTTTCTTTTGGGTGCTACGTTTTAAGGCCCTATATGGTATAGTCCCAGAGATATAGGAATTTAAATGTGCCTCTATGAGTAAACTGTTAGATTGTACACCTTTTCATCTTTCAAAAACCAGATCACTTTGCAAAGATCTGTTACTTCATTTCTTTTAAAGATGTTTTCTACCAAAGTTTTCTATCAAAACAACGTTATTGAACCTAATATTTTCAGTGTCTTGGAGTTGCTATTAAATATTAAGTTGAGGCACATTAACTTGCTCTTAATAGTTTTATCATAAGATTCTATTTTTATGAGTTTCATTTTTTATAAAATTTCAATAAAGCAGTCCTTAAGCTATGTTTCATGTACATGTATACAATTTTGTAGACTCGTGACATTCCAGCTGCTACAAAAAATGTCACTTACAGCAATATTGTAAACCCAAGAGGAAATCAGCAATTTTATCAGCATTTTTTTTTTTGCAGTTTCTGCCATTTTCAGGCATTGCACAACATCTAGAGATTTCATTACATTAACATCATATTAATGATCAGCCTAATACAGTGCCCTATACATAAAAACTGATAAAGATGTTTTGCAATAAAAAAGGAAGAGCCTGAGAGGTTAGGGATGCTCAAACTTCACACCAGCATCCCCAACAAGCACCAGGATATGAGGGATGATAAATGCTGCTTGCAGCTTAGGGCATGTGTACTTGATAAACCAAGATTTACCTCACCTAGATTGTTTATTGTTATTAGTTCTTCCCCTTATTTCAAAATGTGAAGCTTAGCCAGGCATACTAGATCAAGCAGTATTCATTTCAATGGGTTATATACAATAATACCCCTGAAATGTTAAAATATATTTTCAACACAATTATTTCCAAATTATTCAATTGGTCAGGACATCAGTCACATTCATCAGTCACAAACAACTGTTTTTATGTGAATAACTAAAGGTACATTTCTGGCTTCAGCATTATTCCTCTTTAAAAGAAATGAAGTACCAGATTTTTGCAAAGTGAACCACATTTGGTTTTTGATGACTGAAAATGTGTACAATTTAACAGTTTAATCATAGGACCACATTTAGATCCCTATATCTCTGGAACTGAATGATAAAGGGCCATAAAAATGTAACTCCCAAATGAAATTTTTTTTAACAGAATTTTAAAAGGACATAATATATCTCTAAAAGGTCTTGAGGTACATGCATGTAAAGTTTGTGGAGTCCTTAAGGATCTTTTCGGCCCTGGTTATGTATCACCTGGTGTGGATGTCATGCAGAGAGCGGAGAACAGTCTCAGATACATACTCAGATAAGTGCACCACTCTCTGCAGGGCTTTGCATTTTAGGTTTAAAGTATATAATATATAAAATAGATTCCAATCAGTTACCATCAGTACTGATATCTGTGATCATTTAAAAATGATAGTGAATATTTTTGTATAGTAAACACTTGGCATCTACTTTGTAAATAATTGTTTTTGGCCTAATGTATAAAGCTTTCTGTACTTTTCTGGCCATTTGTTTACAACCTAAAATTAAGGCAGTTTAGGAACTGTAAACATTTTAGTGTAGATGCAATTTTCATGGTTTGCTTTCAAATATGGGGTCAGGGGTGGGACGTCTGAACAGGTTAGGGAGAACACTTGCTTATAGATGACCTTAAATTTTAATAAAATGTTTCTGTATGAATGATTCCCACATAATTAACTGTACACCATAACATGTAAATATAACGAGAGGCTTGCTAATTAATGTTTTTGTTTTTGATTGGACAAGGTATAGCTTGCAGCTAACACTTTTAATATGGTTGCCGTGAATGATCAGTAATACTTTGTATCTGTGCCCTCAAGCTCAGTCAATGAATTATTGAAAATAACCTTCAGGTAACTAAGTGGCAATACAAGAAGAAAGAGAATAGCAAGAAAGTTTTTGTTCTTCAGGCGGTTTGTTGAGATTGGATTTAGCAAGGCAGATTGAGCTGTGTGCATGCATGAGGACACTTTTTTTTCTGGTTTGCTTGTTTATTTGAGAAATAATCTCTTCAGACAAGAAACAATAACATCAGCTGCAATATTTTTTTCTGATTAGTTATTTTAGCTCTATTAAAAATATTTGAAAACAGAAAGTGTTCATTATTTTATTGACTAACATCTGAGGCTGTTACCAATCAGCCCACTTGCAAGAGGGAACCCTCTCCCTTATACTAGGACTTTACATTCCTAGTATACTACTACTTCCACTACGTATACTATTTCTTCCACATTCATTTCCCTTTTGTTATATAACCTTGCTGTATGTTTAAAGTTTAACTGCCTTGTTGAGGGTTATCCTTTGGTTTATTGCATGCTTTGTTGTTGTGACCATTGTGCATTTTGGATTACTCTTGGATCTCATTGGATCTCTTGGATTGCTGTTTCTGCGTTGTTTGCCTGTTTGACTAGTATTCTAGTATTTGAATTACTGTACTTTGATTATGATGATCTGCCTGTCGATTTGGATTGTTTGCTTAGACTGTTTATTAAACACTTGGATTCTAAACCCACCTCCTTAGTGAGATCTAATATTAAAAATAATATCAGTAGGTTTTAAACCTGACACATTTCTGTTAATCGTCCAAGTAGGCAAAAGTTTGATAATCAAAAAATGGCCAAATATTGGATATTTTGACCAATAAATCAGTCTACAACTATGGTGTGTATACATACTCTAAGACCATAGATCTCTAACATTTATGTTAATAACATAGGTCAGACATATTGATAATGGAAGAATTTAATGTTGACTATAGGTGTATGACAATTCTGAGTACAATGTGTAACATTGGTAAGATCTCTTTAGAAACTCTTGCACAGACACTTTTTTGGAAACAAATCTGAAAACAGGAGCCTCAAGCAATAATGTCCAGTTTCCATTTAATCCTTTTGCTGTCTATAATAAACAATTAAGATATCTATTTAAAAAGATATTTAATGCTTTGAGGAGAAACAGATTGCTTTTAAATTGTCTTGCAGGAAACAATCTTGCCACACATCAGAATTGTGGATTGTCTGGAACTTCTGTTATCTCTCATCAGAGAAAACAAACAACAGGGATACAGTCTGAATCAGAGAGTTTCATGGGGTGGTGAACTTAGCCTCCAAAATCAGTCCTCATCCAGAACACTGTCCTGCCTGGCCTGCAAACACACATCACATAGATCACAGCTGACCTTTTCATTGTCCACACATATGTTTGACAGGCTGGACAACACAATTGACCATCACTCATGTCAATGCTACGGTGTACCTGTCAATCACATTGGCACATCTGGAAGCCGAGAGCTACATAAGCTGAAGGAGCAGGATGGGTGGAGAAAGAAGATGGGAGTGGTCTTATTTTCAGTGTGTCATTGTCATAAACACTGACTGACACTGCAGCAGAGTAACTGATATCTGCTGAATTTGCATGCACATTTTAATATGTTCGTTTGGCGTAGATTTCAGGGCAGTAGGGAATATATCAATATGAAAAAATAAAACTACTAAACAATTGCTGCTAATATTTCCAGTGATCAAAGTTTAGGAATAAGTATAAGCAAACCAAAAAGTTTTGGCCATTTTGGTTGAAAGAGAAAATAGGCAGAATATCTATATCTATGAACTGTTTTCATGTCTAAAACGTATGTTCTCAGGCACGTTTGGAAGAATTTTTTTTAATTAAACAGACTTGCTAACTAAAATAATTGCTAACATACTTGCTAAATAAAATACTTGCTAACATGTAGCTGCATTTGTCTTATGCTCAAGTAAATCAGTTCTCATGCTTTGCAGGTAATCAGTCTGAATGTCTGATATTTTTACTTTTTATACACCTACAGTAAATATCTCTGGAATGACCTAGATATTGTCAGGAACAATGCTGTCATACCATCCAACAATTCGCACCAAGTGCAATGGGTAACCTAGTTTTATGTGTATGAAGCATTTGTTAGTTTGTTTCCTCCATGCTTTTAAAGGGTGTTATCAAAACATCAATTGATAAAATGCTTTTTAAAGACAAAGCCAAACTACAGTGGCTCATTGAAGAAGTAAAGTATAGAAACACTTGTATTGTTTTACCCCATTGTTCTAAAATCCCAATGAGATGGAGCTCTACTCCTGTGTCCCTTGGTGCTGCCACACTGCTGCCTCTTGACAGTTTCTTTTGTTTTTCTCTCTTCTTCTCTGTTTCTATCTGACCCCAGCGCTCTTCTTATTTCGTTCCCTTTCTCATATTATATCTCCCCTTGCCCATTTCTTCTTTCTCTCTTTACATCTGTTTCATTTCTCCCCTCTCTCTTCTCTTCCTTTTTCCCCATCTCTCCCCTCTCATTGAAGGTTTATGTGCTTTTTTTCCCCTCTTTGTGCTGCAGCCGAGCCTTCATCTCTACTGCTGGAGCTCCGCTGGCAGGCTGCCAAAGCCTGTAAGTACAGAAACCTCCCCATTGCTCAAACACCATCTACTGCACTTGCATTAGGACTCAGTACATCATTACAGCCAGGCCACCCGACTTAATTTATTCTAGACAGTTTTTTAGTATTTTATATAGGTATCTAAGTCTTTATATGTCTCTTTACATGTCTTATTAGAAAAACAGAAATTTAAACAAAAGCTACATCTTAGACAATTAGACGAAGTCTCTGTTAGCAAGTGAAATGTTAAGGTTCATGACAGAACAATTAAATAAATACTAAACAAGTATGGCGTCTCAAGAGACAACAAAATTACAAAATTACATGGCAGTATGGCTTAGATTTACAGTGTTCATCTGAACAAACGACAAGACTTTTGGGGCAGTATCTTTTGGATAGATGAGACCAAAGTGTAGATGTTTGGCTGTAATGCACAGGGCCACCTTTGGCGAAAACCAAGCGCAGCATATGAGCACAAACATCTCATACTAACTGTCAAGCATGATGGTGAAGGGGTGATGATTTGGGTTTGTTTTTCAGGCAGAGGCTGGGCACTTTGCAGCTGGGCACTTTTCTGGGCACTTTGCAGTTGCACTAGAATAAAATGTGATGCCATCTGTCCAACAGCTAAAGCTTGGCTGAAATAGTCATGCAATAGGACAGAGATCCTAACCAGATCACTTTAATCAGAATGACTGATTAAAAAAAGAATCAAGGTGTTATATTGGTCCAATCACAATTTAGACATCAGCCTGATTCAAATGTTTTGGCAGTGTTTTGCAATGTTTTTAAGAGAGCTATTCATAAAGCTCAATGAACTAAAACAATGTTGTAAAGGAGAGTGGACCAAAATGTATCTACAATGGTGTGAGCGACTAATCAAGTCATACAGAAAAATTATTACCTAAAACCCTAAAGATAACTGAAAGTGTATACTTTTTCAGTGTTTACATAATTTCTGATACCCCATTTTATATGCAGATACAATTGAAAATAAGCCATTTGTTGTTGAGTTCCCAAGAAGTTGCTATTAAAAATGACTATTTTACTTGACCATATTTTTAATGTTAGAACATTTCTATGTTTTAAATATATATATCAAGCCATATTAAGAGGTATTAAAGTAAAGCTAACTAAAATTATCTTTCTAAAGAATTTACAAGAAACTAGCCACCCATGTTTCACATTCATTAGATTATGTTTAGCATCTACTGAGCTCAATAAAGTACCATTTAGTGATAAAACAGTCGTTGTAGTACAGCAGGTGTGCACCAAACTGTGTAAATCAGACCAGGCAACTCCACCACTTTTTATCAGCCACTAAGTAAATCATAACAGCCTGGGCTAAAATGAAAGTTAACATTGTGTCAGTTTTTATCCAGAAGTCCACAGTTTAGTGGTTGCCATTTCTTTCTGAACAGGAGATAAGCTGATAAACTATGATGTACTCTCAGTACGGCGTCAGTCAGAAAATAAATTACACATTGTCTTTGCTCAGGGCTAGAGTACAGATGAACTGTGTATTTTTACTGCTGTTTATTGAGACACTTTAGAAAGGAGCCATTTTGCATCATGTCTGACTGATAAGAACTGCTTGACCATGTCATCGTGATCTGAGTTCTAAATCTCCACTTGCTGAAGTCATCAGAGACCTTACTATAATTTAGCATGTCATAATTTAAGAATTACAGCCTTTATCAGTCATTTCAGCAAGTGCACATGAATTGCTGTACAAATCTCTCACAAGGACCAGAACAACAAAAAAAAAATTGACAGTTAAAAACAGTTCTGTCAAATTCAAAACAATAACAACAAATGGTAGGAGTGACAAATTTACATGCTGCTTATATACTCAAATATAGAATGAATGTTAAAAACAACAGATATGCCAATCTGTCTTCTTGTATTTCTGTTTTACTTCATTAGTCAGAATCTTGCTATGTGAACCCAATGTACCAAAACATCATCAATTCAATGGAGTTTCTCTGATGCTATATAAAATATAATCCAGTATAATATCCAGGGAAGAGAACTAGGATCTTGTTCACATCAATCTTAACTGCATATGATCATAAATTTCTCCTAAGTTTCAGCAAATCCAATTACAGTAGTAGTGCAATAGCAATTGAAAAATAATTTTTGATTTATTTGTAAGGGTTTTATTAATATTGGTCTTTCACTATGTACAGTTGAACCATAAGGTTGTAACTGAGCACCACTTCAAATGAAGAGAGGTTTTATTGCAAAGCAAGTAAAACATCTCCACCCCTTTATTTGTTTTCTGTATGTCTGTATTCAGATGAAAGCTGTGCCCTCAGTACACACCTGTCTTTAATACTAAAATCAATCTGCTTTGCCAGAAATTAACAGTTGACTGTATCAGAAACTTTTATTGAACAGACATGATCTGAACATTTACTCAGTACCTGCAAAGACATTAAACTTACCATGATGTAATATCAGTATTATGATTATTATGATGTAATATCAGATTAGGAGGAATTAATTACACAAGCATTTGTACCCAAAATATCCCTTAATTGTGGAAAATCAAGTAAAAATGATAGAAATGGCCAATAAAATACACACAAACAATAAGCTACACATTCTCATTAAGTCAGTGAAGAAATAAACACATTGGCCTTTAAAAATTCTGTGATTAAAAACACATTAAAAACACTCTTAAAATTACTTTGCATTCTACAAAGTTACAGTTAAGTCATTTAGGAGTCAGTCTTATACCGAGCAACTAACAGTTAATTATGTGTTCCACAAATGTAATCTATTGTAAATATATTACAAGCTATTAGCGCTGAATAATTTTAGGAAGGGTCATTCTTATGTGCCCTTTCATGGTAATAGCGAATCAGGTCAAATTAATTGAAAGTGTATGAGCCTCATTGTTGTGGTGGATGCAGTGTAAGCATTGTATAACTGACCTATTGCTTGATTTCATTCTCAGTCTATATAGTGTTGACATCAGTTAAAAGGCACTGTATTATTATTATTACCAGAATTAATGTTTTTTTAACTGCTGTGCTGACTTCTTGATTCTTGAATATGTATTGATTTCTGAGCTTCATTTCTTGTACAATAACATGCAAAAATACAATGAAACGCCACACTTTTTAATTGCTCAGCTCCGCCTACCTCCATCTCTGACTCTGACTCCCAGCATTCCGGTTGTGACTGTTCTGCACAGTTAATTTCTATCCCACTGTTTCAGAGCAGCACCAGAGCAGGTGTCCACTCAGTAGGGGTCACTGCCGCCCACTGGAAAGGCCGTTCCCCCATTCCTCTGCTCTCTCCCTGGATGCACTGCTACCAGTTTAGTGCTTACCATTACAGTCCTTCATATCACTGAGCTATTCATCTCTCTCGTTATCCCACGACTGAGAACTGCTTTGTGCAAAAGAGAAAAAAGGGTGAGACACCGCCAACCACAAGCAATCAGAGTTCGGTATGATTCTAGAACTTGAGCAGCAGATGTTGTTAAGAGCCTAATAAAGGGTTAGAAGCTAGTTATAGGGGAGTGTGTCACACTTGGAAGGTTTTTTAAATCCTTCGGTAGTGGAGAGAGATTTTGGAGTTATTTTTGGTTCTGAAAGAAGCATGTTGGTAAATGTGGATTGGAGGAAGGCTGAAAGTTTAAGAAACATGTATGTTTGTGTGAACCAGCAGACCGACAAACACAGACACACACACACTTTGAACACATAAACCACCTCCATACCCCAGGACTGTGGAAATGGCCCTATGTGCTCTGAACACTAAATCAGGTTAAGCCTCCACTGTCTCCCGGCTAGCAGAGCACTTCATCACTCACACAACAGACAATGGCACAGCAAAGGACAATCCCTCCTCTCACTGTCTGCTTCTGCATGTGCATACTAATAGACATGAGTTGTAAATGTAAGAGTTCCTCTTACATTTACTTGTCTATTTTTGATCTTAACAAAAAGCATGGTTTCATTTTTAATAAATTTCACGTTCAAAAAATTTGTATTATTGGGGTGGTTTTGGAAGATGTGACAGATGTTTACAGTGTTTCATATTTGCAAATTTTAAGCCGATTCTATTGTTGTGATAAAATGTAGTTAATTCTCATGTTCTTTTGAGATTGACATACTTGTGTTGTGGTGTTATATTTGGGGTGCCAGAGCTTCCTGTGATCAGCTTATTAAAATAACAATAGTAGACTGGAAATGACATTTTATTTTCACTATTCTTTCAATGTTTTCCTGATCTTGTTAAAACCCAGGAGGCAAATTATTGAATTATACAAATTATACAAATGATCTTAGTTATATTATTTATTATAGAAATCAAAACTCCTCTGTGAGGAGTATATCTCTGCGGTGTGTGTTAGAATATCGTTTAACATTAAAATGAATTGCCTTTATTCATGTTTTATATCTGGGGTCTATGAGACCCTAAACATAACTAATATAACATTTTCCTGAAGAATGTTGAAAGTGTATTATTTTTTATATCTGTTCTCATAAAAAGTATTTTTGAGTTAATAAAATGGCCTTGGTGTCTTTCAGACCACAAACAGAACATAAGGGTTAGAGAGAAACACAAATTTAACATGTGCCCATGTAAAATGTTTGATTGTTTTACATAAGAGATGGCATTTTTGATTAACTTTGTTATATTATGTAGATTTTTGCTACATAATACAACTCAAATCAGGTTTTAGCAGTACATCAACATGTTTGCTCAAGGTTGACATTAAATGTTGATCCTGACTTTTATATAAACATATTGATGTTGCTTAATGGATGTATGTTAGCACAATGTACCATATACAATCATGTTTAAGTATGTTCACAGTCACACAGAGCCTCAAAGAGTAGCAGTTCATTGACTCTGATTCAAGTTGAGGGACCTTGGTGTCAGGTATGGCAGAGTTTTGTTTACCTGACCTTGAGCCTTTCAGTGTCTGTGTATCTCCCACTGTGTGGATTAGCTACTCTTCCCTGAGGTAATCTTCTCTCTCGCTCCCCCACATGCAGTCTGACAGCTATACACACACACTTCCTGACAATCGCAGATTTACAAACACACACACAGATTTAACAGATTTAATTGCCCCTTACTGATCTAAAGTCTCACACCTTAAACTGTCTGTCAATTCAGGGTGGTTGCATCATTTCAAAAGACCCTCCACTCCTACCAGATTGGGTTTATCTCCATGTTTACCTGCACCGCAGAATGCCACCTGATCTTCTGTCTTCTGAACAGTCTCGTGAATACAAATGGAACAAATCACATAAGTTCTTCTAATAAAAAAGCAGCCAAGATGCCTCTATCATTATATGCCCACTACAGGTGCAAGGTCTAATTGTAGCAAATTACAGTAAATGTTCTGTGCAAACCGCAGTGAGATGATCACCAAATCACGCCCCCACGTTCATATGAGCAGAAGGATAGGGTATTCACTTTCTGCTGAGAAAAAAGTTACAATCATTTAAGTGTTTTTTAAAGATATGCTCCTCTGCATTCAAAAGGTTAAATGAGTGTATTATACGGTCATGGAATACTTACATCATTTATATCAGTTCCGCATTGAACAAAATGCAGAAAGAGCTGGATTCACTCAGCACTGGAAGCTTTTAAAACACCTATTTATTACAATAATGAGACTGTTTTCAGAATGTTTTCAAAGCTCAACTTGTGGAAACTCTAGAAACTTGCTATTTATTAGATGGTGTTTTATCCAGCCTTTAAATTAAAGCAGTGTACAGCACTTAAAAAAACCTTACTATTAGTAACTAACTATTAAACCATTAAAAACGTTATTTAAAACAAATGTAGTAAACATGTAATATTATCACATGATCATGAAATGTGAAATGTGAAATGAGAAACAGAGCTTTGATGCTCCCATACACAGTCAGCAGGTTCTCTTCCATTCCTACTACACTTTTTAACTGCTGCATCCTTCAATAAAAGACTTTAATTAACTGATAAACTGTTCAGATGAGGCCAAAATGATAAGGGTAAAAGTAAATTTTAAGTTTCTGTTGTTCCTCTGAAGATTACATAAAGCGACATGTGGCACACACACACACAGAAAACATACAAGGTTTAGCTTTAATTCTTGTTGTTTTACTGTGTCGTTACAGTATATTTTCATAGTATATTGAACCTAAGTGAACCTAAGAGACTCAAAGAACAATTCGATTCCTCGTGATATGACTTCTGTACAGAATCAACTAATTTGCAACCTATGAAAGCAAACATTAGCACCCATTTTTGATATCCAAGTAGCTATTAACTTAATGATAATTTGCCCTTGTTAATGTCAGCAGCGTGCTCTCAGGTCTTTGTTTGTCAAGTTAATGATCATTAATGAGAGCAGTAAGCCTCTCTCACTTGAATTAATTAAAGCATAATCCTTGTGATTGTGACAATCTCCTGCTATGACGATGGAATTCTGTCTGACAGGGGCCTGTTGTGCATCCATGCTAATAGAGCACTTGTTATTTGGAGAACAGTTTAGAACACTCTTTACTAATTTGAAGTTTGCATGGCCATTAAGAAGTAATGAGGCAATTGTGACTTTTGTCATGCTTCGTCACAAATGGTACAGTCCTCGTATTCTTTAGACAAACTGTTAAAATTTTAATATTGCAAGTAAAAACTGTAAAGTCAGATCCACAGCACACACTATTTCATGCCTTGTTCCCCCACAATGGGCTCAGTAGCAAGATGAGGCCAACTTATTTCCTCTAGAGTATAACTTATTTAAAGGGCCAACCTAAAAATTTTTGTTTTGGGTCTGGTACAAATTAGCAACTGAATGAGTTTAGTGATTGACGCTCAGGACTGGTAACCAAAAGGTTCTTGGTTCCATCTGTAATCACTATTGTGCCTGGTTTATGTTGACATCACATTAAAATTATGCAAATAAGTAAATTTCACGACTTTAATATTGCATTCTTCCCCGACCTTCACACTGAGGTGTCGAAGTCATGGAATAATCCATATTCTGCTGTGTTTGCTATGTGTTTACTGTCGTTAAAGTAATTATGGGGTAGTGCCTAAAGTGAAAGAGATGCTTGTGGGCTATCTCTCCCCTTCTACAGGGTCGTCATGGAGGAAATTTTACACTGTTTGTGTGGCAACAGAGAATCTATAATTACCCTTATTTATACTTGCTGTTGATTTTCTCACCTGTCCTTTACTACAAACATCTATGCCTAGTAGAGTCTCATTGAATGATTTTTATAACATTTCTCTTCTGGAAATCATTTACAATAAAGAGTAATGCTGAAACCAAAAGCTGTTATCACTTTAAAATATTGTATATTGTAATGTAAATTAAATTCAACTATGTTCCTTCACTATTGGCACAGGTTTTAGGGATTTAGAGATTTATTTTACATGCACATTTTGTGTCTAAAAAATCCAGCTGGATTTTAAGGCTTTGATTTATCAAGACCTGATAAGTTAAGCAAATCAAGGCTGCTGGTGTTTGGAAGCTTATCCTCAAAACATCAAAGCCAAGTCCTTTAGCGCTGTGCTTATAACGTTTTCTGCCTTTGAGAATTTGTATCAGTTTTTTTAAATGTTTCAGGATGTTTCACTATTAGGACTTTGTATAAATCAGATTCTCAGACATATTCTGAAATATATCAAAACATATTTACTCGCTGAATGTTTTGCCGCTATTTAGTTCTGTTGATTGTCTGGCTGCAGCTTAGTTCAAAGGAAGCCTTGCCACCGATTTGATTTGATTCAAACACAGGCATTAAACTTTTATTTATTGTATGTTGACATGACTGGGTCACAAACCATTAAACTAAAATGTGCTTGGGTTTACTCTCTAAATCTTTAGAATTTGATTTAAAGGTCATTTTTGAGAAAGTTTTTCCTAGTGACCAATATGCATTAAGTGGTTTAAGGTAAATTATATAGTTCACTTTGCCAGTTTATTCTTTTAATCCAATAACTTGTCTGAGTTCTGTGAAAACATGTTTTGGTTAGTGTACATTCTGTGACATGAAAACAACTTCTGTAGAAGCAGACTAAAAGTCTTTCAGATTGAGTTGCATGCAGATCAGATCAATCCAGAATGGTATGAAATGTGGTCAGCTATATTTTTATCAATGAAACACATGAAAATCAATTTATCAGTGTTAGCTGAGGCTGTGAATTATGCTTTCCCCCGTTTGATATTGGCTTTTATCTATACACTTTGTGGTTACAGAATGCAGCCTACAGAATAAGTAACCACAATGTTGTGCCACATAAACAAATGAATATTGTACAATTGAATTAATCTGCAACATGTTATTGTATATAAAAAATGTAACAGGAATATATGACACACCACCAGCAGCACCAGCTTTGGAGAGAAACTGCATAAATACAGCTTCCTTTTTGGTGTTGATTTCTCCTTAAAACAATTATTGTTTTTTCCTGTTACCACTGTGCCTGAAATGCTCAGAGATTCTACTGTATGTTCTTTGGCCAGATTCTCACCACATTAGTCTCCTGGCATTTGGTATTGCAGAGAGCCGAGGGCCTCTCTAGACCACACAGCTAGATTAATGTGACTGCTCTTTTACAGAAACACCTGTCTATTTTCTGTTAGCCTAACCACAGAGGGATAAAGACAAAAGTGTGCTTTTCATCTGGCTAATTTGTGGTGAAGCCTCAGAATGTGGCTGCATATCAATGTCTCACTTCTGTGTGCTAGGTTAGATGGTAAAACGAGGACCCTCTCTGTGTCTGATCTTTCTTTCATAACTTGTGATCTCATTATAGCTCCCTGTCTATCCTTGCTTAGATGCTCCTTAGTTATTCTTTGTTATTACACAGCTCTCTACAGTACTTGATTCTGGTTGGTAAGTCATGACATTCCAAGATATGTTATCCCTGCAAATCATCTTTACTCCTAATACTTATTTTTAATGTGTCATTCCGCTTGCCACTTCTCATACCAGGTTTAAATTTGTAACAAATGAGCTAACAGAATATATTAAATCAATATTTTGTGTCCAATTATTTACTCATTATGCAAGCAGTCATGTAACAAGGGGGATAATGTACATCCAGATTGTCATCAACCACCTATTAATCAGAGATCGGTCAGGGGTTGGCCATTACATGGAGACTCAACACAGTACCAAAACTGTTTATTGTAAAAAAAAAATGTTTTAATGTATTTTTTCAACAGATATTGATATTCTATTTAACCATCCTAATGTGCTTATAAGCAGCAAGAATGCACAATTATATAGTTCCATATTTTTATTTCTATTTAGCATTTTTTATGGTGTTCACAACTCTTAAAATAATATTGCATTCTTCCCCGACCTTAACACTGAGGTGTCAAAGTCATGGAACAATCCATATTCTGCTGTGTTTGCTATGTGTTTACTGTCGTTAAATTAATTATGGGGTGGTGCCTAAAGTGAAAGAGATGCTTGTGGGCTATCTCTCCCCTTCTACAGGGTCATCATGGAGGAAACCTGCCTTGCCCTCTAGACCATGTAGAGTTACATCTAGTTTAGTGGGCAAGGCTTATACAGAAGCAGGTCAGGCTGGTACGTGTGTCTGCACACTATGGCCGTAACAGGCTGACCTGCTTAAAGTCCTAGTCAGTGCTTGGGCATTAGAACCGGATGTGGTTTAGGAGCTCCACTGAACCACATATCCCACCCTCCATGCCACCATCAGATGGCTGCTTTTGTGGCAGTGGAGAGGCATCTGTGGTTTCCTTTTGGATGCCCCGATTGCTCCTCGGGGAGCAATGTGACAGTGGGACAGTGTGCTTAGCAATGTAGTTAGCTCCATCATCAACAGATACTATGAGGCTAAGAAGCAGTCAAAGATGTTCAAGGAGCTCCTCCCTTGCCAAGGCCAGGCATTTGCGGAGTCAGGTGGTTCATCCATGTTTTTTTTTTAGATCATCCTCTGCTTACATGCAGTAGCAGAAGGCCACTGTGGCAGCTCAAGCTCCCACACAAAGAACAAGGAGAGCCAGGCAGCACATGCAGGCCTAGTGAGGGTCCACCAGGACTGAGCTTATCTATTCATGGTAGCACTGTTCTGACTTACCCGAGTTTAATTTTTCAACCTAATGTCCCTCCCAAGTTCCTAGGGACCCAATACAGAGGGATCTTCTATCTCAGGCTCAGGGTTCTGTCCTTTACCCTGGCCGGAAATTTGGAAGAGGGTCTTGCCCCTGGGGGTAGCCAGCTCTTAAATGCTGGTTTTTCAACTGAGGTTGTGAACCATTCTGAGTTCCAGAGTTCCTTTTACTAGGAAACAGTATGCTTTGACTGAAACTGAAACTTTGGTCTAATTTTCATCATGGTGCCAGATGGCTGAGGCCGATCTATGTCCACTATGCTTTAGCCTCTTAACTTTCAGTTTGTTTTGGTGTCCGCAACCGAGGTAATGTGGTCACCAAACAGCATTTATTGCACTGGATCACAAATGCTATTACCCTGGCCTATGAGGCCTGTGATAGAGTGTCTTCCCTGGGCGTTAGGGCCTACTCTACCAGGAGTGTAGCATCATCTAAGGCACTGTCTAGAGGTGAAATCCTTATATAATGTTTGTGGTGCAACAGACTGGTCCTCTCCACTTTCATTAGATTTTACAGCTTAGACTTAAACTCAACCGCAGGTGCTCAGGTCCTCCTGGGTTGTTCTTTGTGCCAATGCTTCACAGCATCTGGGGCAGGCCTTGCCTCACTGTGGTGTAGTGGGGATTAATGCTCCCCATAACGTCAAGCCATGACACAGCACTGAGTTCCCTTGAAAGGGAATTTCTCAGGCTACATATGTGACCCGGTTCCCTGAGACAAGGAACTAGATCTGCAGCAATAAATTCACAATTGAATAATAAAGTTCCAGCAACTTGTGTGCAGACAGAATTTCAAAACCAGTGTCTATTGTATGGGACACTCCATGCACACACACATTAAAGACAAGTTTTCATTAACATTTTTTATTTGGGATAAATATTATTACAAATAGTCAGATAGCTTTAAAATAATAGAATCGCATTGTAAATCTCAGAAATGATTGTAAATTCCTACAACTGCCTTCTATTGGTTCTAACTGGTTTCTATTCTTGTTCTTTGTGCTTTTCAAATGCTCTTGTCTTGTGTGTTTACACATGCTTAATTCATTTAGCAAGGACTTTCTTGAGTGTTTTTACTGTATTTTCAGTCACCGTTTAGAATCAGTTTAATATGATTTCATGTCTGGAATATTCATCCAAACTATGAACAATATTAACTATAAAAACAAATGCCCTCTAATAGTGCGTTTAAAAGAGAGACATTTCAGTAATTTCTTTAAAGCCTGTTTTAAACAAATGACTTTTCCCTTTTGTTGCAGATGTTAATGAATGCGAAAGACACCCATGTAAAAATGGGGGGATCTGCACAGATCTGGTTGCAAACTATTCCTGTGAATGCCCAGGAGAATATATGGGGAGAAACTGTCAGTACAGTAAGTAAATGTTCTTGTTTTTATAGACGCTGCCCCATTTCTTCTCTGTCCAACCTGCAGGCTTTGTATTAACTGAATTTCATGACAGTTCATAAGAGTATGTTTTTCATTGGGTCCATGGAGAAGCAAGAAAAGGCACACAGTCATGCACACAGACACACACATACTACACATCCTCACAAGTTCAACACACCTCTCACACAGTTTTTTTTCTCTCTGAAAGGGCAAGAAAGGTGGATTTTCCTAAAAAAAACTGTAAGACAAGAAATTAATAGACAGTACAAAATGAAACAACATTTGGGCTGACCATCAAATAGTGTGTAAAGCACTTTTTAAAATGAAAGATAGGGTGGCAAGAAGATAGCTGTAGCAAGCTAAAGAAAGCATAAAATCCCACCCCTCCTTTAAAGTGCTCTCCAAAGCCACTTTTTTTTTTTCACATAGTTTGACAAGCAAGTAGGACATCGTTACATGTGGCATGAATGTGGTGGACAACAGTGTGAAATTAACCTTCTTACATTATAATCTTATATAATATTATAATCTTCTAAATTCTATAACAATTAATATCTTATTACATAAAAATCTTATTACACAGAAATATTACAACAATAGTTTTGTTCACATTCCATGTACCTTTATTTAGTAGTTCATGCAAACCTTTAAGTCAAACTAATTTGTCATTTTACTATCAAGTTAAAGTTGATGCTACAGACTGGTAAATTTGGACTAATATTTTAACATAAGCCATAAGAAAGAAGTGAAAGGCTTTGATTTGGGTATGATCAAACACTTTGATGAAATAGTATTTTATCATCTTTCATTTGCATTTTATCTGTATTATGCAAACCATTTATATTGTTGCACATATTTGAAATAAATAGGGGTGAGACAAAAAGAAAGTGAGACAAAAAGAAAGAAACAATCGAGTGTGACTAAAAAACAAAGAAAAAGAGAGCAAGATTAATAGAAAGTGTCACTTGTTCAAAGAAGATATCTTATCATCATGAATCAAAAGGGATATTTGTTTTCTCTGAGTTATTTGAAATATCTATAAACATTTATTACATAAAGACAAACGCTTCATCACACTTCATGTTCCACATTATTACTTTAAGCACCGGAATTTTAATTAGATTTCAAAATAATGATTAATAACAAGGGACATTCTTAAATGAGTGGCTTTTGATGGGATGATTTTTAAAATATATTTTTATGAGATCTCAATAAATTGCATTATGGCCACCTCAATGTGCAATCATTTGGGAATTAATTACACCTTTAGAAATGTAGCAAAGCTGATGGAAGATTACAACTGGGTCAAGTAGTCAAGTTAATTTATACAATTAAAAAAACAAGCAGTAGAATGCAAGATATAGGTACAGATGTTCAAACGAATTCAAGGCGTGTCACAACCCTCCTAGAATGAGTTTGAAAATGGCCCATTAATAAAGCTTTCACTTGTGTCTTCCACACTGCTAAAATCAATTGCTGCCAAATTCCTCCAGTCATTTGACTGACATTCTCGCTCCATTCATTTCACCTTTTTGTCATGTTGAATCACTGGCACCTCTTTTGTTTTATTCTATGTGGCAAGCTGCAAATCATTTGCATGTTGCGAGTGTAAGGTCTCTCTCTGTCTTTTATTTCTGTCTGAGGGAGGCGTTAACAACCTCTTGACAGCAGTACTGAAAAACAGCCTGCAAATTAGGCCATTCTCTGTGTTGTGGGCCAAGAAATACTAAAATAAAGAAATAAATCTATTTGGTGTAGGCCACCTGTACAAAAGGTGTGTGGACAGTTAAACCATATAAAGAGTTATATGAATATGTAATATAATTTAAAATCTAGAATTTTATATGAATGGTAGAATGGTAGAATTTTAATGAATTGTGTAGCTGTCTTTAATGAGAAGATTTTTCAGTGTTTAAAATGATCAACTGCACAACACATCAATATCATGTCATATTGCTCCAAGGATCTCAGACTCATTGACAAGTCATCTTGATGAACGGTCACAGTGAAAGTTAAGGCAGTCTTTAAGCAGAACTGTATTTACATTCCTCTGCGTAACCACAGACAGCATACATTGGCTTAAGTGCTGGAGACATTAACTGAAGTCTGCACATGCTTTATAGCAGCATTTGTCCCACTGAGAGGAATGTCCTCACTGTTTACTTTGACTTTTACTTGTGTGATGGCTCATGATCTGTAAACTGCAACTGGCATGAGCGTATTGTCGGAATGTTTGCTGTTTTCCTTGAGTGGAAGGAGGACGTGGGTATATTGAACAGTCTGTGTCTTTTGAAATACAAAGATTTCCTGTTACCTTTGTGTTGCACCCCGCCTCCTTGGTTGAATGGCTAGATTTTTTTTACATCAAGAAGAAGAACTTGGTTGTTTCCTTTTTTATAAAAAAATCCATACTGCAGTATAAATCTTGATTTATTCTGTATGCTTAGACTTGTCAGAACAATGCCTTGGTAGTAAGCTTTGAAACACATATCAATCATTCAAATATGATAAATGAATCAAATAATATATTATTTTTGTGTCACAGAAAACTCAGTTTTCTGTCAGTTTTATGAGCATGCTTGGCAAAAAAGCTGTTAAAAGGAATAGATAGAAGTTGATTTTGGAAAACAACACAGTCAGATTATCATCTTGTGAGACATCCATCAGTTCCTGACTATTGTTTCCCGTCAATTCATGCTCTGCAGCCAATATTTTTACAACTATGCAAGAATTTTGGAATCAATATTTGGCATATTATTTATTCCAACAGGAGCCTCATAAACATTTATAATTTGTCCTTCCATTAGTTGATGCTGTATGGAATGACGGTGAATGCATGGAGATTCCCTGAGGCATATTTAGATGATGAAGGGCAGTGTTTCCCAAAAGTTCTGTGAAACTCCCTTCCTTTGAAACTATGGCAGGCAATGCAGTATTGTTGCCAAATAATGATACTAAATAATAGTTAAAAAACATGTAAATATACAAAATGTAAATAATTTATAGTTTGTATGTACTCAGCTGACATTTTTGTCTAAAATTGAAATTGAAGAATGCCTTTGGTGTGACTGGTGTCTGAATATCATGTCTAATCATGCCAATCTAATTGGCCCACAGCAGTGCCTGATGCGCATCAGGTGCACTTGCAAGTATATTAGGGCACCTATAGAGCATGTCATCAACTTCTTTGTCTGAAGGAGATGTAGACAGGTCCCCGTGAGGCATGGCAACAAGACACTTCTCAGGGAACCAGGGTTACATACGTAACCAAGAGACATTCCCTTTCGAGAGAACTCGGCACTGCATCTGGTTTGGTGCTCTGGGGAACACAATACCAACTGCACCATGTCGAGGGAAGGGGCTGTCACATGGCCCTTGCACAACCACCATAGGAATAATTCATAAGGCATAATCGTTCTAAAGGTGACAGAAATACCTTTCTTCAGGCCACTTTCAAAATGCAAGGCCCTGTAAATGTTTACACTAGACAAAGAGAGGTGTTCGACATGGGACACGAACCGTGCCAGTGTTGGCACACTAACACCACATGCCACTGAGCTAGCTGAGAGGGTTGGCTTCTGAGGTTAACCAGAGGTAAACTAGCCACCGCTGTCTGCACCTACTGGCCCTGAATGGAGCTCTGGGGGAGGGATGTCCTAGCGTGAGGACCCGCTCTATACTTGACCCATGCCTCAGGAAGGCGAAGCTCTCATGGGGGTGGAGGACCTCCTATAGTGAACTCCAGCACTACCCGGAAGATAGCAGTTGGACAGGAGCCAGCTAATTGCTAGCTGCCATCATCCAACACACCATTTCCTTTGCCATCCTGAAGGTCTGAAAGGCTGAGGACCCTGTATTGCCCCTCTTTAACACAGAGGGAGGGTGCCACTCAGCAATGTCAGCAATGACTGGCTGGCACAGCACCACAAGAGACTCCGCCCTTGAGGTGGTTATCCAGCCAGGAGAGCTTCAAGATCTGCTATCTAAGGGGAGCAACACAAAGCCGGCTCCAGACACTCAGAACTGAAAAAAATGAAAAATATGAGGAAATCATGGTCTTTCCCTTGTCTACATGGCCCTGGGACTGCCTGTACTAGAGTAATTTGAGGTGGGTCTCGAACCCAGATCTCTCAACCTAGTGACGATATGTAACCAGCTTGTGCCACAGGCCTGTCACGATAATTTATACGATTTAGACGTACAGACGGCCAGACAGTACGGCATCAGGTGAGGACCTAGAGCTGCATGGAATGTATTTCTGAAAGGCTCGAGACTGCACTCTCGCCACTCCTAACTTCTCAATCATGGTGTGTACAGATGTGCCGAAAAGCTCAGAGGGCGAGGCTGGTGAATTGAAGAGAAATTCCCTTTCCTTCTCCTCAGCCTGACTCATCCACAGATGCCTTTCCGTGACCACCTGATACGCATCAGGCACTTCCGTGGGCCAATTACATTGACATGATTAGACATGAGATTTAGACACCTGTGGCGTATCGGTGTAGTCAAACCAGACGCAGGGTTGAGTTCCCTCGAAAGGGAACTGTATCAGCCTGCAATGGAATCTCTGCCTGATTCCTGACCAACATTCCTGACATCTGATTATATATTCAGGATTATAACTGTATATTCGGATTTACTTCTATAACTATACATTTTGATTCATAACTATATATTTGAAAGCAAAACATTATTTCATGCAAAATATTAGCTCATTTTGAATTTGATGGCAGCAACACCTCTCAAAAAAGTTTAGTACAAGGCAACAAGAGGCTGAAAAAGTAATTGGTACTGATAAGAAACAGCTGGAGGAGCATTTTGCAACAGGTCAGTAACATGACTGGGTATAAAAAGAAAATCTTAGAGAGGCAGAATCTTTTAGAAGACGGCAGAGGTTCACTAATTTATATCTTATATCTACAAATTGTGAAACAATTTCAAATAATGCTCGTGAAAAATTTGAATATCCCAACATCTACAGTTCATAATATCATCAAAAGATTCAGAGAATCTGGAGAAATCTCTGTGCACAAGTCAATATTGGATGCCCATGATATTTGGGCCCTCAGGCGGCACCGCATTAAAAACAGGCATGATTCTGTCTTGGAAATCACTGAATGTTCTTAGGAACACTTCCACAAATCATTGTCTGTAAACACAGTTCGCCATGCCATCCACAAATGCAGGTTAAAGCTCTATCATGCTAAGAAGAAGCCATATTTGAACACAATCAACAAGTCCGCCATCTTCTCTGGGCCAAATCTTCATTACAATAGACTAAGGCAAAGTGGAAAACTGTTCTGTGGTCAAACAATCCAAAATTTGAAATTATGTTTGGCAAATTATGGATGCGGAATTGGACTAAAGAGGAGAGGGACCAACCCGCTGGTTATCAACGCACAGTTCAAAAGCCTGCATCTCTGTTGGTATGGTGTTACATCAGTGCCTATGGCATGGGTGGCTTATACATCTGGAAAAACACCATCAACGCTGAGAGGTATATACACGTTTTAGAACAACATCCCATCCAGAAGACATCTTTTTCAGGGAAGGCCTTGCATATTTCAGAAAGACAATGCTAAACCACATACTGCATCCATTGCAACAGCATGGCTTCCTAGTAGAAGAGTCCTGAACTGGCCAAATCTTTCACCAACTGAACACATTTGCCATATCAGAAAACAAAAAATCCTGCAGGACCCAGGACTGTTGAGCAGCTAGAACCCTACATCAGACAAGAATGGGACAACGTTCTCCTTCCAAAACTACAGCAACTGGTCTCCTCAGTTCCCTCAGTTTACAGACTGTTGTTAAAAGAAGAGGTATTGCTGCCGTCATATTCAAAATGAGCTAATATTTTACATGAAGCATTAAAATGTGTTGCTTTGAACATTTGATATGAGTGGTATTCTTTTTGAGGTAATTTGACTTAGCAAAAATCCATTGTAGAACAATAAAAGTAATTAATGCTTTGAGTATACACCAGTATGAGAATCTTTTATATCTTATATCTGGTGTTACATGAGTAACATTTTTATGTGTTTTGTATGTAATTAGTTTTTTTTATAAAATTACATAAAGTGTAATATGTTTTTGAGCTATTAAAACTGTATTGGATTGGCCTTTTAGGTGTATACCTTTAAATGCCACTCAAGTTTTAAAGATACCTGCAAACATGAATATCCTGCACAAACATAACAAAAATCAATAAAGAAATCAAGAAAGAAGATCACTGGTAATTGTGCTTGTGGCTGTTTTCTCTTTAATCTCAACAAGGAAGAGTCAAATTCCCAGCCTTTCCTTATTAGCACTTTAAAGTAAGATGAAGTTCAACTGATAGTATAGATTATATATGTAGGCCTAGAAAATGGATTCAGCTGTCATGCCATTGTGCCTCTAGCATTATTGATGCCCACTGTCTGTCAGGTTGCTGATGTATGCTGGAAGGTCAGTATGGAAGAACTACACGCTGCTGCTGCAATGGGTGGCTAGCAGACAACTCACTAAGAATGGCAAGTCACATGGGGAGCCTGATGTCCCCCCAGCTCCCCCAGATAGGAAATAAGTCAAGGATCCAGTGTCTATATAGTGTTAAATAGACAGAATGTGACCCGTGGAAACTTGTTGAACTGAACAGCACTACACAATTGGACTACATAGAACAAAAATAGTCTATAATAGTATATGTTTAAGTAGTATTACAAATATTGTAACATGTTTTTATGTTTTTTTTTTCAAAAGCTACATTGTCACATTGCATATAGAATCCAAGTGCAGACAGCAATGTGCAACAAAAGACTTAAAAACAAAACATGACCAGGACAAAGAAGCTCTAAATCTCAGTCCACAGAACTGACAAATTGAAATACCTCTGAGAAAGAAACAGTAATAAAAACTAGATTTTGTGAAGAAAATGTGAGTGGTGCATGCCTTGGCAAAACATTTAACAGTGCCAGTTTATTTTAACAGTGTTAACATATTTTATGATGCTAGCATGATTTTAGCACAAATTAACATAATGCTGGCATGATTTAGCACCCATCCACATGTATCTAAAATGTTCTAATGTTGAGACATGGCTTATTCATTTCATTACATGGTTGTTAGGGTACCATAATGGGTTTCTAGGGTGTAGCTAGACAGTTCACATGGTAAAACTAACAGACAGATGTGTGTCTGAATCAAAAGAGCCAAATCCCATGTCTCTATAATGTTCCTGGTGCAGAGATACGAACACAAAACATTAACACAACAGTATAGGAAACAGTATAGGAAACAGGATTCCAACTATATGGCAAACAATGCCAACCTAGAAGTGATGGAATCCAGACTCCATATTCAAACACAAAACATGGCACCAAGAAGATATCAAGGGTCCTGTTCTCAATATAAGACCTGGAGCATGAGTCCAGATCCTGACACAATGGACTAAACGACAAAGATTTAAAATCATGAAACAGATCTGTAGCCACTAAGCCACCACCATTTGAAGTCCAATGAGTTACAGTATGGGAAGACTAAGACTAGATAATGTTGGTTAATTTTTTAAGTAATTTGCTGTATGGGTGTATACCTTAAAATCATCTTGAACATTTCCATTGGGCTGATATTGCCCAGGAAAAAAAAAATAAGCAGTTCATCTAACCCATATTGACCATACAGTGTGTGTGTGGTATATTGTTGCACTCTATGGGGTAAATCACTATTAAATGTGACACGTCATTAAATGTTCTAGAATAGATTTTCCAGCAAAATTCAAACATGGATTTTACTGACTATCAGTTAATCTGCCAGTGCCAGTTTTGCTTCATTGTGTTCAGTCATATACCCAAAGGTTAATAAATAATATGACAATATTGGATATTTTGCAGATTTTTAATATTACATAGTTTTGAAGCAGGTTTTTGTTATGATCACTCAAAACCTTGTAGTTACTGAGATACAGCATTTATGACAACTTCCCCTGTGACAACTGGCTCCAATCTCCCCTATGTTATTTCCCAGAGCCATCACAATACATTACACGTCAGCACAGCTACATTATAGTTGCATTCTCAATTGGCCTCAGAATTACCACCTCAGAGAGCAGCAACAGAAGCCAGAATGATGGAGTTTTGTTGCATCTGTGAACCATATCTCTTTGATGTTAAAATTACAAAAATATGAAGACATGGTATAAAAAAATTGCAAGAGAGAGGGGGAAAAATATGAAGACATGGTATAAAAAAGATAGCAAGATAGAGGGAAAAAAGAGAAGGAATAAGTTTGGTGTTTTGACATAATTGAACTCTGAAGCCATGGATTCTCAGGGAACGGAAATCTATTGTGAATGTAGGTGTCATAAGTTTACCCTTGTGATGTGCCTGTTCTTTGATTCCTCACAAAACTGTCTTTGTGATTGAGGGATAAAAAGGGATGAAGCAAAACAGAAACTTCTGTATTCCTCAAACAGCACTAGGCAATTGAGACAAATCAGTGGGGAGCTATTGAGTGCCAAGCTTGGGTAAATATTAGTATTGAGCATCTGGGGTAAAAAAAAGGCAGAAAAAATGTCAAAGCACAAATTGAATTGAAGATGTATATCAACATAGTGTCCTATGAGCATTTCCGAACAATCAGACCATGACTTGGAAAGTATTTGCTATGCTGGAGAAGAGAGATTTTGAAAAATATTAATAGATAGATAGTATTTGTGGGGTTACAACTCCAATAACATTGTTAAATTACACAGAAATTGAGTGGAAAATGAGGGAGCGTGGGCTGGTATTGTATGGGGATGCTATGCATTCATCAGGCAGCGGACTATGTACATTTAGACTATCTATATCTATATCTATATCTATATATCTATATATATATATATATATATATATATATATATATATATATATATATATATATATATATATATATATATATATATATAGCTGACAAGCAGAAACACCAGATGTCATCACCCTTATTTCATCAGCTCATTGCTTATTTTTGTAACAATTTTAATTTATAAGGCCTAGACCCACTATAGGGTATAGGGGTTTCTACACATCACTCACATAGGGTTTCTGCATAGGGTTTCTACACATCACTCACATTTTTATTTCATTTTCAAATGCAACCTATTCAACCTATTGTGCCATAGTGTTTTAGGTGACCTGAGTTTGAGTTGTGACTTGTGGACCCTTCCAGATTCTGTTTCCATCCTGTCTATCCTCCACTGTTCTTTTGAATAAACTGCGTTAACATAGTGTTTTAATTCTTCATGAGGATTTTCTGAATTTAACCTACGGTACAAGAAGGTGCTGTCATAAGTATTCATTGCCTAATGTGAACCTTTTAAAGACAAACACTTTAAACATTGAGTTGAAATTATGTTGAAACATGGGTTGCAAGGGTTTTTCTGAACTGTAGAAAATGCAAAGGTGTTGCAAGAGTTTTCCTGCAGTGTTGACAGATCTATATTTTTTTTTATTAACATTGGCACTCATTTATAGCCGGAGACTGTAGATAAAGGCTTGTTTGAGACACAGTCTAACACTGACAGTCTCACACACATACCATCAGTTTCTATTCTAAGCGTGTTAGCAGATCAAACTGCTATTTATGAATAACTACTTCTTAAAAATGCAAAGATGCATTCACATATATTTTAAGGCAGTTGCAGGGTACAATGCTAACGATATATATTTCAGCACAGGCACATCTCATTCTGCTTAACGAAGTACTGATTAAATGATCACCTGAACAAATATTATTTAATGAGGAAACACATAAAAAACATGGTTGTAGTCATCACTATCCTCTTGCAATAGGATCAGCTGGATGGCAAAAACAGTGCTAGTAGAACCTCAAAAGTAAGTGGAATCAAATAAAAATTGTTGACCATGCCAAAAGAGTTGAAAAGAAAAGTTTTGAATGAGGAAAGAAAGGTTTAATTCTGGCTTTAATAGCAAAAGGGTAGAGGTAGAAAACGAGAACTCTCCACTGAACGAGATTATCACTCACCATTTGAATGTCAGTCATAGACCATAGGATAACATCAAGTGACCTACAAAAATAATGGCAAATGGCAGCTAGGGTGAAGTGAAGGTGAGGACAGTTCAGAAAAGGCTCCTTGAGGCAGGACTGATGTCATGCAAAGCTAGAAAAAAGCCCTTAATCAATGAAAAGCAAAGAAGAGCCAGGATGAGGTTTGCAAAATACCATAAGTATTGGACCGTAGAGGATTGGAGTAAGGTCATCTTCTCTGATGAGTCCAGTTTTTAGCCTTGCCCAAAACCTGGTCGTCTAATGGTTAGATTGAGACCTGGAGAGGCCTACAGGCCACAGTGCCACTGTGAAATCTGGTGAAGGATCTGGTGAAGGATCTGGGATGATCTGGGGGTACTTCAGCAAGGCTGTAATTGGGCAAAAACAAAACCTGATTCCTTCTGCTCTGACAATGTTCCCCAACTCTGAGGATTGTTTTTTTTCCAGCAGGATAATGCCACACAGCCAGATCAATCTGGTTTAGATGAATGATCACCAGATCAAGACCCTGTCATGCCCAGCCCAATCTCCAGACTTGAACCCCAGGCAGGAGTAGCATAGTTACCCAACAGCAATTTGAAAGACTTGTGAAGAGCATGCCAAGACACATAAAAGCTGTGAATTAAACCAGGGTTATTCCAACAAAATATTTATTTTTGCAAATCTTCCCAAGTTAAAACATTAGTATGCACTTGTTTTCTTTGCATTACTTGAATGAAGACACTGAAGACACTGCATTTTTTTTTACCAGATTTCATTTTCTGTAAATGCTCTAAATGACGTTTGATGTTTGTTTATTTGGAATTTGAGAGAAATGTTGTCCGTTTATAGAATAAAACGTGTTACTTTTATTTAAATGCATACCTATAAAGAGTAAAACCAGGGAAACTGATAATTTTGTAGTGGTCTATTAACTTTGTTTTCCATAGCTGTGTATGTTTTGTGCACTGTGAGGTTTTTAACAGTCTAAACCATGTAGTATTTGTATGTTTAGTTGCATGCAATTGTGAATTGCATCATGGATTTAAAGTTTTTTTTTTAACCACTGAACCACAGGCACTTTTTCCCATTGCTTTTTGCCGCTTTCCACTCCTACATTTTTTCTTCTTTCAAACATGCAGAGAACTGTTCAGTGATGAAAGGGGGGGTTTGATGACACTTTAACAGCCCTGCCATGCAACAGTCCTTAACCATTCAGGTACATGTTTAACACCACCTCTGAAAGTCACAAAGCACTGACAACACACAGACACAATGAATGCTTCAGTGAACTAAACATTTTGAGTGAGTTTTAGCTGAGCTAGACAGCACAGGCCAGTATTAAATAAACAGAAGCAAACTGCAGCAGCAGCAGGGTAAGGGCTTGTACAGTTTAATTAGCTGCATAACCATTAATAGTGAATGGTTTTTAAATAAATGCTTATCCCAGAAGCCTCTAAGGAAGTTCATGTTGGGGGCGGTGAGCCAGCATTCCAGTATTGATTTGTTAGTTATGAGTGACTAATTACTGGAACATCTGAAATATGAATGGACAAGGTTGAGTAAACTGCATAAACAGGGATATTTGATATTTTGAAGTTAGTCCATGTGAGCTGATTGTTCTTGTAGGTCAGCTGGTAGAGCATTAAATTAGCAGCACAAAAGGTTGTGGGTTTAATTCCCAGGAAGTAAATGTACTGACCAAACGTATGCCTTGAATGTACTGTAAATTGATTTGGATAAAAGTTGATACAAGCTGTGCGGTGTGTAAATCCACAATCTCACGAGGTACACAAGTGTCTGTCCCTATGGCCTTTAGTCTCCCTATTACTGCACTCGACTACCTTGCTGGCTTGGTTGTCAGTTCAAATCCTGCATGAAGCAGTTTGAGCAGAACAAGTTATGCATACATAACCATAATTTAATAATTATAACCATAATTGCATGAACATGTTTTTTTACCATGCACCATGTTTTACATTTGTTTATGTTTAATAGCATTTTTGAAAAGTTCTAGGTTGCAGCCAACTTGTAAGACGACACAAATTGTATGCTTCACTGTGTGCATATTTTATCTCTGATAATAAGAACAAACTATAGTTAAAGCTCTGTTTTAGTTTACAACATAAGCAGTGTTTCAGCTTAGATAAGAGTGTGTTTGCAGAGAAAATTGATGGTGAGGGGGTGACTTTAAGAAAAGAAAAGGTTAAAGAAAAGAAATAAAAACTGTATTTCTGTGTCTCTGTAAATCTGACACTTGCAGAACATCTAAGTGCATTTTCATGGAAATTCTGCATCTCCAATTAAATATTCACACAAACAAAAGCAACCAGTAAAACAGCATGCTGACTTTGAAATAAAGCAGGAAGTTAAAAGCAATCTTAAGACATCTACATCTCATTTTGTTAAAATACCTAAAATATCTAAAATACCTAAGAAATCAATAGGATCCCTCAATGATGTTAACAGGAGCATGAACACATTTACTTATCAGAATTTATGATCAACTGAAGTTTTTTTGAAAATATTTTAATTGTTTGGAAAAAATAAACAATATGGACATGATTCTTGGGTATGATGTGGAAGGTGGAAATCAGCTCAGAGGCTGAAAGTCTTTTTTTTAAATGTATTTTTTATAAAAAGAGGAAAAGTACAATATGTCAATTGGAGAAATCTCAAAGGCGAATACAAGCATGGATAGTGATGAACAGTTCTAACAAAGACACAAACTCTGGAAGTTTTGCAACCTCAGAAGGCTGTAAAAGAACATTTGTGTTTGGTTCTTTTCTACACAATTCTATACATAAAGTAAACATAAACTTATGTACATTATCTTCAATAAACATACTTTGCATAAATAAATTGGGTTATTGAAGATCAAGAATGAGGTGTTTTTGTCATAGAACTGAAATAATGGCAAGAATGTCAATATTCTTGGAGTTTATACTTGAATCTGTTTTGAAACCTATAGTAAGATGTAAAGATGTGAGCCATAGTTAAGCATTGCGTTTACTCGGGTCTAACCTCTCTATATTTATGTCTTTTTTGTGTTTTAACCAGAATGTTCTGGTCCACTTGGCATGGAAGGTGGAATCATCTCCAACCAACAGATTACAGCCTCCTCCACTCACCGAGCTCTCTTCGGACTCCAGAAATGGTATCCTTATTTTGCCCGTCTGAATAAGAAGGGTCTGGTGAACGCCTGGACAGCAGCCGAGAATGACAGATGGCCCTGGATTCAGGTAACAGATTGACATGGGCAGAGCAAGTTTGGATGAAGATCTATCAACAGTAAATGAATCTGTAGCTGACAGAAATATTCTATACCTGACGACCTCTTCATCTGAAAAAGAACATTAATGGTTATTATTATTAGATTTTAGAATGAGTCGATTAAAAAGTTGTGTAATAAGTGTGAATGTTTGTTTCTTCTAATTATTATTATTACCATTTTTATACATTGATATTTAACAGAAAAGCTACTATTTGAGGTTTGGACCATCCGTGTGGTTATCCGTGGTTATTCAAAGCACTGGCCAACAATGCTGAAAAAAGCATGAATTCCCTAGGAGTTTTCTTCATTTTATTCTGGGGGTACAATATTATCGAGGAATTCATTCTTATTCATCTATTTTAAAAGCCTTGTTTGAATACCAGCACAAAGAGGAATCATGTTTTGGACCAGCAACCCAAAACACCTCATACAAAGTGACCATTTATGCTGTTTGACCAGCCGTGGTGTTTATCTTTAACCAGGAAGTTGATGATTTAGTGGAATATTTCCATTTTCTGCTCTAAAAATCAAAAACGTTATTAAGTAAAAGCTTTGTAATCCTCTTTGGCTGCAACTTGTCTCTCAGTATTCAGAAATGTTTTTTAAAAAGGTGTTCATTCATAGAACAGTTTCACTTGTTTGTGTTTCACTTGTTTGTGCTATGTTTGTGTTGACTCTTTGTATATCAATCTAATTCTTTGAGTTTCTTCTGGAGATGGTTTAGTATTCATAGACTGTTTCTTCAGCAGAGTACATTTGATTGATAATACAGGCAATCACAGTGGATGGAAGTCTCAGTCCATTTGCCTCTAGTTTTACGATGAGTAGCCTCATGCCCACCTCAGATTTATTCTTTAAATGTCTGCTTGTAAAAGACAGAGAGTCTGAACTGAGTCCTTCATTGAATTAATATTCCGCAAGGTAGTCTGTGTGATGGCATAACATAAAACTCTTTGACCTCTGTGAAGAGAAAAGATGAAACTCGACTGAAGAAAGGAATGATATAGAGAGTTTTGACTGCAGACCTGTGAGTTAACCAAAGTTAACCACTGTTTCTGCACAAGCAGTTGCTAGTAGGCAAAGAGTGAAGATTAGAGACAAAAGAGAGAAAGTGTTTAGGGAGTCTGTCTGGCTTTAACAACGTCACTTGGGATAGAGCTTTTGGTGCTTTGGAGCTGCAGGGTTAGATCACAGAGATATAAATCAGATTGACTTAGGGCCATATGCTGTAGTAATTGCCACATGACCTCTCATGGTGTCATCTAAAGATGAAAAATCAGAGCCTACATACATTAATCAGAGGCTTGTTAACTCTCATTGTTATTCTGTACGTCCCTCTCATTTCTACATCAGTTTCTCATTGTCTTCGAGCCTTCAGGTGTCTTTGGTCTAGGGATGTACAAAAATACATATTTTCCAAATCAACTAGTTGGTGGGTTGCCTGAATGACTAGTCAACTAATCTGTTTTAACAAAGCCTTGTATAATTAGGCTGGGTTTGAATTCACCTAACCCCAATTAGACACTTTTTAGGGGGCCTAGAAAAAAATATATTGCACTTGCATTCAAAATAGGCACAGTGAAATGAAACAACACTTGTTGTAAAGTGCAACTGTTTTTAACTAAACACAGCTTTTAAAAAATACAACACTTATGGTGAAAAAAGATGTAGCAAAAATATTTGTCTGCATGTGTATAACTGTGGAAGTGTTACTATTCATTTAATGTAATGCATTTTTCAAACAGGAAATGAGATAGGAAAAGTCTGCAACCTCACTAATCAATTAGTCATTTGTTGGGCAACAAAAACAAAAACAAACTATTAATATCTGACTTTTTTCACAATACAGTGTGTTTGCTTATTTCTTTAAAAAAAGTATAGAATGTCACAGAGCAATGTAAATATGCAGTTCTGTTGGGAGATTTGCGAGTAGCACTTGCATTTTGAATCATTTGTGTGAAAATTCTTGACACACACAAGAGAAATTATTTTTATTCAAAATCTGGACAAAATCATGAGCCTCTGAGGAACTGGGAAAGTGGCACTTCTGCACCTGAATAAAGTGGAATACTCAGCTTTATTCATTTATTTATTTAATTTCTTGGGGGATTAGGATTTTGCATGTCTCATTCTTGCATATCCTGAATCTCACAATTCATTTTGACCTCTCTACTGTGTCATCCAACGGTTTACATTTCATTAGGAAATATGAGGACTTATCCTTGCCAGCCATGTTTCAGTGTAACCTGTCAGAGTCGATTTCTATAATTTTTCTGCAGTTTATCTTTTCAGATATTACAGCTACATAACTGAAGGCAGAAATTTTGCCTGTAACTGCCATCAGATTCTGTTATGTCAGCCACTTTACGCTAACTCATCCTATATGCATCCTATATACGCATAAAAAAAACACAAAATTTCACTGAACTTCTCTGACTTGCTAGTCTTCAACATACAGATAATACAATTTACATATAATACAGAACCTCAAAGAAAATGACGTTTCACTTATGTTTGTGAAGAGATTTACAAGTCTATGTGAGAAAGTCTGTTTTTGATGCGACTTTAAAACATGGGGGGGATTTTAATACATTGCATATGAACACTGCAATCTAAGAGCAAAAAATAAATCAAGATTTGGTTAACATGAAAGTGTTAACATGCTTTTTTGGGAGATTATTCCTACAGGCAACAGTGACTAAACTATTAAACGGGCCCAGACTTGAAGGCGGATACTGTTGGTAAAAAGGTGACATCGCAATGCATTTGAAAATGCCTTCACCACAGCAGAAAGCGTGCATGTCTGAAGTGGAATAATTATGACTCAGTTTGACTCAGCATGTTGTGTCATATTATGAGTTTAGCAGGCTGGTTAACCACTTTGTTTTAAGTGGTGAGGTTAACTCCCACAAGTATGTTATTGCGTGAGATGACTCATTGTTTATTAACAAGTACAATGGGTAAGGCAGCTCCACATAAACAGTAACAGTGTTTGTATAGAAAGGTATCATAGTGTAACTTCAGGTTATCGCCCTGTGTTTATCTGAGTATTGACAGGGTAAAGAGTAAGAGGTAACCTAAGTTTAGGATAGGGACTAGATCTATGTTTAAAATAAAACTAGCCTGAGTTGCTTTGATGGTCTAGCTGATCTCGTAGCTTTTCCAAGTTGGTGTTTGGCTACTCTTACTGGTCTATCAGCGTGTCCAAACTGGTGTCCAGCTGGTCTCCCACTCTAACGAGCTAAGAACTGCCCATATCTGCCATAAGACCAGCAAACCAGCACAGTCTATTTTTTTAATAAGCAAAAATGTAGCCTTGCACTGATGTCTGTCTGTGCATTTGTGTGTATATGTCTCTGTGTGTGTTTTTGTCTGCCTGTGAGTCTCAGTCTCATACTAGACACACTGCAACAATTTAAAACCTTGTCAGCGACTGGAGAATTGAGATCATGATTGGTAAATGACTCTTGCATGATGGGGTGTCAGGCTGATATACTGCCTTTGGGAATTACAGCCGTTTATGCTTACAGTCCGCAACTGAATCAATTTCCTCAAAACTGACAAATATTGCAGTGCCAGATGTTTCCAATGGCCTCTCCACACATGGCGCCAGTGTGTCAGGGTGCATCACCATTAGAAGAAGTGACTCCAGCATCTGTGGTTATTATGAGCATGAAGTATCACCCAGTCATGGGCTTTTAGTCATGCGGCTTTAATTGGTCACCTCTGTTTGTGTCTTGTGTGAGTTTATGAATAAATAGATTGAGATTAATTGTTGAATAATTAACACTTAGAAAAAAATATTTTACAGTACTTGTGAGCAAAATGTATAATATTTTAATATGAGGATTTGCAAAACTAACAATTTTTCACAATTTGTTTTGGTTTATGTTGCACAGAAAGGATCAATTTATTAGTGGACGTTTACATAAGACCTTGACCTTGCCATTGGCCTAAAAAGGATTTTACGATAAAAAATGTTTAACAGCAAGTAGATAATCTAGACTTTACTAATCAATTAAACTAGTTGATTTGAGGTTCATTGTAACCCATGCCTACAGTATATCAAAGAAGTGTCTTTTCATAAATAATAATGAGTAAAGTATGAGTGACTTACAAATGATTGTTACACTTATTACTAATTACAATACAGGCCAAAATGCATTTTCTTAAGAAAAAATGACGTGTTCTCCCTCTGTGTGCTGCAGCCCTGTCAGTGGTTTAGTAAGTTTTTGATGCATCTTCAGAGAGACTTAAAGGGTAGGGGAACAAATTCTGCCAGAGATTTGTGTGGCCCCTCAAATTTCCAGCCTATTGCTCACACACTGTAGGATGGTGAATTAACTGTCATGTGTAGCTGACTGTGAAGCAACACATACACACCATTCCGAGATAACAAATCATTTTAAACCCAGTATTATAACTATTACTTTTCCTCATTTCATGGCTGTCTGTCTAAGAGCTTGAGCTGTCTGCTTGTCCACTTCCCTCACTGAGCACTCCGCTCTGCTCCACGCCCCATCCCTCAGGGGCCCCATCAGACAGCTTTTTACCCCTGGGAAACAAAAAAGTCTTGACTGACTGCTCTCACTCGCTGTTTGAAAGCAGACTAAATGCCCTTAGCGTATAGGGTCTCCAAGCATTTCTCCATTGGTAAGACAGAGGAGTTATGCTGAGTAATAGTGTGGTAGTTGCTATAGAAGGTTCATTACTTACAGATAACCTCTTTGCTCAAGAGTGACAGTCTATATGTACATACATACAGTGAGATAGATGGGGCTGTGCCATATGTGCACAAGTGTATAAATCAATACATATGTATTTTTTCAGACAGAAGGGATGCAGTAGAGAATAGGCTGAGCATCAGTATGCACACATGTACATATTTCCCTTAGTAAACATGTATGAAGGGCATTAAATATAAAAATAAAAATTGTGTTGTCATTTACTCACCCTCAAGTACATCCAAACATATGTTTATTTCTTATGTGAAGCAATAAAGGTGTATTTTTTAAGAATGTGCTGCCCACTTTGTCTCTATAAGTGAATGAGGACTGGGGCTCATAAGCAACAAAGTTACAAAAAAGCACCATTAAAGTGGTACATGAGACAACATGAAGCATGTAGTTGCTTTTTATAAAAAAACAGACACGAATTTAAGTTTATTTAATGCTGTTTAAGTCTGCACTTTTAAATCTGACCTTTTCAATGAAGTAGTTGATCAGGTTCATAAAATCAGTCTGAATGATTTGTTTATGAAGCAGGCTGAATCTGAACACGCACACATATAGGTAAACATAGATTCATTATTATTTTCATAACATCTAACGGTTGTTTTATATTTGAGTAATATTGTCTGGGAAAGCAGAGAGAGCTCTGCAGTCCTGTGACCTACACAGGAGTTGGGCCTGCAGGCAGCACTTTTCCTCCACAGCATGTTGCATTGTGTGCTTGAGATTAACACTAACATTGAAGATGTGCCCCCGCTGTGGAAAAGCAAATTGGCAGTCATAGCAATAAGTTTGCTATTACTGTGTCTGCCTTAGCTACCAGCATTACTATCTCTAATGTGCCTCACCTTTCTGTACCTATAAAAACATATAACACCAAAGATCCTTTAAGGTGAAATAAGTTCACTGATGACCATATTGGTAATATGTTCAACATCCATTTCTAGTACAACTAGATCTCACTATTTATTAGGGAAAAACTAAAACCTCAGTTGTGGTCAAGATTACAGTATGTTTCAATGACATATTTCACATCAAAAATAAAAATTGACTATAATGATGTCATAAATTGTGCTTTAACGCATCATGCAAATAAACATTTTGTCACGCTAGCTGTGTATATGTGAGAGGTATGAGGTGGATGGCGTTATCTTTCATCTTCCATCTAGAAAGGCTTCATGTTTATATTATGAATTTACTTTCTTATGAAACAGAATGGTTAGGTGATGTAACAGACAGAATGAACCAATGCCCTCAGTATTCATAAAGAGTGAATGTTATAGGACTGTTGATACAGTTGTACAGATTTCCCAGTATGCTGTGAATGTATTGCCAATGAATTTTGAATAATACAATAGAAGAGATTGAATGTAGAAGACATTTACATGCAGATGAAGACAGATACCGAGGAAAAAACAACAAAGGAGCAAGACAATGGAAAATATGCCAGCTAGATAAGTTGTTAATTAACTACATTTTAACACACATAACTACAATTTACTATATAGCATTTAAATTTGCTTTCAGACAAAATAAAAAGGATATTTCAGAATTCAGGAGTTTTTGTTTTCATAACTGACACCACAATTGTATTAGCAGGTCCATCAAAGCTAGTCTTTATATTGTGTAAAAAGTAAATGTTAAAATATGCTCAAAATATTGTTGTGATGTGTCTGCAGAGCTAATGAAAGTGTGACTTCTGAACCATAGAGACGAGGAATCTCGCTGTGGCCCTTTAATTTGACTCACATGCTGCTAACGCCTTAGATGAATCACTGCATTATTAGCGATAAATGCATTATTTGCATTATTATAGCAGTATATTGGTGGTCCACAGTGCTTGCAATTTACCTTCTTGTTTTCAACAAGATTTACTCTGGTTTAAAACCAGAGTTTACCAGAGAAATTATTAGAAAAGATCTTGTCAGAAGCGGGAGAAACGAACCCAGTCGCAGACACTGTTAAACTGAAAAAAAAAAAAATTAACAAAACCAAACAATAATCCACAAGGGGGCAAAACGAAAACCAAACAAAGGAGAAAAACAGAAAAAACGGCTCAAAAACTCGCCAAAAACACAGGAGGGACAAAAAAACGAGAAGAACAAAACCAGGGAGCACCGCAAGTAGGGGCACCGAAAACCATACGGAGCACCGAGAAACACCGAGATGAGGACAAAGACCATACGGGACCCGACAAGACCATACGGGGAGCAAAAACAGGACGCAAGTACAGGTAACAAGATACGCGATTACAAAATTACAAAGTCACGAGAGTACAAGATAAGACGAACCAACACAAGACAGAAAACACGGGGGCATTATATAGCACAAAGACAATGACTAACAGGTGCGCGAAATCAGTGCAGACGAGACAAGAGAAAAAGGGGGCGGGGCCAAGATGCAAGACCGGAGAGCACATGGCGAATGTAAACCAAACAGAGGCCATGTGCTTCCACACAAGACGAAGACCCAGAGCATGCGTTCAGATCCCGACTCCAAGAAACAAGAACCATGACTAGAAGGAGTCAGGATCCAAACAGCACGCTCTGACACTAAACACAGGGCATGTCAGGATCCTGGCAAGATAATCTAGAAATACTCAAGTCAGGAACCCAGGACCCTAACAGATCTCCTTGGTAATTGATAAACTAGTTAAGACACTTCAGGTATTTCAGAAGCTAGCTCAGGTATGTGGTTCTCTTTTTCTAAAGAAAGGATAACTTTGGTTAAATAAGCAATCACGTCATATAGCTATTCAATGTACAGACTCCAAAATACTTCCGATTTTTCTTTAGATACTTCAGTCATATTGCATACCTTAAGATCTACTGATCTACTCTATATGAATTTTTTATTTTCAAGGTAGGATTGTCCTTTATTAGGTCGGTTTTACAGTTTTGATAAACTGCAAATAATGAAAGCTACAAAGTTATGTGATAAAGTATAGTGATAATATTACAGTATGTTAAGTTCAATACATTTAGAGCTTCATAGGTGGCCTATATATGAGATGTATAGGAAATCTCTATGTCTCTTTCAAGGGAATTTTCTCTATTTTATTTTAAGCTTCTTGGAAATGTAGCACACAATAGGACTAGGCTTTAATAATCAGAACTATGGGAACTGAAATTAATATGTAACTGAAATGGCTTTAGTGAAACAGTTTTCACAAAGTTGTAGAGTAAAAATTCTTACCCACCTGACTTGTGCAACTGCTCATTTTTGTTAGTCAACTAGTCATCTAGAAGAACAGTCGATTGTTTAGCTCATTTTATTGTCTTAGGCCATGTAGCCATGTAACATCAATAGCCATCAGCTATATTTTTGGTAAGTCCAAATCTGTGTTGACAGAGAGTGTGTAGAAAGTCAGAAGTCAGGTGAGATGATGCAATGGAGAAACAAAAGCTTGTATAAGAATTCCTGTAGCTCAAACAGTAAAGCCGTAATGCCAAGATCTTGGCTTGATGCACAGGGAATTGATGAACTGATAAAAGGTATACCTTGAATATGCTGTAAGTTGCTTAGGATAAAAGTGTCTGCCAAATTGTGTGTAACTCACTTGTAGTTTATGTGATCCTCTAAATGACAATTGATTAGCTTACAATACCACTGTATCAATTAATGTTGTACATCATATTTAAAACTAATTAACCAGTCAGTGAAACCCTTGTCTAGTTGTCATATGGGAGAATGTCCTGATTGTTAACAATCTTACCATCTTTTCTCTTTGGCACAAGCTTACTTTACTCAATACACTGGCAGTACTGATAGACCAAATTATTTAGGCAGAATAATGTGGCTATGGAGCAGCTGTTTTCTACCTTCAGGAGAAGTTATGTGAACAGAGACTTTCCTGTTTCTGTGTTTTAATGCTGTGCAGCACTTTTGCACCACCAGCACCATCTGTGGACGCATGAGGTGTTTTTGTGTAAGACTGGACATATGGACCTAGACAGACATTTGTTTCAAATGTCAATTAAAGAAATAGCTTTAGACAGATTTGCAATGTATTATCTAACTGTTCTGGACATACGGCAGACTTTTTGCAAGAGAAAGGAAAGTCAAACCTGGTCATTGTTCATTTGAAGAGGCTTTCAGTTCTACTGTTTCTGTTGAGACCTTTAACTTCCATCATATTATTCCATCTGGTCTGATAGATGTCAAGGATACTAAATATTTTAAAGGCCACAAAGAAGAGATTATCTGGTGCACCAACCAATATATATATGTATATAAAATTTATATGTATAACAAAAAAAAAAGTCTTTTCTCTGCATCTGTTCATCTGTCTTTCTTTCTCTTGTTTCTCTCATTTCCTCTCTTAGATTAACCTACAGAGAAGGATGAGGGTCACAGGAGTGATAACCCAGGGAGCCAAACGCATCGGAAGCCCGGAATATGTTAAGTCGTACAAAGTGGCCTACAGCAATGATGGAAAGACGTGGAGGGCATATAAAGTCAAGGGCATGGACGAAGATAAAGTGAGGTTTTTTTTAATTAGTGTAAAAGAGCTACATCACTCACTCAGCATGTACTTGTACTTTCCTTCATATGCCTTTTCAAACTGGATTTTAAGAGGAAAAATGAGAGCTGTCTGTGTGTCAGAGGACACACAGCGTCCATCATCTCTGAAGCCATTTTTTTATTAGAACAGGGTTATCCTTTCTAATGACTTTGAGTAAAAGATGCTCTTTTGATCAGTTTAGGCACTATTGATATTTTTCTTCTAAATAACAGTGATGACATCATAATATAATATTTGCAATCTGAATTGTGATAGGTCTTTCTTTTTACATCTGTTTGCATATTAAATGTGATATTTACATTTTTAACCTTTTTACTGCAAATATGTATCACAGTATGTTGATTCTCCTACACAAAAGACGCATGCTGAGTGTCTTGACAGTTTTCCTATAGCTTGACTGTTAGAGTATGGTGCTAGTTTTTTCCAGTACTGAAAAATATGTATTACCAGCGTATTATAGTCTATATCAGACTTTTTAAAATAAGGTTTATATGTCAGTATTAGCCAATGAGGGTTCTGGCCTTGTGTGTATATATTAATTTGCTGTCTATAATGGGTTGTGTCCCTTTTCCAGAAGACAGACTGTATAACAGTGATGAGGTTGGAATGTAATATTTGCAAACTGAATTGTGATAAGTGTTCCTTTTTGCATCTGTTTGCATGTTAAATGTGATATTTACATTTTTAACCATCTACGCCTGCCATTTTATTGTGAGTATGTGTGACATTGTGTTGATTCTCTTACACAAAAGGCAGTGTTGAGTGAGTGTTATGACAATAGCTTTGCTGTAGTTCAACTGGATATTTGCATAATAGACATGTTATTTACATTTTTAACAATCCTGAGCTGCTATTTTACTGCAAATATGTGTCATAATATGTTGATTCCCCAACACAAAAGACTGAGTGTCTCTGACAGAATTCCTATAACTCAACGGGTAGAGTATGGTGCTAGCAAAGGCAAGGTCATAGGTTTGATTTCCAGCCATACATGAAATGTTGCTTGATTGCATCTGGGTACAAGCATTTGCCAACATTTTAACAAAAAGTGTCTTTGATCCATTTATGTAGAGTTAATTTCCAACAGAAAATGCAAATCTGTTCCATTTTTCCATTATACTTTTAGAACACTGGACCCCTTTTAAACAAATTACTATAGATTTAGATTTGACCTTAGCATATACCCATTTGATTAAGACATTAAAGTGGTTCTCTCCACATTTTCCTTTTCAGATCTTCCGTGGTAATATTGATAACAACACTCCTTTTGCCAACTCCTTTACCCCTCCAATCGAAGCTCAGTATGTGAGGATCTACCCACAGGTGTGCAGGAGACATTGTACCCTTCGCATGGAGCTTCTGGGCTGTGAGCTTACAGGTGAGATAGCTGAACACAGAGGACACATCTTTATACATTTAGCAGACATTATTGTTTTTTTCTGATTGTTAGTTAAATACATATAACAGGTCATTTCCATTTTCTCTGTGCCAGTACAGGAGATTTTAAATGCCTCCAGCCTGATTTAAATACAAAAGCAGGTTTATCTTATACCGTAAATTTTAATATCTGAAAATGAGATGATCTCATTATTTATGTTTAGTTTGTTTAAATTTGTGATTTGCAGCTAAACAATGATGTTAATACATTCACAATCAAATGTATTTAAATGGTATATCCTGATCATCAGTATGCTGTATGTGTTTGGATGCTGTGTTAGGATGTGTTGGTTTAAATAGTAATGGCTGGATTGCACTACACAATGATAAAATCTGAAGATTTCTGAGAAATCGCTTAATGCGCCTGTAACAAACAAAGGATCACACACTATCCGACTCACAGGTCATTTTGTGAAACCTGCAGACTAGTTTCTGGCAACTAGCTCCAACTCTCACCAACTGCAAATCATGGCATGATCTGGGGCTGAGGGCATGCACTGTAATGCAGCCTCAGGACTGTGCTCAATTACCTTTGCCAGCAACACTGCTGGTGTGTGTAAGATGGTTTTTTCAGGGGGTTGTGAAATAGTGAATCAGTGACATGCCATTGAATTCTTCAGGGTGTTCCGAGCCAATGGGGATGAAGTCTGGCCACATTCAGGACTACCAAATTACAGCTTCCAGCATCTTCAGAACTCTTAACATGGACATGTTCACCTGGGAGCCTGGTAAAGCAAGACTGGATAAGCAAGGGAAGGTTAATGCCTGGACATCTGGACACAGTGATCAGTCTCAGTGGCTGCAGGTAGGTTTCATCATAATGTCCTTATATTGCTACTGTTGTAGATCACCTCAGACTAGCCAAACTTCATGTGCAATTCTGCATTTACAATTACTGTATTTCTTAAAATATACTTACAATATACTGTAATTCTTAAATAGAACCAATATCAACACTAAACAATTTATGCCACAGTGACCTGACAAAAAACTCATTTGGTTTGAGGTTTGAGGTTCAAGGTTTACATTAACAAACATTCTGTCTTCACAGGATACCTAACACACAACCTCAACAAAGATTAAAGAGCCGCAAAGAGCCTTGCGGTGAGGTCAGGATTCTACTATTTAGCTCCCCGAATCAAAGTTTTAACAAATTCCTAGTTATCTTCTTCTTTAGACAATCTGTAACTTTATCACTCACTGTTCATTAAGGTAACTGATTGCCTCATCTCAGACAAGAGCTATTTGTTTTCTAGAATATTTAGTGGGGAGGGGATGATGGTTCAGGCTGTGACATCTCAGTGTTTATGACAAAAAAGCATCTTATGAATATTAATTAGACTTGTGGCCATGTTGCTGGGGAATTTTCATAGGACGACCAGTCCTGTTACCTAATTAATGTTCATGAGTGAAACCTTTGCCTTGCTTGGCATTGCAAAATAAATGCTCCAATGCAGTCACAGAAAAACGAGTGTGTGAGATACAGTTGGCCATGTTTCAACTATCAGTTACCATGGTGAATTGTAAGGCTGCTTCATTGGTTGCCTCTACAGAATAATCAATAGCAGTGACATCACTGAAAGACTTTAGGCTCAATAGATTAATGGAATTAATCAAGCTTAATGACAAATTAAGTATTCTAATTAATCAAGACAATTGCAATGTTGCAAAGGCAGGAATTACCTCACAAACTGCTGTAACACCAGAGACTGTTTGACCAAAAGGGCACACATCAGGGATTTGGCAGTGTTTTGCTAAATCACTCTACTTCAAAATCATGAGGATGTCAGGATGTCTCAAATGAAGGTATTTTGTGCAGTTGCTTTTTTGGGAACCATTTTAAGGACCAGAATCCTTATAGCTTTATTTTTGATTCTTATTGATTTTCAATAAAACAAAGCACCAACTGTTACTTGCAACTCTTGGATTTTTGGTAATGATTTTGGTGTTTTCAGACAGCTTAACTGTTTGGACTCTCTGACATGTTTAAGCAGACTGCAGACATTTTATTTAGTACCCAACAGTATTGAGTGAGAAAAAGTATTGAGTGAAAAGTTCATTTAAAAGTTAACAAATTTACCTAAATTCATTAGGCAGGCTTAGTAACTGCATCAAATTGATGCAAAAGTGTCATATTGCTGGGCAGTATTTTTAGTGAATTAAAACACAGGGAGTCAAACTGAGTCACAAACAACATTTTTTTTATGTCTGTCGCAAAGTTCTCCTCCATTAACTAGCCATCAATCAAACAAAACAAATCATGTTGGTTTGCCGGGGTTTTGTAAGGTCAATCAAACCACTTACATTAAAATGTATATAAATCTCAATGACGGGCTGCTGAGCCAGTTGAATGAACCAATTACTCACCAGCCTTTCAAATGCACTGCAAGTCAGCTCTTTTTTCTTGTTTTGACATACCCTTTAGCATGAAGGCCTTTTGATGCTTCTGTTGATTGTTTCCAAACATGCTGAGTCAAGCAACAGACAGTAATCAGCCTCAGCCTCAAAGAGACGGCCGTCCTTTTTCTCAGACGTCGGTCTAGGCTGTCTGGGTCTATCTCTGGCAGTTGACTTCTCAGAATTTGAAAAATTGCTTTTTACTCTCCCTCCTCTTTTCGTGTAATGAATCGATTTAGTGTTCTCATTTGTGGTTTCCTGTGTCTTCACCACTACTCTAACAGAGATGTGGCCTCAATCCCATACAGAGAACTTTCAGCCTTCATCAACCAGACATGGGAAAGAGCTCTCACTGGGTGATTAGATTAATTATGGATCCTAAGCTTACTCATTATGGAGTATATGCATGGACAGTTTGATAAATCCTTGCAGTGGTTTTCTTCAGTAAAGACAAAAACTAAAATATTCAAGAGGTTTCATACAAGCCAGTGGTCCCCAAGAGCAATCCTGGAGAAGCCTGAATAGAATAAGGCTGTTTTAAGATGAACTTGCACAACTTTAATATGACTTCTTGCATTAACCTATTTAGTTCTTTTAGTCAGTGTGGGGTTGCCTAACCCCAAAGTGCGAATCAGAATTAGATTTTGGGGCCTCTTTTTTGTAGTCTCTCTATATAAAGACCTTTAAAGGCCTGCAGAGACCCTGTTATCTCTGACTTAAGCGCTCACATTGTTACCACCACATTTGTCATTACCCTCTAGAGAGGTCTTTCTTTTTAAGTAGACAGGTTGCATACCGACACAGATGTAAAAGAAGCACAATTTTAATTATATCCAAAGCTTAAAACTGTCCTGTGAACTGCCAATCACAGACATACAACAGGATTTAGTTTTATTTTAAATCAAGTAGGAATATGTTAACGTCATGTTGGTTTTGTCAGAGGTCTGCATGTTCAGTGTGTCTTTTGAAATGTTCCCTTTGGGCTGCAGCCTCAGAAGATTTTCACTTTATATTTTATTTGGCTGAAGGTCATTTTTGACAAGAGATATCTTACTGTCTAATTTCATCAGATGATGTGGAAAATCCACATTGTTAGATAAATATTATTTAAGCGAAAAAAATATTTAAAAGCATGAAAGCATGGAGGGCATGTAAACATTGATGGCTCACTTGGAATGTTTATCCTATCAATATTTTGTTAGACTTGCACTACATGAGTTCATTTTCTTTTCCAGGTATCTGAGTACAGTCAAATCAATTAACCTCCAACACTTGTAAAGGTTGCAAATGATCAACCTGTCGGATTGTTCTGTGCTGTGGCTGGGCTCCCTTGAATCTATTACAGGCATTTTTCTATTTTGTTTTTTGTATTTGGTACAATGAGCAAGTCTTGATGTTAGATATTCATTGTCCGTGGGGTTGTCATATGGAAGGACTTTTGACAGAAACTGACCTCTTTGGGGTCCTTACCAGTTTAGGAGCTGTGTTTTGAGATTCTGTGTTCTATGGCTACAAATATCTATTTTTATAATATTAAGTTTAGTCAAGCCATTTACTGTTGTAATTTCTGCCATTTTAATTTTTTTTCTTTTAATGTTAAGTGTTTGTCCCTTTCATAAGTGTTTAACTGCTCTACAATTGTTTTTAGTTACATTTACGTAAATATAAGCTTTTTAGACCATTTAGACGGGCCCTCAAGCATGGTCATTTGGAAGAAGCAAGCTTCATAGTGGCAGAGATGGGAATTAGATTAGAAGCTCAGTCACTTTTGGAAGATTCTTGAAGATGAGATGTTGAAATCTTCAGAAGCTAACAGTGAATGCCTCGGTTCCAGCTGGCAGAGGCATATTAGTTAATTATGCACATTAACCACATAACACAGAAAGTCTGCCAGAGTGCACTTGGCTCTTTTTAGAACTTCGTTATTACAGAATTATCACAGCAATGCAGGCATATGCTAAATGTTATGCTGACCCTGCTAGTACAGCAACAATTGCCACAAAAGAAGCATAAAAGACTGGGTTTCAAATTATATTGTGAAAGTGTTTTATATGCTTGCTAGTTTTAATTAAAATGACCCCAAACCCATCCTGTTCAATCTTCCACTTCTTTACCTGTGTAACAGAGATTTAGAACAGAAATAAAAATAACAAGGGCTGTCAAAGTACATGTGCACACATAATTAATTAATTATGTCTAAAGCAGTTTTTTATGCATTTAGCACATTTATTTGATTTGGCATTATAACTGTCTTTGGTCTGATCTGAGCAATCACAAGAACATCAGCATGTCTACAACTCATTTGTAGTCTTTGTATGATGAAATTTAATATCAAAGAAACTCAAGAGGTTTAAAACATTGCCAAAATAAGAACACCATCACAACTGCAGATCAGTGTTGTCTCTTTGTTTAACATTTGTAAGGAAAGCAGATGTTGGTTTTTATTATTTAATGCACTGTTTTATTGAGTTTGTACTGCCTGTGAATTAACCTACAGTTTGTAAAGTAAAGATTGTGTTGCTGAAACATACAGTATCGCTATCAAGAGCCATCCACATTAATTGCTCAACCCAACATCCAAAGTATATATATATAAATATAAATATTTCTTCCTTTATTAAAGAACCAGATGTGTTAATGGTGTTCACAATCATTTGTACAATTTATTAATTATTAATTATTAGGATGACATACTACAAATCCCTTACCAGGTGAATTAAAAAAAACAAAATACATTGGTACTATACATGCACAGAAAAAAAAACATTCACAGCAAAGGACACACACAATACTGGATTAATGCCAGGGGTGACAAAGAACAATTAGCTTCCATTGAGCCTCACCACATGATGTCAGTCATAGTCATGTGCTAATGTTAAGCTTGATTTAACATAGCACATCTGATAAAGGACCTTCTTTGCTGTGGTGTGGCATTTAGTAAATGAACACTTCACTGCGAATAGCTTGTATTACATTATATGATGGGTGCTTTCATATATCCTTTGTTTGTCTAATTGCAATTGCAGTTAACTTTAATATGCATGAAGATAATTAGTAAATGCAGTGTGCTTTCCAGGGAACTTGCCACTGCCTCTGGTTTGACGCTATGACGAATGCGTCCTTGTGACCGGTGTCTGAATCTGTCTTGTTAAATCACGCCAATCTAATTGCCCCACTGCAGAGCTTGATGAGCATCAGGTGCACCTATGAGTATATTAGCGCACCTGTACAGTGTGTCAGCAGTTTTTTTGTGTTCAGGAGACATTTGTCTGTTGTTTTTGTAGCGTCTGGTCTGCCCAAAGGTTACCAGTTGGATCATAAAATACATTGATAAAATACATGGATAGGACTCTGAGTGGGGGTTGAGATTGATGGTTACCAATCAGCGCCAGGGAGTCTGTACCTACCACCCATGGTTTTATCGCCAACCAGGACACCTCTGGCCTTTTGTTTCCCCTGACAGAAGAGTGCCCAAAAGGGGGAAGGATAGCTCTGCTCACGAAAGAAAGAAAAAACAGGTGAGTGAAGAGACTGAAGGACTTTCAATACACATAAGGGAGAACTTCTGTCTCAACTCAGCCACCAAAAGAGCTATCCAAAGTGTGTATATATATGTTATGCTTTTGATTGTATGTGTCTCCCCACATTAACCTCCATCGTCTATTGCCTTGGTCTATATAGTCTGACAAGTATTTTACCTGTACACATATTCTCAGATAAATTGCATATTAAGGATTCATCATGATTTGCTGACTGATGCAGTATAGTGTATGAATGTATCTGGCATCATACGCCTATTATTTTAGATTTAGCGAAAATGCACAAACTTTAGTAAAAAAAATAAACTTTACAAACCAGAGACATGAGAAATATGTAAATGAGGTCTTAAGCAGGACAAAGAAATTTTTTCCTGCCTCAGTATACACCTCGTTATTGGTCCATCAGCCCTCAAGGGGTGTTGTACACCCAGGGTTAAAAGTCCACTACGCAGAGCAAACGTTGCTTGTTCGCTCTCTCCCTCACCCAATCACTTCACATCCTCTCGAGCCCTGCCTCACTCGCCGAGACTTTACTTTAGCTCACTTCGTCTATCTTCCCTGACCAATCCGGTGTCGGGAAGGACCCAACAAACTGCCACTCACTTCAAACGCATCAGGACCTGCAACATCCCTCACACACACCTCTGAGTTCAATGCAAGTATCCGATACATTACCTAATAGCTGCGTTTAAGCATTACCCCTTTTTAAGGTGATTTAACTGATGGTTCATGCAGAAGTGGTTAGCCGATTTTTTTACTCCTCTTCTTTCTCTCACTGTTTATGTTTTATGTATTTGTTTGTTTATTGTATGTTTATTTGTTTAGTGTAGTCAGATATGTTCCCCGTATCTTAGTTCAATAAACCCGCATGTTTATTCACGAGAATTGTTTCTGTGTTTATTGCTCACATCTTAACGTCACTTAAATGGCCTGATTTTGTTACCTGCTCTGAAGTAGTACTGTATTACAGTAGGAATGTTATCTTTTCAAGGCCAGAAAAGTAACATTTCTTAGAGTTGAGAAGCGATCCGCTGAATACCTGGTGGATGAGTAATTTAGTCTGTCGCTAATATTAATGCTACTGCATCAGGCAAAACCTATAAAACACGTGACTAATCACATGAAATTGTGCATGATTTTTCCTTTGGGCTAAACATCTAATGTTCCCAAATACACTACGTTCTTCAGTCAAAACGCCAAAGGACCCAGCTGCAAAGAACTTCAGAAAGTGTGTGCCTTCATTTTAAAGGTTTCTGAAACCTGAGAACATGTGTGTTGTTTGACTGGGTGAAGAACATGCACGCTCAGTTCTCGAGGGCACATTGCAAGGGCTTCTTGCTGGAGAAGTTTTGCTCTCATCTGGCTGTCCGACTGGGTGATCCTGAGTGGATGCCCTGTGGATCTGGGCCCACCACTGTTGATGCTCAGTGGAGGCTTGCAAGGTTTGCAGAAGTTTTTTTCGCTCCCCCGCTAAAGGAGGGCATGATCTGCTGCGTCCTGGCTCGATGAGCGATTCCTGGTTGGTCTTGGCTACAAAGCTCTCATGAACCTGCTCTTTCTCCCTTGTAATGAACAGCAGAACAAAGGACATTCCAGGCCCCAGTTTATGACAGGGCCCCTCTCTAACTGGATGGCAATAAAGTTTGTTTGATCCTCCAGATACAGCATGCTAATGTGCTGGCCATGTGACACACAATGATTAAAACAAGGAGAGTCAAACCTTTTACATTTATACAGAAAGAACTGTTAAAAAGGACATTACAATTGCACATTACAAATGCTGAACATACCAAAATGTCATTGTGTGTGTAAATGTAGATGGAATGTCATAATAACGTGTAACCTCACCTGTAGCCCCTGAATATAGGTTCAAATGATTATTCCAGCCTTTCAACATCATGTTTGGTGTGTATGCATTCAGTACATTGTCAAGTGTATTTTGAGAGTGGTTTGGACAGGAAAAAATGCATAGATAAAGGTTCAGGGACATTTTTCTAAAATGGACTTTTACACTGTGCAAACAAGTTCCACACAGCTGGAGAAGGGTGGGCCATATGGCGTGGTCAGCCTTCACCTCGATAACCAATCACCTTATTGGAAACAGGGGGCACCAAATTACAGTCTCCACCTCACCAGAAAGAGATAAAAGTCCCTCATCAGCGGATCCATCCTTGTTCTGCATTTTCTGACCGAACTAGGAAGAATCAACAGTACGAATAAGGTTAAGCTTTGCAAGTAAACCTTAAATTTTACCATCATCTGCACGGGTGGACTTTACCAATCCTCATGGTTCTTCCAGCCTCACAGCTCAACTGCAACGACTCTATCACGCCTTGGACTTACAATCTTTCTGGTGCAGCAGAGTTCACCTCTCTGTGACTGCAACTCTATGAGAGTGATTCTGCGCTTTTCGGACTGTACGCGACCCCCACAACCCGTGGAGGACGTCTCCAACGCAGGACTGATCTCCCAATGGTGTGGAACGTAAATATACTTTTTGCTTCCAAATCTCTTTCAAGACCTTGGCACTAGTAATCGCAGTATAGGCTTTGTATGTGCTACCTAGCAGAGAGTATAGGTGTTATCTCTGGGAGTTGACAGCCTAAGAATATTCTCCTGCCACCACATTCAGCAACAGCATTGCACTTTTACTCTGTGTTTACTCCAGTCATTTTTTTCATTCGATAATCCAATCTTTCTAAAGTATTATTCAATTGTAGTGTTATTTTTATTTCTATACATTGTCCAGTAGTTATTTCCCTTTGTATGTTTAGTAAATAAACCCTTTTGTATTTGTACAAATCTGTCTTTCTTGTGTTGGTAATCAGAGGCTCTACAAATTAGCAAGAATATCACAAAATCCTTCAGATATCCCAGGTGATTTACCCCCTCCACTTTACATAATTTTTCTTATCATTTATGATTTATGTTGGATTACTCCAACGAATGTTGAGGTGGAATTCCTCAGCTGGTGCCTGGAGGTAAAAGGAGGGAAAGGTCATCTGACACACACACACTTGGGGTGACGTGTGACCGAAACTCACACACACCTTTGGTGTCCTGTGTGAGGCGTACCATTAATTGGTGCCCCGTGTGAAGATCACTACACCCTATTCTCATGCTGAGATGGATTTTGGAAGAAGCTGTATTTTTCTTATTTGTAATTGCATTTGCAGATGAATTATGCAAATGCAGAGGGGATATGAGAAAACAGACATGCAAGGCTACCTCCAGTTAATGAAATGCTTGTGGACGATCTCTCACTGGGTGGCGCTTCATCCTTGTAGGTTTTGACTCTTCCATTTTAATCATTTTTGGTCTGATTGCATCTAATGACACAACATATGCGACAGTGGCTTAGGCTGGTGCTGTGCTGCATAGGATGACCGTATTACAACTTTACCAAGCCGACCTGCTCAAGGTCTTGGATCAGAGGAGGTTTCTTCTGACATGGTGGCTGAGCTGCATCACAGATTTCTCTACTTTCTCCTAGCCCTCAGGCTACTTTGCACATCTGTACAGATGGTGGTTGAGACGTCCTAATATGATGCTCCTGCGCCTGGCCTACCTATGTCTAAGAATTGGAAATGGGGCCAGAGGCAAAGTGTGGCCACTCACACTCTCCTCGGCTAGTGGTTCATTGGGTCCTACCCACTGTAGATGCCGGAAGAGTGCCGAGAGGGTGGAGTCTCCCATCGTGTGGTGGTCAGCCTGTCATTGCTGAACACAGGGGACCTGAGTTTGAATTCCCTCTCTAGTACTTCACAGGGTCCTTAGCCTTTCCACCTTCTGGGTGGCAAAGAGGATAGCATTTTGGATGGAAGCAGCTTGCGATCATCTGGCTCTTGTTCGACTGTTGTCTTTCTCACTATAGAGGATCCTCCTCCCCACATTTTCACCTTCCTGAGGTGAGCAGTGGCAGTGGGCTACGAGCCCCCTGGATCAAGTATATAGTGGTTTCCCTCACCATTGAAAATCCCTTGATCCCGAGAGCTCCATTATGGGACAGTACTTTTGAGCAGTTGTAGCTAGCTGCCTGCTGGCTCCCCTTGAATTTCTGGCCCTAGGGCAAGTGTGGAGTAGCACCCTCACTATAGGTGATTCTCTGCTTCCTGCGGAGCTCATTAGAGAGTGAGGTTTTGAGTGATGGTAGCTAGCCCTTACTAGCTCTGCTTGGAATGCTTGTCCTCACTATCGAGGATCCTACGCTCCATTTAAGACCATCAGGCAGGGAAAAGATTACATTAGTTACAAGTGGTTGGGGCCCACCATTCTCTAGCTCCCCTTGGATTTTTCATTTGTGAGACATGTATGGAGTGGAGATCTGTGTTTGAATCCTATGTCAAGCACCTCCTTGTGTATATAGTGTGAAATATTTTTAACAGACCTCTGTGTTTGGACAATGGTGGGGGTGCATGCTAAGTAGCATCTTCAGTATAGAATGTCTTTGCCTATCCCTAGAGCTTAAGTGGTACTCAAGTGGCAGAAACCATCTATTTACTAGCCCCTCTTAAATGTCAATGCTTGAAGTTGAGTGGGGGACCCTCATTACAGAGGGTCCCTCACTCCTTTGGTGACAGGCTTGCAAGGCAATTGCTTGCATTAAGCTGACTCTCTCAAAGGCAGCATCTGGCTGATGGTTCATCTGCTTATGAGCCATTTTGAGACACTAGCCTGGGCGTCTCATAATGGCTCATAAGCACATAATGGCGTCTCAACAGGTGTTCGTGTCCCAAGCCGAACACATTCCTGTGTATGTATTGTAAGCTTTTTCAGCAGTGCCTTGTGTTTGGGCAGTGGCCAGAGAGGTCTTTTTGTCACTAGCAGTGGACAAGTAGGGTGTTATTGCATTATGCCTATGGTGATTCTGCTTCAACAGTGGCAATGTGGCAGCCACTTCCCTCAGCATGATGCAGTTGGTATTGTCATCCCACATCAACACACACATGCAGTGTCAAGTTCCCTCAAAAGAGAATGTCTCTCAGTTACATATGTGACCTTGGCTCACAAGGTCACATAAGATAATGAACGAGACTCTGCATTTCCTTCTGTCAAAAAGCTGATAACACATTCTACAGGTGCCCTAATATATAGGTGCATCTGATGTGCATTGCCATGGGCCAATCAGATTGCTGTGATTAGACATAAGATTCAGACACCAGTCATACCGGAAGCATTCCCTATAGCATCAGATCAGATGCAGTGTTTGTTCCCTTTCTCAGTATCATACGTAACTGAGAGACGTTGTTTGGCACTTACATTTTACATTAGTACTGTATTTTGCATATGCATAGCATCTGATGATCTGTTTCTTTTCACCTGTGAAAATACAGTATTCCACTGGTTTATTTTCGCTCACAATTAGAAATTATGCCATCATTTACTCACCCCCATGTTGTTCCAAAACCATACAGTATGTCTGTTGTTTCTCTCTGTCTCTCTTTTTGAAGAATATCCTGATCACTGTTTTCCATGTAGTGAAGGTAAAATAGGACTGGGGCTGTCAAGCCATTAATAAAAATCATCAAAAGTATTTTACCTTTAAACCTTAAAGGTGCCATGTGACTTATCACAAATCTTTTGAAGACTACATACAATAGCGCTACATGTTACTGAATAGCTGTACAATATTTTTCTTTTAATTATGTAAGCAGTCTGTCACTGTCAAATGAATTTTAAACTGTTCAGTGGGTAGTGCACAAAAAAAAATCCCTAAGACACTCACCCCATGTAAATCAATACAGCCCAGAAATCTCACAAATGATGCTGTTTGCAGGTTCTGACACTCTTTTAATCTGATAGTTGTGTTTTCTCAGTAAATTATCTCCTTTGCCATGGTAAATAAGCCAGTTTGTTACACTCCACTTAATGCTATACTAGATGGCTTTATGATAGCCATCTAGTATACGAGAATGTTGAAGATGCTGTTATGTGATTAATCTTTCTTAACTAGACTCTCATTACAAAGCAGCAGACAAACTGCAACAAAGTGACTTCTTAGACTTCTAGTGGTTTCCATAAATCACTCTAGGTGTCATTAAAGTGATACCCATTAAAGTGTTTTTGGTCAGACTAAGAACACTTTTCTTGGTAAACCATGGTATATGTTTTGTGCTAATAAAAATTAACAAACGTTGAAGAAACTAACAAAAATAAATTCTCTGAAAATTTAAACAATAAACTTGATGACAAAAGTGTAGCATGGTTTTCAAACAAACCATATATTTTTTAAGCTTCCTTTTTTAAAAATTAGCTTTCATTTACGCTTTCACGTTTTTAGTTTTTAATGTGCAAATTTAAGTTCAATGCTGTTCAATGCTTTTCAACACTGTTCAACGCTGTCAATTGAACTTTACACTCAATGGACAGCTCTCTCACCCAGATCTAGATCTCAGTGGAGTGGATTGTCAAGAGCGATCTGGATGCAGTTATCTTTTTTAAGGTATTGATGTAGGGTATTGTTCTGTGTAGTGACTGTAAAATTATATAATTTCAGTTAGTAATTAGTATTTATGGTTTGGGTGGTCTCATACAACTATTCCTTCGAGATAAGCTCTCAGAAGCATCACAGAACATCTTAGTCATCATCCTCCTCGGCTTTACCCCATTACTCTCAGGTAAGTTAATGTAATTCAGACAATCAATAAAAGTTTTATTCCTGTACAGTAGCAGTATTGACTTCACTAACTCATTAATTATGTCTTATTGTAATGGAGAACCATAAAGATGTAATCCGTTCGCAGATCGCACCCTTCTTCTTTGTTGGCTTCTCCAGATCACTCTCCACTTAAGTCTGGTTTTGGGTCAAAGAGTTGTCCATCAAAATTTCACCAAGTTAAGCTCTGCCCACACATGAGGTTTGTGCCAGAATGGTAAACATAATTTAGTTGATTGAAAACGAAAAGTGTGAAAGCGTAAACAAAAGATTTGCAAAAAAGGAAGATTACACAACAGTTTTAAAAAGTTTGTTTGAAAACCATGCTACATTTCCTCTTCCAGTTCTTCAATGTTTGCATTCATTTTTATTGGCACTAAATTAATTCCAGAATAAGCTGCTAGTAAGTTGTTTATGAAAAGTGTCCCCCTTTAATTTTAGGTAAGATTATATCCATTTAACAGTGAAAGGTCCAATCCCGATTCATTTATTTTCCACAAAATGATTTGCACTTACATTTTTAAGTGGGTAGAGCTTGACAACTGCAAATCAATAGGTCACCCAAATAATGTAGATTAAACATTTGTTTACTGTCATGTTGTCTCAGACCTGTACAAACCTTTCTGTGACACACAAAATGAAGATTTCTGAGAATTACACTGCTCTTTATTTTCCATGCAATTGTGTGTCCTTTTTGAAGCTTCAAAGGCTAGGAACTCATTCACTGAAATTGCATAGTATGGAATGACCAATTTGCTTCTATGCAAGAAAGACATAAATTGATCCATACACCCACCTGATTATTCCTGTCTCCATACACCACAACATATTTTACTTTCAAAAAAAACATTCTGTCCTTAATCTATCCAGTTTCACAAACCACAAAACAGACACATCTCACATCATCCTTTGTAGTTTCTACACATGGCTGCAGTGACACTTTGCAGAACTGAGGCTAATCTAAAGACACTACTGATCTGTCCATGCTTGAACAAATTGCTCAAGTCTAGAAACCTGGGTGTGGGACAGTAATTAGGAGTAATGCAAGACTGAGTCCTACTCGGCAGCAATGCCTTGATTAATGTCAGGCTGTCTGAGAACAGAAATGTGTTTGTTTTAATCAGAAGGTCTTGTATAATTGCTCTGTGTCTGGAGTGCTGTTTTGGTATGTAACCTGGGTGCTTCTAGCAATGAAAGCAACTTTCCTTGGAACACAGCACGCGCTGCTCCTTGTCATGTCCACAGCTTAAAGCTGTAACTTGCACGTTGATTAAATTTCTGCTCTGTCTCAGTCGTTTATTATATACACACTTCAAAAATGGAATGTGTCACCACCCAAGACAACATATCTTGAGAAAACTGCTGCCCTGGAAAAATAAGGAATTTAACATGACAGAAGTTGAGCGGAATTGTAATTGTCTCCTCGAGCTGTAATGATGACTAGCTAAATAAAGGCTGGGGCTACTGCCGTTTTGATTAAATGTCACACATGAAGAATGAAGCTCAACAAGCGATCGTCGGTTCTTATGGAAAGAAATTTGGCGGTATTCACCCAAATTTCTCCTTCATGGAATAGAATCAGTCCACAAATAGATTCCGGCACACTAAATTGTCCAGAATATGTTAACTAGTGCTGATCTAAAAATCTAGTGAAAGATTTTTAACCACACTGCATGTCAAGCGATTAAAGAGTCATTGGTTAACATGTATTGCTTAATACTGAATGAAATAGCTTATTTGTCTTATTATCCAGTCTTGTAAAGGGATCAATAGAAACACTACCTGAAGCCAAGTTGTCTCACTGAATTAATTGCTAGTCGGATACAGAGTCTTCAGAATTCTGATACAATTATTAAACAGAAAACTTTCATGATGCTTGTTTCATGATGCTTAGTTCAGATCCAGCAGGTTTCCTAATTTTTTTCTTTTTTTTTCAAAAATAAGCGTACCTGTACTTCTACGAAATATATTCTCTGCAAACACATTTCCTTTAGTTTTAGTTTTGCTATGTACATTTTAATCTTATAAATATACACTTTTTATCTAATATTGTATATTAACTACAACACCATTGCCACCTAATGCATAGCTGTCACATGCAGTTAACTCCAAAAATAACTGAGGACTATATTAAAGTCTGTTTGAAGTCTGTTGTAAGTGACACTTCCTGCTCCCAGTCCTGCTGCCAGTGGCGCTATAAATGTGACTCACAATAGCCACATCATTGTGATCAGCATCGTCAATGTCTCTCCTTTATTCTGACCAAGTTTGAAGTGACTTGGCTAAATTTAAGGGGACTCTTTTAAACTCTGTTTGAAGTGACACACTACCTTCTGCCAGTTGGTGGCACTATGATTGTGACTTACAATAGCCACATCTATGTCATCACTCCCAAGGACAGCTAAAGTTTAAACAAAATCACTCAATTCATGCCACAGATATGAGATGCTTCCTGTTTCCGTTTTGTATTTCCTATCAATGTCAATAATGTTTGAGATATCAAAAACTTTTTATACCTTAGTTTAGCATTTTTAATGTCACGGAAAAATATTTGCTTCTGCCATAAATCTTCTAGAAGGAGTATTTAAAAATTCAGAGCCTGGAATTGTCAGAAAATTCACATTCAATCAAAAATTACCAACTTCCTGTTAGGCAACGTAATAGCACCAGTATTGTGTTTGCCAAATTCCATGCCATTTCAAACATATTAAGAGCTTCAAATACACCTGAATACACCTTGAGTTAGAAAGGGACATTTCAGACTATTTCAGCATACTTTCTTACAGTTGCCTCTTCACATTAAAATGCTAAGGAAGTAAGTATTGTAAAGAAATGTAAAAAAGTAACACACATTTTAAATGACACACAATTCACATTTTATTTATTATTGTTTTGCTGTCAATTTGTGTGTTAGAATGATGATGTAACAGATGTCCATAAATGTGTCTGTCAGAGGTGTTTATTCAACACAATTTGTGTAGGTGAAGGTCAGGAGTGTTAAATCAAATGCATCTAGGTATTTGTGTGGGCAGGAGGTGCTGATGTGGTTGCCAAGTAAACAACTAGCACAGGAGAATTAACGATGGGCGTTTACAGGTACCCAAGCCTAGTCAATAATTGGAAATGGGCAGAAAAAACATTGCTCCTCAATATTGCATGTGCTTGTACAAAGTATCTTTTGTCCTTGCCTAACTATTTTTAATGTCATCTGCCATGTGTCATCTACCATAGTGTAATGCTGATCAGTGTATTAAAGTGTCACTTATACATTTGTCTTGGTGTGAACCAAATCTACTGAAAAATGACATTGAAAAAGCATCGGTTCAGCTTGTTGTCAGGATTTAAGTGTTTATCTTTCTTTCAGAGTGTTTTGACAGATATAAAGTATGTGGGTGGTTGTTTACACACTTTGGGGAGTTTCTTTCCTTCAGAACTGAAAGTCAGGTAAATGTTAACACTTAATGGCATTTGTGGATGATCTTTTAGGTGACTACTCTAATGGAAAGTGTTACTAATGCAAATCACAGCTGAGAATGAATCCAGAACCATCATTTTGATGAAAGGCAATGAAAATTTCACTTAATTTGAGATGGTTTCCCTGAGTATCCGTGTAAATTAAATTTGTCGACAAATGTTTAAAGTTACATTTAAAGAGATGAGATGTGTGTTGTATGTTTATAATTCATTTAGAATTTAATGATCCTCATCATTATAGCTCTCTGCTAGAAAAGGAACACCGCATTGCTGTGCCTTTCCACATGTCCTTAATGGGCTAAGGGTCGTACTTTTGTAATTCTACATATTTCCCACATTAAATTATTATATTGTTTGAAATTAGTTTGTGACTTTCCTGGAATCTGTAGATTGCTAGCACATAAATATTCATACCCATGTAATGGAATATGTAGATTATCTGTTGTCATTTTGTTTCTATTCAACAACAAATGTAATGTAAATATAAAGCATGTATGTAATAAGTATGGATGCGCAAATAGTCAGAATACAAAATATTCTAACTTCTAAAAGTGAATTTTAAGTGATATGAGAAGAGAAAACATCTTTTTTCTCTTCTCACTACTTTAAAGCCTCTCTGACTTTCTTTAGTGAAACACAAAATGATTGAAGAAAAAAATGAATGGATTGTAGTGCTCCCTCATTTCCTACAGTTTTGTGTCCTTGTCAAAGTTTGAAAGCCTATGGCCTCATTCATTGTAATTGTATGGCATTCAATTACCGGGTCATATTATATATGAGGGTAAGTAATTCCAAAATTGTGACCTTTGGGTAAATTTAAGTTTTTGTCTAAACATTTAAATCATGGAAAAACAAAACCAAACAAAGCTTTGCCATGGCACTGCTCCATTAGTTATAAGTGGTACTACATTAAACTACTTTGACATTTGTATAACCAGTTTACCAATTTGCAAGCTCTACTATGACAGTTTTATCTTTGGACAGTTTTATCTTTTTAAATAAATTAAAGGAAATCCAAGGCAGTATAATTCTTAAGTCAGTGCTTTTGTACGTTTTGTGACAAGCAACGAAGCAACTAAAACGATCATTTGGTGCATGACCTGATAAATATCTAAGCTCCTGTCTTGTCCTTTCACAGATTAGCAAGAGTGATTCCCAACATGTCTACTGACTAGCAGGAACTGCATTTGTCACCTTAAGAATGTCCTTAGCTAACTGGATTTGAAGCATGAATAACTAAAGAGATTGATTTCCTCCAGGGAGTAATTTCTTTAAATGATCTATAGTTATGCTACAATGGATGTGAATTTGTAGTTTTTCTTTTTTCTTTTTAAATATGTGTTGGAGCCGTAAGCCACTGCAACACCAGTGCAGTCATATCCAACTCATTGAAACATTTTGAGTAAATGAGATCCTTGAGAATGTTCACCAAAGCATATGCTTTGTTTTCAAACAGGCTCGTAATTAAAAGAATGCATTTTTTCCTTTGTTATTTTCACAAGGTGTTTTTTTTGTTTCACTGAAGCCATTTTTGTGTAGAGCTTTTAGACAAGGTTCAGTTGTGTAAATTATGCATGCAGAGCAAGCCTGCTCTGAATTGTGAAGCTGTCAAGTCTTTTCAAATTTGGATGCTTGCTATGAATTGGAGATGCTTTTACTCATGAAAATATTGTGTTTGTCTGTCTCTCCCTTTTTTTCTTCTTCTTTCTTCATCCTTCATTTTCTTTCAGCAAGAGGTATTCCATTTTCCAGGTCTGATTTGTATGCAGTTTGCTAAGCAGTGGAACTAATTAATGTAATAGGATGAAAAGAAGTGATTTAAGTGTGAATCTGTACAGATGAAGAACGATTCACGCTGGAAGGAACTCAGTGACGCACTAAAATATTCACCACAAGAGACTAATTTGCTCTTAGTCTTGTCTGTTTTGAAGGTCTCAGACTTGCCTTGTTCTCAAAGCTAGCTAACATATTAAATCTGTTTATGTATGCTTCTATCCAAAATAAATGACACAGACAGTGATTGAAATTGTTACATTTCTAAATTAAATATGCATATTTCTAAATATGCATTTCTGACAACCAATTACTGTTGCGTAGCAGAGAATAATTCCTATTATCACAGGATAATAGTTACTGTCTTCAGATTTGAATAGGCAAGCAACTTCCAACATTATCAGGAGTGATGATATTTAATATTACTGCACAGGGTTGTGGGGTGTCTCAGTGGGTATACCTGATGCCCCACAGCAAGAAGGTTCCTGGTTCAATCCACATTTGGAAGTGGCTCAGATCAGATGTTAAAAAAACATATCTGGTGCAGTTTTTTGTGTTTGCACATGCAACAATAACCAATCTATGTCAGACAGGAGGAAAAAAAACCTTTTTTGTGGCAGTGTAAACGCAACCTGTGTGCATGTGGTTGTGTGTGAGCACGAGCCCTGCAATTGACTGGCCATCTATTTAGGGTGTTTTCTGTCTACAGCCTGCAATGCTAGGATAGGCTCCAGCCCCCTGTGATCCTGCACAGGACAAGTGGATTTGAAAAATGGATTGATGGATGAGATTCATTGTTAGTATAACTTTGTATAACTTCAGTTTGTATAAGCTTCAGTTTGGACAGCGTGTCCGTTGCTCTGCAACACAACTGTTGATACTGCTTTGGAACTTTTTTATTAGCAGAGCAGAAATACAAAGTAACTAGCCATATTGTGTAAAATACAAAATAAAATACAGATTTTTGTTTAATGTGTGGTTTTAACCTTTATTTTTTGTTTATGAAACTGGTTATAGAACACACTTGCGTTAATGCTGTTGACCAGAATATCAGCACAACTGGATGACAACCATGCAGATACTCAGTACAACAGAGTGCATGATCATTTGATATTGCTTAATTATGTTTCATTACTCACACAAAAACAGCTGTTTGACGTGTTAACTAACAGTCTGTGAAATCATTGGGATATCACAGTGACTGCACTTTAAGCAAAGCCATAAGGGCCTTGTGCCTGCAAGTATCGCCTCTGATGTGCCATCACCTTGTCCAGTAGCTTATTTTAAAAGCCTTTGGAGGCCCATTTGATTCCAGTGAAGTGGACCACAAGGAGATGGTCTGGAACTGTCTGTACTTTGTGTTCAGTTATATTTAAGAGCTGCTTTGGTTATGTTCATTCCAAAGCCAAGATATAAGAACTAGAGGTCTTCTCGGGTCCTAAAATCCATACAGGACCCGAATCGACCCAAATCACTGACCCAAGACAAACCAGATAAAATTAGGCTTGAGTCTGAGCCGATGGCATTTATTTTCAAACCTGACTTGACCCGAACAAAGGAAGGTAACTCAGTCGGTTGCATTAAAATATGGCGTCTATTACAACCAGACATTGGTTCACAGGGTTAGTGCAAAAAGGCCAACAAGGTGGGCTGTTTATTGTAAATAGACACTCGGTTAAAGGGATCGGGTCTGATAAGGTCCATTTGGAAAAAGCACATTTATTTCAAATTACCCAAGACCCGAGGCAACTAATTGTTTTGGGGTCAAAACTTGGGTCGGACCTCAGGTTTTCGGATCCCTCACAGGTCTTGTGAAGACCTCACAGGTCCACTTAATAAAAACATTGTGTTTACACACTAAGACTTACAACAAAAACACATTTCAGTATTTCATACTTTTGATAGTATGCTTTGATAGTATACTTTTGATTCATACGCTGTGTTCTGCTTGCTTGCTTGGAGGTGTTGAGCAGCACCGTTCTTGCTAAAGCTGCTTTAAATTGAAATGAAATATCGAAGGAAATAAGTCAGTCAGTGCTGCTGAGTGGCCCAATGGTTTAAGAAACTTGGTTTAGTCATTTATTGAGCATTCAGGGTGTCTCCTGAAGTGCAGTCTATATGATTGACTGCTTAACTGCCCTTTCCTTTTGTTTTGTGGTGTAGTTCAAACCATTGGTGACCATGACTCAATAAGAATGACTTAAAAATGACATTTGTTTATTTTTATTTAAGCCGCATTGTTTTAAATATAAACTTTGTCATCACAAATAAGTAATTTAATGTACTAAATAATTCTTATAATGCATCTCAAATTATATGATGTGCACATAACTATTTGTTGAACTTTGCAAAAAAGAAAACTGTTTAAATCTGAGTAAATGAGAGTGTATAAAATATTAACAGCATACTGTTGTGGCAAGCAAGCACATTTCTGCTGAGCTGAAATAAAAGGATACTTCTTGTTGCCCAGATTGCTGTGAATAATTGATGACACCCACTAAATAAATGTACATTATCTCTAAGTGTTATTGTTGAAGTTAAGTGAGAGATTTTGGCTGTATGAGTTCAGTAATCACCATTTCACTCTCTGTTTTTCAGGTTGACATGCTTCAGCCTACTAAAATAACAGGCATCATTACCCAGGGGGCTAAAGACTTTGGGCATGTTCAGTTTGTTGGATCCTATAAGGTGGCCTACAGCAATGATGGTGAGAGATGGCACATATATCAGGATGATAAACAGAAGAAGGACAAGGTACTATAGGATTCCCTTTTCTCCTACTGTCAAATGTCAAAAACTTTTGTATTATTGAAAGACTGAAAGAACTTTTATCTTTTGACCAAAGGCACTTTAATCTCAAGGTTGATTTGAGTCATGTTGATTTAAACTGTATTTTTGCAAACATAAACACCATGCCATTACTGTTTTCATAAAATTGGTTTCCCTGGACATTTTTACATCACAAAGTGAATTCAAAAGCACCTCCTTCCCTGGAAAAAGGCTGTATATTCCTGGACAGACTGTCCCAGGACACCAGACACACAGGACAGCTCTCTCTCTCTCTCTCTCTCTCTCTCTCTCTCTCTCTCTCTCTCTCTCTCTCTCTCTCTCTCTCTCTCTCTCTCTCTCTCTCTCTTTCTTTCTTTCTGGCCTGGCTATACACAGATAACAGTTCAATTTAACAGGCCTAAGGAAAGAGTGTGCCAAAAATGTTGTTTACTACCCTCCTGTGGGTAACAAGCTTTCAATACTTTGGCCTGAGTTTGTCTTCTGAGGCCTTGATAAATCCCCTATTCTGAAGCTGCTGTCGATATCAATGTTATAAGCACTCAGTGTTAATCTTTAAATTCTAAATACATTGCTGAAAATAAGTGTAAGTTTTTAAGGAAACCTTTTGGCATAAAGTACAGTTTATCATTCTCATCAGTTTCTTGACTTATTTACTTATAAAGTAACTGCAGAATGACAAAGAGAGATCATATTTGCCATTTCTACTTCATAAAGATTTGTAGGCTGAAATTTGGACTTTAAAATAGAAAAAGCTATGACAAAAGATTTTTAATGAAACATGGACTCTAGCATTGGACATATGCCTGTTTGTAACCTCAATATTACAGGGGACCTTTGTTGATTAATTTTAAGTATTGAGATACCTTTTGCATTTGGCTACTGCCAAAAGAATTGTGTATGTGCCATGGTAAGGGCAGAGAGCTGGTAAGTATTGGCTGGCTCAAAATCAGTTCTTTGGCAAGCCAAGCAAAGCAGGGATCTCAAGATAAAAATTTGAAATGTCAGAGATAGATTATCAAAACCTGGTCCTACATTCTGGTGATTTTCACTTCCTGAAGATTTTTCTCTTGGCATGAGTATTTTGATTTATATTCTAAGGTACCACTGTCTGATATAAATCTCCATGTCACAATTTGTTTATTAGTAACAAATTTTTTTTTTTTAATTTGATAATATAATGCAATACAACTTTGAAGTAGGGTTTCCAAACCCAAACTGGATTCTATTTTTAAATGTATTTTAATGTTAGAGCCATGGCACAGTTTTTAGCTTGAATTTTCCTCACGTCAAACTGTGGTGCTCATGAAGATGAATATGGCATGATGGAGTAAAAAAACATGCCCCGAAACCCCTAATTCTCTTTTTTTATTTCCTGTTGTTCTCTACTGTACATCTGAAAATGAAAATACATTTTCATTTTAAATTTTAAATGAAAATCCCCTTTCATTTAAAAATAGCTCATCCTTAAGATATTTGTAGCAAAGATATTAATAGATTAATATTAATAAATAATAACAGGAGGTAGGCTACACCTTGTATTTTTTACCATTAACTTCTTTTACACCTATGTAACTTGACCACATACACTACCAGTCAAAAGTCTGGAAACACTTGACTGAAAATGTGTCTTATCTTAAAAATCTTTCAATCTGAAGACATTTGATTAAACGTTAAAAATGTAAAAATAAAAATATAATTGTGCCAACATATTAATTTCAATTTAATTGTTGTTATTAGAAAACTACAATTTAAAAAAATGTTTTTGAAATAGATGATTTGGACCAAATAATGAAGAAAAAGCAGCCAATAAGAGCGCAGGATAGAACTACTTCAAAACTCTTTTAAAATCTTTTCAGGATGATTCCTCAAGAAACTGGGTGATGGAAAATGTCAAGAATTTTTTTGTAAATTCTAGATGAAGGGTGACTATATTTAATATGCTATAATATGTCCTATTTTACCTTATTTTTAATTTTCTTTAGTCAACATAATTCCTAAAGTTACATTTGTGTTATTTCATAGTTTTGATAAGTTAACTATTATTCATAAATTAAAAATTAATAAAGAATAATAAAGAAAAAAGTGTTTCCAAACTTTTTACTGGTAGTGTACATACTGCAGAGTTTTTGGAGTGATAACCACATTTTTTCAGGAGTGAATCCCCTTCTGAATACAGGTGACTTCATAGTAATGACCATAGCAATGTGTAAACAAGAAACAGTTATGCCAACATAACTGACCAAACTAATGTTATCAACTGGATAAATATATTTGCAATATATAATGGGTTACATCTAAACTGCAGCATTGGTGGGAACAACTACTAGCTGTCAAGAACTACAGATTACACAAGATACACATTACCATATCTGTAATATTTTTGTACCGCACCTGGAGAAGAGAAGCACACAAACAGGCAAACAGTCAGTTTTTAGTTAGTTCTGTAAAAACTAAATGAATCTAGCTCTTGTAGAATGTTTGCCAGTCTAAAGACCTTTTAATACAGATAATAACGCTGTGTTTATTCTAAGCTTGTGCACTGCAGTTTCACGATCAAGAAGATGGATGTACCTATAGATGACCTGCTGTTGCTTTATGTTTCACAAAGAAACCAAAGAATAAAAGATGATTTTGGGTACATGGAATAGTTCAAAGATGAGAGGAGTTGAGAGAAGCCATCACTGTTAACAGAGTTGTCCATCAAGTTAGCAGTCTTCTTAATAATCTTTGATATGTGCTGTACAGTTAAGTGAAAATGGCTATGTGACATAAATCTCCCCATAAAACTCCCTATAAGGTGGTGTATAAGTAAAAGTGCTTTTTTCAAAACAAAAAGTTGCATTGTTAATGACATAAGCGTGCCCCGACTCAGAAATTTAAATGCGAGTGCAACTGTGCCTAGTGTTAGTACACCCTAATGTACTAGTCATTTTAAATGCGTGAGCCCTTTACATTTTGATTGCCTGTCAATGAGTCATCAGTTGAAAAACATCACTCTGAAAGTGACCCCAACAATATTGTTCATCATTATAGTTGTAGTGTGAACTCCAATATTCTTTAAATCTGGAACGATTTTGAAAACTTTGTTTTTATTATCATCCTTGGCATTAGCGGGCCTTAATCCACTAAATTAGACATGCTCATTCTTTACAAATCCTCACCATCTAAATGCATGTATACACATATGTTTGCTTAATATATCACAAAGTCCTTGGATTGGCTAACAAAAGAATGTTTTCTGTGTCCCATTACATAGAAAAAATAATAATACAGCACGTTTAATATAAATAGTATTGTCACTGCTTGAATTTTTTGAGAGTAAATTTGGTTGCAGAAACCAGTTGCCACTCCTGTAAATAGCTGCACTGTAAGTGCATCAATGTACAACACGAAGATAATCATATTTTGCTGTAATATGTATGTTGCCGAAGGTTACTTGCAGTATGTTTCTCAAGCTGCTTGTTATAACAGAAATTCTTACTCTGGATTTGACCAAAGTCCATTCTCCACACTTCAGCTGAATTGTTTTTAGCCTCAGGAGATTTCGCTCAGTTTAAAAACAAGTAATTTTGTTAACACATTATGCTTACTTACCTTATAATTTCTGCACAAACAACTCTAAAAAACAAAACAAGCACTTCTACCTGTTTTCTGCCAGAAATCATCAGCTTGCTCGTAGTTTTTGTCAATGAAGACACTGAAATGGGAACAGCTATGCACAACTATAATTGATTAGCCTCAGGTCAGTGTCAAAGGGTTAATTAGCCTGCGAATAGAACTGTTCCCTCCATGTGTGAGGGGTCAATAGCACATCAGATTGCAGTAAATAAGATCACGTCCCAAGATCAATTACCAATGGATCTCCTACCTCCAGTCAAGCATGCATCCACATTTCCTTAGGTGACTACTCAAGGGGGACGTGAATCTCTGTGGTCCATGTTTGTTTTCATTGTCTATGGTAAGATTAAATATGGTAGTTTGATGAGCTACAATTTATAGGCTAAGAAGATTGATATCAGCTTTTAAAGGTAGGCAGAAAGGAGATGTGATTGGATTCCCCTGATAGGCATGACCAGCAGAAGACAATATATAGAAATCATGGCGTTACAGTTATATAGTTTATAGGAAAGGCATAAACTTGCTTGCTTTTTGGTAGTAGATGCCCTTGAAGTTCTCATTGCAGAAATCAATACTGTGGAAACATTGCCCAATGGGTCAAACAGGAGGCACAGACCAGAACAGATTGGAGAGGGAAAGTGTAACTCTTTTTTTTATCCACTGAGCAGGAAGTTTAAGTGAGGTTTAATCACCCAGAAAGGGCACCAACTTTATCAGTGGAAATGTATTAAGGAAAGCACCTTCTGAATTTTGGTGCTCCTCTAAATGTCTGTATTAACACCTGTGAGTCTCAGTATACATATCAGAGGACAATACATGCAGTTTCTTTATTTCAGCATGATTACAGCTAGTAGGTTTTGGAATTACCAGGAGATCCACTATATCCAGAGTATTTTAAGAAAGCAATTGTTCACTTACCATCTGTACTATTTATTGAAGTAACAGAGCAGATTTTTGGCATGTTTAGGTCCCTAGTTCAGTCTTATAACTTGGATTCAATAGTTACAATACAGCTTTAAATCTTGCAGTTTTAAGCAAGATTCCACAAACCTTAATCCACCCCTCATATCCACAGCTGCTCAGAAATGCAGTATTGTGTTTTTTTTTTACTTTCATATTTAAACCTGGTTGGCAGCCTAGGAATTCTCTTTTTCTGGCTGTTAGAGTTCTGAGGATGATGGGACTTGAAGATGAAATTGAATACATTGCAACCCACCAGTTACTGTCTTTAGGTGAGATGAGCTCTGGAACCATGGCAGCATTAGCCTGGATAGCCCTTTCTGCCTGGGATATTGACTTGCAGTTAAAGGGATTCCACTTTTAACACAGGTTCATTTTTTTTCCCATCACTGAAAATCCTTGTGATGGTTCTGAGAAAAGGTGCCAGATGTCAGATCAGGGCTCGGCAACCTTGGACATGTAAGAAGTAGAAGTGCAGTGCCACTCATGAACACATGGAAATAGTCTGCTTTGTTGTTGCTTTTGGCTTTTAGAATATTACTTTGCATGTAGTAACATTTTGCACAAAATGTTGCATAATGCTTTAAAAAATGTGATCTCTGTAAATTAAGAAAATTACCTATTTGCACAGACATGAAATAATTAATAGTCAAGCTTTTCAACCAAACATTTATGGTCTTTGACACACACCAAACACAGTATCTAAGTAAAGGAAGATATCATCATATGACACAGAGAACAACAAAACAATCATCAGTGCAAATAAAACCATTATGGTAACCTGTCCTATACCATCATTGTGATATAATGTAAAAGTACATACATTTTTTAAATGATTTAAAAGCTGTCACATGAAGCTGAACAATAGGGACATTAACTGGCCTCTGAGTAATGAAAAAAATTTGGATCAGGTCCTTATAAAATTGCTTTCCTGCTGAGTCATACCAGATCTTCTCCATTTCTACAGAGCTCAGGGGAAATAGGACAACTGTACCTGTGGTTCTCTCACATTCAATCTATTGTTAAAGATTTGTTTGCTGTACAGCACAGCCTGTTCACTTCCTCCGGTGCTATATAGATGAGAGAGAAAAGTAAGTTTAGGTGAGGAAATGAAAATGAATGTGCATTAAAAGAGATTGTGTTCTCATTCAGTCCCTATCTTGACACAGCAGGGTATGAGATCAACCCCTTGAGTAAATCATGCTGCCTGCTATATCTGCCGTACAACAGTTATTTTTATAGACAGTGCCAGAAAAGGGTTTGATCTCAGACAATACCTCAATCATCAGATAATAATGTTAAGATTAAGTGAAGTAGTGCAGTGCAGATGAGAATGCAACTGTGTATAATATAGGATGGTATATCCTATATATATATGGTCTAAGACTACAGCAAATGAGGGAGCTAATGCCAGCTGGCGTGATGATAAATCAATATTATATCTTTAGAAAAAAGTCTAGAAGATATTTCACTTAATAAGCATTAATAGAGGATATATTTGACCACTGAGTGAGGCAGGGCTCGAGAGGATGTGAAGCGAGTGGGTGAGGGAGAGAGTGAGCAAAGTTTGCTCTGCATGGTGGACTTTTAACCTTGGGTGTACCTCACCCCTTGAGGGCTGATAGACCAATAATGAGGTGTATACTGAGGCGGGAAAAAGAGTTTCTTTGTCCTGCGTAAGACCTCATTTACATGTTCCTCATGTTGCTGGAAAGTTTGTGCGCTTTAGCTGAATCTAAAATAATAAGTGTATGAGGCCAGATACATTCATACCTTATACTGCATTAGTCAGCACATCCAGAGAGGATCATTTAGAATGTAAACATGACCAGGTTTGACACACATTACTATGCAATTTACCTTGAAAATATGCGTACAGGTAGAATACTCGTCAGTCTATATCTATCTATATCTATATCTATATATATATATCTATATATATATATATATGCCAAGGCAACAGATGATGGAGGTTAATATGGGGAGACACATACAATCAACAACATAACATATGTATATACATACACTTTGGATAGCTCTTTTGGTGGCTGAGCTGAGACAAAAGTTCTTCCTGATGTGTATTGAAAGTCCTTCAGTCACCTGGTTTTTCTCACTTTCGTGAGCAGAGCTATCTTCCCCCCTTTTGAGCATTCCTCTGTCAGGGGTAAGAGGGGAACAAAAGGCCAGAGGTGTTCTGGTTGGCCATAAGACCATTGGTGGTAGGTGGGGTTACAGACTCCCTGGTGCCGTTGGGTAATAATCGATCTCAGTCCCCCACTCAGAGTTCTATTCTTCTTGTATTTTGCGATTCAACTGTAACCTTTGGTCAGACCAGATGCTACACACAATACATCCCTAGTTGCGTTAGGGTGGGCGATATGACAAAAAAAAAAATTCTAGTGGCTGGTCCTGTATCCCTCATGAGTGAGGCCTCTGTTGAGATGGTGTGGCCTAGCGCTTAAAATCTGAACATCATAAGAGGCAATGCATTAGCTGTTACATTAGCACTAAAGCCACTGTGTCTGCCACTGTGTTTGCTACTATGTATGTTAAGATGACAGTGAATGGCCTGATGTCTATGGATTTGGCAGATATTGCAAAGCAATGTTAAAGCAGATGTTTGTGCCATGCGATTTTTACATTCAGAATACCAGAACGCATTGTTCTGGTATTCTGAATGTAAAATGACATGATGATGTAGTGATGACATGAATTATAGCAGAATGTTGTTGATATGTGGTAGTGCTGTTGCAATAGCCACATCTGAGCATTAGACCTAAGCATTTATTGTTCAGTTCAGAGGAAACCTTGTGTGTAATTATTTCATAGTTCATGCTTAAAAATCTCAAATGATAAATCTCTGACAGTAATGTAACTATATTTATGTCACCACACTGTTGAATGTGTGATTCTGATTGGCTGAAATAAACCAGTTCAGTTTGCCTCATAAAAGTTCCATAACACTTTACCAGTTTCTGTTCTGTTATTTCAAATAGCCATACCTTAAAACTGAGAAACTACTAAAGCAATACTGCTCAACCATGAAAAATGTCAGGTTACAAGAAATCAAACATTCATTCTGTCTCATCCTCTGCTACACACACACATGTGTGAATCCAATAACATAACAATAGCATAGAAACAGCAAAATAATTACTGTAATCACTACTTATAAAGTGGTACTAAAAATGACACTATTTTTCAGGTTATTTGAGTTTTTTTTTGAACTAGCTATGATGATTTGAATGTGCAACGTTAAAAAGTACTTCTATCCATGAGCTTTAAAAAATGCAGTAAGTCTTAGGATAAAATTCTGATAAATGTTTGAGGTGTGGCAACTGTGGTATAAGCAGAATAATTGACTTTGGACCATTAAATTCTTTACAATTTATGCATACCCCAAGGTTTCATAGCGACCAAATTATAACCTCAATGTGTGAATACATTTTTAAGAATTCAACAGCATGTCACCATTTATTTCATATCTACGGCAGTTCAGTTTTAAATATACAGTTTTTTATGGCAATACCAATATTGTCAGTAAATCGTTTTCATATATATATCTTCAGTGCATTTATCATATGTAACATGATCATATAATACAATGATGCATGGGCCCAGAATCTCAGAAATGTCCAAATTTATCTATGTTTATTATCTATGTTTATAATTTATTCTATTCAGATATGTATTTATAGATTTAGTATTAACAGACATACTCTGACGTGATACTCAGATCTCACTTTAGATCTTGTTTTGCCATTTCCAAAAGAACTTGAGAATGCCTTCCCACTTTAAGGATCACTTCAGGGATTTTCACACTGATTCAGCTCTGTATGAAGGACCCACTTCAAAGGACATGCTTATGAATTGAGCAGTCTTGCAGATTGAAGAGCCTATGAAGTGGTAAAGCATCCTTCCCTTGTGATCGAACACCAAAAGGCCCTTTCTACCAAATAGAATATCCAAGATACCTGATGTGTCTACTTAGATAATCCACCATTTGTTTTTACATGTCATTGACAGCTCTCAAGACAACTTTGCGTTCCACAGCTTTGCAGTAACAAGCAGAGCAGGGGAGGGATTAGATTAAGCAGTAAACACCAGACAGAGATTTATGAGACGTCTTAGAGACAGATTTGTTTTCCTTGCAGCTTTTATGCATAATCGTTCCAAATGTTTTTGGGTGCACTGGGAGAGGAGGTAATTGAGAGTGACTTGTTTCCGTCATTCCATCAGAGGGTACATGAGCAGAGTGAGATGTCTCGTTTGGTTCCGGTCACAGAAAACGTCAATGTTGACTGGAGTTTTAGTGATGCTTGCTGTTGCATGAAAGATTGAAATGGATAAGTACAATACACAAGATGTATGCTACATTACACTCTGTTTTACTGTACTTCAAGGGAAATAGCAAAGGCCTTAAATGCAAAAGAATTAACTGTTGAGCATCTGCTGTTGTTAATGTAATTAACCTAAATGCCTTAACAGGTCAGTGCTATGAGTTTCAGATGATAAAACTTCTATTCAGATTGTCACTATTTAATTGTTAATTACAATGGTGATCTAGATGATACTTTTCTTCAGGATTCTGTGGAATAGATGTAAACTTAGTAAAACGTTAAATGGAGCTGAGATTGTAACACTTTTATTGGTAGCCATAAATATTCACTAAAAAATATTTAGAACTTTGTGTGGGCTTAATTATTTTGCAATCACACATTGTTATTGTAATTGTTGATGTCCAATATCTGTAACATGGTACATTCAAAGCTTTAAAGAAGTGTTATGCTTAACCAAAACTATTGAAGTTATGCACATATTTGGCTTTGCATATATTTATTTAGTTACAGAACCCATCACGTTTCTAAAATGTTAATTTACATTACCTATACTCACAGTCAAAGTCTACAGACCTTATCATTATAAAAGTATTGCCTTGCATTGAAAGACTTTTCTGTGCACGTACTGTAGATTTCCTGCAAACTTAGCCACAGAACATCTGATGAGAAGTTCAGTGAAGGAGTTCATGTTTTGAACTGCCCTTTTGCCTGATCAATATTTTATAACATTTCTCCTTGGTCTGCCTCCAAGTACATCAGAGGTACAGTTCTGTGCAAAAGTCTTAGGCACATAAGATGCTTTACCATGTTTGTAAATCTATAAACACTAAAGTAAAGATATAAACATCTAAGGAACTTTTATGAAGAATTTTCAGTGTTATACTGTATCTAATGACCTGACTAAAGTTGCAAAACAAGAGGTTCCATGATGCAAAAAGGAAAGCTAATTCAGTGTCTGAAAGAAAAATAAAGAATATTCCACACCTTTATGTAGTGTTTCTGACACTTTTCTTAAGAAAATCAGTCAGACATGTTTTACCTCAATGCTGTTGTTTTGCTCTGTCTAATAATGAACAGTGTGCTGTCAGAACTCTGAAAGCTCATCCGCATGAAAACTTGACTTTGACACCCACATAAAAACTCAACCAACCTCTGTTTTTCTTATTGCTTGCCATCTGTGAACTTTTTACCCTGTCTTTTCTTTACCAAGTTTTCTTTATGTCTATTCAGCAAGTTGTTCTTTATAAATCATTAACTGCATTCCTTTTTGATTCTTTGCTTTGAATTGATAGGCCTGTGTCTTTAGATAGTTTACTGTAAGAAACAGAATAGGAATTATTTGAACAAGAAGTCAGTTAAATATGTGTTTAACTTTGGATTTTTTATCTTTTTAACAGGTCTTTCAAGGAAATTTTGATAATGACACCCACAGAAAGAATGTGATAGACCCTCCCATCTATGCCAGGTTCATCCGGATCCTTCCGTGGTCATGGTACGGAAGAATCACTTTGCGTGCGGAGTTACTGGGATGCACAGAGGAAGAATAAAGACCCCTATGGTTTCTTTTTCCTTTTGGTACACTTTGGTTCATACTCAATATAAACTGTGCTTAAACATGTAAATTTAAAATGGGTCTTAGTAGAAATTAAAATTTTTGTAGTATTATGTTTTTTTTGTTTAGTTTTCATAAGGAAGTGGGCTTTGGATTGTTTTGGACTCTTTGTCCATTCATCTTTATTCTGCCCTGCTTGTTTGTCCATTTTTGTGCCATTTAGTAAATATTATTTTACTTCTACCTTTTTTGATGAGCTTAAAGGAGGGCAGGAGTTATTTCACTGTGGTTTAAGCAGTGGAACAATACACAGCCACTGTACAGTGTCACTTTAAATAAGAACAAAAAAATGACCTGCAAAGCTTTTTGGGCCATAATCAATCAAACAATCACAACACATGCAGAAAAGACTAACATTAATATGTAAAATATGTTTGTACTTTCATTTTAACAGCAGGCCTGAAGTTAAATCACAGCCAACACTGGCATTCTTGTGTAGACAAAAATATGATGGTATTGTATTATATGTAAAACGCAAAATAACTGCATGACGCATAAATGGTACTATAAGTATATGACAGCAAGATGTATAAGTTTTGATTTCTCCAGACGAAACATTTTGTTAAACATTTTTATTAATCATTTTTTTTTTAAATCTGTGTCCCTGTACTTTTCTAAAGACACTGTTACATTTGTCATAATGTATTCACGTCCAATGAGCACGATAGTAAAAATAAAATGACACTGCGGTACTGGAAGCACCCATAACAGACTAATCTTAAAGGAGAAGTTCATCCGAACTCTGAAATGCATGAATACAAATCTAAAATGAATTAGTGTCATCATTTACTCACACTTATGTTATTGTATAAGACATTACTTTCTTTCTATATAAAAACAAAAAGGATAAACATCTACTTTTGTGCTTAATAGAAAAAAATCAGATGGTAAAGAAAATATAAGGGTGAGTAAATTATGATAATGTTAAAGGGATGAACTATCCATTAAGTAACTAGAGAAAGGCAGTACACTGGCAGTTTAGTCAGGTACATTTTTATAAAATAATTAAGACTTTATTTTTCTTTTACATTTGTTTTTGATATATACATTATTATTTGTATATTCTCAGAGCTCTCTGCTTTTCAGGCTGTTTACCTATTACTTACCTATACTACTGTATTTATTTTATTTTATTTTATTTTTGATTTTAAAAACCTCAGGTTAGATGTCATCTTTTGTAAGTACTTACAATTGTACCATTAAATTTTGTTGGAATGCAAAGTACCTTTGAGATATCCCACATTTGTGTTTGAAAAGGAAAATGTAAAGGAATACAGTAACACAGAAAATGTGTTGTATAGCCTAGACTGAGTCAAATTGTTCATTTTCCCCTTCACATATAATACATGCACCATTAAATAACAGCTTTCATGTATAAAAACAATAAATGCAGATGTTTATAAGGCTGTTAGTTTTTAATTGAAATGTAGTTATTCATTTAAAGGTTGATCACCATTGGTTTGTGAAATCACTGGAATGCATAATTTTATTTGCTACTTTAAATTAAAATGAAGAAACTAGAGGGCCAATGTTATAGTTACAAATGAGGAGGGTAAGGGAGGGGGGTATGACATTATTTGTACAGTCTTCAATGTGACATATTACATATTAAAAAAGAAAAAAAAACTGTTAACTGTCCAGACTGTGTTGACATGAATTCAACATATATTATACACCAAAATCAGCATAAACATCCTGTAACATATTTTCTAACAGATAAATGTTTCTCATGTTTGACATATTATGGAGGTAATATCAGTATTTCTAACATTTAGTCTAACATGCCCTGTGTCTGTGAGATTCTCTAACATTGTTCAGATGACAAGTGTGTGCTCATTTAACAGTTTTGTACAGATATTTGAGGGTAACTGTCTATGAAGCAGAAAAAAGCCAAAATAAGAGGTCCACAGGCACATTTTTAAAAGCAAAAATATATATATTGGTGGGTCTGATAGTCCAGCATTTTCTTTGTATGTGCTGTGAATAGTGATTGTTTGAAAACATATAGAGATGCAGATAAGAGAGTGTGACGGTAATTCAGTGTTATGTTAAAATAAAATAATTCTGTGTTTTTAAATTTGAAGCATTGCGGGATAAAAATGTAATGTTATGAGAATAATGTCATAAAGTGCATATTGTTGTGTGAATAATGTAAATGTATTTCAAAGGGAAAAAAGTTGCAATATTACAGTTATCTGGTATGTTATGACGCTATTCTTAAAACATTTGACATATTATAATGTCATGATTTTATTCTCAAAATGTTATGACTATTCTTGAAGTGTTTTTACATTTTTTTTTATTTTAACTTAGCACTAAAACACTGTTATATGAGAGACCCAGTGGGCCACATACTTTTTTTGGTTTCATGTTTTTCCAATGCTGTCAGCTGTTCCAAAAAAGTGTCATTTTTTTTTCTTTTTTGTCAATTTAGTGTCAAGCAAGTGTCATATGGTAAAGCATACTAATTATAAACTAATTAGTTCAAGTGAAGTGTACAAAGGAGGACAGCCATTGCTGCCAGTATAGACAGCTCTTTGGTTTGACAAATAAAGACATCTGTGAAAAAGATTGTGATACATGTCTATTACTGTATTCTTTCTCCTTTTTTCTTTACTTATCTGATAAATAACAGAAACCAGTGAATAGGTTAAAATAAGAAAACAATGTCCTTGTTTTTACCAGCAGCTGTATTGGTATGCTGCTGCTTGTGCTTTACACTTACATCGATTGCATTTGGACTGCTGCTGCCAAAACTTCTCCCAAGCCATTCTTTGTCTACAGTGGGTATGTCCATTGCAAGGACTTTGCACTATAAGGAGACAGAAAAATGATCCACATGATAATGAATTATCCTTAGTGTCAAAATATTTTTTAAATACAGTATATTATTTATTTAAGAAATTGTCACACGTGCATGCAAAATCAGCATATGTGTGTCCATATATGAACACCGTGCATGTCTATCATGTACTTTACAGTTTAAGAAATCTTGTGTCAGAAAATAACAAATCTAATGTAGATGAAGTATTATAGGAGTTAGTCTCTATTGTCATCTAATGGATCTAATAGACTTCATACAGCTTTATATAGTATAACAAAACCTTGCAAAGAGAGATTTGTATGGGCTTTGTGAGACCACAATCTAAAATCAAGATTCTTTACACAAGCCCTTTCCAGAGCACAATGGTGTGAGACATTAACATGAAGCTATTGTACATTTCTGATTGTGGTGTTGAATTATTAATGCACATGACTGATTACTAGGAAATCTCTCCTTTACCAGCAGAATGAACGAGGTGGGCATGGTGCCACATACAAAAAGCAAAGGGAGGTATGTGATTAAAAAGCATGCTGGGATCTCTTCCCTACTAAAGGTTATCTTGCTTCATTTTGATTTTCTGAGCACAAATTAGAATTGCTTTCAGATGTCACAGCTGACTGCCTCTGTCCATAGCATCTTTCAGCGAAAAGGATCAGTCTTACCAACAACTGAGACACAGCTGTGCACTATGCATTGTATATCAGCAGATGTCCTCAATTGATAAAAAAAAAATTTTATGGACATCATTTGTTTTACTTTTTCAATATACAGTTATGAACTGCAGTTTTGAAAGACATTACATTTTTATGATTTAATTTTCTTATATTGATGCAACAAAGAGAAACAACTCTTTTCTTGTGCTCTAAATTCTAATGTCTGAGAGAATGTCATTATCTTAACCAAATAATCCCATGGCCAGAGCATAACATCACAAAACCCACCTCCCCATCATACGTATTGACAAAAGTAAAGCCATATAAGTGAACTGTTTGCATTATCATATCTCGTCACAATGCTAATTTAAAATTTATTAACAATGCTGAGTATTGTAATTATCCTGCCACTCATTTTATAATCTTGTTTTTTTAGTTGTTTTGGTGTTGCACATGATCCTGCTTGCACTAACCTCCTCTGTCTTGTTTCTCAATTCTATACCTTGCTTTCCTGATAATTAGGTAATTGACCTCCCCTGCCCTCCTGGTTCTGTGCAGTTTTGTTCAATCACAGATACATTTTTTTAAAAAAGTTAGTAAAAAGATAAAAAAGTTAATAAACTAAAACTATGTGGAACCATCGAAGATGCCAATCTAGTACAATCAAATGCAATGAGTTAATATTTGTTGTATGTTCATTATTAATGGCACAAAATTATTTACATTTACAATTATTTACATTTATGTTTAGGCATTTAGCAGACACTTCTATCCAAAGCGAAATCATAGGGAGGCCATCAGCCATACACAGTTACAATTTTTATCATATTCATATCTAGATTACAACATTTTAGTGCTTGAGAGGCGATATCTGTTGGTATAGAGGAGAAAAAGGTTAGTTTTCTTCTTTCATACTTGTGTCAGGTATTCATGGAAGAGGCCGATTTTTAGCTGTTTCTTGAATACAGTGATGGATGCAGCAGACCAAACATAGTTTGGAAGATCATTTCACCAGCGAGGGATAGTGAAGATGAACCTGTGAGCAAGTGATTGTGTGCCCTTTGAAGACGGTATTAAGGGGCAGCATTCTTTCGCTGACCATAGGGATCTGGAAGGGGTGTAGATGTGAATGTGTTTGTGAAGGTAGGTTGGTGCAGAGCCAGTAGTGGTTTTGTATGCAATGTCTAGATATTTAAACTTGATGCGTGCAGCAACTGGTAGCCAGTGAAGGGCAATGAGAAGAGGTGTGAGGGAGGCTCTTTAACACTCTTTGAAGACCTGTCGACCTGCTGCGTTCTGAATTAATTGTAGTGGTTGGAGTGCCCGTGTTGGAAGACCGGCTAAGAGAGCATTGCAGTAGTCCAGCCTTGAAGTGACAAGGGCCTGGCCAAGTAGCTGTGTCGCATGTTCAGTGAGATAAGGCAGGATTTTCCTGGTGTTATACAAGGCAAATCTAAATGAGTGTGTTGTTTTGGCAATGTGGTCAGAAAATATCAGTTGGTTATCAGAGACTACACCAGGGTTTTTGGCTGTCCTTATTGGTGTTAGTGTTGTGGAGCCAAGCTGGACTGTGAAATTATGTAAGGGAGTAGGGTTACCTGGAAATACGAGGACTGCAGTCTTGGCTAGGTTGAGTTGTAGGTGGTGTTTTGTCATCCAAGCCAAAATGTCTTCCAGACAGGTGGATATGTGTGCCTTTACTGTGTGATCATCATGGTGGAAGGAGAAGAAGATCTTGGTATCATCAGCATAGTAGTTGTATAAGAAGCCGTGTGATTGTATAATAGGACCTAATGATGTGGTGTAGATGGAAAACAGAGTGGTTTAAGGACTGATCCTTGAGGTATCTCTGTGACCATGTAATACGGTTTGGACAGCTCACCTCTCCACGACACCCGATAGAAGGATCTATCAGAGAGGAAGGACTGAAATCACTGGAGTGCAAATCCTTGGATCCCAGTGAGTGTTAAGGAGGATCTGGTGGTTGACTATGTCAAAGGCTACAGACAGATCAAGTAGCATTAGTATGGAGGATCTGGACTCCGCTTTAGCTGTCTTCAAGGCTTTGGTGACAGACAGCAGCACATGGAGTGGTGGCTCTTGAAGCCAGACTGCATGTCATTGAGCCAGTTGTTTTGCAAGAGGAAAAATGATGTCTTGTTGAAAACATCCCATTCAAGTGTTCTGGTATGAACAGGAGGAGTGAGACAGGTCTTTGTCGTTGTTAGTAATGGAAGTGTCGGGTTCGGGCCTTTTAAGCAGAGGAGTAACCAGGGCTTGCTTAAATACGTTGGGAAAAGTGGCAGTAAAAGGGATGAGTTGATGATGTGTGTGAGTGATGTTGTGAGTGAGCTTGTAAGAGATGGCCTGTAAGAGATGGGAGGGGATTGGGTCGAGTGAGCAGGTAGTGGGGTGACAGGACAGAAGTTTAGGAAAACTCTGCTTCACTGAGCCTAGAAAAAGAGGTGAGCAGGGCTTTGGGTGTGGGTGGGTCAGGTCCTGGAGTTGGCGGTGGTGTGAACTGGCTGCTTATGGGTGTAGGTGTGTTGCATGTGGGAAGATTGATATTGAATGAAATAGAAAAAGTGATCTGAAGTATGAAAAGGTGAAACAGTAATCTTGTGATGCAGTTGTGTGTAAAAATGAGATCTAGTTGGTTGCTAGATTTGTGAGTTCCTGAAGTCTTGAGGAAAGAGAGGTCAAATGAAGCAAGTATCTATTGGATGCCTGCAGCATGGGGTTTCTCTAGGTGGATGTTTAAGTCCCCAAAAACTATGAGCGGCCTGTCATCCTCAGGGAAGGAGGAGAGAAGCATGTCTACTTCCTCTAGGAAGTTGTGTAGGGGACCTGGGGACAAATTATAAAATGGTTATAATGGTCTCAGTTGTCAAACCTGAATTATTACAGCCTTTTTTTATCAAGAAATGTAGCTTGCGTAAGAAGAACTGCATATACAACAAAATATTATGCAAATGCAAATATTTGCTATATAACAATGTTACTACATATTTACAGTATAGCACAGCCTCTTTGACTAACCCAAACCCCAAAGTATAGCTATAAAACCCCTTAAGTCATCTGGTTTCATTCAGATTTACTCAATAGATGATTTATTGAATTTGTAACTTCAATCAAGCCTGAAATATATCTAAGAATAGCTGAATAGTTCACTGCATTACTTTTATGAGTGTACAAAAAGCCTAAATTGTACAAAACTGTGTTGACAAATAGGTTTACAGAATATTTTACACAGAATATTTGTGTGTTTCCTGCTTTTCACTGCAAAATAAGCTTAGTAAAACACTATGCTCAGGCAGTGTAAATGCCACAGCCTGCTAACATGAGAACCAAAATAAATCTGCACTGTTTACACGTGTGCTGTGAAACAGGCCAGTTCTGCAGGTTTAAAGAGCTGCTACAGCAACCATGCCAACAATTTCCGGATGGTACAAAAAAGCAGCTGATTGACAGTGCCAGTCAGTGAGAATATTTAAGCCGAGGCAGAAGATGTGGCTGTCTTCATCTGGAAAGTGTTGTATGATCTGAGCTTTGGACTGCTGGGATTTTTGGCAGTCTGTGATCAATAAGTAAAGTTTGTGTGACTGCTTCAAACCAACCTTCTGGTTTAGTGTTCTTTTTCTTCTTTTCTCCTGGTGAGAGAAACTTGAGCCATCATTTGAAGAAAAAAGGGGAGATGTCAGAAGAGGGCTGTAGTAAGCCTCAAAAACTTAAAGCTATTTTTTCCTATCTGCTGGATCTACTCAGAGGTTTTCGATTTTTTAAGATGATATGGACTGTTGACACAGTACACTGGGTCTTGTATATATCTCCTATGATACATTCTGTCAGTCAGTCTGTGTATTTGAGTCTCTGCAATATTATGAAAATACTCTTTAGAAAACACTGCAATTGTAGACAGGGCTTCATAGCAACATATCTATCAACAAGTTATGCAAACCAAAATCAAAACCTATGTTTAAAGATGTAGGAACTTATAAGCTGAACTGTTCAAAATGTATTTATCGGAGCATATTTATCCATGTTAACTTTTAACCAGCAGGTACTGTGGTCATGGTCCCAATGACAAGGTTTCTTTTAATAAGCGAAGGCATTGAAAAGATCTGTAATAGCGTTATGTGGTCATTTTGTGAGGATTAGCCAGAAGGTCACCAGAGCCAATATTGGGGACAACTGGACAAAAAAGAAGATAATTGTAAATGGTGGGTTTTTGAGCCAATCACCAGAGCTAAAAATACATTGTGACTGGAGCTGCAAAAAAACTGATTGGCTGTTGGCACGTTGAGTTATTTACTCTACTTTTGGCTACATTTTATGGCCTGAAGCATGATTTTTACCTTCAAAATGTAAAAATGGTGCATTTGCAGTAACAGGGGCTAATTGGTAAAGCTAAGCAACTAAACCCTGGCCCTATCCTAAATGACACCCTAAGCCCTCAAAGTCTTCCTCCTAAGCCAGATTTGGTGACATATTGCCTCAGACTGTCGGGTACAAGTACACTGTTGACCCATGACCCCTACTCAAACATTAAAAAGATATGATTCTTGGCCACTATGTGGCGGTGTCACTAAAGTTACATTTTACAAGTTACCTTTAAATTTTCAAAGCACTGCTGAGATGAAGGCTTCATGTTTGGACGGAGTTTGGGGGACAAAACCCAAAATTACCAAAAATATTAAATCCCAATCAATGTGCCAAATTTCCTATTTAATTATTATGTTCCTATCAATCTTAAAAGGAGTAATAAGGAATCTAACAGATGTCGACAGACCGTCAGAGTTTTGCCCCTAGTAAAACACATATTGTAAAAATGATACCATGCACGAAAAGATTGAGCTGTAAAACAACAACAAAGCTTGAAATAGCAAGGCATTGTTTGTTTACACAACATATTGATTTTCTGGTGCTGAAATAACCTGTATCCCCTTCAGCAGGTCTCTACTAGTAGCCTGCAAAAATAACTTTAAAGGTCTTAAAGGAACAGTACACAATCATACAGGGACTTCAGAAAGCAATTCTTCATTTATCCATGCTGATTACAGTGCCATCTGTTCCTCTGCCTGCACTGCGAAGACATTCATCTGATTAAATGCTCATGGCAGGCATTTTCTGCCAAACCAATGGACAAACCACATCTGCTGTTCCAAAAAGAATTTTATATTATTCCAAAGGAAAGCATTGGTGAAAATCTTCTAATGTAGTTCTGGCATTGGTCAAGGGTCTGTCTTGGAACAGTCCAGGTATTAATTCAGGTCTTTAGGAACTTTCTTTTTCAGCTTGGTGGGTATGGCTCATCATAATTTTCATCTTCTTGATTATGGTAAAAACGACTTAACAGCATCATCCAATGGTTTAATTTATGTTTTATATTTTGTTTCCAGCGGATGTTGCTTTCATTTTTGCTCTATTAGGCCAATTTAAGTTCTCAAAGTAAGCTAAGGGAACTTTGAAACAGCAAAAGCGAACTGAAGTATTTGATAGATTAGAAATTGAATTAAAACTTGAACATTTAAGTAACTGTTATAAATACGATACTTGTTCTCATGTTGAATGACACTGTATTTATATGATACTATATGTGCAGCATTTATGACAAAGCCGCACATATTCCTGAAAACTAATTCCTGAAAACATTTTAGAATTAGAAAAAAAACTTTTAAATGTACACACAAATTGTGATTCTTTGTCATATGTATGCATTGCACATTTTTGTCCTCAGTAATTCAAACAATGTCAAGGTTTTCATTTTCTTATAGTATCCATTTTATGCATTGGTATCAAGTTAATAGACATGCACATTTCTGATATTGAATGTTATGTTGTACTGTTATAAAGTTCTCACATCTTTTCCGCTGCACGAGGGATGTACTAGTTTACTCATTTAGTTGTGTTTGTTTGATTGTTTTTTCCCTGTTCTGTTTAAAGTGCTCTTATATAAATGTTCCTTTATCAGCCCATTTAAATTGCTTCAATTTTTAAACAGAAACAGTAAGACCTCTAGTGTCCTCCACTGTTTTTTTTTTTTAGAAATGTTTTAACTTAATACATAAATGACTTAATAGCTTATTTTCTGAATTTTAACAAGCCAGTTTTCTCAGTATTAAAACTGGCTTCAAAGGGGCCTCATTTTAGAATATTTGACAGACTAAGTACCTATACTGTATGATAAGACAACATGGGAGAAAGAGATGGCAAAATTCTTCTTCAAAATGTACATTCATTAATTTAGAAGACAAATTTTATTGTCTTAATATTCTCGATTTAGGAATAAAGCAATTATTTTAAAAATAGATGTTTTAACCCCACAAAGTGATAATAAATGTTTGTAAAGTTTAGCAAAGACAATAATTGATAGTCTTTTAGAGTTCGTTGTAGACTACCAAAATCTTTCACATTAAACAGTTGAGGTTACGCTCATGTCACAATAACGCTCATGTCACAATAACTGTTTAGTTCCACTGTACTTCTAAAAAACTTAGACATACTTAGTCTGTCTGAGATGGATTAATAGCCAATCACACAGCAGGGAGCAGAACAAAATAAGAGGAACTTGTGCTGATGGAATTAATTTTGTATTCTTTATATAAAACCACAAAAACCCTACATTACAGTGTATGTAGATTAGGCTTTTCCATTCACTGGGGTAGAATACTCCATCCCTACTGTGCCTTTCTTGAAACATTTCATCACAAAATGAACCAAAGTGAAGCACTATAGCACAGCATCCCTCCAATGACTCTATGCTTTTGACTTGCAGGACAATGAAAAGACTGTAAAGTGGCAGAACAAACAAAATGATGAACAGAAAACAGTTTTGTTGACTCATAAATGTAACCCTGACCTTGTAAAATTGTCTCTGGTGCAGTGTATTATTGAAGGAGAGTTCTATGAGAATGTCAAGAGTATCAATATGGCAAATTTAGTAATTGACCCTACTGTCTCAGGTCAGTAGAAGAATGCCATTTATCAGCATGATGACATTTGCAGAGCTAGTGAATCTCTCTCTCTCTCTCTCTCTCTCTCTCTCTCTGTCTCTGTCTCTATCTTAAAGTCTTGCATTCCAATTATTGTTTAAAGGCCCACAGCTTAGTGGGTAGGTACAATATGTGTCTTTCTTTAAATTCCTTAAATAAATTAATGTTTGATTAACAATTAAACAAGAATGTTTTCAATTAATTTTTAAGCATCAATTAGCATATTGAACTACCCTATATTCTTTATCTTTTTATAATTGGAGGTTGGGTGTTAAGGCAGTTTATTATTCTAATTAAGGTCCTCCATAGAACAAAAACAAAATAAATCTAAATAACAAGTGATATAATTAATTGCAATATCTAATGATGGAATAATGAGTAACCCGCAACATACACCGTACAACGACTGAAACTGATTTGATGAGCTATCTTCAAGAATGACAGCAATGGGAATTTGTGGGCTACATTTCAAAATCTAGCAAAATCTGTCAGTATAAGATAGAACAGTATAGGTTATCACTATAAATACAAGACAAATGTTATCTTTTAAAAAAAATAGACAGTTACAATAAACGAGGAATGAGATCTCTGTGCATATGTAAAGTAACCCCTTGAGCTTTGCTATTCACACTATTCAGTGCATCAATGAGATGGGATATATCATTCTGAGTAATGCGCTTGTAACTTGTGTTGCAGACCAAGATATCTCTGGACCACACTGATAATTCTCTGCACATCCATCTCTCATGACAGCTTATGTGATGTTTACAGATGAATTCGCAGAGAGGTTTTCAGGAAAGTTGGGAAGTTCTTGGTAAACAGCTTTTTATATAACGTCATATTTGCATATTACTGATAGAAAAAGCATTTATGAGAAAAAGATAAAGAAAAAAGAGAGAAGCACAAATAGCCCGACAATAATATAATATCATAATTGCCTTGTCTTTGGGGAGTCATTGACAGAATCAGGCCAGCTTTGTATACAGAATGCACCTCTTAATGACACACTTAGCAGCACATTTACACATTGAAAATGGGTCTAAAATGAAAGCACTATTAATTTTTCCAGCAGACTGAATTGGGTCTCCTTGACCAATATCCTTTTCTTGATGGAACCAAGATTGGAGTGCCTTGAAAAAGGAGATGGTTGCTCTCATCATGTAGTGGACAGATCAGACCTATTTAAAAGGTAATTTATAGTATCATTTCAGCAGCATCTTTGGTGGTGTTAAGCTGCAGAGACTGTAAAGAACATGTCTGAACTATCCTCAATTGAACTATCCTCAATGACGATGCAAAGTAATCTTTGGAAGATCATCTTGATGTTCTAAAGAAGACTTCCTACTTCCATTAATAAGCATTCTAATGTTACTTGACATTAAGCAGGTGCTTCTTATCCAAAGCGACTTTAAAATACATCACGGAGACAGTCCCCTCTGGAGTAACCTGAAGTTAAATGCTCATCACTCAAGGACAAAATGGTAAAAAGACAAGAGCTGAAATTTTAGTGAATTAGTAACTCTTACATTTTTATATCTTTTATAGGTATATGTCTACATTAAATCACATCAAAGCATTTTAAATCTGCTTGTGAACATATATGTAACATCAGTAATTTATGAAAATATGCTTTCAGGTCATGAATTTCTCCATGTACTGCATATATTATAAACAAGCTGATCTTTTGGGTTCTTAGCCTCAAAAATTAGTTCATACAGTATTACAGTAAATATCTTTATCATACTAATCCAGAAAAACAAGTTCATTTCAAATACAGCATACATTTCTAGCTTGACATTTAATGACTTTCTGTAGATATAGAGGTTAGATATCCTAATTAGATGAGGGAAAAAAATGAGGAAAATCCTGTGACAGTCTACTAGCCCACTGAAATATCTAGAAAAAAAACCTGTTCTGAAATATCAAGCACTGCCACAACCATTGCAGTGCTTATTATTGCTACTGCTATTATATTCAAATAACATTCAAAAGCACCACTTTACACACAGGAATTTGAAATTTTTTTTGCAAAATGCATCTTTCTTAAATATGCCTATTGTTTTGTTTTTCGTCAATGGAGCAGCTGAGGAACATTTAAGAGCCCTCTCTCTATGGATATTGTGTGTCACCACAGCATGACATTTTTGCATGTCTTTAAATGACTTGCCCAGATGTCCTCATTCTCCAGTCCTCTACATGTCTTGTATATGATTAATAGTGTATAACAGTGTAATAATCAAATGTGATCAACTGTATGCTTTGATGTCTGCTTTAACAAATTCTAACCTTCTTTGCGCTCATAAGTTGGGGTGTATGGTGGAGCCAATATCTGTATCTGTATCTTTGGACAAATCCCAGAAGTGGTCATTTAATTAAATTCAAATGTATTTCACAATGGCACATTGTTACAAAGCAGCTGTACAAATGAACAGTAAAAGAGAGCAGTGATATCTGTAACAAAAAATGATAAAGGAAAATTATGCATGTGAAATGTGCATTGCATAGTTTCCCAGACTCTTTACATGAATCACTGTTATTGTCAACACTATTCTTCTTTAGTGTATCGGCTGCAAAGTGAGTGCAACATTCTTATTAACTCTCTAACAGAGGTTAGCACCCTAAATAGTGTATGTACTGCCACCTACTATTACTGTAGATTGTTGATACTATACCATCTTGTTTCTAACACGTTCTTGTATAATAGTGTTCAGGTTTCAGCCGGTGCTGCATCCACAATGCTCCCGCTTCCGGCCTGCACAATAATAACTCTCAAGCTCTGTTTAATGAAAGAAGCAAAGAGACGGCAATGCGGCTATTTGATTTGGGATCATGCTGTGCTCATTTCATTCATAAAGTTTACACTCATTCATAATAGTGATTTTATAGGTTTATCCCTACTCATCCCCACATGTATCTATTCAAGTGAATGCCTTTCTTTTTAGGTACATCCTTACTCATATGTCTAATGTAAAGTGTCAGGTGTAACTATTACACCTGACAATTGCATCTTATTCAGTTTGAGTGTGTGATCTTGTGAATGTAAATCTTGTAAATTTTGAGTAAGGTTTACACTGAGTGTTTGGTTGGTTTGATATTATGGAAAACATATAATTAGTGTGTTATAGATTAAAACAATATTATATAATCATAAATGATTAAAATTACATTATTTATGCTAATCATGTCTCATGATGACATTATGATAAAAAAAAACTGATTCTATTAACAAGATGAGTTAATGGACATATTCAGGTGAGAACAATAAGATGGGCACCAACACTGATCCAGAACTTTGTCATATACAGTAATGACTTTCAGATGTAAATGAATAATGGATGCTTTTTATCCTCCAGTTGTCCTGTAGGCATCTACTACCGTGTACACAATCATTGTCTTTCTGCCTCTCTCTCTATTTCTCTCTCCCTCTCTGCCGAAGACATGCATGCTGTTCCGTGCTCTCTTTGGAACCAATTAAAATCACATAATATTATAAAAAGAAAGTGAGAGTAGCATCTGGGGCTGCTGCACATTGTAAAATGAATGATGAGGTTTTGTATTTACATACTGTGATTCAATAGTATAATGAAAGAATTGCATGTCAAACTACCCAAGGACATCCAAATGATTTTAATGATGCTCTAAAAATCCATGAGGCATAAAATGTAAAGTCAAAAATACATAAATCTAATATTATAATAATCAAGCTCAGCCCAAGTCCCATTGTAATAACCAATATTCATGAAATTCCTTGTTTGTGTATTCATTACATTTGCTGTTCAAAGACTGCAGGTTTTAAAAGTAATTTACTAAAAACAAATAATAAAAGTGGCAAGTATGTAAAACAATTACAAAGAGTCAAGTTTTTCAACACACAGTGTCAACAAGTTTTTGGAAATGAGCTTTAATGTATGGTAAAATGTATACTGAAATATAGGAATATGCTGCATTTGCAATCAAAATAAGTTATTAATTCTAGACTTAACTCAGATGACAGATCACAATATTCCAAATACATAGTTTTTTCTCTTTATTAAAAAATATGAAACTAATATGGATTATACATATCTTTTTACAAATTCTCTTGGGAAAGCTGGAAGATTGAAAAAAATCACAGCATTTTATCAGCTACATTTTAAAACCATTGGCATGTATAGAAAAACTTGAGCTGAAACCTTATAAACAATATTTTAATCACCCAGCATTGGTGCACCAGCATTGCTTCAGGCCTTGAGGCAGAGCAGAGCCCTGTTGTGACAGACAGAAAAAAGATAGATTGAAAAAGAACAGCCCAAATGCAGAGGTTTATCCCAGTACCTTTGATTCCTGCCTAATATCTGCTTTGTATTCAGCATGCCCTGATACCCTCCTTCTCCATATCATAGCCAATCCTGTTAAGCTTTCTCCATGCCCATTCTTTTATTCCACCCGTACTGCTCATAAAGGGAACTCTCCACATTAAACCTCATTCTAAGAGGGGCTAATGAAAAGCCTTTCATCGTAATATTCCCTACTAAGGACCCTGTTTGGATTGTCGCTCCAGCTGCAGTCATATCCTGGACACTCAATAGGAAAGTGAGTTTTGTTAGATGTTTTTAGCCAGCAATCATTATAAGGCCCCATTTTTTACAGTCAATGGCTAATGGCTGAATAGAAGTACAATAAAATTGAAAAAACTGAAGGCTAATGTAACACTTAACACATCTAAGTGAGTGTGAAGACCAAAGCTTGGAACGCTCTAAATACTGTATATACTGTGTATTAAGTATTATTGTATATACTTAATACTGTGTATTAAGTATATACAAAGTAATTTGAACATATATAAGCATTTTGAATTTAATTTAATTGAAATACACTAAAAGCTCAAGAATTGAATTAAGAATCAATTAAATATATTATTGTATATTATTAAATATAGCTAATTTAATATAGAACTTTAACATCACAATAAACATTTGAAAAAAAAAAACTATGAAAAATATAGGCCGCAGTATGATAGTCAGAGTGGGTTCAGGCAACCACTTCCCAGGAATTCAAAAATAATTAAATTCAGCTTTTAACTATTTTAAATCGTTACTTTGTCTCCAAAGAAGAACTATTTCTGGGCATTTTATTTGACAGAGATCACAACAAAAGAAAATAAATGTGCAATGAGCCTGCATCTCACATCAGAGACAATTCAGTCAACCTTCCACTTCCCAAACGACTTTCTCTAATCTCTCACATCAAAGTTTAATGCCTAATATTTTCAACGTCTCTGGTTTTATAAAACATCTCTCGTGATTTAATTACTCTAATCCATAAAAAAGATTGTAAAGTGATTCATTCTATTTCATAAAATGATTATTAATTACAGAAGCTATTGAAATCAGGCAGTTTTTTTACAAAAAAAAAAAAAACGAAAGGAAATTCTGATTAAAATTAGCCTTTATAGTTTTCAAATAAAATGTATCTAAATAATATATTTAATTCCTTACAGTGCTATTGTAACATCTGTCTCTGAATCAAACTTTTTTGATTAGGCCATCTCTCCAGCAATAAAATTCAGCCAATTTGTTATTTGTGTCAGATGTAAAAAAACAGCCAGAACCAAATGCTGCTCTAAATGGAAATCATTGAAATCTACCAAGTTGAACCTTTCTCAATGAGCAATCAACAGCATGTGAGCTCCTACTGAGAACTCTAATTATGATGCATGACAATTTAAACGCTTTACTCTACCATGTGCACTTTAATTTCGAGCTGGGAAGTAGTAATGGGGAACATTATGCTGTTGCTTAATTGTAGTTAGAACTACTTGGGCCTACTATACAGTAAGGATTTCCTTTTCTTATTTTATGTATATACTGCAGATGTGACATCAGCTTAACAGTTAAGAATTATTCAACATCTTGGCTCCCTGCTACACAGTATGCAGACATTACAATATAGTGGTATCATTATTTATTGATTTTTCAGCAATTCTGTGCCTTGTACTGTAGGTCAGAGAGGAATGGGATATCTGATTGAGCAGTCAGAGCTGAGAATGTGCACTGGCAGACTGATGTGCTATTTAAGGGGACAGAGGGGAAAGAGATATGTCAAGGTAGAGGTGGTTAAGTGGGTGAATTGGGGGGGAGAGGTGTTAAGACAGAGGTTGTGTGGAAAGGTGAGGGTGGTCTAATAAGAAAGAGGGAATGTCAGTATACTCTCTCTACCTGAGATTTTCATTTATTTAACAAATTTCATATACATCCTGAGGCACAATTATGCTGTTTATTAGACTTACCCATTTAGATGCACATTTTGAATTTAAATGGGTATCCAAACATTATGACAACATCTACCAGACTCTTTACATGAATCACTGTTATTGCTGACATTATTATTCTCTAGTGTATCGGCAAAGTGACCATGTAACATTCTTATTAACTCTCTAACAGAGGTTTGCATCTAAATAGTGTACATACTGTCACCTACTATTACTGTAAATTACTGATACTATACCGTCTTGTTTCTAACACATGTTCTTGTATAATAGTGTTCAGGTTTCAGCTGGTGCTGCATCAGCACTGCTCCCGCTTCTGGCCTGCACAGTAAGCAGCAGCTGCAAATGAGCAAACCTGGATGATGTCATAGAAGAAAACCATTTTATCTGCCCCTGCTTAAGAACCATACGAATGCATGAAACTGTTCACTGCCAAAGTCTTGATGTGATTCAGCTGTTCTTTCTCTCAGAGCATCAAATACTGCATAACTGTGTGGATGTAAAGATGCCCTAGATCCCTTTCATAGTGACATGGGTGGTAACCCTACTGCTTTCAGTGAGAGGCCATTGGCATCAATACACAAACGAATCTAACAAAATTGCACCATTCTGAAATTTCTCACAATATCCCAATAAGTGCACTATTTAACATTTGTCTATGCCTAATCGTCTTTGACTTAATCTACCTATGTAGAGTACTCAAAGTAGAGATTATACTACTGAATTCTACTGAATATACTCAGAATTAGTTCACATTTTTGCTATGTTTTGTCTGGGATTTTGTTTAACCGATTAAAACAGACGGCAGTGTTAACAGAGTTTAATAACCACGGGAAGTATATTTGATGCTACCTAATGAAAAGGTGGGTGATATTTGTGGGTGATAGAAACATTTGGTGGTATTACCTCTTAGCAGGACGCTACAGCTGATTGCTGGGATGAGGCAGTTGGGTGCTGGTCTGCTGCTGAGTTTATAATTGCACTCTGTTCTGCTTGAATTAAAAAGGTCTTTATTAAGTTCACCTGCTTGTGTTGTTTTGAAAATGATTCAGTACTGCAGGTATAGACATTTCTTTTTAAATCACCTTTATATTATTTAAGAAAATGTAAAAAGAGATGTTGGAGGTGTGCAAGTTTACTCTTGAGAGGTGAAGGGCATCACAATGCAGCAAAACTTTATAGCATCTTTAAAACCCAATAATTAATGGAAACATCTACACTTTAAGTGCCGGTGATAGTAAGAAATTAGGTGACGTTTATGTTTTTGATGAGCTGTAAAGCTACTAAATATATATATATACTTCCTATTCATCTGAAATAAAATCAACAAAAACATGAGTATCTTATGTGTGATTTTTTAACTACATTTTTAAATTATTTATTAAAACAACTTCTGACCAAAGGGAACCTTTTGCTGGTTTTGGATTTGTGCGCGTATAGCCTAGGGGTATAGGTATATGGTCAAGTTTCCTTGCAGCGCAAATCCTACAGGCCAATTCTAAACAAATCCTATTTGTTCTGATATGCCATTAAAAAGGTGAAAAAGGAAATGAGAAATATAATTGTATAATTGACAGGATGTAGTGAAGGTGACGGTATGGGCACATTCCATTTAAGTGATGAGCCAAATGAAAAGAGAGAGAGCTCAGTTTTATTTGTTGACTTCTCATTCACACCTGGCTGGAAGCCATGATAACGTCTTTGCATTTAATAATGGTTTAATTAAAGTAGTGCTCGGCTGGCCTTGCATAAAAAATATGCAGTTTCAACAAAGGTTTCAAAACCTAGTGTCACTCTACCAGAGCACAAACTCCTGATTTTATAGAGTATCTGTCTCCTTGGTTACAAACACTTTGAACCAAAAAAGCCTTCATGGTTCACACAGATTATCTTCAAAGATGAAAAGCATTTAAACAATTTTGAAAAAGTATGTAATTGCCAGGCAAAGTTGTTTTATAATCTAATTAGAACAGTTTTTTATGTTTGTACAAAGATGGTATAACCTCATAGTCTGTTGTATCTCTCTTTTAATGATAGGCTAAATTGTGTGCCAGATTTGTCTGTTTATTGATTCAAATTATGGCATTATGGTTCACCACCAATGCCAATAAACATATTTAAATACAAATGCAATTCTTTCTAAACTATAAAACCAACAGTCAGATCTATTGAGTTCATACTGTGAATTATAATTCATCCATGGATGACTTTCATTGGCTGTAGTGCTGAACACCATGTACTGCGCCTAATAAAAAGTAAGCACACAAAAGCAAAGAAAGATAATATATTCAACTTCTTGTAGTGTTTTTCGCCATTACTACTCTGTGTTCATGTTTATTCATGTTTACATCTTCTGGGTTGATAAGAAAATATTCATTTCAGTGCTGTTATTGTAAAATGTTCACACTTTTAACATATCCATTAGATATTCATTGTCTTATAGAGCCAAACATATCAGATCTTACAGAACATGCAACCACAACTTATAAGTACCTCTTAGGTTTCATTTGGAGACATAAAAAACCTATTTGCATGAAAATAACATTACCGAAATTGCGATCAGATGGCAGTGTGCAAGCCTGAAGTGTCATTCTCTGAAGATGGGGTGACGGCTGTATCTTTAATTGAAAAGTAAATGGGGATAAAACCTTGTGCAGATAAGCAGAGAGACACTTTCATCCTCTGTCACCCCTGTCCAGTTTATTGTCTTCTCATTGTTCTCTTTTTTATGCTGCTCTCTCTCTTACTTTCTGTTCTTATGGTCTCTCTCTCTTTCTCCACTCTGTTTTGTAATGATCAGCATTGCAGGGCTGTTTTATAAATCTAGAGGTATGCCTAGTTAATAAAACCAACATTTATGCAACATTTATTTTTAGTTTTTTTCTGTTTTCCTGAATAAGTTAAAACACACAGCAATAATAAAGATTTGCACATGCATTAACTTATAATATTATATATATATCAGGTATTACAAAATCTATGTTAGTTTCTTATTTCAGGATTTGTTGAATGATCTGTCCTTGTAACAATTTGAAATAGTTTAATGTGCAGCCATGTTTGTATTCCCCAAATGTCAGGTTCAACAATACAGGTTACAAAGTTGGAATAATCTTATTTACAAGATGGATGCAAATGAATGCCACTATACAGTCTAATTATCAGTGGGAAACTCTTTAAGACCTAGTAGGGCGTGGTAATTTCAGAATCAGGGTGGAATCAAATTGGTATTGATCATAAATAACTGTGAATGCTTATTGTACAATTTAGTTTGTACACATGTTGTGTACCGATAATGGAGGACAGAGATAAAGCTTGTTAGAATACACATTGTGCTGTTTAACAAGTTGACTGGCTTGAAGGACCCAACTACTAGTGTTTTCTGTGCCACTTAAATGACAAATACCTAGTTTAAACACAAATTACTCATTTAATGCACATCTTTTGCTCTTCATTTGCTGCAGTAGCAATAAATAGTTTCTTTTGTTTTTTTATTAAGTGAGAAAGATATGAAAAAAGACCTAGTCTGTCCAACCAAAAGTGCTTGAAAACACATAATCTGCTTATGAGCTCATAAATACAAACATCCAGAGGCACCCAAAATGTTGAGTTTTGCCATTTTTCTGTACTTTTTGTAACTTTATTGTACACATAACTTCTATGCCTTTACATCACTGTCTGATAAACTAGATGTTAATGATGTCAAAATTAACAATGCTATCTATGACTATGTTTGGTTATATAAGGCTATATAACCAATATATATAAGGTTGTTGCTTAAAACCTTTTGACTTTTTATACTCTGCCTCATGATGCAGAATTGTCACTGTACCATTTCAAAGCAGATCCACACAAAAGCACACCTGCAAAACATCACTTAGTTACACTTTTGTATACACAATACAGTAAGACTAAACTGGAGCAGGAATATTTCATAACAACATTGTATGATGTTAACATTACAGGAGTACTACAGAGGTAAAATCTCTAAAGGCCATGTGTGGTTTGGTAATGGATGGCTCTGAATTGTTTTTTTTTTCAGGATCATATGGAAAAAAACTGGTTACTGCAAATGTAAAAGTCTGAGATGATCTACAGCCTAACAAGTGATCCAAGGGTGATGTAGAATGCGTCACGTGAGAAGATTTGTGATTTTGCATGATTCAAAATAACCTTTTATTTAACAGTTTTTAAATGGCAGTGTTTTCTTAGAACAGAAAAAAATGTTTTCTGATAACATATAAGTGAGAGTCACACTTAAGACAATTAATTTATGACCAACTGTTCTGTTCTTTACAGCAAGCATTTTTCTTTTTTTGTGGGATACACTTTCATGGGTGTTGAGTGGATGCATAACATGGTGATAGATGAATCAGCTCTATATCCATATGTCAGAAAAAAGTACTTGTGTAGGCTGTCTGTTGAGATTAGATATACAATATAATCAGAATATTGCATGACAGTTACTGTCAGTATTGACATATTTGTGTTGACAAATTATCAGTTGCATGCCCTGTTGTGAGAAGCTCAGTGACATTCATCATACAGCACTTAAGTCATCAAAGGTCCACATTGTTATTGCACATCACTTTGCACATATTATTATGCCTGAACTTACTGTTTTAAATGTGGTCAAATGGAAGCACTTCACAGTAGCACTACTGGAAAGATGAAAAAATAAACACTTAATCCCTACGGTCTATCAGCTTTGCTGGTTCAGTTGGTCTCCTAGCATGGTCAATCTGTTGTTTAGCTGTTTGAAAAATCTAGTTTGATCCCATAGTCCTCAGAAGATGGACTCTGTTGTAGAGTAGGAAGATGAGATAACCTGTTTTGTATCTCTGTACTTTTGAATCTTTTAATCAATTGCATAGCAATTTGTGCTTTATGACAAAAATCTGCTACACTTTAATTTTCAAGCGAAAACAGAAATATTCACCAAAAGGTGAATTCACATACACTTTATCACAGTAAATGTTCTCTGATTATCATTTCGTAGGGATAAGCCAAAGAATGGAACATTACTAAAATAAGGAAGAACACATGACTTTCCACAATAAGTCTTGTGTTAATTGCTAAGGATAAAAGCATTCTAACTGGCAAATATGCTGACCTTCATAGTTACACGTGAAAAAGATAGACGCGGAAACAAAGTTGGCAAAGACCTTCGATTGCCTAATGCTTGTGCATATTTCATCCCACCTGCTGCAGTGAGAAGAGTCTCTACCCTGCTGTTGTTTACTTTCTGGAGAATGATAAGCCTCTCTGGCAACATTACCCAAAGTGCTTCATGATATAACAAAAGTGCACACTGGTGAAGAAGGAATGACAAACACTCTCAAATACTGCATACACAAATAATTCAAAGTACATGACCTGTTTCACTCTATTTCCCAGTTCTAATTGGATAACAATATATTTTGATTTCACAGGAGACAGCAGGCCTCCATGCTGTTTTAAAGCATGCAGTTCTAATTTGATTCAGTCTGTGTTTACAACATCATTTTGTAATTAATGTCACCATATAGAGCCATGTGTCCCTGTGACCTACTGTACCTCATTCCTAAATACAGGCCAGTGTGCCAATTTCACTCTCCTGTACCCTGACGGCAGGACCATATTAAATCACCTTGCTTTTCGAAAAACATTATTTTATTTAATTACATGACCTTGCTCAGTCATTTATTTATTTTATTTTTTTCAGTCTTGGTATAGAGGTTTGTGTTTGCACCTTATAGAGACTGTGTAATGACTACCCTACAAGAACTTTAAGAGAATTATGTTCCTCTATGGATCAAAAGGCTAAAAGAAATTAAAGTAATTAAAATAATCAAATATCGAAATAATCATAATCAAAATATCTTTTATTTGTTTAAATAATCCATGAAAAATCTTTTCCTGCTCTCTCATTCTCAAGTGTGGCTCATTCATTTTTTTTGTTAGAGCCCAACAAATCATATGTCATTTTAAAGGGCTTTTAATAGATAATGTGAAAATAACAAGAACTCGTCAGCACAGATCACATATTTCCAACGAACTATTAAACCTGTCATTAACTGTACCATAAATTGTTTTAAATTGCACTACAAAAAGCAGTTCCAGGTCACTTTAACTGCTGTTCATGTACAAAGGCTGTCAGATACCTTGCAACACTATGTACAGAGCCCCTCTCCCCAAGAAACATGTTTAGCGATTGACGATTGGCCCTTTCCTCCAGAAGGTGTGGGTTTATTCAACAGAGTGGACGTACTGAACATTGCACTTTCCCCCATTCATATTACTTGAATTGTATCATCTTGTTAATTCTATAATCTTTGGTCATGTCTACATTTCAGCCATCAAGCAGGCCTTGGAAGAGTGAAGGCCCTGGCTTGAGGGAACTTGTCACCTATTCAATGTGTTGGAAGACCATAAAAAACCTTTAGTATATCTGTGATGCTAAGCATCTCAAACTTTATCGAGCTCACTTGGCTCGATGTTATACAGATATGCAGACAGTAGTTAAACCAGATGACCTGTGTAAACTACACCTGAAGTTGCTAGATCTGACTACAACAAGCAGAATGAGGTCAATGCTAACCGTCTTTGTGTCAGAATTTTGTTTGCCATCTGAACCTGACAATCTCTTTTTCTACAACTTCTCTCTATTTTCTCTCTCTGACTTTTTTCTAGTATTCTCAACAATTCAAGGCCAGGGAGCTGCTGTTATGGGTGAATTCATACACAACCACAATTGCTCCACATCTTTCTTCCTCCTTCCTTCCTCCTACAACTACCCCACAACCGCAGGGCAGTTGTGGCCTACTGGTCAGGCTTGTAATCAAAAGGTTTCTGGTTTGATTCCAGTGCCGGCAGGTAGCAACTGAAGTATTCCTTGAGCAAGCCACCTAGTGATAAGTTAAACGCAGAGTTCACATTTCGGGTATGGGTTACCATTTTCACTTTCACTTCTATGAACATAGCTGAAGAGTGTGGTAAAGCCTCCAGTAACTCTTCGCTAGCTATGGTGTATACAGAAGTAATGTACAGAAAAAGGAACATCCCTACAATGACAACAGAAATTGTAAAACGTGTTGTGATGTTGGACATGTTGTCCATGGATAGCCCAAGGACTCAAGTGCAGTGTGTCAACAGGCCTTATTTATAAAGAAAATGACAAAATAAAATAACCCCATAAGGGAAAAAAATAGTCCATGGCAGACAGGCTACAAACTGGCTAGGCTTGGAGAGGGTAGACTCAGTAGGCAGGCTTAGAACACAGGACACAACATTAAGCAAACAGGAAAACATCCACAATGAACTGGCACAGGATACAGTACACAGGGAGGTTAGCTCCTTGTGTTCATGTTTTTGTTTATCAGAGAGTGTTTTTCGGTCTAGTGGACTATTGTTTTTCTGTTAAATCAACAGTCATAAAAATGTATGTAAAATACTTTACAGAAGTTTATTTTATCCCAATTACAAGCAACATAGACAGCTATATAATTTTAACCATATATCTGTATTATACAGATATACTGCCTTTACAGGCAGGTTTCTTCAAGTGTCTTGGAGACGCTGCTACAGTTCTTCTGGGTTTAGTCTGTCTCAGTTTTTTCTGTTGGTTCATAATGTAATCACAGACAGACTTGATGATTGTGAGATTAGATTCCTTTGTGGAGCACTGGCTGTTGTCAGTCTCCTTGTGCATACAAAAATCTCACTGGATTATTACAATTAATGTCAAAAAGAATGTTTGGAAATGTAATCTTATAGTTCCTACTGACACTACAACAAAAGATAAAAAATAACTTGCTAAAACTATTTTGTGGTATGAAAATACTAATGTGCCAAAGACGTTTGCACAGTACTGTATATTATGTACAATATGAATAAAATGTGTATTCGTTAGGGGATGCACAGTGTGCAGTCATTGAAAAGGTGTTTATTTATGTTATTCACAGAAAATGAGCCAAGGTCAATGAGTCTGAGTTTTAAAAAAACAAATATTTGCATCATTTTCTTTAAGTAAACACTGAAAATGGGTCCATAGTGAGGAGGGAAACAAGAGAAGGCAAGTGGGGAAATTAAATGTATAATTGGGCATATGAGAAGACGGAACCAAGACACAGTGTCCAGTGTTGGGATCACATGTCCAGATTCCAACACTGGAAACAGAAACCGAACATCATGCAGACACAATGGTTTGACACAAAACACCCAACACTATTGGATGTCATGATCCTGTCACTAAACATGGACATACACAGGTCACAGGACTGTAACAGTGTTATCACCTCTCTAGCTAATTTATTTGTTAAATAGTTACAGCCTGTGCTAGAGTGATCCCTGGTCTCCAGATTTATCAACTTTATACTTTTTAAGGGTTCAGAAAAGTTTGGCTTAAGATGTTTGTTTGTTTATGTTTATGGGTTTAAAGATAAGTAAACATTTCATACTTTATAATGGAGAAGAAAGCTCTGCAGTTTATGAACTGCTTGACTGATGCTGAGACGTGCTTGAAACATCTAGCTCAAAGTGCTGATGAAGATACATCTGATCAAAAGAGCAATGCGTTTAACAGATAGCAACACCCAGAATAAAATGTTCATACTGCCCTCTACTGGGTCAAGGAAACATAGAAACTCACTGGGGAACTGGACACTTGGGAGCTGAGCATACAGTAGTGTGTGCAAATTTATGGGCATTGCAGTGATCTTAAAATACATCATGACCAAAACCAAACAGAATTTTGTCTTTTCATTCTTCCCATGCTGCTGTTATGTAATGTATTCTTACTATGCATTTTAATTAACTGGAACGAACTTGCCTCTTCAGTTCGGTAAAAAAAAACAGTTCAGATGAGAAAAAAATGAATAAAGATAAAAGGAAACACCCTCCTGGAACTATTAACACAGAGGTTCTTATTTAAAACATTCTACAGTAATTTTTTAATTAATTTAAATATGTTTAATTCATAAGTTACATTAATCAAATAAAATCTAAAATAATAAAAAATGAATAAATCCCAATCAGAGAAAAAATTTTTCTTTCATTTTCTTTCTATTTAACAAATGACTGGGTACAGACATTGCTTTTTATGATATCAAGATGATAGCATTATGTGGTATACAGTGACTTCTCTAACTTATGTGGATGGAGCTCCCCTTACTGACCTTGCTCTGTTAACACAAATGTGGTCACTTCAAAGGAATGTTATGCATGTTCAAGTATTTGTATTGTCAGATAAAGGAAAAACATCTATTTCGTATAAGCACAGGGTTAAATGTTTGGGGGTGGGGTAGTAAGATTTATGGTTAGCGAAAGAAGAAATTCTTTATTATGAGGAGATTCAAATGGATTCACAGTTACCTGTGGATTCTCTTTGTCAGTGGAAATGTGAGCAAGTAGGAAAGTGGCTCCCATAGGCAACAGAACTAGTGGGGCGAGTCTTGACTCTCCCCATAGGGAACAGTGCTTTACAACATGTCCTATTTTCTCAAACAAGGTTTAAAAATGTCTTTTGCATTGCAAGGAAGCTCTACCCTGATATTCTAGATGAAAGCAAATTTATTCTGAAGAAAACTTTATGCTTCCAAAATTGTATGGAGAATGGCTTGAATTCAACCAGGTCTAAGCTAACTTAAGGTTCCAGATGTAACACTAGTAATGTTCTGTTTATCAAATAAGCTGGTAAGCATCCTTATTTTCTAAGAAGGGTGGAAACACTACAAAGACTACATCCCCCTAATAGTAGGTGCCATGTGATAGATACAACATATGGACAAACCTGCAAGGTAGTACACATATGGAAACCTACTGGGAAGGACCAATACTCTAAGAGGGTTCCTAGTCACAGTGGTTGGGTAGAGGAGGCTCTATCAAGGGGAAGACACAGGGTTTACCATAAGGGAAACCTGTCATTGGAGAATCCGTCATCCACCCGTAGGGGGCACTGAGCTCAGATACAAGGGCTTACCTTGTAAGGTACATGCAATCAAGTATCAAGCCTAGTGATTTACTCCTCCAACTCTCCCTCTCACCTTAGAAGTGTCCAACGTCCAAGGATGTAAACTGGAATAGCGCACATATCACCTAGAAAAGGGACTGGCACAATGCAAGCATTTTACCCAGCCAATTGCAGTTAGTCACCCTGTAATACATGTCACAATCAGATCTACACGAACATCATAAAATCTTGCGAAGGTGCTTGGTTTAGCCCAGCCCACAGCTCTATATATGTCCGCCAGTGAGGTGCCCCTTGCCAATGCCCACAAGGACGCAAGTCCTTTTGTGGTGTACACCCTAATTCCAAGTGGGCAAGGCAGGTCCTCAGACTGGTAAGCCAAGATGATGGCATTCACAAATGTACATTTGTTTGGAAACAGCCATTCCCTTCTGATATCCCCAGAAACAGAGTGTGTCTGAAGCTCTCTGTACGGTCCAGGTATATTCATAAAATATGCACTGGACACAGCACAGACAGGGCTGGGTCTTCCTCCCCAGTGGAGAGCGCTTGCAGGTTCACCACCTGATCTTGAAAGTAAGTGGTGGGAACTTTGGGCAAGTAACCAGAGCAGGGTCTCAGAGTAATGTTAAAATAACCTCGCCCAACCATTTTGATGGAACTGAACGCCACATGAAGAGCCGTCATGAGTATCAGAGCATTTTACGCATCGTGAAGGTCCCACTCCATGTCTCATTGTGTACCTTAGAAAAGATGGGATGTGGGGTGGGATGAGGCTTTGAGTCATGCCCCAAGCCCAGATATCAATCATCTAGCAGTGAGTGTTCTGGGCCACTCTAACCCAATACTTGCAGCTGCCACTGTAAACTCTTTTTAGTCCTGGGCAGGTGTCACATCATGCGAATCGTCCTGATCTGAGAGGAGCAGCACACTCTGTAATGACTAACACCTCATTCTTTCTCAAGTCACCCTTTTGAGGGAGGTTTGAATGTATCTCCCAGTGTGTCCCCTATATTGCCCCCAGTGCTTACCGACACAGACCTTTCTGAGGTCCCAGGTAAGGAAATAGATGGAACATGCCACATGCCTGTGAATGAAGCAGGCAATTCACAACTCATGCATTCCAGACACTAATAATGGATGTCATAAGGAGAGATAAACCGACCACATCCAGTTCTACAGGATGGAAAGAACTCTTTAAAAAGACACTGACTGACTGCAAGAAAACTTTTTTGAAAGATTGGGAATTTAATCTTTTAGGCAACTGTGGCTTTTTGCCTACTGAAACACCCAGGGGAAGCTCGTTGTCTCAGGATGGTTATGATGCGAATCACTGCGGTAACACCTTATGATCTAGCAGGATTGAAGTCTTAAAGAGAGGTTTCAGGACGATCATACTTATTTTCATCTGATGGCTCAGAAGAACAAGTCTTAGTGAGTGTCCAATGCCAGCTCCCTTATATACCTAAATATCCAGGACAGAAACTGGTGTAAATTCCATTCACCAATTTTTTATTGGCCTTTTACACAAAGGTGAGAAGCGATTGCGCCTCACAATGATGTTTGTGTTGCATGCAGGGGGTCTGTCCAGTACAATGAGGATTAAACATGGTCTTCCGATTGGTCACTTTGATTGTTTTAGGTTGGTTTCAGTCACAGGGTCAAGGAAAGGATATAAAGAGAATGTAATATATGCTCTGTCTCGTTTCTTTGGTGCTCTTTTTCCTTGCACTCTTCTTCTTTGTGCTCTTCTTTTCTCTGGGTGCATTTCCTTGAGCTCTGCTCTTGGATTCTGTCCTTACTTCTCTCTTCTTCTTCTTTATCTAAGCTCTAGGCCAATCTTCCAGACCTCTCTTTTCACATCTATAAGGTAATATTCTCCACATACACTGGTTTAAATTTATTTGTATGTTATTTACCATTATGTGCATCTTCACTGTAACCATTCCATTTGACTGGTTAACTTCAGTCAGTAAGGTTAAAAATCTTTTCACCTATAAATTCTGTACCAGATAGTTTTGATTCATTGTTAATTGTTAATTAAAGCTACCATATACATAGCAATACAATATAGCTGTTATAGCAATGCTGTCCCACATTTAGCTGTCCTAACTGCGCTTATTTCTGTCGTTGGTATAAGTAGCAGGAGGATGGAAATTGACAGAAAATATACAGTTTTATATAATCTTGCTGTTAACATTTATCTAGTCAATTCGCCATTCCTACAGCTTGAGCCACTGTAGTGAAATCAGGTGCCAGGTCTGGTGCTAAATACAGTTTGGTGTCGAAACACAGGATTCCTTGCAGTGAGGTTTCTGAAGTTTACTTTAATCGGTCATCAGAATGAGGACTTTTTCACAGTTAATCCTGTGAATGGATTAAAGGCCTTCTGACCACAGAGTAGGTAAGTCTGTTTTCATTGCTTATGGCATGGTACGAAAAGTCTCCATTTGCATAACATGTATGAAACAGAAAGTAGAAGGATCTAAATTATCTTAAATAGACCCAGTACTGTACAATCCAAAAAAATTCATATTTCACATCTCCTCAGGGATGGAAGGGACGAAAACCAGTTGTGAAACATTTGCATTATGGAGTGAGAAAGTTGGACCTACAGTTTGTAAATTCAATAGAGAAGGTCTTAATGATGATTCTACAGCTGACGAATTGCTCACATAGTGGAGCACAGCTGGTAGAAAACAAAGGAAAACAAAACATGGTGAAACAATTAAAGCTTTGAATGATATGTACTGCATGCAGCTATGGAGGGTAACTGGACAGGTGTTGTCAAGCCTGGATGAGAAACTTGCCACAAATACTGAAGCACAGAAGTCAGAGGCAAAGATTCTAAATCTTCAATCATAGTTAGATAAATTATTATCTGAGTAGTTAGCCCTGGTTGAAAAATGCAAAGGACATCATTTCAGATCTAAAGGCTAAGGCAATCTTTACAAGAAATCATGTCTTCACCAATGCTTAACAGCAGTGAGACCAAAATGGCTGCTAGTGTTAATTTTGAAAAAGCATGCACCACAACTCAGGAAAGTATTCCTATTTCATAAAGGTGATGCAGCACCACGATGGCACAGAAACCCATGGTGTAAAAGAAGCATTAGAGAGTCAGAGAACTCTACAAGCTCCAGCAGAACTTAGCAAACAATCCCGTGGCAAAGTGAACAGGCTTTGTAGTTCCTGTCGTAAAACAGGCCATAGAGTGGATAAATGCTGGTCTCTGGGCAGGGGTAGCCCTCCACCTTATTTTATGAAATGTAGAGAATTGCTTTCTAGGGGCAAGGGTCACCAGCCTGTTCATAACCAGAACTTATTTGCAAGTAAAACTTTAACTGTATTGTTCATGCAAGGCCTCCAATTTTTAACTTCACTTGCTAGTGGTTTAGCAGCCTGATAGCAGTAAGTTTTAACATGCTTTTTACAAACATCCTGTTTTCATTTTCTAATGTGTAATGATTTGTTGTTGATTTGTTGAATTGTTGTTTCCACAGAACACATATAATGATGATTCTTTGTGAAACAACATGTTCACATAGACTAAGTTCATAGACACATAGACATAGTTTATTTCTTTAGACATATGACTGTTTCTGCTTTGTTATATGAAGCACTTAGGTGAGAGGTTGCTACATGCATTCTGGACTTTTAATTACTTTAAATTATCAGTTTTAATCTGCATGTTACTATGTTGAAAGTTTGTCTCCTAAGTGGTTCACTCTTCTATTTTCTGTATAGCTGTGGTCAGATCCTACAGAGGAGCACAAAAATGCCATGTGGCTGCAGTTTGTGACATAATTAGATTAACAATGAAAATGCTTTCCTAAAGGTTTCTGGATTCAGTAGCACTTTACCATGCTCCCTAACATGAAACACTGGTGTGAAAATATAGATACCGGCTCCCTGTTGCAACAACAGGACTACATTTACATCACAACTGTAACTTTCTCACCTTTGTTTTAAGCATGGATGTGTACACCCATAGCCATAGCTAACATGCAGCCACATGAATAACACCAATTGCCTCACTACACAAGAACTACTCATTATTGTGCTGTATTGTCAGATGTTAAACATTTTTTTTATTGGTTTTCTATTGAAATCTTTGATTGACACAGGTTCAAATATTCCTAGCTCTAAACTTCTGGCAAGTGTGCCAGTTTAATGAGATAAATCTTACATACAGTTTATTTTGAATATGTAAAGCACAAAACAGTTAGGAACCAAACACACTGTTATCCAGGTCTGTTTTATTATTCTTATTTAGCTGATGACGCTACAGCTTCCCATGGCTACAAGCATGTAGGCTAAATTTAAAAGCAATCCCAAATGTTATTTATGTTATGTCAAAAGATAATTGTGAGATAAAAAACATATCCTGAAAACGTAGACCAAAGACAGTGTTAGTTCCAGTTAGTTCAATGTGCAGACTTCCATGAGCAATAGTAATGTTTACACATAAACAAACAAATATGCTTGAAAGTGACATGTATAGAGACATAATTAATTTGATCAAGATTCAGCAAAATCCTGGACTGGTGGCAGCCCTATAAGAGGCACACATCTTATTTACTTTCAAATATGTCAATAACGATGGGTTCACTACTGATGAGAGAAACAAACCTTTTACACATTTCTAATAATTTAAACTAATTGGTTTGCAACGTTTTTCAGTGTTTCAAATGACTCAAATCAATGACCATTGGTGAAAATACAGTAAGAACACAATTTAAATATATATATATGTATGTACTGGGTAAAATAGTATGCTATTTCCTGTTTTGGAACAGTATATTTTTTCCACACATCTGCCACATGCATTATATGTCAATGTCAAAACAGTATTTGTAAAATGTGTTGGATGATATTATTGTGAAAGCAAAACCATTGAAGGTAATTAGTATTTTTTAAATGATTGAATAATTTCATTAGTTAATTTAATTTAATTTAATTTAAATGCTATAAAAACTTTAACATTAATATACATTTTCATAGCTATAGTGACAACCATATTTAGTTTCAGTGTATAGGTGGCCTAAAAATATTTCATTCTGCAAAACCCCATTAAGGGCCTATATGTTTAGAAATTTGAAGACTCTCTAACAATAAGCCACTAACCACAGAAACAAACATCAACAACTGGGTACAGTTCTCTTTAGAGATCACTCAGCTGAAGATAAATAAAATAGGGCGTTATTTATGTTACCTGTGGGGAAATGGCCCTGAACACAAAAACATGTACTGTATGTATGTCTTGGTCAGTGGAGCAAGACAGCCCCCATCTGATCAATGAAACATACTACATCTGTCTTGCTGTCCCCTTATTTATATCCTATGATGTATGACATGATGAAAACTCATTTGTCACAACCATAACACCTCCAGTAATGAAATGGAGAACAAGATCCCAGGGACCGAAAGTGAAGGGAAGTCAACACAGAGAGTTAAAACAGATGAAAAGATTGGGTGAGCTGGCGGGACCAGTGATGGCTCAATAAAAGCACATCTATGCAGGAATGATAGATCTAGAAGTTTGTTTGTATGAACTGTGAGTAAATGTGTAAGTGCCCAAGAGCTCTGTGGGGCATAAATTTTTAACGGATGTAAAGCTGCACAGGCCAATAGAAGACCAAGTATACAAAAGCTGTAATATACAGTTTATTGCCGAACAAAAATGGATACAGTGATCAGGTCTTGTATCATACAAAGGGGGTTTTCTTTGTGATAATGAACAACTGACTGTATGTCCTGCTTATTAAATGTCTGGTTACAAAATAAATAGATTTGTGAACATAAAATATTGAGTTAATTAGTTTAACTTTATAAAGATCTTTTGTTAAAATGATCATTTATATGCTATTTGCAATTCAGGTTACCTGAATCTTTTTCTCTTACAGGTTCTTTGTTTATCTGAGTGAAGTTTTCATTTTCTTGCTTTAACTGGAGTCTCCTGAGCTACCAGCCATCCATCAAAAGTTTACTGTCAGGTCCTCAGTGACTAATTTAAAATTGTTTGTGATATTTAAGGCACATGATGGCGCCAATTGCCTATTCTAACTTCCATTTGTATGAAGCAGAGACTGGTGTAATACCAGAGACATTAAAGCAGCACCAGTATGAAGGAGATGAGTTGCTCGTACGAGTTGTCAGTTCAGTTATTAACTTAAATATGTCTAAATACATTGACATGCAATTGTGATATAACAGTTATCACATATTTTGTTTGCATATGGTTTTGTTTTTCTTTTGATTTTCTTTGCAGTGCTGCCTCCAACAGACAGAAAAAACAGAGAGAGACAGAGAGCAAAAGAAAGAGCTGGGCTAAAACGTTTTACATCATGAATGAAAAAAACATGGATACATTGATATGGTCCATCTTCCATGTCCAGACAGAGTCTCTTTGGGGACTTCCCTTAAATCCTACTGCTAGGAACATTACTGCTGGTACACAGCTCACAGTACATACTGCTCTAAGTCATCTCTCTTTTTCTCTCAGCCCAAATTTCTTAATTTATTATTATTATTGCTTCCCCCTCTTCTTTGCAGTTAACTTTCAAGTCCAACTGGTGTTTAATGTGATTTTAACTTTTTGACTTTGTTCTGTCTTTTCACCAGCTGAAATTTGCTCAGCTGAATTTGTAAATGTATTTATTCCTTCAGCTCTGACATTCTTTGAGATCAGAGTTGTTTATCTTAACTCTGTGTTTATTTTAAACCCCATTTTTTTCTTTTTTCACTGCCTCTTTTATTCCTTCTTGAAAATTTCCCAGGGTCTATACCCTCATTTACTACAAGTACATGAACACACAATGGATTACACCTCCTTCTGGCCAGGAACCAGACAGTGCCAATATTGACCCTAAGGAATACGCTTGTGTATTGTGCAAAAACTTTGGTCTGACCCAGACACCCCAGGCTGCTAAAGATGGCTGGCATTTCTCACAACATTATGTTATATAGTTTGTAAAACCACCCAAAAAGAAAAAAAAAACAGTACTGTTGAAACTGTTGAAAGTCAGGCTATTTTTTCAGTTTTTTGAAGGTTGTTCTTCACTGATTAAACAAGGTTTTGAAATTAGCTAGAAGTTTTAAATGTCACACAATTCCATTATCAATTCCAAAAAAATATGTTCTTTGCTGTTTTAGGAGGTAAGTCATAAATCATTATTTAAACCTAAAACAGCTAAATAATAACTGAACTCTACTATTAAACCCATTTGTATGAACAAGAGTCCTTTATTGATGTGTTCCCATCTTGATCCTTTTCCTAGGTTCAATTAACTGACAGGCTGACCAATCAATTTATCTGAGACTAAAGATAAATGACTTATTTCCTGTAATTAAAGGATTTCCAATCTTCCCCCACCCTCTGACTTTCCTGTCTATGGTTTTCTTCATGCATGTTGTGTGGTTGTGTGTGTTTTAAGAGCTCATGGGATGAGCTCACTTATCTTGTTGCTGTTTAGACAATGACAAAGACAACTTGATGGCAGTTGGCAAGTCATTATAGTGGTGATGCTGAATGGTGATAAGCAAGACAGCCATTGTCATCGATTGCTTATTTTTTTATTGCTTATCTTTTTTAACTTGTACACGTTTCACATAAAGAAAAACAGAATACTATAGTAGTTTTGCTCCTGTATTAGAATCAATCGATCAATCATAAATTTACACTGTTGCTAAACATTCATTTTATTCACTTATAGCAACAGTTGCTATGAGTATATAACATTATGCTTTAAACCAAATAAATCTTCATCTCTGCAGGACAGCTCCCCTAAACTTTCCAGCCAACCATGTTTCTTTCCAGTGGGTTTGGGAGGGGGCATGTGTTAACATGAAGGGACTCACGTAAACCCTAAAAGGTTGATCAAAAAAAGCTTTTCTGTGTTTATTTCACTCTGACCCCCAGCTCTGACCTCAGCCATCTGTGTGTTTATTTAGCAAGTAACCAAAACCTCTCACACACTGAACACTAAAACAGAAAGGTCAGACACAGAGCACAGTTAAACATGTCAACTGAGTGCCTCTGTGTCTTGAAACAGAATATTTTAGGAGGGGGCATCAGGCACTAATTAGTGTGATTAACAAGAAGCCGTGACACCTATAAATCTAGAAATCCTTACTTTCTGAATATGACAATAAACTCATTGACTCTGAATACCCTTTCAGTTTTAAATACATTACAAACACACTTTTCACAAATAAGCAGCTGATTGGTTTACTAAATAACTGAGTTAGTAATCTGTAATAACTGAGTTAGTAATTTGTAATAACTGAGTTTGTAATTTGATTATAGTGCTTTGGCACTTACTGTTTTACAATACTTGAAAAGTTTTTAAAGGTCAACTGTTGAGGGAACATTTAGATGATTATAATAAAGACTTGTTATCATTTTATGATGACTTATGCTTCTTGTTATTTTGTGCTTCCTTAATGCTCTGAGGCCCATGAAACAGAATGTCAAACTGAAATGATACTATTCTGAAAGTCTGAACTTTGCAGCATAAAGTACAATTATACCAACACTTTCCATGCATTGTATAAATGCCTTTTTTGGGTCTGTAATGCCCCTGCTATGTCAGATTCTGTGTTTCCATGCCAAAGCATTATAATGCCTCCACCATTTTTTAATACTCCAGACTAGACAGAATCTTTAAGATTATGGTAATTAATATAATTTATTTATTTATTTATTTATTTATTACACTATTTATTGCCATTATTAGGTCAATTAGATGTAAAATATGATTGTGAATTTTAATTGGATATCGCTGGAGCTGGTGTTCACAACATAATTGTTATCATTAAGTTATTAGGCAGCACTTGTTTTGGGAGATTAAGAGACTGATAATTGTTTCATATGTTTACAAACTAAGAAGCTGTGTTTGAGAGAATTTTGTAACGCAAATGTCTTATCAGGCCATGAATAAAGCCTTATGAAGATAAATGATATTTCAAACATTTGTGACTAACTTGGTGGAAAGTGAAAAGCACATAAACTAATAAAACTAATATACACAAATTTATGCAATAGTTAATGACTGAGTGGTAAAACAAGGAGCCTGTCTAGAAATGATGAGGCGTATGAAGAGAGATCCATTCAAAATAGGCTTGATGCTATTCTTCCTCTTCTTCCTGATGGCTACCGGGGAGCGGAGGACCCTCAAAAGAGAGGGTGCAACTCGATCCCAACCCCAGAGAACCAGCGCATATGGGGGGCTAGTGACAGCTAGCTACTCTTATATCCCCCAAGGAACACTGCTCTCTCCAGCGAGCCCTGCGGGGAGCATAGGGCCCTCCTAGCCTGGGTGTTAGCCCAGCTCACCCTGGGACAGAGCAGCGGAAAAACTGCCTGCAGTAACTGGCCCTGATGGGGCTTTGGGGGGAGCGGGGAGGGACATATCAACAAGCCTGCTCTGTTCTCACCTGTGCCTCAGGAAGGCTCTTGTGGGGGTGGAGGACCTCCTGTAGTGGAGGTGCAACTGCACACCGCCCGGAAGATAGCAGTCGCACAGGAGCCAGCTGATCTCTAGCTGCCACCATCTAACACACTATTTTCTTTGCCAGCCGGGAGGTGGAAGGCTGAGGACCCTATATTTCATCGCCCCTCTCCACCACAGAGCGAGTGTGCCACTCTACCAACCATTTGTTTTGACAAAAAAATCCCCATATCAAATGCCAAGAGGGCAGAACCCCTGAGAGCTCAGCAGTAGGGCTGAAATAGCACCAGGAGACCCCGCCCTCGAGGCGCTCTCCAGGCCAGGAGAGCCTCTTAACTCGCTATCCAGGGTGGGCCGAAATGGCTCCGGCCCTTGGACCGTGGTCTTGACTGACACCAGAACTCCAGGAAATACAATGAGGAGGGCTGAAATATTGACAGCACGCACTGCCTCGAGGGGAGTAAAGGAATCGAAAAGAGGTTTGCCAAGGGTGGTTGGGCCCACATCAAAACCAACCCTGAGAACCAAAACACAGTCTTTCTCTGATCTGTGGGGACTTGGGATGGCCTGCCTAGAATGGTTCGAGGTGGGACTCGAACCCAGGTCTTTTAGTTCTAGTAATGGCATGTACCCGGCTTGCGCCACAGGCCTACCATGACAAGCTCTGACAGGGAACCTCACAGACCTCTGTACTTTACCAAAAGTGAGACTGGGGCTCAACCTTTCAACCGCTAGCTAAGAAGGAGCCCACCAGCAATGAGCTACAACTCTGCAGCCAGGGGAGCTTGTTTACAGGCCGCCTGCCTGCAGAATGTAAATGTCCAAGGTGGCAGCCTGGCTCACACTAAACAGTAACACTGGGTACTAGCCAGACCATCAGAACAGGCGGAAACAGGGGTCACCATGATCATAACATGGTCCCACCCATGATGCCTAATGTGGGTGCTTGTGTCACTGTGAAGGACGGAGGATATGGGGCAGGAGGGGGGGGGGGATGGTATGAGTATACTATACTCCCGCCCACGCCCCAGCTTTGGTGTTCTTCATCTCCTGCCTCTTGCATCTGTCATTGCGCACAATCAGCCACGCTCTGCCTCTGGCCTCGCCTATGACCCTCGGTTGTAGATGGACCAGGCAGGGGGATGCCAGACGAGGACCTGAATCTGCGCGGTATAAGCCTGCGGATGGCCCTGGACTGCACGTCCACCACTCTGAACTTCTCAACTTGCACAGATGTGCCAAAAAGTTCAGAGGGTGAGACTGACGAGTGGAGGAGAAAGTTTCTTTCCCTCTCCCTTACGTCAGCCAGACTTGTCCACAGATGTCTCTGTTGCTACCATAGCTGCCATAGAACAACCTATGGCTGAGTCTGTTTGGTGGTTCTGAGAGCAGAGTCATGGAGCGGCGCAGCTCAGCCACTGCATCAGGGGAAAGCCCCTCCCCTTGATCCAGGTCCTTAAGCAGGTCGGCTTGGTACGCCTGCAATACTGAGACTGCATGCTTTGCAGCACCAGCCTGACCCGCTGTCGCATATGTTCTGCCACTCGGACGGGAAGAGACCAAAACAATTCAATTGGCAGAGTCAGAGCCTCCCAGGACAAAGCCCCACCCACTGAGAAATTACCCGCAAATGTCTCATGAGTGCGAGGCGCCCATGATCTTGCATTTCCTGCGCCAAAAAAACAAAAACTCCAATTGAAGGAGAAAAGGCAGGCTCACGGAAAAGGGCAGCACACATGCGAATCAGGCAGGCTGGGGAAGCTCAGTCACATCCTGCTTTGTTTGCTCGCTGGCAGCAGGATGATATTTGACAGATCAGAGAATGCTTCTCTGACTGGGGGGACCACGCACCCCTTCAGCAGAGACGCGAGAATGCCTCCTGCAGACCCCGCGAAAGAGCCTCTGCCTAGCCTCAGCAACGGCGAGAGCTGATCCGTGAGGCATGCGCCCAGACTCACCTGGACAGACAGCCAGACGAGAGTGAAAACTTCTCCAGCGAGAAGCTTTTGCAATATACGCCTACAGCTCCCTTGAGAGCTGAGAGCTACTGTTCTTCAACCTGGCAAACAACACAAGAATTTGCTTGTCCTCAGGTGTCAGAAATCCCTGACACGGAGACAAGCATTTTCTGAAGTTATTCGCAGCTAGGTCTATTAGTGCTCCGACACAAGAACAACAGACAAATGGCTCCTGAAGACAAAAAAGCTGATGTCATGCTCTACAGGTGCCCTATTATACTCACGTGCACACCTGACGCGCATTAGGCACTGCCTTAGGCCAATTTCATTAGCGTGATTAGACATGAATTCAGACACCGGTCACACTGAAGGCGTTCCCCATAGCATCAAGCCAGATGCAGTGTCGAGTTCCCTCGAAAGGGAGCTACGACACATGCTCCCAAGTCAGACACTGAAAAATTAATTTATGCATTAATGACATCAAGGTTTGATTAATGCCCTACTCGGTGGCTTCCCTGCATGATTAATACAAAAACTACAGCTGGTTCAGAATGCAGCAGCCAGACCTCTCACAAGAACACGTAAGCATCACCATATTAGCCCAGTTTTGTCCACACTGAACTGGCTGCCTATCAAGCATTGGTAAAACTTCAAAATTCTGCTGATCACCTACAAGGCTCTGAATGGTCTAGATCCTCAATACCTAAGCAAGCTCCTCTTTTATTACAGTCCTTCACTTTCATTGTGATCTGAAAATTCTGGCCATTTGATAATACCAAGAATTTCAAAATCAAGCGCTGGTGGTAGACCCTTTTTCGTATTTGGCACCAAAACTCTGGAACAGTCTTCCCAGTACTGTCCGGGATGCAGATATATTATGTCAGTTTAAATCTAGATTAAAGACCCACCTCTTTAATCTAGCCTACACATAGTCCTACGGATTTATTACAGGGATCTGGTAACATTTCTCAGTGCCCGACATATTGTCAGATGTAATTAGACCCGACAGTTTCTTATCAATAAATATCTGTAAATCATTATAATCAACTCTCTGTCCGTATCCAACAATGTTACAAACTGCAGCTTTAACATGCCAGAGAACTGGCCCTCCTGGTTGAGCCTGGTTTCTCCCAAGGTTTTTCTCCAGCTATACACCATGGAGTTTTGGTTCCTTGCCACTGTCACCCTGTTGGCTTGCTTACTGGAAGACTGCTGACATCTAATTTAGCTTAGGGTTTTGTAAATTGTTAATATTGCTTCTAGCAATATGATATAATTATAGTCCAAAAGACTCTATTTTGCTACTCAAATTGTCTCCCATTCTCTTTCATTGTGTCATTTTAGGTATTTCTATTGTATATATTGTATGTATGCATTTTACTTTGTGTTGTGTGAATTTCATGGTACTATTGCAAATTCCTTATACACCTGTCCCATAAGATGCTATCTTTTTAAATGCCATCTCCATGTTAGCTGGAACAGGATATTTTGAATATTTAAACCTACTATAAACCTAGAATCCCTAATTACATCTCACAAATTATTTGCAATGACAAAAATAACCCGAACATGTGCCTCCCACCAAAGTAGGCAGACACAGCAGTGCTGTATTGAATCAGGGTTGCATTAACATAGTAATGTTTTTAATCTCTTGCCTCCCAATTTCTGATCCTGTCTTTGCCATTATGATTTTTTCAAAGTGTCCTTAAATTATCAAAACTAAACTTTTAAAATGTATAGTGAATTTTCTGTTAGTGTTTTACTATGATGTTTTTTGAAATAATATTACTGCTGCAGTAAAATGTTTGTTGCATTATATATCTGTAGATTACTTTATATACTGTTGGGTACTGTCATCACGAATATTTAAACTCACCACTTTTTATTTCTGGATAGGAAGTGTATGCACATTTGACACAATTCTGACAAAATCTGGGTAATGAGCTGCCAATACCTTGCTATTATTTTACAGATTTATTTCTTAGAGTGAAGCTCGCTTGTTGCACAAAAGCAATACCAGTACAAAAGTCCTCTGGGCAAACAAAACAACATCCTGCCAGAGAAAAAATGCTACAACACATGTCCAGCTCAGGATTCTCATTACAAGAGCACTGCAAGTCGACAATGACATTCAGATATATATAAAAGGTACATTTTACCTTGGAAAGATTAGCACTGAAGGTATTGTACAATGATAAATCAAATCTTTTACTATTTAGTACAATAGGAGAAAATGCTTGTTTTGCTCTCAGGAGTTTAGACATAAGCCCCTTTAACACATACAGTTTTTACTGTTATAGCTAAGAGATCATGTGTGAACAGGATCTTTTAAAAATACAGATAAATCATGCAGAAATGGAAAAAGAAACAAAATTATTCTAAAAGAAATGTATTTACAAATTTCTACACATACTTACAAAGTGTATAATTAGCTATGCAGTAGGCCTAGTCTCTAAGACATTGCATTACAATGTACATTTAAACAGCTGGTGTAAATAACAGAACATTAATAACCTCTTGGGTTTATAGCTGTGGGTGTGTAAGAATGGATGTGTTTTTGTGGATTTGTGGTTCAACTGCATATCTAAACTCCCTATGGCTACATAATCTTTTAAGCATATTAACAAGATAAGCATTGTCATTTTATAGATTTACATTATGTTTGATTAAAATGAAGTTGTTGTATGCTGTAAATCTTTTAAAACCAAAATATTGTCCTATATCTATACAGATCATTAGCTATGCATGATCTATATAGATATATAGATATATCATGCATTAGCCAATGAAAAATCCTCAAATATTAATAGCCAAATGTTTTCTGCACGTGTTGTTTTGTATAAACTGTGATTTAGTTTATCTTAAATTATTCAGTGGAATAGTGATGTTTTACCCCAGAAAACATCTGTTTGCATTTAAAAAAACATTTCTGGCAAGCATGGTCATCTTTCATGTGACAACATTGTATATACAAAACATCCACTTTATTTGGGAGTTTTTTTATTCCCAGTTGTTATTGCCAAGGCATTTCAACCTTGATTTTGTAGACAAAAAAACATGTTGGCCAATTCAGAGTTTTTTGACACTTTATTTTTAATCAAACATTAGTGGTATTTTGTATCCTTTTTCATATGATCAAATGAAGTTTCCTCTTTTAAATGTCAGTTTTTCTCTCTTCATTTTTCACTTTCATGTTTCTCTCTTTCTTAGTTATTGACCATTGTGATCCCAGTAGTTTTTGCAAATATTCATAGCAAAAGCGTGCTTCTAGCATTAATACATTTTATAGCAGATGCTTTAATCAAAGTGTTGAAGTGGTCAATCAAATGCTCATTGAAGAGATAACATTGACATTATGTTTTACTTTGGTGTGTTTTGGAAGATCACTTCATCATCAAGGAGCAGTCAACATGACAGTTTGTGCCTTATTGTGATGGTAATATCTGCTCACTGCATATAGTTGGATCAATGTGCAGATAAACCTGATGTAGTCACTGGTTCCCCTGTGTAACAAAGTTGCAATGTTGGATCTCTTGGGTTAAGTGAAGACCAGGTGAGCCTACACATTCTGGACCATTTGCAGTGGTTTTATTGCAAATGCTGGCAGGCTACAAACAAATCATTTTAGTATTTCAGTCTTGAGATGATCAGAGTCTAGACAGGGAAATACAGTACAGAGTATGCTTAAAAAGAAGACTGATCTTTCTGATGTTTTAGTACAGACTGTTGTTTCCACATTATGCCCATAAATAGGACAGAGGATTGTTTACTATAAGGACTGGACCCTCAAGTAATAATAGGAACATATTAAATATTATTTGTGGTTAAAAAATATGCATATTTACTGTATTATACAGAATGAAGCTAGAGTGAGGCTATTCTTAGAGACAGTGTTTAAGTAGGGCTTAACTCTAAAATTACTATACAGCTATAAATTGTAATAACATTGTATATGCAATTCCAATTGGGTATTTTGGTCTTTGTGATTTGATTTTTTCTGAAATGTTTCTGATTTGTCAGTAGGTTCACTTTTTATCAACTTAATTTGACCCTAAAAATGCTTACGTAAACAAGGATGCTTAAGTAAAGAAGAAGGAACAAAGTTAAAGAGATTTTAATCTCTTTATAGCTATAGCTTATCTTAAATTATGACTCAGAAGGGCACATGAGCATCCTCCCTTGGGAAAAAACTGGGTCAAAAGACAAAGGTTAGCTGCTTACAACTTTAGGTTTCCCAAGAAGATATCTAGAAAATGAAGAACAATTGTCCTGGATGAAAAAACCTCTTTTTTTTCCCATGGGTTTTGCTTAAAACAACATGGACACAACAGAATAAAGAAATAAAAAGAGAAAAATGTTTATTACTTTCTGAAAAGTGTGGATTAGAAAGGTTGTATGGTAATTTAAATGGTAAGGAAGAAGATCATTTCAACTGGCTTTTCAGGGTTCCATTGGGAAATCCTACTGAAATGTGTACAACCATTGTTGGTTCTGCTATTCATTTTGTAGGACTAAGTTTGGTTTTCCAAGAAATATGTGACTTTCAATAGGTTTATACAGTGAAATAAACAAAAATGATATATGAGTGAACTAAATGAGCACCTCCCACTTCCCCCTCAACATCAAATCTGTTGTCATACATTGCATGTTACATAATTGAAGGCATATGTACATTGCTCAAACAGTAATCTTTTAATACACAAAGTCTCTATATGATGATGTAGAGAATACCCAACATTGCAATACTGTTCAGTGTACTTTAAATCTGTTTTTAATTAAAAGAGTATAACTGTACAATAATGCATGTAATGTGATCATTGTAAAGGTCTCTGCAGTTACTACTGTACATATCTTGGGCCACTTTCTATTTATTTCTAGATAGTATGCAACTTTGTGTCTTGTGTTAGAGAGAAACTCTTGGCAAACAACTTTTGTTAAGAATCTTTGGACTTAAAAGTTTGACTAATAATGCCCTTGTTAGTTCTACTTAAAAACATCTATATGTGCAGGTTTGGAAACAATAACTGCTCCATCATAAAATCCTATCTTGTCCATCTTACTCAACTCTGCAGGCTGACATTCAATGGGAGCTTGATGCCTGGAGATAGATGGCTCCTGTCTTCTCTGTCTTTTAGGTACTCTTCTGGTCAGCCTCAGGGAAGAAAAGGGCCCATATTGGACTCTTAACTTGACCCTTAGGACCTGACTTCCAATGCCAACTCCAACCACTCAAAATTACAGTCACAGCAAACCGCTAGCCAAAGGGGAGATTACAAGAAAGGAGTTACAACTCCTCAACACAGCTATTTTCTATAGAGAAAATAGAACTTTGACAAAAGCAGCTGTACTATCACTGGTCCAATAAACCGCTGAAACAAAAAAGCTGATGACTTCCCCTACAGGTGCCCTAATATACTCACAGGTGCACCTGATACACATTATGCACTGCTGTGGGCCAACCGGACACCGGTCACACCGAAGGCATTTCACCCATAGCATCAAACCAATATCGAGTATCCTCAAAATGAAACTTAGCAATAGGCCTACAAGTTTTGGAAAATACTTTTTTTGTAATATTGGTAATGTCTTTTTGTGTATTGTCAAGTCACAATGGGTATTTTTACACAATTATTGTATCACTTTATAAACAGCTGCCTGATGTTTGCATGTTTTTTTACACGTTATTTTGAGTGTTACACTGCATGACATTAACTGTTTTGCAGTCTGTTGGTTGGATCGGATACATGGAGCTTTACTGTTTAATCAAGTAAATCCATAATACAGTTTTCCACAGCCCATGAGGGATACACTGTAAAAAGCATGAGAACACAGAAATACTGTTAGATGACATGAGTAGTTGTTACGTCCCAGATATTGTAGGGGTAGTGGGAAGCAACATTTAATGTAATACAGTTAAATTAGTAGATTTAGTAAATTGATTGTATTAGTTTATAAGCCTATTCAATAACGCACCTATTCAGAAAAACCTAAGCAGAAAACTTATTTTGAAAAGTTGACATTACTTTATGTTTGTGAATAAAAACACATTTATAGCACTGATGCCTATAGTGTATCTTTTTTTATATACACACAAGTGGTTAAGTAATTCCAAATATTTCTCAGACAAACAAGGCATATATTATCTCTCTTCATATATTATTCATCCTCCTGTGACTTTCTTGACTGTTGTTTTATTCTGAAACAATAGCCAAATGCGTAGACTTAACATAGTCATTGTGTCACAGAAAAGTTTTAAGTTCACATTTTAAGCTCAAGTTTATGTCAATTTTTGCGCAACATGGTTGAGTCGTTTAAAGAACAAGCAGATTTGGTCTGTATATTAGCGCCAAAACAGAAAGGGCTGAAATCCAGATGGCCTTCCTAAGTTGTTATATAAGTGTGTGCTGGGCGGCGTGGGTCTCTGGAGCTCAGTAAAATCCACAGCGTCCAGAATGAAACTATCAAAGCTCCACTATCATTAGGGGTCCAAGCAACAAAGTAGTTAAAGTTCTGTTGTGTTTGTTCAGATATTATACATTATTTTTCTGACCTAAAATAGTTTGGGCATCAAAGAAAATAAATCACAGAAAGCTCAAATTTGTTAGGATGGTCCAAATCCTGCTTCCTACCCAACCACATACACAGACATCCATCAGACTCTTTAGACAGTGTAATAAACAAATTTACATTTTTGTTAATAGTTTAGAAAATATATCGGCTAGAATAATAAATGCATTTTTTACTTTTTTTATTCTTCTGTGCCCTTAAATGCCACTGGCAAGAGTGAACATTCCTTTCTATGTTCAGTTTTGCATTTTCTGAAAATCCTAAAGGTGAACATGTGTTGACTTATCTGAAAGTTATAGAGAGCTTCATGAACAGTTGTCAAGAAATGTTTGATTTGTCAAATCATTTCATAGATATAAGCCAATAAAATTTTGGTTCTGAAGAAACATAAAATAGGGCCCTAAAATATTGCAGTTGTAATCAACCACCAAAAACATTTGTATCCACAGCATTCTTAAGGTCTGTTCTTTTAAATTTAAAAATAAAAAAAAACTTTTCCAGTCTGATTATGCCCATATGATTGCTGCTTGCAACTATATTGAGTCAATTTGAAATGAAGAGTGATATATGCCTGGGCTGGAGGGCGCACTCTCTGACAAGAACTCTTTTCATCTGTTAGTCAGTTTAAAAATTTAAGGAACTATTACCTCCTGTTTTTTTAATCGAATGACAACTATTGCATACAAGTTGTCTTTTGAGTTTCACAGCAAAAATTGCTTTTTCTTCAGCAGATTTTCTGTTTGAAACTACACTCTTTGAACTCCCCAGAAATGTAGAGGTAATCCCATAAAGTTTGAGCAAAATCTACTCCAATGAGTCCAATGAGGTGAAATCAAATGGGGGTGAGAGAGACAGCCTATGTCAATTGATATTGAGTATTTTCCAAAACAGGGTTTTTCAAAATTTTAAATTTATGAATGGGCATCAGTTTAATTGGCCAAACCACACCCACAGGATGTAGAACTGCAATTTTAATTAAATTGACAGGAACAACAGTTTACTGACAATACAACAAAATTAGGCAGTCACACAACAGAGGAATGTTTTAACAAATCCAGTTTTTAACAAAATATGTTTTTGATTATTTACTACATTTACTGAATTGTAATACAACTGAACTTTAGGAACCCTTTGACAATGTTCTAAGTGATTTTTAATATAGCTGAACATAACATTGTTATATTTTCCATACAGCACCAAAATGAATGATTTCTTAGTATGTAAATGCTTTCTATGATACTGTAATCATGGCAATTGTTGATTTTTGTTAAAAGTTTCTTAATACTCTTTGGTATACCACCATCTACCTTTAAATTAAATATCAAGTCTTAAGCAATTATTAAATTGATCAGTCTAAGAACTATTTTAAATTAATTTTGTTTTAGCTAAAGTAACTTAGTAACTTTAACATGCCTGTTAACCTTGACATTTTGTAATTCAACATTGCCTTTATGGAATCACAGACTGGTGTATTGCAATGCTTACATGTACAGCAACTCTACTGCCTGTATGTGATATCAATCATTTAGAAATCTCTTTCAGAGCTACTGTAGCTTATGACTGGCAGAGATCTGAAACATGCTGGGTCTTCCATTCTGTCCTACATGCTTAGGAGAAAATATTATCACTTTCATTTATCTCTTTTAGCTTGTTCCTATGGTTACACATTGAGACCTGTGTCTTGTTTTGTTTTCCTTGTGTATATATACTATGGTTTTGTACAGTTCTTTGTCAGTCCTCGTTGTTCTGGTGTTTTTGAGTTTTCCTGGTCTCCTGTGGTCATTACATTTGTTATTAAAACTATGTTTTGATTTTAACTTCATGTTTCATTGGATTACTCCAACAGCACTGTGACAGTTGGACTGACTTAAAACAGTGATTTAAATGGATTTGGCAACTGTACGCCTGCTCCTTCTCACCCAGTATAATTGCTCACTTGAGAACGACACCCGTGAGTTTTTGGATCTTGACAGTACTTTAATTACATGCCAGTCACAAACCAGAGCCCTTTTCCATTTATGGTCCTCAGGGGAGAATTATTAATGTTGTGATTTAATTACATGCCAGTCACAAACCAGAGCCCACCCATTTCCACACCCCTCACAGACTGAAAACAAGTGCCCTTCCAGGAGAGGTGGAGAGGGTTGTAACGTTGAGTCTACAGCCAACCTCATCTTTGAGCCCAAGCACATTTTGGAGTCTGACCAGGTGCATAAGCCAGTACCCATGTCTATGTCAGTGGGCAAATTTGTAGAGTTGGACATTTTGTCAGTACCTAGTCAGTACATACCCTTAAGCCAGTTAAGGAGTGCTGGGTCATTAATTTGCTGCAGAGCCAGGTCCTACTCATCTCCCCTCCTAAGTACTCACTCCCTGGGTCCACCCAGCTCCTTGGCTCATTCATCTCCTCTGGTCCCACCCAGCTCCCTGGATCCTTTGTCCATGCTTCTTGGCTCCTTTGTCCATGCTGGTCCTGCCTAGCTCCTTTGTCTCAGCAGCTCCTTGGCTCCTTTGTCCATGCTGGTCCTGCCCAGCTCCTTTGTCTCAGCCCAGCTCCTTGGCTCCTTTATCCCAGCTGGACCAGCCCAGTCTTTTGGCTCCTTCATCTGCATTGGCTGTGTTCAGCCCTATGGCTCCATCCAGCTCCTTGGCTTTGACCAGCTCCCTGACTCTGTCCAGTCATCCACTGCCTCTGCTGGTGTCTCACAACTCCTTGGGTCCACCCTGACTCACACCCTCAAGCTCTTTGGCTCTGCCTGAGGCTCCCTCACTACCAGGTAAGCCCTGTAGGGTGGAACCCTTTGCTACACCTTGCCCCTCAGAGGCCATGATTCCATCTGTAGCTGTCAGCCCTAGTGCTCCACCAGGATCCCTTGTCCCTCTGGCTTCAGCTTGGTCTATTGTATTGTTCCCTGGTTCATGCTTCTGTCCTTCATCCCTTCTGCTCCACTGGGCTTCTCCCTCCGTATCCACATCCCTCTGGTCCTCACTCCCTCTGCTGTTGCCCCTGTTTGTCAGGCCCCTGTCTCCCCTTTGGTCTCACCTTCGGCTCCCCTCTGGACATCTGCCTCATTGATGTCACCCTGGTCCACTGGTTCCTCGGCTCCACCTGGGTTTACACCTCCACCAGCTCCACATCTGTTGGTAGGCCCCCAGACTCTGCCCGGAAGTCCCACCAGATCTCTGCTTTTGGGTCCAACCCAAAATCTTCACTCTACTCCTCTGCTTTCACCAGCTCCAGACCCTCTGAAACCCCCTCCCCTGTCTCCTCATGTACTTGTTTTGTGTATTGCCCCCCCTCCCTCCACTTCAGTGTTCTATTTATGGTGCCAGGAGTTGCCTAGGGGGAGAGGAGTAATGTCATGTTCTTGTTCTGTTTTTGCCTTTTTTTTCTCAGTAATATATTCCTTTGTTGATTAACACTTTTATTACTTCCTAGTTTTTTATTCCTATGGTTATACACTGAGTTCTTCTTAGTTCTATTAATCTTACCTGTGTCTTTAGTTTCTTGTGTAAATAAACATATATTGTATATATATTTGTATATGTATGTATATGTATGTATTGTAATACATATGTGTATATAAATCCCTGGTTTTGTTCAGGTTGCAGTCAGTCCTCATTTGGTTCTGGTGTTCTTGAGTTCTCTCTCTTATTAAAAATGTTTTTGATATATTTGTTTTATTACATTATGTCCACAACACCATGAAACCCTTTTAATCTTTTTGGTAATATTGTAGTTATTACCAGTTGCTCATTATTAGTGCAGCCATACAATTTTACATTACAGTTTTTGCTTTGTTGCTTGCTAGTGGGAAAGACATTGAATGAGATAGCTTGACTCTTCAATAGCCAATGAGTTTTACTAGCTTGCTGGGAGATCAAACCAGTTTGTACAGCCAAATCAAACTTATCGGGCCAGGCAAAGTAGAAAATAATTATATCAACAGGCCAAACTTGAGTATTTTCATGACATGGGCAGAGCACACTGTACACATGGGGCATGTAAGTAAAAGGTCCCATGAAGTAACACCCTCGTAGAGCTTGCAAGCTCCTAACAGTTGACTAAAGCAGCTGGCTTGTTATCCAAGACTAATGAAAGGGCTTTTATATAAAGACACCCGGGCTCCAAAGGCAACCCCCTCATGGCCTCTCCTTGTTTCCCACTGCCTTCCCTCTGCACTGTACATGTGGAAATTATTTGGTCTAGGACTCCTGGTTAGTTGGGAACAGGACATTGAGAGGAGAGGTAGCTGTGGGCTGTTTTAATGGCAGTACAATCAAGCAGTCAGGCTAGAGATGATTTAAACCAGCTTTTTCAGAACATGCCTCATGTACCTCTGCTACCCAACAAAGATCTGCTGAGTGCAAAAGGGACAGTTGTCAATAATGTAGGATTATTAGGAAAAATGCAACATGGCATATGATAAATCGCAAATAAGGCCCTAATTAAATTTTTCCTATATGCTTGGTGATGGATCAAAGACAAACATATAGATTATTATCAGGAAACAATGCTTATTTTACTAGTATGCTAACACTAATGCTAATCTCAAATAGCACAAAACTTTAACTTTGTAATAGACTTTCGATTACAGTAGGCAGATTGTTTGCACACATCATTTAAATCCTGAGGCAGACAATTGGCATAGTATTTCAAGGACATATATAGTGTTATTAAAATATTATAGTCTGTAGGGTCCTACATCAGAAACTGCTAATCACCACATCATTGTTTGTGGTAATTAAAACCAAATGTCCTCACAGCTCTTGGCAGTGCTGTCATCAAGCATGTCCAAGATGAGATTTGACAGCTGTAGTTACCCCCAGACCTGGGATGAGTTATATTGTGGCCTATACCCCTATGGTTCCTTTCCAAATCTCTTTTTTGGGGTGGTCTCAGCCATGACCCCGCTGTGTTTAACTTTATTTCCTGTGAGGAGTTTTGTGGCCAAGCATCAATGACGAATGAGGGAAATAGTCTAATTGATTGTTGTGTAAACAGAGTTTTTTAAATTGTCAAGCATTTGTTGCTTTAGATGTGTTAAGGGTCCAGTGATATTTTCAAGGTTTGTTTCACACTTGAGTTCAAAACAAAGTTGGTTTAGAAATCTCTAGTACACAGAGGCCCTGTATGGTATCGTAGCTCATCTATATCAGCAAACTGATGTGCTGTTGAAACTATGAAACAACATGTAATCTACTTTTGGTGGTACATTCTCCACAAGCTACCCCAAAATACATGTGGGTCCTCAGTTCTTATGTAGATACCCTTCAGTTTCCAGGAAAAGTTCTAATACAAACCCTTCACTTGCCAAGAAAAGGTCCAGTCTGGCTATAAAATTTTTATGAGCTGCAGCATAGAACTGCTATTATGTGAATGCTTTTAATCCATTAAAAGTCTTTGTCTAACTCCAACACACAAAAATGCTTTTCATGGAAATTTGTTTGTGTTTGTATTTATGCCAACAGCTGATTTAGTAATGTCACACACATTACCTTAAAGAGGCTTTGTTGTTCCATTCTCCCTTCTGTTTAGTTATGGTGTAATTTTCATATCCGCAAAGGTTTTCTGTTAAGACTTTATGTTAGACTTTAAGATAATTGCGATAAAAAGCCTTAGGATTAATTAAATCCTAAGCAATTTCATTTAAGCAAAATTTAATTTAAGCAATTTAAGGAAGAAACTATGCAATAGTTTCTTCCCCCATGCTACGACTCCTCAATACATAGAACTGGAGCTGAAGGAACAAACACACCCATACACACTGTTATCAAAACTGTTTATCCTCCACCATGCAATTTTTGGCATGTTAAATTTTTTTTTTGCTGCTGTTAAATACTTATAATGCACATTGTCGTTGTTTACACTTATGTTAACACTTATATCTTTATTTTACCAGGATTACTCTGGAACAGAACTGTGTGCTGCACTGGGACATACTATGTCCATTGTGTGCCCCAGAAGTCATTGTACTGTCTTGTGCTGTCTGCACATGTTTGCACTTGTGCACTTTATGTATAAATTATGTATAAATTATGTAGCCTTGTAGTTCTGTGTTGTTCTATGTTTATGTAGCACCTAGTTCCTGAAGAAATGTTGTTTTCGTTTCACTATGTACTTGTATATGGTTAAAATGATAATAAACTCCACTTGAAACTTGAAACTTTAATGTTAGATATACCAATACAATATGTTGACTTACTGAATGATTGACTTGTCTGGCTGACATAACTATAATCTTCCTCAGTATTTGTTTAATTTCATTTGGTTTCAGTTCACATAGCCTCTTTGAACACTGATTCACACCCTGATTAACTTTCTCTGTATGTGGTACTGTGTTGTATTATACTTGGTCACAGAGCACCTGGTTTCTGTTATAGTTAAGATTTTTATTTATGTTTTAATGTATTGCTTTTGTTTATTTACAAAGGGACAGTTTATATTATTAAAGACTTTTGTTTGTGCTGGAAAGCTGCAGATCAATGTGTTATCATGTTTGCCAAATTACTCCCTAAATGTTGCATATTGGTGGTAGTGATAAACATATTGCTTCTTCATATCTGAACCATTTAAACCTGTATCAGATGAAGTTTATGAAAGCAATAAGAATTCCCTGTACAGTTTATGTGAAGAATTGCTGGTACTATAACGGTCCACGTCACACATTGTGTACTATACATCTACTGTATTAAAGCTAGCAGCCAATTCACAGTTCAGATTACTGTCTTCTTTAGTAGACTACTGTTTACTTTACTCTGAGCTGTCATAGTTGGGGTTAAATCTTAATACTGTACATTATCAGATAAAGGGTCTGTTTCTTGTTCTTGAACTAAGAACATTATGTCCCAGTCTTGTTGTTTGTTACACCATTGACGTCCGAATTTATCAAACTGCAGAATCATGCCTTGTCTATTGTTGTGATGCTTCAAACAAAATAAACATGTTTCTCTTTCTCATAGAAACACACCAGATGAGTTTCTCCAGCTTCTGGTTTCTTCAGATGCTTCACATTGTCCAATTTTATTAGTGCAATAGAATAGTTTGAAATTAACTAACAACAGTAATATTAAGCACAAGAAAAACAATTGACAGCCTGGATATCATAGTCAGTTTTGGTTGTTTAGCTCAGGAAAGCAGGTGGTGGTGTAGACCTCCACCCATTTCTTTGGCAGACACTGGAGTTGGACTCATAAGATGAACAGATTGTTTGAAATTTTACAAGTGCATCTATGCAAAAAAAGCATGTGACTGTAAACTTGGCTAGATCTCAGGGGTTCTGGATCATCCATTATGTCCACCCAAGTCCAACTTTTCCCATACATCCACTGTCCTTTCTTCCTCACTCAGCTGAAATTTAGCCAAGCAGAGCATTCATTCCATTCGTCAACACAGTTAATATGTCCCAAGACTTTGCTCTGTGACAAAACTAGCCAACTTTTGCTATTAACTTGAGCGGGCAGTACTTAAACTAACATCCCATGTCATAATTTATCCCTCAACCAATGTATTTTGCTCTAATCTACTTCCTCTAAATAAACCAACCACCTTTTGTTTAATTTTTTTAAAAAAAAAAAAAAAGAGGGGTTTTTAAAAAATTAAGGGGGGGGGGGGGGGGGGGGGGGGGGGGGGGTTTTTGGGGCCCCAACAAAAAAAAAAAAAAAAAAAAAAAAAAAAAAAAAAAACCTTTTTCATTTTTGGTTTTTTTGTAAGGAACTACCCAGCAAGCTAAGCAAAGTCAACTCAAAGCAGAAAGCATCATGTGCAATGCAACATTTGTTACAGTGAGTGAGTTCCCTACACTGGTCAGGAAATATGTCCCAGTGTCTCTTGTGTTTGACAAGCAATGGGAATACATCCAATGTTGTAGAGTGAAGAAACCACCTCCAACCTCCAGGATACACTATACTACTTTTACTACTCAATAAATTGTATGAAGGTGATCGTCCAAGTTTTTTTTTTACCACACACATCCAGTTTGGGTGGCAGTTATATACCACAAGGCAGTTCCTGCATTGGTCATTTTTAATGGCAGGGTTTACAGCCTTACATGTTCCTTTAACCAATGCCATAAAGCTAATGGGCTGTTGTTTAACTGACTGGCTGTTTAGCTATCTATTATGACAGAATGTTACTCTGAAGATAAAAGCTTGTTTGGCACAGCTGTTTCTCATTCAGACTGAGACCTTATTGATTTCACGTACTCTTGCCTGATTTCATATGGCTGTTACATCCAAACCAAAATTTTGTAACTACAATGACAGGCTAGCATACACAATTGCCAGCATGTTACTGGAGGCTTACCACTCAGCTACACTATCATTGGCATTATTTTACAGGACAAGTCTGGCAATAATCTCATCATTTCAGTTTTACTGCTGCACATATGTCACCCCTCACTCCTAACATCAGCACTTACATAACTACAACAAATATCACCAATATAGTCATACGCAAATTAAATCGATACACCTATTCTGTCAGCTTTGGCTTAAAGCATTTTGAAAGGGTTGGCAGCAAGTGCTCCCACAACTGAATGCCAAGTTCAGAGCATCACACGATTTCATGATTTAATGTTACAAGGGGTTATATAAGAGACCTGATAGCATATTCTGGCCTTAAACAGTTAACACCCATCCTGGGATAAAATTGATGACAGCTGTGTCCAAAAAGCAGTCTTATTTGAGTTACGTACTAACATGGGCTCAAAGAGTCTAAATGGAAAGCCAGGTTTGAGAGAGGGGAGGTGGGGGAATTAAAGCTGTGTGAAATCATCTTTACTTTGCTCATAAAGTTACACAAAAAATGTACATTATGAAAAGATGATGATGCAACATAAACATTGTCTTGGCCACACCTTTTCCTTATAAAATGGGCCTGGAATAAATTTTATAAACCATTTGGTAAGACCTCTGTATATTAAAGGAACACTACATTTCAGTGGTCATATAAGAGCTAAGGTAGCAAGGGAAAGATTTGAAACTGGAGAAAATGCAAGTTTGTATTTCTCTGATTCGTTTGTTTTGTTTCCACAGGGAACTGAACTTGGTGGGATAATGCTTAATGTGTTCAATAAGGCTAAATACCGCAGCAATTTTATAGCTTGAAGATCACAGTTTCATTATGCAGCCAAATCATGCCAAGGCCACCCTGGTGACTGATCATTGTTTGGCTTTTGTACAGTGACAAATAACTAGAACAGATGAAGGCTCTTAATATTATCCCACCTTATATACCAGGCATTGAGCACAGATGGTACATCCACACACATTTGTGCTAGACGTCCAGGACAACTGATAATGTACATAAGGGGAAATGATGAAGTTATGTCACAAGATACTCCCATCAAATATTTAACTTGATCCCTATGTTGACATGCCTGATCTGTAGTACTGCATCATTCCACACTCCCACAGTTAGTCAGCGCTGACTAATAGCAAACTTGTTCTCTTGCTTCTCCAGAAACACTTTTCTAATTAGAAAATAACTATTAACAGTAATTGGAATTGATGACTCTTTATTTCTGTTTTGAACTCACAGGAAAGTAATAAAAATCATAATAGGTCCTTTGTTTTCCACAGTCCTGTGGCATACCCTTTGAGGTAAGCACCCACGTAACACTACTTATCCATTGGTGCGGTGCCTGTGTTTGTAATCATTATTTCCAATATGATGTTTGGTGTACACGTATGAGCTCACATTCAAAAATAGGTCAATGGTCACATCACAAACACTACGTAGCTGTTAAAAGGACATTTAATGCTGTCAAAAAAGATCTACTCTACTGTAGCTTCTTATTTCATCCATAAGTTAATTGATGATTGATATCATAAATGCATTCTCATCTACAGTGTATTATCAGGTTCCCATTCAAGGAAACTTGACACTGCATTATAGCTTGACGTCATGGCTTGATGCCATGGGGAACGTGCTTCAGGCGCGCCTGAGTAAAATCACACCTATTTATAGGCCGGTCAAGGTAACATAGTGTTGCGCACCACAATGTCTTTGAAAGGCAAATACATTATCAGCTTTTTGTCTTCAAGAAGCCCGTTTATCTGCCTGTGAGTCAGATCTGAATGTGAGGGAAGCAAGAAAATATTAGCATACAAAGCAGCTATAAAAAGGTAAAAGGAAACAAAAAGACACAAATATGAGGTCTACGAAGTTTAAAAAGTGAGTGCCACCCTGTCCATTGTGGCGGGTGACACATAACGTGTGTATTTGTTTGGGAGTGGAGCATGCCAGATCAGCTCTCAAAAGAGCTGATTGCCCTCAGTGTGAGCTGCTTCCACTAAGGAAGCTCCTGTCTGGCTCTTTAATCCAGATGGGAGCTGGGCAGCTGCACCTGGTGGGTCAGGTCCCACCTCTGCTGAGGCAGAATGGAGGATGCACTGGTGGGGTTCACAGCTTGATTTGGCAGTAGGGGATGGGCTTCACCTTTTCTCTCATGCTCTCCACCGAATCCAATAAGGTTACGCTGGCTTCAGAAACCAGCTCTGCGGTTTCTTCTGATCTACATGATGATGAGCTCATGCTGTCAGTGCTGGATGGCAATCTGACAACTGTCACCCAGGTGTGTGCTAAGGTAGATCAGCCTCCTTTTTCAACTGCATTTGAGGAGCTGACTGAGGTGATTTCTTGTGCTGTTAAGAAAGTGAGCCTCCAGTGGCCAGATGAATGGCAGCATGATAATAGATCCATTTGGACAATAAGTCTGGACAAGTCTGGACAAGTCTTTCACACTGAGGTGCCAAAGTCTTGGAAGAATCAATATTTGGCTTGTATGTTTACCCCTGCAGCATGTAATTCTCCATGGTGGGGCCCCGCGAGCATAAATATGGGTTGATGTCTCATCATCCCTGGAATCCTTGAACACAATGGCAGTTTTGCAGGCGTACCAGGCTGACCTGCTTAAAGACTTGGCCTGGGGGGGAATTAAAAATGAAGCGCAGTTCAGGAACTCTGCCAAGTCACAGATCTCGCCCTTTGTGCCACCAAGAAAAGGCCTGTGGCTGCTATGGTGGCAACAGAGGGGCACCTGTTCCTCAACATTTTTAGGCATAGGGATAAGAGATAGGAGTAAGTCCTATTTTGGATCCCCTGATTGCTCCTCAGGGTCTGTTTGGTGACACTGTTAGTTCTGTCATCAACAGATACCATGAGGCTTAGAAGGATTTGGAGGTGTTCAAGAAGCTCTTTGTCTGCCAAGGCAAGGTAGCTGTGCTGTCAGGTGGTATCAGCAGCAGAAGGCCACCGTGGCAGCTCAAGCTCACCCATAGAGACCTAGGAAAGCTGGACAGCATACGCATGCCTTGCAGCCCAAGAGGAAGTTCAATCTGAGGACCTCAAAGGCTGCATAAACACCTGGTGCCAGCAGTATCAGCACCACACGGGGGAGTTTATGTGCACATCAAAACCTCATGCCAGACTCCCCTCAGAGCCATCAGGGAGCGTTTCTGTTTTCCCCTTCACCCCAGGTGTCTCAGGGAGCAGAAGCACCTGGTGGTCCATCTGTCCCATCTTCTCTCTTTCCATCCAACCATCTCCTGCCAGTTCTTTGATTCAGAAGACTGATGATGATGAGGATGATACCTTTCTCATTTTTTCTGGAAGTGTGAAAACTTCTGCCCAGTGTATCCCCATGGATTTTGAGTACAGCAGAGAGAGGGTAAAGAGTTCAGTTTGCCTCTCATCCTCCTTGCTTTCTCTTCATGGCATCAGTGGACAACATGATTACATAGGGCCTTTCGTGTATAATACTTTTTCAGTTCTGGCTGAAAGGGTTACCCTTGTGGATCAGACCCAAGTTTCTCACCTTGGGTCTCACTGTAAGGGTTTTCACAACAGATGCCTTTCTCACAACGGATGCCTCTCTGACAGGCTGGGGTGCAGTTTTCAATGGCCACCAGTGAGGACTGTTTAATGATTTGTGAGAGGGCACTCATTTCTCCTGGCACATAAATGAGGACAGTGTTTCTGGCATTGACGCACTCCCTTCCACATCTTAATGGCCAACACATTCTAGCCTGTATGGACAACACCACAGTGATCTCTATATAAATTACCCGGAAGGGCTGTGTTCATACCCTTTGTGTTCATATCTTTTGTGTTCACACCCTTTGTTACCCCGAAGCAGATCCTGCTCTGGGCAGAGACCAGACTCCATCAGAGCGAAAGAAATCCCAAACTCTCAGCTGATGTATTAGAGACCATTCTGAGTTCCAGAGCGCTGTTTACTTGGAGATTGTCCTGAAGTGGCAGCTCTTTGTGTGATGGAGTGAGAAACATCATGTTCACTGCCCTATTGGTTCTGTGCTGGAATACCTTCGGCTCTATTTGAGCCTCTAGAGTCAGCCTTAGATAAGTTTCTCCACTTAAGCATCAAGCCATGACACAGCGCCTCGTTCCCTGTCTCAGGGAACCAGGTTGCATACATAACCTGAGACATGTTATGTTATTAGGTCTGGAATTGCAGATTTACATAAGCAGAATCCTGTTTATACATGATTCTAGCTGTCTTGGCAATGCTGCTAAATTTGGTGGCAGGCAATCAGAAAACAGCAGGACAGAGATGGGAACAGTACCACACTGCCAAATGCAGGAAGCACAGAGCATCTGTATGATATGGGAACTGCTGGCCAGATGTTCAGCCCTTCAGACACATGGCTCTGGAATGATGCAAGTTTGGGGAGGGTCCTGGGTGGCGCAGTGGACATTGTTACTTCTTCATACGCAGTATCACCATAACTACACATAAGTTTGGTTACAATCCTTTACACACTTACTCACTTAATGAGTCAGAAACACATTAAACGCAGCCAGAAATGAGTTGTTTAATAACTGTAGTAATGTTCTGGGATGTGTTGCTATAGATACCCTTTATGTTACATGGGAAAGTTGTGCTTTACCAGCCAACTGCACTACACTCAAGTTTGTTTTTGAACACTTCCCAATTTCCAGATGCAAAGCACCATGTTGTATATCAAATCAGGATCGTTTGCCATTGTTTATTAAGATTAGTCTATGCACAAAGCTGGTTTTACTATAAGCTCCATGGCCCTGAGGGCCAATTTTGGATTTTTTAAATATTTGATTTAAAATAGTCCTGGACTAGTAGTCTTGTATCACAAATGTGTATGGAATAAACATTTACATTTATGCATTTAGCAGAGACTTTCATCCAAAGTGACTTACAATATGCTCCCATTATACATTTATATCAGTATGTGTGTTTTCTGGCAATCAGACCCACAACCACAATCTTTTATTCTATGCAATGCTTTTTAATCTGCATAATTTGTTATATTCAGTGTTGTTGAGCTGTTGTGGGGTAAGTACTGTATCACCATGCATCATCCATTAAACAGTGGGAAAGTTGTTTAATAGGTGTTTTTGTAAAGACTTATGTTTTTATTAGGTGCCGTCATTGGGCAGAATTAAGTCTTAAAATAAATTGTTGATGCTGAATAAACCTGAAAGAACTGTATGGCTATAGATTACAAATATTTCAGATGTGTATTGCTGCTTTTACCCACATATATATCTAGACTTTCACATTTATGCATTTGGCAGATGCTTTTATCCAAAGTGACTCAGAATACATTCAAGTTATACATTTTCTTAGCACATGGTTTCACTGGGAATTGAACCCACAGTCCCTAACACTACTAACGCAATGCTCTACGACTGAGCTACAGGAGAACCCAGAGGTTACAGGAGATTTAAATCACATTTAGATATGATTTAAATATTAAATATTTTGGATCTCTACTCTGACTTTGGCAGCAAATAAGACTTTGAGTTCATAATGCAATAGGACAGAAGCATTGATGTTAAGAAAAACACAATACTTTTTGGATGTACAATATTTTTCTTCTGCTGTCTGAAGTGTTTATGTCTTTGAATTTCAACTAACATTTTTTTCTTTTTTTGTCTCTCGTTGGTTTGAGAAGTTGAGAAGTCTTTCTTAAATGAAAGGTTCTAATATTAAAATTCAATTATCTTAGCTTAGAGGTCAGGGGCAGCTGTAGCATTTCTAATGGAGATATTTACTCAAAGTATCCAAATGAACTTAATGTGTCAGCTGAGTGTATTTTAGTAGAAATAATTCACCCCTGTTATAATCATTTAATGATCTGGGTCTCACAGGCTTTTATTTTAAACATTATTCTTGACAGCTAAAAAATGATTATTATGCAGGCAACCTTTTCAATAAAATAAGTATTAAAACAGTAGTACTTTTCATTAAAGTGGTGCTTTTATGAGAAACTAGATAGACTAGCTCAATTAGATTTCATGGAGTCTCAATGTGAGCCCCTAAATATCTGCACTGTATGCTTAAGAGCTTGTTTTCTCTCTCTCTCTCTCTCTCTCTCTCTCTCTCTCTCTCTCTCTCTCTCTCTCTCTCTCTTTCTCGCTTTCTCTCTCTTGCCCTCTAGTCAAGTTATCAAAGTTATTGAAGATTGTAGCAGTGGAACATAGCCCATTTTACACCCTTAAGAAGTGGCTTTAATTTAATGAATTAACTAGTCGAACAAGCAGATAAATTGGCAGACTAGCTGTCATAACTGTATTGTATAAGCAATCATGGCAGCAATCATGTTTGGTGTTTTTGTTTTAAAGTGTTGCTGTTTGAAATAAAATTGTAAGCAACCCATGACTTCATCTAGGGCAATCCAACATTCATTTACATTTTATATATAAAAGCCAGCCTGTAAAATATAAACGAAAATGAGTCATCCCTTCTGAGGTGATTTCCAGTCAGACATGCTTCATGCTTCAAATCAGAGACCCTTCCTTATTTTCCGTACTCTGTGTAAATCAGTTGCCATGATGGTTTGGAAACTACCCCGTCTTCTGTGTGTTTTTTCAGGATGTGGAGCATATGACTTCATGGAGTCTATACAAAGGGGCCCCTGTGGGGATGGAGTGTGTCTTTCTCACCTAGCATCTGTGAGTCATAGCTGAGATAACATATAATGTAAAGGGGGTGGGTGTTGGCTAAAGGAATCATGTGCCATTAACAGGTTATTCCATTTCCTTGTTTCGTTATAGAGAACACCAAGAAAACATCACTGGTGCACCAAACATACTTCCACATTTCCATCATGCTGCCCTCTGTCTCTGCTGTGATAATGAGAGGGTGATTTCAAAGTCCAGAGATATGTTCCTTTTGGTGAAGTGGGTCCTATATCTTTGCCCCTGCCTTATCAATAAAAACTTTCAGTAGGTAATCTGAAAAGGGGGTTAATAGAGTTTAGGATAAAAGAACTGAGGTGGAAATGGGATAATGGGTGTTTATTGGATGTAGGCAGCAACTTACCCTCTTAGAGGATAATGATACATTTACATGTATCATAATTCATTTAGCAGCCGCTTTTATCCAAAGTGACTTACAAAAGACAAGAGCATTAAACATTTTGCCTTAAGAACCAACAAGCCAAATCTACAAAGCGACATTTACAGGATATTGTATTCTGCTGCTAGAGACAATATTTTTTATGTAGCTAAGAATATCAGGGCAATAGCGATCAGTCAGATGTCTCTGAAACAGGTGTGTTTTGAGTTGTTTTTTGAAGGTTGTGATGGTCTCAGCGGATCGGGTGGAGGCTGGGAGTTTATTCCAGCACAAAGGAAAAGAACAGGTGAACACTTTAGAAAGTGATCTCGTACCTCATTGTGGTGGAACAATCAGACGTCGCTCATTAACAGACCATAGCTGGTGGGGAGGGGACTTATGTCTTTTATATAAAACCTTAAAAGGACCTCTCAGGTGTTTCATGTTTGGAAAATCATGTTTGGAATACATCATATAGGACTTTTTTTATCTAAAGAACCCAAGAAAATGTTCAAAGAACTTTCAGGTTCGCTCTATATAGAATCCAAATGAAACCTTTCTTCTTAGAGTGTATTGAATAAGTGTGTATTGACTTTTGACTCGACTTGAGACATAGTCACCTAAAAGGTAAACCAGCAACACTTGGAAATTGGAGAGCACTTGTGTTACAAATGCATTACAGGCAAACAAACCTTCCTTAAGGTTAATCAGTTTTTCCATTCTTTAATGTTCATTTTCTCATTTTAAAGACGTTGCTACATGAGAGCCTTATATAAACCTTAATAATTATGCAGCCAGCACAAATCACACTTTGTACACGCATGCCCCTTCAGATGTACATGGAGGAGGATGAATGGCTGAAAGAGGAGCTGATGAACTATTCTTAAATGAGGGAGTCTGCACAAAAAGTAGGGTGATGGGCTCCATCTCTCTCTCTCTAAGGGGAGGAGGAGTGGCCACAATTGGCCAAGGCTTCAATATAAGCCTTTTGTATGGACCTCTGAGGAGCCCAAACTTGTGGCACAACTACCAACACCTACACCTCTTCATCAATAACAAGAGAAAGAAATTGTTTTTCTGAACTCTGCATTTTTTCTCTAATTTCACTTACTTGTTTCTGCAATCTTTTAACTTTGTTTTCTAGTCAAGAGGCCTTTAGGCAAAAAAGAAAAAAGAGAAATGATGCATCTATTTTCTTTGGCATTGGTCTTCTTTGTGAGCAGTCTGCATGTTTTTGCTGAAGCACAAGGTAAGAACCACTTATGATCTTTTGTGCATGAATAAATCTGTGCAATCAATATTCACAATCTATTAGTGTGTGTCTAGGATAATTGAATATATAATAGAACACAAAGATAAAAACTGCACAGCTGAAACTGTGAATGTCAAAAACTTAATTTGTCTGATGAAAAAAGAACAGGACAAATAATTTCCTTTAGTAATAATGCAATTGAATAATATAATAAGGTCTGCAATGCAACCACAACTACAACAAACACAATAAACCAGATTTAAGTAGTAATATTACACTTTTGATCTCTAAAATACTCAAAGACTCCTCCCACTACACATGCACACACCCAAAAACTCAACTCACCAGAAGCTTTCATAAACTTTAAACCAACTGACACAGGCCATTTAACAGTTTAACAGTATATTGCAGTTGACAGTGGGAGGTAAGCCTTACTAAGTGTTAAAAGCAACTCTGCTTTATTATGTCTGCATCCAGATGTTATACCTTTATTGCTTGTTCTGCTCCTGTTGCTTCTTGATGATGTCAGTAGCTTGGTGAGAGCTTGTGCTTATAAGCCACACAGTAGCCCCATATGCAGCTGTATGCTTGAGACTGTGGGCATTGCCAGATCCACTGATCTTACACTAAAGTCGCTTTAGGCACACTAAGCCCACTGAATGTATGTAATCTGATAGTAACCAGAGCAAGCTGAACAGTGCCTGTAACTGTAAGGAGCCCCTTACTGATCCAAATGACTCTTCTTTTTCCTTTTGAGGTAATGGACTGTAAAGTCAGTGGGTTTGCTTGCATTGGTCTTAGGTCTGGGTTAGGGCTGAGGGAGAAGGTGAGTAAAGGAGTTTTTTTATGGTTAGGGCTCTTAGTGGTTGTTTAACACAGACCTGATTCATAGAAGCTATGCTGAGGGAATAATGCAGCCATTACTCAGGCATGGTTGAGAATGGGGATGTGTACCTAAAGAATAGAATGGCTTTGTGTGCGATGGAAGATAGAGAGACAGAGAAAGAACCCTACATTTCCATCAGTGGGATGGTCTGGAAAGAATGGGTGCCATGCATCTGTGTGCAATAACTCATTCAGGCTTCCTGCTGACCTCCGCTTGCTCAGCAAAGTGTCGGAAGAAGAGTTTAGCCATCAGGGCTGCCAGACTAATCAGTGAGGGGCTGAGTCCATGTGATGCATGTATACACAGATGTGGGGTCCTAATCACACAGAGGATCTTTTGCAACACAGTTGCATAGCAAATGGTCCCAAACCCACAGTTTATAAAGCGAATGCATTCAAATGCCGAACATATGTATTAAATGATCTATTTAAAAGAATGTGTTAATGTAAATTTACAGCAACTATTTGTTTTTAATTTACAGCTGTTTTTAAAAACCTTATTTTATCATGTACATTTCCTACAGATTTGTCTTGACTGCTTTGTCTCTCCTTGCTGTTCTCTCTATATTCTAACTCTATGATTATTTTTATCAAGAATTTTATACTTTGTCACTGTTACAAAAATTAATACAGAGTAATATTTTTGCAATCATGTAATATCAGTATACATATTACAAAACAGTAATCCAGTTTTTCTGATGCCAAAAGTCTAGGTACTTTGTGTTTGTGAAAATGACACTTTAGAATGTTTAAACCACCACAGTGCTTCCATTCTGTCCAGCAAAAGTAAACAATTTCCCTTTATTTGCTTAAGAGTGGGAGTAATAGGTGGGTGGAGATGGGGGATGGGTGCCACAGGGATTAGTGGGAATTGGGTATATAGACGAGGTTACAGGTTGTGGCTTTGGGTTGAAATTTGAGTTTAAGCAAAACTGATAAAAATCCCACTGTTAAATCCCAACTGTTAACAAAGTATATATTCTGTCAAAAAAGAGAACTTGCATGTGTAGAAATGTGCCTGAATTAAAAATATTGAAAACATTAAACAAAATATTGTTTTGTTTAATTTTAAAAATTGGCAGCTGCTGTCATCACTTTAGAGTGTGCGTAATCTTTTGATGAGAGATTATTCAACTGTTCCCACTGTTTCCAGATTGAAATTTTGGCACACTGTTTTCTAGTGAGGGTTATTAGAGAGAGAGAGGGAGGGAGTGAGAGTATGTATGCGTCACTAAAGTGGTGAAAGGGATCAGATGCATGGTGTTAAAAAACTCACAAGCTTTTAATTAGGTCTGGCAAGAGATGAATCTGTATCTGTAATGATGTGCTGTATGCATCATTAGAAAGGTATAAAGTTGTAAAGTACTACATATTTAATATACGCTTCTGATCAACAAAAGGCACATGAAGAGGATAGGTAGGACACATGGCTGGGAGAGTTACATACTTAAAAAGGCTTTGGTTGAGTTGAGTGAGGGGAAATAATGGGCTATGGTAAAGTAAGGTAAGTGGCAAAATCTTGAGTGCCTGCTAATAATTTATATCAAGGCTTGAACATGTGGAAAAGATTTAAGTGGGAAATTTTTCCCTGATGGGAAATGCTTTGATGTGTTTTAGGCACACTGCAGTTACTCCTTAGTGTAATGGTTAGTTATACAGTAGAACACATAACAGAGCTTGTTCACATTTCATTATAATCTATTGTGAAAAAGGCAAAAGCTAGCAGACAATACAGTCATTGAAGACACACTTTAGTTCGCATTTTTCACTGTTCAAAATGTACTTTGTTTGATCAAGTGTCAATCAGTGGCTTCCTTGACTAAGAAGCAGGCAATATATATGGAATAAATGGTCTTCATCTTAACAAAAACGTAATTCAGCAAAAATGGAGAAGCACTGAATTATCAGTATCAACAAAGGTGATGTTATTAGTACAGTAAAAACTTTATTAATTTAAAATGTTACAACTGCAATACACAGTAAATGCCCAACTCATTCTAAATTACAACAAAAACCTTGGGGTAATACAGCATAGATCTATTTTTTTGTTTATGTGCTACCAATGTATATGTGAGATTTAGTACCATGCCCAAAACTATAAATCATCCTGGTTTTTATTGGGGCCCCCAAAACTCAAGTAGCGATTAGAGAACATGCTTGAGGAGCCGAATAATAAAATTGTGCCCCTAAACGCAAGCAGATGTAACAACTACTACCAGAAAAGTACACACATCATCTACTAGCAGACAACCGAGCTGTATGCATTTGTCTTCCAAAATGCTTAACAATGCTTATTAAGATGTTAAATAAGAATGAATGAGCTGCCCATTGGCCCCACAGTGTGTTTGTGTTAGATTCCAGTAAAGCACAATTACTGTAGATTGTTTCCTCCAACTGAGGTTTGTGTGACACTGTTTTTCTCTTGCTGTGGAAGGCGCTGCTGTGTAGATCACAGGCAACTTCTACAAGTCAAAATCAATAGAATTCCAGGAAACAATTATATGATTGAGTGCAATGACAACTTGTTGTGTAAATAATCACTAAATTGTCTTATATCCTGTCCCAAAAAAACAAATACAAGACATATAGTTCTGTGTGTTTTCAAATTATGAAAACTCTGTTTTCAAAACAATGGAAAATCTCCATCTGTTGCAGATAGTGGATCAAGGGAAAAGGTCTATGCTAACAGAGGAGACAATATCACTCTACCCTGTCGCTTGGATGGTCAGTCCAGTTTGTTTGGAAATAGAATCAAGTGGACCAAGCTTGAAGACGACTCTACAGAAACTGATGTGCTTATTTCCATGGGCTTCCACAAGAAGACCTATGGAAGTTTCCAGGATCGTGTTTACCTGCTGGAGGCGGATGAAAATGATGCAACTTTGGTTCTCACCGATTTAGATGTGAAAGATTATGGCACATACAAATGTGAGATCATCAATGGCATGAATGACCAAATTATTGAAGTGGACCTTGAATTGCAAGGTAACTTTTTGTTCTTGCATAATATCATATATATAAGCCTGATGAAGTGGCCTTGAAAAAGTGGCTTATAAATGAAAATGAAACCTTAAAATATCAGCTCAGTTATAGATTTTTTATATATGTCCTTATTGGCATAGATGCTTTTATAACAGGATCAGACATCTAAAACACATTGGCTTTGAAAGCATATTCAAACCACAGATTCTCTAGTCTCTACAAGTTGCATTTTAGCTGTTCATTTTAGTAAGCTGTCTGCTACATGCTATAAGCTCAAAGCTTATTAGACTTTTTAATATGAAGACAATAACTTGTTATGGCTACTTATTATGTGCTCAATCCCCAGTAACATCCTGTAGTTCTTGCTCTTGGCTAGGACCACCATTATGAACTTGGCTCCACAAAAACAATAAGGATCTTTGCACAGAGACGTGAGATGCGTGAGCATAATCAACAAGGCTGGCTATTGTTACAAAGTAGAACATTTAAAAACCCTGCAAGTAATTTTCACTGTTTTAAAACAGTTATGTGTGATGTAATTTTGAAACTAAGCAGGGAAGCACTGTAAAAGCAATAGCCTTTGGTAATATTGCTCTTGTTTATTCATTGGTATGGTCATAACATGCTTTCATCAAAACAATGGGATGTTAAACTCAGTTGAACTTTTCCTTAGGGGAAAATTCACTTTCATTCACAGGGGTTGTTTTTCCATACTCCCCTCGTCTGGGGCGTTACAATCTTAACTTCCATGATGCCGAGGCTGCGTGTCTGGAGCAGGATGCTGTGGTGGCCTCCTTTGAACAGCTCTATCAGGCATGGAGAGCTGGTCTGGATTGGTGCAACGCAGGCTGGCTTAATGACGGAACCGTGCAGTATCCAATCACGAAGCCCAGACAGCCCTGTGGAGGAGCGAGGACTTTGGCTGGATTGAGAAACTATGGTCAGCAGAACAAGTCCAACAGTCGTTTTGACGTGTTCTGCTTCACACCCGGCCTTAAAGGTGAGTTAATGCATATCCAATTTGCACAAATCACTTTTCTATGGGGTCTTATTCCACAACCTTAAAACTTTTTATCTCTTCCTTGTAAACCAAAGGTCGCTTCTACTACTTGATCCAACCCAAGAAGTTGAGCTATGATGAGGCTGTGGAGGCATGCAGGAAGAATGGAGCTGAGATTGCAAAGGTGGGCCATATCTATGCTGCCTGGAAGTTGCTGGGATACGACCGTTGTGATGCTGGTTGGTTGGCTGATGGTAGTGTTCGTTACCCTATCTCCAGGCCCAGAAAAAATTGCAGTCCCACGGAGGCTGCGGTTCGCTTTGTTGGCTTTCCTGACAAAAAACAAAAGCTTTATGGGGTTTACTGCTACAAACCTCAGCAGTGAACCAATGCACCTCATATATTACCAAACAAAAAGGAGCAATACACAGGTTTCCACATCAAAGTTTATAAAGGACTTTTTGCAAGAACTAGCCATAACTGTGACAACTTCTAGGGATGCTGTTAAGACCAGCTTCATACAGTTACACTCACTATAGTCATTCTAAACACCACAACAGCTATTTTATCTTCCATTTTTTATATACAGTCCATTTATTCAACATATGAACAACAGTAAAGCAAAACTTTGCATGCATTTGTTATAGAAATTGCTGTATACAGAAAATAGTCAACTAGAAGAAAAGTTACAGTCACACTGTCTCATAACAATAGTTAGTTTAATATGAGGTTGTCTCCATGTAATTGGTTATTGTGACATTGCAATAAAACATTTAAATATTGCTAAAATTATAAACTAGACTTATAAAGTTTTTAAAACTTGCCCAAAATAAACAGCAAAGGCCACTATAACTGGACCTGGCATTTTTCTTTTTATTCTTTTTATCTTGTTGCTATACCCTTGTACTGTGACCTTTTTGTCTTATCTTATTGAAATATTAAATGAATGTGTCTAGGTTAGAGTGTTACTTGATGTATTTTCAGAATTAATTGTTTTGTAACATTCCTTATTGTCTACCCTCCTTTGCTTTATTGTATGTATTTTATTATATGTATTTTCTCAACTGTTACTTTGAAAAATTTACTGAATTTGACTGCTAGTGATTCAATGAATTTTGCTTTTTAGGGAACTACAAACAGAATAGGCACATTCTGAGAGGCACATAAGAATTTTTCGAACCCAGTTGTGCATTTGCAACATTTTAAGAGTAGCTTGAGCTTTATAGTTCCTTAAGTGTAAACCACTTCTTATGTACAGCACTAAAAGGCATGCATTTACCAAGATAATTCTTCATGTTTATTGCATTCAAGCTGTTACTAATGTCTAAGGACTTAATATAAGGGATTATCTGTTTACCAATGAATGCAACATTTATTAACTGCTACATTGTTTTGATATATGCTGTTTGTTTATGGGAGGAAAGATTCTTCACCTGTAGCTCATCTTTGAGCTGCAAAAGCCACAGTGCACATAAGTGAGATTTTGCACGAAATATCACTTATTTTTCTACTCAAAATGCAGTGTACCGTTTCAAAATTAAATTTCAAATGGAAAAATAAAAACAATAAAAATGAAATTATTGGTTTTATTTCCCTCTAAATAGTAGTTATTTTACAGAGCCTAGGGTTCAGATGCCGAGTATGCAATGTGTTCTAAAGTAAGAATGCCAGTTTGCCTTCAGGTCTGCATGAGTAGCTTTAAGAACTGTAAGACACATTTGTTTGGTGCCAGGGAGCTCAGATAAACAAATACATAAACAAAAAACACTAGTTACAGTTCACATCTGCACCATTTTGTCTTATTGTATGTTTTTCTTTGTTTTTTAGAATTAATTATATAGAACTTCAGATCTATCAGAATCCTGGAGCTCTGGAAAACACATGCAGGAAAAGCTCATGATTTCTGTCATTGAAAATAATTCAGTAATAGAAACCTATGTGTTAAAGAACAATGACACAGCATTATCCACAGGGGAATACATGTTTCGAATTAAAGCATGCCAGTGGGACTCAAAAACACAAAGTACTTTAAAAGTCTGTCTGTGTTTGTCTTTCTACATTACATTGTGACTTTAAACAAAATGGATAAACAAAACTACAATTCATATGGTTATGCAACTTAAAGCAGCAATAAGGAGCTTTCTCCCCCATCACCATATCTGTTTGAAACATGAAATTGCAAGTTATTTGCAGACTTGAGACAAGTTTAATTAGCAACTGTTGTAAAAAAAAAGCTACAGGTGCTCAGCACCTACACACGTGATATAGTAGCCAGGTCTTCTTTCAGTTTACAGACATAGTGTCACCATGTAGAAAAATGAAGTCAACCTGACACTTATAGCAAAATCAAACATGACAATTATAAATTATTATTTTAAGCTTACCATTGTGAATCAGTGTAAGGTTAAGTGAGTTTTAAATGCTATGTATTTGTGCAATAAAACAAGACTTTGCATTTACCATAAACACATAGCTAAAAGATGGCTAAACGATTTAAACATGTTAACAGTTTAACATATGCTGTCTGGTACATTTCTTCATATTGATGTTTTTCTTCATATTGATGTCTTTTCATCTTGTTTTTACACAACTAACACTTTAGTTATAGTATAGTAAGTTTTACCTGTTACACAATCCTATCCTAAATATGCACAAAATACTTTCCTGTCACATTATCCAAGAAGAACTGTGACCTTGCAGACCTTACCACCAACCCCTGCTAACCTCACATCTGACTGTAGCTTGACCTTTGAAACCATAAAAAAGTGAAGAAAGCTTTTTCTGTTTGTCTTATTTGTGTTCTTTCTATCTAGTGTTTAAATTATAAAAATAATCTCTTTAGCAGTTTAAATAGTTTAATAGTGTTTTTAAAAAACTAAACCCAACTCAATAGTATTAATACTATCTAACATTGAACAAGGAATATCACTTTACATACTTATATAACAACAGGCTGATTCTAGTTTTATTTTTCTACATCGTTTTCTACACACATTTCTAGAAGGTTAAAGGTTCAAGACTTGGGAACTAGTTTTCTTTAAGCACACCAAAAATGAATAAACTTAGTACCTGTCCTAACTACGAAGTTGTTGGTAAATGTGAAAAGTTGATTTTTTTACCACTGTAAATAATGGTGTTGTTAATGTTAAGGCCCATTGCAGCTGCTAATAATGATGCACGCAGCGACCAATAGCAGGCAGGTTGTAGGATATTATTGAGAAAGTATCTGACAAAATCTTAAGACATTTGCGTCCTTGTTATAGTGAAAGTACCCCACCTGGTGGTTAATACTAGGCACTGCTGAATTCTATAAACATGATGGAGCAGGTGCAGTGTAAATCATTGCTGTGAGTGTTTAATTATATTATTAAATTAGATTTTTATGTCAATAGTTTTTTTTTAAATCACATATCATGAACATTTCTAAACACAAATCACTTTGCATATGAGTATTGTTATACCAATAAAACATTTTTCCCTATAAACCAACAGCTGCTCAGAACAAAGACTCAAAATTCATATAGAATATATTAAACCTTGTTTGCATGTGACACATGGAAGGTATTCATGTTCTTATTTTTTTTTCTTTTTCATAAACTTTCCAAACCACATTTAAATCGCATTTAACAATAAACAAGTTATACTATAAATATGTAAAATGATATGTGCACTTTGGAAAAAGAAAAACAAACAAAAACAAAACAAAACTGACACAACAAGACAATCAAATGATGATTTCAAAGAACAAATGCTTGTAGCTGAACAAATAGATGACCATTATAAACAAGTTATGAAATACACCAAACTGCAGTGAGTTAAAGCTGTTACTGTATTCACTTCTTTTGGTCCATTGATACACCCCAAATGTCATCATAAAATCTATATCTCAGAGTTGCAAATATCATATATTAGTTATATTAATGACAATGATTGCCATAAACTTAGTCTTCTACCATAACATATTTAATTGACAATGTGTAGTTTGCCCAAGTTATGTCTTCAGCATGTTGTATTTGTGAGAAGACACAGAGCAGCTCAAGAAATAAATTATAGGCATCTTGTAAAAAACGCATCCATTGTTTTAAACAAGAAGTGTTTTTTTAACGTCTCACAAAGTACATTCCCTTTATACTATAAAACTGTCCTGGAAGACAAAATGCTAAAATGTGTAGTAGTTGATACCAAGTTGTTTTGATGCCATTTAGTAATATGTGAAATAGGATATTTACTGTAAACACTTAGAAGACATCAAACAGAGACATTTAAATAATATAAAATTAACATGGCTTTTCATTTCATTGTCATCTAAATGTTTTAAGGCATTAAAATTGTATTGATTATAGGATATCAAAACCATCTGTAGCACTGAATGCAGTTTTTAGAATATTTGCACTTTGTTTGAATTTTGGAGTGTTTCTAAATAAAAGCAGAATAAAATGGAAAGTAGATCAAATAGTATTTTTTGCTTTTTCAGGGGCCAGAAAACCATCTCTTCAAAATATTCGAAATATATATTAAGGCACTTTTTGATTCTAGTGATATCCCACTTTATGTAGAATGGTGTTTTGCAGTCCTGTTCATGTTTTTTTCACCCAACAGGTAGGTCTGTCATATACAATAAAAAAATATGGTAAAAAGGCCCTTATATTAGGGCTTTGCTGCCATAGCAACTACTATTGTGTCCGATGGTCTAATGCACCATGGCGATGGTGTCGTCGGGGTATATCAATAAACGTTTCTGCAGATCTCTTCTGATGCCGATAAAGACTGTATGTCTGATACCTTCTTGCATATCTCCTTTGAAAGTTGGAGGCTAGAAAGAAAATACAGGTGCATTAAAATCTTCTGACATAACATATTTTATGCTAATTTAAAAAGTCATATACATATTCCATTTGCACAGGTATTCATTTCAAATAAGACACTACAGAGTAACAGTATAGTATGGTTCATTGGTCAGAATGATTATTAGAAGCTCTGTAAAGACTGCTTCATCAAATAGATGTTGTGAAAGATTTTTACAGAATACTTACGACTCATGCAGGAAATCCTGGGCAGATCCCATGAGCCGTCTCCTCTGCAGCGAATAGTGGGAACATGTTTCTGGATGTAGCCATTCATGCACTGGTACCTGATCAAGGAGTTTATTTCGTAGCGTGGACGTGACTGCCCAAATGTGCGAGCATTATGGACCACGGGTGGCTGTCTGCAGGACACTATTAAGAATGGCAAGAATATAAACCATTAGCAATATAGAGTACTTACTCTGAAACTATAATTAAATTCAAAATGTAAACTCCATTGAAATACCCTCCCCATTCTAGAGAATATAAACAACTACAGATGTGTCATACAGTGCATGGGTCATAGCATTTACATTGTACACATTTGGCGGACGCTTTTATTCAAATTGACTAATGGTGCATTTAAGTTATACATTTTTGTAGTTTGTGTATTCCCCTGGAATTAAACTATGGCCATGGTGTTGTTAGCATCATGCTCTACTAGTTGAGCTATAGGAACATTGTAGTTATCATCCAGTTTTTCAAAGATCTTATATTTTAGGCTACAAAAATATGCTACTTTGTCTAAATACCATCAGAGGATTTTAGACTGCATAAAAATGTCACACTCACCTGTGCCTTTCTTGCAGGTGAAGGTGAGGTGGTAGTTGCAAGGTACATCATTCCACTGACCGTCCTCATGCCATATCATTACCACACAGTCTTCCCCCGAAGAAAAGAAACTGTCAGGCTGGTTTGGTCTCCAGTTTTCATATTGCTAATAGGAAGATATGGTTCAAGTTGAAACTAATGGCATCACAGTATTTTGGTTAAACAAAGAGCTGTATGGAGAATGTTTATCAATGAATAAATTTAACCTTTTTTATGTTTCACTTTAAAATATACTTAGGTTCCATACTGGGATATTTATGATCTTACAATGATGGCGCAAAATAGCGGCAAAATACTGTACATTTTTGATGTACTGTGTAAATAGCTGAAGCCATAAAAGGCATTTTTGTTCATGTTGGACTGGAATGTAGCAAGTCAATAATATATTGCAGCAGGCAGCGCTATCTGTATACAGTACCACTAACTGAAACTGCAGGTAATATTTAAAAAGGAGACAGAGAGAGAGAGAGAGAGAGAGAGAGAGAGAGAGAGAGAGGAGAGAGAGAGAGAGAGAGAGAGAACTACACTACAAAAAATTCTAGGAAAATCTGAGGCCATATGTCACACAAGTATTATTTTAATCAAAAGACACACATTATTAAAGTGAGGGTTATTTAAGCATCAGCTAATAAAACAGAAGCAATGCCTAACTGCTCTTAAATGCTACAAAGACCTTTTAAAACAAACAGCTGTTACACTAATAATGAAATAAAGTAAAACATGCTATAATTATATTTGTATATTAGTTATATCCACCAATAGTTTAATAAACTAAAATAACACACCAATATTCAGCTAGCGTTCTGTTAATATCTGAGAACCACATGGCTCATGTGTGATGTCATCAGCTTTAGAAGAATGCAGTCAGTGAAAAACAAACTGCAAAATATGACAAACTATAAAGAAAATAACTAATTAAACAAAAGTTAAACAATCTGCAGTAGGCTTGAGCTATTATTAAGTCCAAGCAGGAAGTGTACCCTCTAGTGTACTCTAGAGTGTACTCTCTCTCTCTCTCTCTCTCTCTCTCTGTGTCTCTGTTTCTCTCTCTCCTTTTTTACATAATTACTTGCAGTTGCAGTTTTTGGTGGAGCTGTATGGTTAAGTTTCAGGTATTTATAAAGGGGGCCACCACAGATCAATTATTTAACTAGTAAGGCTGTAGTTCCTTATTTTGTCTACTAGATGGTAGACTAGAGCATAACAGGGTAACAAAACATTTAGATCCAACACTGTCATCACTGTTTCAATTAATACGAAATAATTTATGGAACCATGATACACTGATAATATCTTCTGAGTTTAATAATAAGTTAGCTAATTTGTAGATACATTTCTAATGATTGCATTATGCTAAAGAAGTCACCATTTCATCAACCTATCTGCTCACCAAACCCTCTTGGACACCAATAACTGCCACTTGCAACTATATTTTCTAAATAGCTTTAAACAATGACACTGTAGGTGTACCACACTTTAGGAGTTATTTACAACAGTGTAATATTAATTCTGGCCTGTTGTCAGTTTGTCCTGGACACCAGTGGAAGTTTAATAAAAAACAAATTTGCCATAATTTACTAACCCTTATATCAATCCAAGTTTGTATGACTTTGTCTTTAGCTACAGTATCTTGCAGAATTTGCTTTTCGTGGTCGTCATCCCATTTCATTGTAAAAGTCACCTTGAGCATACTTTGTGTTCCACTGAGGAAAGTAAGTCATAGTCTTTTGGAATGACAAAGGGAGAGTAACCAGTGCAAGTTTGCAATTCTGAGTAAACCATTCTTTAAAAATACCATAAGCAAAACCATAAACTCCTCTAAATACAGGAACTCTACTGCATGCAGGACTGAACTCTCACGGATTAACAAACGCACCCTTTTTAGGTCCAGATTACTTGTAATGCAGCCCACTCCAGGTGCTGCTCATCCTTCCCACTTCCATTACCTGTCCACACCTGTCAGCTTCCTCTGCCCTTCTTTAAGTGCTTTGTTCTGATCTTATAGCTCTTGGAGAACTTCCACAAATGAAAACTCCTATCTTCTACCCTCCAGGGCTTTTTCCCTCCTCCCCAATTGTCCTGTCGTTATCTTTGAAGTGAGCCCAGTCAGAACCAGATGCCTTTAAAGGTGTAATTAGCCACTTTCCTGTTCAGTGGAGGAACACCTCTTGAGAACCACCGAGGAGCTTTATGTGGGTATCACCTTTTGTCTTTGTTACTGTTTTTACACAGCTACAAACGCCAGCTAAAATTCTAATTGTATATTTATTGGATTGTTTATAGGTGAATTATGTTGTGACAAGAAAATTCTAAATAAATCAATTCATGTTATTTTTTAGCATATTTAATGTAACCACACATTGCCGTGAATTTGCAAAATACCCAATAGTTTCTTGAGGAATCACCCTGCAATGATTTTTAGACAGTAATAGAGTTTCATATATGCTGGGCTGGAGAGCTTGATTGGCTGCTTTTTGTCATTACTCAGTCCAAGTCATCCATTTCTAAAACATTTTTTAATAAATATTATATTATAATATTTACTAAAATTGTAGCGACAGAATGTAAAGACAGAAAGTAATTTAAGTTGGCATAATTATATTAGTGTCTACAAAACTAGTTTCAAACATTTAAGAAATCACCTTCAGTTTGAAAGATTTTTAAGATCATAAGAAACATTTCAGGCGAGTGATCCTAAACTTTTGACTGGGAGTGTACATCTACATGTCCACTAAAAATGTTTGCATCAATGCCATATTTTGATTTTTTAAGGAATAGATAATATAATACATAAGCCAAATATCTTTGCATGTTGTGAAGAATGAGCTTACCACAACACCTCCGTCTGTCCACCGGAAATCATTTTCAAACATCTTATCATTCAGACCAATCCATTGATAGTCCTGACCGAGGCCTAAAATGAGAGAAAAACTAATGTTAATTGTTTAGCCATATGAGTAACTATTTATCAGTGTTTAGAAGTGAAAAGTATTTTTGTTTTTTATTTCACTATTCCTGTAGCTTGAACCAGGGAAGCATTTGGCCACTATTTACAGTATGGTGTCAAACTAAGGTTTTATTAAACACTAGTCTCTTCCTTAATTGCTTGACAACAGCCTCTGATTCTTTGAGCTGATAAACTGTAATTTACATTGTAAAATTGTTGTATTACTCCAAGAGCTTTAGTGGCAATAAAAAAAACAGAAATTTCTAGTATTACCAAATTATCCTTTCTTATACACAAATATAATCATCATAGTCTTGCATGGAAATACAAACGGTATATTGGATTGATTTATTGGATACTCACGGTTGATGTACTGCTGTTCTTCGTGGGACAGGATACTAGCAAGGTGTCCCCCCTGGATACGACACTCACGCTCTGCCGTATCCCAGTTACGCCGATGAGGAAAGTATTTGTAGCAGTGCCCCTGGAACTTGTGCCAGCCATAGCTGCATGTTTCCGTGTCTGTGGAGAAAGCATGTGAATAAATCTGTTGCTTGATGTTAAAAAATGAAGGGTGATTTATTTTATCTACCATCAACTTGATTAGTGTTTACCTTTGGGCTTACATTGCGAAACAGCTCTTATCAATACAATAAATCAAACCTCTATTGGTTAAGTGATAGAATCAATTGCTTTTATTTTCAAGTGACAATGACTTCCCACTTAAACTGGACCTGAGGGATAAAAGAGGGAACTCCCTTTTATCCTCATTTAAAATTACATACCAGGTAAATAAGATTCTGCATAAGAATGACTACAGGAGAGGTTAGGAGTGCATTGCTCTGAGGCACTATTTAGGAAAGAGGAGGTTTTGCAGTAAAGAGGTTGTAAAGAATAACCACTCCTTAACAGACTGGATTGTCCTTTTGACAATGTTTGTTAACGGTTCGTATATTTTCAAAGTTGACTAAAAACAGCATTCAAAACTATTCTTGCATAGAATTTGCAAATGATAACACATTAACTGTTTGTGGATCAGCCCTGGGCTGCTCCAAGTCAGGCTGATGGCTTTAAAATCACTGTAATTACAGCAGACTTGCCCTGGCACAACAACTCATTGGGGGGATATCGCTACAGACAGCAAACACAAATTTGATGTGGCATTATGTTACGTACAATTAACTCTCTCATTACGCTCTTATTAGTAAATATTTACGTTTAATAGATGGATTATACGAAGGCAAATAGGACAATAGATTAAACAGATAATTTTTTTACATGACAATTATTTAAATTATGTCTTTGAGAAATTCAGGGTTATGTTTTAGGGTATATTTAGGGTTTTGCTATTAGATTTTGTATTTGTATATGTATTTTAGAGTATTTTGAAATAAAAAACAATAATTACACCCATGAAAAATTGTACATTCATGCCTAGAACAGAACAAAAACGAAAAAGAGTGATGTTTTTAACAGCTGTGTTCAAATGAGCTGTGAGAAAAGGTATTCTCTTAGACAGTGGAAAGTTTAGTATCATTATGTCTGCCTACTTCATGAAACATTTCTGGAAAGTAAGAAGTGACAAATTGTGAGTAGATTTACCAAGTTCGTACATATATCTGTAAAAACACAAATTAACATTTTTGTTACCATTGACCTCACTTACTGATCTGAAATTTTTAAAAACAGACATGGTGTGTCTACACTGGCATCTTCATGGCTACAAGTAGTATACTCTAGGTTGACAGATCTACTACTGTGACTGCAGTGATTTTAATGTCTGTATAAAGTGGTAGGTATATACAATTTACTGTCTTATTTCATTCCTGTAGCGTGCTTAAGCAGTGTTGCTACCAGCGCCTTGCTCACTGGTATGATTTTAACTGATTATAATACATAACTTGAATGCACTGTAAGTCACTCTGGATAAACATGTTTGGCAAATGCATGAATGTGATTGTAAAGAAATATTACCTTGCTCACACAATGATCCTGTATAACTAGGTAGACACAAACAGCTGAAGGAGTTCAGCCCATCAATACATGTTCCTCCATTATGACACGGGTTTGAATGGCATTCATCAAAGTCTAAAAACATAAATAATAAGGATCTTAATGTGAGCAAATAATTTGCCTTAGGTTATTATCTTGTTATGAGATAATCTGTGAGATATGTGTAATCTTAATGTTTTGTGTAATAATATTACATACCTTTTTCACAGTGTGCCCCACTATATCCAGGAGGACAGTTGCAGATCTGAGCACCGCTCATTTTTACACAAGAACCACCATTAAAGCAAACATTGTCAGAACAGGTGTGAATACCTTCAGCAAGAGAGGGTAAATATAGATGTTATTGCAAATACACAATAAGAAATATTGTGTACAGTAATACACAGGTAACATTGTTCACAGTATTTACATCCTACCAGGAATATCAAATGTCTGCCCAATCATTGTGTATCCAAGGTCTTCTCCACTGCCTGTTGTATTTTCTTTCTGTGCACTTAGGGGTAAGCCTTCAACCAAAGAATATTCTGGAATTGAAATCTCATTTGTAGGAGTTATGGCTTCCTCAATCTGACCAGCTACTTCTTGTTTTCTTGAGGCAGTTTCCTGACTGACAGACTGTGTCACGAATTCAGGTGTCCAAAGCAAGGGTGTTGCAGTGGACAGAATTATTTTGTGAACTTCATCAGATGATGGTATGATAACTGAAACTTCCTCTGAACTGCTATTTGAACCAGTGGATATTTCAGAACCTCCATATTCAGCTTGTGCGGTGGTCATGAGTCCTGTGTCATATTTGTGTTGAGTTGTGTTCTCAGCACTTTCTTCTTCCAAAGATTTTTCTTCACTTACAGCAGCAGACCTTGGTGAATATGTGACTACTTGGTGCTCAGTACTCAAAACTTGTGGTTGTGTGTTGCCATCAATACTGTTTGCAGATTTTAAGGAGGTCACAGTTTCTGGTTCTGAGGTGGCTTCAAAGCTTGTCTCACCATTCATGCTTGTCACATCCTCTGAGCTACTCTCTAAAATAATCTCACTTTCAATGTTTAGTTTTGTTGTCGATTCAATTTTGTTAATGGTATTTGGTATGGACTCTACACTGTAAGGTTCTGATATTGTTTCATAATCTACCACATTATCTGTCTCTTTCTCAGAGGAAAGTGTTGAGTAATCAAAATTGTCTGGTCTGTTTGTTGGTTTGTCTGGTCTTAGTCCTGGTATATGTGTAGCAGGAGATCCCAATAATGTCTCTGTACTATTATAATTATAATATTTTGATGGCGAAATAAGCGGTATGGGAATCGTGGCTGAGGGCACTGATACTTCTTCATCTGGCCTTATATTTGTCTGGGGCTTATGTGAATCTGTCATCTCAGACAAAGTTTTCTGATATGGCTTAACACTAGTTACTGTTATTGCTTTAGGTGAAGGTGTTGTTGCTAAGTGAATAACAATATCTTTCTTTACAGATGATGAGACTAAAAGACTTGATAAGGTGGATAAATCTTCTTCTGCTGCTATTGAAGGAGTTAACTTAGTCAGTCCTTCAGTGAACAATTCAATTCCTTCATCACCTGAGCTATCATCTGCTGATGAAAATAATGGACTTGTAGTATCATAGGTGGATGATATTTCTTTGCTTGTTATCTCACTCTTCCCAATTACCTCATCAGACGAGGGACTGTGGAGTTCAATGGCATCGATGCCTGTCATGTCTGATGGTTCCTCTGTTCCAGCTGTTAAGTCTGTTAAATCATCTGTTTTAGTATATAAACTTGCAGTGGTCTTAACAAATTCAGCCATGCTTTGTGAATCCATAGGTCCTGTCCTTGAACCTGTGACATAAAGCTCATCTGATGTTCTTATTAAATCTGATATAGGAGAGATCACTGTCTGATGAGAGTTTGTGATCTCATCTGCATCATCTGTAGAAACACTATCCACAGAACTATCTACAGAGGTAGATGTTATTGCATCTTCAGAAATGTTTATTACCTCCTCAGATGAAACAGAATCAATATAAGGAGAACTACCTGTAACAGCAAATGACAAATTTTGATTGGACATAGTTGTTTGAATTGGTTCATCTTGGTCTGTAAGATCACTTAAGGCTGCCACCTCATAAGATATTGTATGCGGAGGTACTGTTGTTGATTTGGAAACAGCAAAGGCTGTTGGTGACATTAATTCCTTTATGGTTTTAAAGGTGTGTGTTGATATTGCCTGAATATTTAGAGCATCTAAACTGTCCTCAGTTGAGACCATTTGTGATTCTGTGATTCTGTCTGTGGACATAGTAGCTGCTTCAGATAGATTGGAAGTTGAGACTGATGTTTCCACAGTATAATCTTCAGTAAATACAGTGTCTCCTGAAAACTCATCAGTCAGTGTTTCTATAGTAGCTTCTGTAGACTCTGTGAAGGTTTGACCAGGTTGATGGGTTCGTCCGAGTTTGTCAGCATTGGTTGCCTCAGGAGTTTGTGTTGTGTCCCCATCTAAATAAGCTGAACTGCTTAGCAGGATGTCTGGTGCTGATGTTGTTTGTTTAATTAATATCCGTTTTGTGGCTGTTTCATATGTCACATGTAACTGATCAGTGCCTAACTTGGTGCTATCTATTCCAGAACCTTCTATTTCCTCTGTCATAATGATTGAGGGTTGTGGTGACATGAACATTTCTGTTATTCCAACAGCTTCTTCTGTAGTAACTGTTGGGACAAAAGCTAAAGATGGCTCTGAAATTGACACAGTATCTGCATTAATGATCATGTCATATTTTGTGATAACTTCTAGTTTGATGCTATGATCTCTCATACTCTCTGTTACTGCTGAAAATAGTTTATCTTCATCTTTCTCATCTTCTGTGAATATTAAGACTGTGCTTGTTGGAGTACCAGCTGTTACTCGCTGATCAGCATTGTCTTTATAGACTGATGGCATAGGAGTGGATGGAGGACCTTGTGATGTTACTAATATAGGCAATGTAGTGTGGCTGCTTGCCATATCAGAAGATGTAAAATATGGGTCAACAGAAGGTTCCTGCTTTGTCTGTGCTGCCACTGAGACCAGACTGAAACCTTCACTGTTTGTGCTTGAGAACACATTCTGTATTGTGTGTGAAACAGTTTTGGTTGTACTGCCTTCTCCACTGCTGGCTAAACTGACAAATGCTATGTTACTGCTTGTCTCTGTCATCATTGAGCTTGAAGGCAAAGGTGTTGATGTCACAAGAGCAGTGTCAACACCTGAACCATCATCTTCTGCTTCATCACCCTCTGATGAGTCTTCTGTTGTATCCCCACTGCCATCTTCTAAAACTGAAGTTGTTAATGGTACAGTTGGCTGTAATGAGCTTAGGAATAAGGGCGGTGAGGATGATGCTGACTGACGTACAAAATCCTTAGTGCCAGTGACAGATTCAACACTATTTAAACTTGTCTCATCAATTTCCACTTCATCAGTTCTTACAGTTAGGTCCTCATATACTTTTGTTGTTGGTGTTTCTAATCTCTTATTTGTAGGTTCTTCTGATGTGTCAACTGTCGTTGATAATGCTAACCCCTCTAAGTCAGTTTCTGCAGTACCTGGCTGTATGGTACTTTTCCTCTCTGAAAAAAATAAAGCATCAGATGTGCTTTGCAGTATTGGAGCAGATGTTGATGTTGAAGTTCCGGTTGTAGTTAAACTGTCTTCTAAGGGAGTAGCTTGAGAAGGAACTGACTCAAGAACTTCTGGGGATATTTCATCACCAGAGCTATCATCTTCATTCACTTCACTTTCATCTGTGAATTCACTAATACGTTCATTAGAGAATGTAGACATCAATGTCGATTGGGAGGAACTTTCAAAACCCACTGGCTCTGATGTGTGGTTAGACTCACCAATTTCAGCCTCATCAGTGGCCACAGTATAATTATCATATGTTTCAGTTTTGCTGGCTGCTGATGAAACATGAATGACAGATAATACCTCTGTAAGCTGTTTTCCTGATCCTTCATCATCCATTGTGTCATCTTCTGCATCTACGAATGCAGTTATTGTGTGCTTGCTAGTACTTGTGTGAAAAGATGATGTAAACACTTTGCTAGTGCTTAGAGGAGATAAAGTGACTGTGTGACTGGGAGTGACTGTAGATGTATGGCTGTGCTTAAAGGAATAAGTTGTTTTTTGGCTAGCTCCAGCAAGAGGTGTGCTGTTGTCAGGTCCTATTGTTGTTGCTGAAGTGTAGCCAGGTGTACTTGATTCTACTGAAGCATGGCTGGCTCTTTGAGATGTCATTGCATCTTGACTTGTAACTGATGTGGTCAAAGAAGAAGGTACCTTGGTGATCATCTTTGATGTCTGTTGACCTGACAATTCCTTCTCTGTGACAGTAAAATATGAGCTTGATCTAGTCTCTCCACTTTCCACAGTTGTTCCTGTTATGGTCCCTAAAACATCAGTTGTAATCATTGATTCTGTGGCTGTCATATGTTCTGACAGCATAGAATCAGATGCAGAGAAAGATTCTGAGACAGCAGGAGATATTTCATCATCAGTGCCATCATCTTCAATGATATCATTGTCAATTATGTCTCCACTTCCTGGCTCAGAAGATAAGTCTGTAAGTACTGTTGGGAGTGTAACTGAAAATGGTGTTGTAGATTCAGTTGTGAAAAATGTGGAATGTGAGGACTTTTCAAACAGCATTGGCTCTGAAGTTTGGTCATTCTCACTTATTTCTGGCTCATCAGTTGCTACACTGTAAACATCATATGGTTTAATGGTGGTTATAACATTCTCATTGGAAATATTTTGCTCAAGTGGCTCTTTTGTGATAAAGTCATGTCTGGAACCAGATTCTGCTGTGTATTTCTTAGTTGTCTGACCTCCTGTAATAGCTGCATTAGATGACGTCCAATGTGGGCTTGCATTTGTCTGTACTTTGTCTGTAGGTTTTGAAGAAAGAGTCTCTACAACATATTGCTCTGTTTGACTTGTAACTTTAAGATCCATATTTTCTGTTATACCAGATGTTGTGGTGCTGACATATTGATCTGATTTTAAAGAGGTCAACGGTGAAGATCTTGTTGTGAACTCTTTGCTAAACACATCATAGGTCTCATCTCCTGAACCATCTGTGAATGACAAAATTGAAATAAAACCTGATGTCGGCACATCTTTTGTTGTCATTTCTAATGTCATTGTGCTTGTGTTTTCAGATAATTTCTCATTTAAATGTTCTGTCAGTGCAGAGGATAACAACGTCTGTGAAATATTAAAGAGGGTGGACTCTGATGGCTTTGATGATAGCTGATTTTCTTTTGTCTCACTTGCTGTGGATATTGTGCTGCGTGAAATATCAATGTCTTGATTTGTGACTGTGCTTTCTGTGCTCAGGGATCCAATTGTAAGTACTACTACAGTAGAATCTACAGCAGAAACAGGCTGTTTTGTATGTGTCTCAGTTGTCTGAATGTCTTCGGTCTGAGAACCTTCTAAGCTAGGCAATGAGACTGCACTTCTTGCATCAGATGCTATTTTGGTGAGTTCTTGGGCTGTTTTGGTTGTGGTCAACAATGAAGAACTTCTTGTCGTGAACTCTGTCTCAAACATATCAGAGGTCTCATCTCCAGAACCAACAATTTCTGTGGATGACATAACTGAAGTAAAACTTGGTGACAGCACATCTTTTGTTGACATCTTCTCTGATGTGACTGTGCTTGTGGCAGTGCTTTCAGATAAATTCTCAAATAAACGATCTGTCTGTGCAGAAGAGAAGAGAATATCTGACACATCAATGATGGTGGACTCTGACAGCTTTGATGATAGCTCACTTACTTCAGTCACACTCGCTCTGGTTATTGCACCTTGTGAAAAATCAGTGTCTTGACTTATGACTGTGCTTCCTGTGCTCATCACTTTAATAGTATGTAGTGCTAACGTAGAATCTGCATCAGAAACAGGCTGTTTTGTATGTGTCTCAGTTGGCTGAATGTCTTTGGTCTGAGAACCTTCTAAGCTAGGCAATGAGACTGCACTTGTTGCATCAGATACCATTTTGGTGAGTTCTTGGACTGTTTTAGATGTGGTCAACAACGAAGAACTTGTTGTTGTGAACTCTGTACCAAACATATCAGAGGTCTCATCTCCAGAACCAACAATTTCTGTGGATGACATAACTGAAGTAAAACTTGGTGACAGAATATGTTTTGCTGAAATCTTCTCTGATGTGGCTGTGCTTGTGACAGTGCTTTCAGATAAATTCTCATCTAAAGCTTGTGTCTGTGAAGAGGATAAAAGAATCTCTGATTCATCAACGATGGTGGACTCTGATGGCTTTGATGATTGTTTACTTTCTTCTGTCACACTCGCTGTAGATATTGCGCTGTCTAAAATATCAATGTCTTGACTTGTGACTGTGCTTCCTGTGCTGAACGATTTCATGGTATGTACTGTTACAGTAGAATCTACAGCAGAAACAGGCTGTTTTGTATGTGTCTCAGTTGTCTGATTGTCTTTGGTCTGAGAACCTTCTAAAGTAGGCAATGAGACTGCGCTTGTTGCATCAGATGCAATTTTGGTGAGTTCTTCGGCTGTTTCAGTTTTGGTCAGAAATGAAGAACTTGTTGTTGTGAACTCTGTGCCAAACATATCAGAGGTCTCATCTCCAGAACCAACAATTTTGGTGGATGACATAACTGAAGTAAAACTTGGTGACAGCATATCTTTTGCTGAAATCTTCTCTGATGTGACTGTGCTTGTGACAGCACTTTCAGATAAATTCTCATCTAAAGCTGGTGTCTGTGCAGAGGAGAACAGAATCTCTGATTCATCAACGATGGTGGACTCTGATGACTTTGATGATTGTTTACTTTCTTCTGTCACACTCGCTGTAGATATTGCGCTGTCTAAAATATCAATGTCTTGACCTGTGACTGTGCTTCCAGTGCTGAATGATTTCATGGTATGTACTGTTACAGTAGACTCTACAGCAGAAACAGGCTGTTTTGTATGTGTCTCAGTTGTCTGATTGTCTTTGGTCTTTGCACTCTCTGAACTATGCAATGAGAATGTACTTGTTGAATCAGATGCTATTTTGGTGAGTTCTTGGGCTGTTTTGGTTGTGGTAAACAATGAAGAACTTGTTGTCGTAAACTCTGTGCCAAACATATCAGAGGTCTCATCTCCAGAACCAACAATTTCTGTGGATGACATACCTGAAGTAAAACTTGGTGACAGCACATCTTTTGTTGAAATCTTTTCTGATGTGACTGTGCTTGTGACAGGGTTTTCAGATAAATTCTCATCTAAATCTTGTGTCTGTGCAGAGGAGAACAGAATCTCTGATTCATCAACGATGGTGGACTCTGATGGCTTTGATGATTGTTTACTTTCTTCTGTCACACTCGCTGTAGATATTGCGCTGTCTAAAATATTAATGTCTTGACCTGTGACTGTGCTTCCTGTACTGAATGATTTCATGGTATGTACTGTTACAGTAGACTCTACAGCAGAAACAGGCTGTTTTGTATGTGTCTCAGTTGGCTGAATGTCTTCGGTCTGAGAACCTTCTAAGCTAGGCAATGAGACTGTACTTGTTGCATCAGATTTAATTTTGGTGAGTTCTTCAGCCGTTTTTGATGTGGTCAACAAAGAAGAAGTTGTTGTTGTGAACTCTGTGTCAAACATATCAGAGGTCTCATCTCCAGAACCAACAATTTCTGTGGATGACATAACTGAAGTAAAACTTGGTGACAGCACATCTTTTGTTGACATCTTCTCTGATGTGACTGTGCTTGTGACAGTGCTTTCAGATAAATTCTCAACTAAATGTTCTGTCTGTGCAGAGGAGAACAGAATATCTGATTCATCAATGATGGTGGACTCTGATAGCTTTGATGATAGCTTACTTACTTCAGTCACACTCACTCTGGTTATTGCGCTGTCTTGTATAAATTAGTGTCTTGACTTATGACTGTGCTTCCTGTGCTCAATGACTTTAATAGTATGTAGTGCTAACGTAGAATCTGCATCAGAAACAGGCTGTTTTGTATGTGTCTCAGTTGGCTGAATGTCTTTGGTCTGAGAAACTTCTAAGCTAGGCAATGAGACTGCACTTGTTGCATCAGATGCCATTTTGGTGAGTTCTTGGGCTGTTTTAGATGTGGTCAACAACGAAGAACTTGTTGTTGTAAACTCTGTGCCAAACATATCAGAGGTCTCATCACCAGAACCAACAATTTCTGTGGATGACATAACTGAAGTAAAACTTGGTGACAGCACATCTTTTGTTGACGTCTCCTCTGATGTGGCTGTGCTTGTGACAGCTCTTTCAGATAAATTCTCATCTAAAGCTTGTGTCTGTGCAGAGGAGAACAGAATCTCTGATTCATCAACAATGGTGGACTCTGATGGCTTTGATGACTGCTTACTTTCTTCTGTCACACTCACTCTAGATATTGCACCTGTGTAAAAAATCAATGTCTTGACTTGTGACTGTGCTTCCTGTGCTGAATGATTTCATGGTATGTACTGTTACAGTAGAATCTACAGCAGAAACAGGCTGTTTTGCATCGTTCTCAGTTGTCTGACTTTCTGTGGTCTTTGCACTCTCTGAACTATACATTGAGAATGTACCTGTTGCATCAGAAGCTATTTTGGTAAGTTCTTGGGCTGTTTTAGATGTGGTCAACAACGAAGAACTTGTTGTCGTGAAGTATGTACCAAACATATCAGAGGTCTCATCTCCAGAACCAACAATTTCTGTGGATGACATAACTGAAGTAAAACTTGGTGACAGCACATCTTTTGTTGAAATCTTTTCTGATGTGACTGTGCTTGTGACAGGGCTATCAGATAAATTCTCATCTAAAGCTTGTGTCTGTGAAGAGGATAAAAGAATCTCAGATTCATCAACAATGGTGGACTCTGATGGCTTTGATGATTGTTTACTTTCTTCTGTCACACTTGCTGTAGATATTGCTCTGTCTAAAACATCAATGTCTTGACTTGTGGCTGTGCTTCCTGTGCTGAATGATTTCATGGTATGTACTGTTACAGTAGACTCTACAGGAGAAACAGGCTGTTTTGTATGTGTCTCAGTTGTCTGATTGGCTTCTGTCTGAGATCCTTCAAAGCTAGGCAATGAGACTGCACTTGTTGAATCAGATTCTATTTTGGTGAGTTCGTTGGCTGTTTTGGTTGTGGTCAACAATGAAGAATGTGTTGTTGTGAACTCTGTGCCAAAAATATCAGAGGTCTCATCACCAGAACCAACAATTTCTGTGGATGACATAACTGAAGTAAAACTTGGTGACAGCACATCTTTTGTTGACATCTCCTCTGATGTGGCTGTGCTTGTGACAGCTCTTTCAGATAAATTCTCATCTAAAGCTTGTGTCTGTGCAGAGGAGAACAGAATCTCTGATTCATCAGCGATAGTGGACTCTGATGGCTTTGATGACTGTTTACTTTCTTCTGTCACACTCGCTGTAGATATTGCGCTGTCTAAAACATCAATGTCTTGACTTTTGACTGTGCTTCCTGTGCTGAATGATTTTATGGTATGTACTGTTACAGTAGAATCTACAGCAGAAACAGGCTGTTTTGTATGTGTCTCAGTTGTCTGATTGGCTTCTGTCTGAGAACCTTCAAAGCTAGGCAATGAGACTGCACTTGTTGAATCAGATGCTATTTTGGTGAGTTCTTGGGCTGTTTTGGTTGTGGTCAACAATGAAGAAGTTGTGAACTCTGTGCCAAACATATCAGAGGTCTCATCACCAGAACCAACAATTTCTGTGGATGACATAACTGAAGTAAAACTTGGTGACAGCACATCTTTTGTTGACGTCTCCTCTGATGTGGCTGTGCTTGTGACAGCTCTTTCAGATAAATTCTCATCTAAAGCTTGTGTCTGTGCAGAGGAGAACAGAATCTCTGATTCATCAGCGATGGTGGACTCTGATGGCTTTGATGACTGTTTACTTTCTTCTGTCACACTCGCTGTAGATATTGCGCTGTCTAAAATATCAATGTCTTGACTTGTGACTGTGCTTCCTGTGCTGAATGATTTCATGGTATGTACTGTTACAGTAGAATCTACAGCAGAAACAGGCTGTTTTGTATCGTTCTCAGTTGTCTGACTTTCTGTGGTCTTCGCACTCTCTGAACTATACATTGAGAATGTACCTGTTGCATCAGAAGCTATTTTGGTAAGTTCTTGGGCTGTTTTGGTTGTGGTAAACAATGAAGAACTTCTTGTTGTAAACTCTGTGCCAAACATATCAGAGGTCTCATCACCAGAACCAACAATTTCTGTGGATGACATAACTGAAGTAAAACTTGGTGACAGCACATCTTTTGTTGACGTCTCCTCTGATGTGGCTGTGCTTGTGACAGCTCTTTCAGATAAATTCTCATCTAAAGCTTGTGTCTGTGCAGAGGAGAACAGAATCTCTGATTCATCAGCGATGGTGGACTCTGATGGCTTTGAAGATTGTTTACTTTCTTCTGTCACACTCGCTGTAGATATTGTGCTGTCTAAAATATCAATGTCTTGACTTGTGACTGTGCTTCCTGTGCTGAATGATTTCATGGTATGTACTGTTACAGCAGAATCTACAGCAGAAACAGGCTGTTTTGTATGTGTCTCAGTTATCTGATTGGCTTCTGTCTGAGAACCTTCAAAGCTAGGCAATGAGACTGCACTTGTTGAATCAGATGCTATTTTGGTGAGTTCTTGGGCTGTTTTGGTTGTGGTCAACAATGAAGAAGTTGTTGTTGTGAACTCTGTGCCAAACATATCAGAGGTCTCATCACCAGAACCAACAATTTCTGTGGATGACATAACTGAAGTAAAACTTGGTGACAGCACATCTTTTTCTGATGTCTCCTCTGGTGTGGCTGTGCTTGTGACAGCTCTTTCAGATAAATTCTCATCTAAAGCTTGTGTCTGTGAAGAGGATAAAAGAATCTCAGATTCATCAACAATGGTGGACTCTGATGGCTTTGATGATTGTTTACTTTCTTCTGTCACACTCGCTGTGGATATTGTGCTGTCTAAAACATCAATGTTTTGACTTGTTACTGTGCTTCCTGTACTGAATGATTTCATGATATGTACTGTTACAGTAGAATCTACAGCAGAAACAGGCTGTTTTGTATGTGTCTCAGTTGTCTGACTTTCTGTGGTCTTCGCACTCTCTGATCTATACATTGAGAATGTACTTGTTGCATCAGATGCAATTTTGGTGAGTTCTTCAGCCGTTTTTGATGTGGTCAACAAAGAAGAAGTTGTTGTTGTGAACTCTGTGTCAAACATATCAGAGGTCTCATCTCCAGAACCAACAATTTCGGTGGATGACAAAACTGAAGTAAAACTTGGTGACAGCACATCTTTTGTTGACATCTTCTCTGATGTGACTGTGCTTGTGGCAGTGCTTTCAGATAAATTCTCAAATAAACGATCTGTCTGTGCAGAAGAGAACAGAATCTCTGATTCATCAGCGATGGTGGACTCTGATGGCTTTGAAGATTGTTTACTTTCTTCTGTCACACTCGCTGTAGATATTGTGCTGTCTAAAATATCAATGTCTTGACTTGTGACTGTGCTTCCTGTGCTGAATGATTTCATGGTATGTACTGTTACAGCAGAATCTACAGCAGAAACAGGCTGTTTTGTATGTGTCTCAGTTATCTGATTGGCTTCTGTCTGAGAACCTTCAAAGCTAGGCAATGAGACTGCACTTGTTGAATCAGATGCTATTTTGGTGAGTTCTTGGGCTGTTTTGGTTGTGGTCAACAATGAAGAAGTTGTTGTTGTGAACTCTGTGCCAAACATATCAGAGGTCTCATCACCAGAACCAACAATTTCTGTGGATGACATAACTGAAGTAAAACTTGGTGACAGCACATCTTTTTCTGATGTCTCCTCTGGTGTGGCTGTGCTTGTGACAGCTCTTTCAGATAAATTCTCATCTAAAGCTTGTGTCTGTGCAGAGGAGAACAGAATCTCTGATTCATCAACGATGGTGAACTCTGATGGCTTTGATGATTGTTTACTTTCTTCTGTCACACTCGCTGTGGATATTGTGCTGTCTAAAACATCAATGTTTTGACTTGTTACTGTGCTTCCTGTACTGAATGATTTCATGATATGTACTGTTACAGTAGAATCTACAGCAGAAACAGGCTGTTTTGTATGTGTCTCAGTTGTCTGACTTTCTGTGGTCTTCGCACTCTCTGATCTATACATTGAGAATGTACTTGTTGCATCAGATGCAATTTTGGTGAGTTCTTCAGCCGTTTTTGATGTGGTCAACAAAGAAGAAGTTGTTGTTGTGAACTCTGTGTCAAACATATCAGAGGTCTCATCTCCAGAACCAACAATTTCGGTGGATGACAAAACTGAAGTAAAACTTGGTGACAGCACATCTTTTGTTGACATCTTCTCTGATGTGACTGTGCTTGTGGCAGTGCTTTCAGATAAATTCTCAAATAAACGATCTGTCTGTGCAGAAGAGAAGAGAATATCTGACACATCAATGATGGTGGACTCTGACAGCTTTGATGATAGCTCACTTACTTCAGTCACACTCGCTCTGGTTATTGCACCTTGTGAAAAATCAGTGTCTTGACTTATGACTGTGCTTCCTGTGCTCATCACTTTAATAGTATGTAGTGCTAACGTAGAATCTGCATCAGAAACAGGCTGTTTTGTATGTGTCTCAGTTGGCTGAATGTCTTTGGTCTGAGAACCTTCTAAGCTAGGCAATGAGACTGCACTTGTTGCATCAGATGCCATTTTGGTGAGTTCTTGGGCTGTTTTGGTTGTGGTAAACAATGAAGAACTTGTTGTTGTAAACTCTGTGCCAAACATATCAGAGGTCTCAATACCAGAACCAACAATTTCTGTGGATGACATAACAGAAGTAAAACTTGGTGACAGCACATCTTTTGTTGACGTCTCCTCTGATGTGGCTGTGCTTGTGACAGCTCTTTCAGATAAATTCTCATCTAAAGCTTGTGTCTGTGCAGAGGAGAACAGAATCTCTGATTCATCAACGATGGTGGACTCTGATGGCTTTGATGACTGTTTACTTTCTTCTGTCACACTCGCTGTAGATATTGCGCTGTCTAAAATATCAATGTCTTGACTTGTGACTGTGCTTCCTGTGCTGAATGATTTCATGGTATGTACTGTTACAGTAGAATCTACAGCAGAAACAGGCTGTTTTGTATGTGTCTCAGTTGTCTGACTTTCTGTGGTCTTCGCACTCTCTGAACTATACATTGAGAATGTACTTGTTGCATCAGATGCAATTTTGGTGAGTTCTTCAGCCGTTTTTGATGTGGTCAACAAAGAAGAAGTTGTTGTTGTGAACTCTGTGTCAAACATATCAGAGGTCTCATCTCCAGAACCAACAATTTCGGTGGATGACAAAACTGAAGTAAAACTTGGTGACAGCACATCTTTTGTTGACATCTTCTCTGATGTGACTGTGCTTGTGGCAGTGCTTTCAGATAAATTCTCAAATAAACGATCTGTCTGTGCAGAAGAGAACAGAATCTCTGATTCATCAGCGATGGTGGACTCTGATGGCTTTGAAGATTGTTTACTTTCTTCTGTCACACTCGCTGTAGATATTGTGCTGTCTAAAATATCAATGTCTTGACTTGTGACTGTGCTTCCTGTGCTGAATGATTTCATGGTATGTACTGTTACAGTAGAATCTACAGCAGAAACAGGCTGTTTTGTATGTGTCTCAGTTGTCTGATTGGCTTCTGTCTGAGAACCTTCAAAGCTAGGCAATGAGACTGCACTTGTTGAATCAGATGCTATTTTGGTGAGTTCTTGGGCTGTTTTGGTTGTGGTCAACAATGAAGAAGTTGTTGTTGTGAACTCTGTGCCAAACATATCAGAGGTCTCATCACCAGAACCAACAATTTCTGTGGATGACATAACTGAAGTAAAACTTGGTGACAGCACATCTTTTGTTGACGTCTCCTCTGATGTGGCTGTGCTTGTGACAGCTCTTTCAGATAAATTCTCATCTAAAGCTTGTGTCTGTGCAGAGGAGAACAGAATCTCTGATTCATCAACGATGGTGGACTCTGATGGCTTTGATGACTGTTTACTTTCTTCTGTCACACTCGCTGTAGATATTGCGCTGTCTAAAATATCAATGTCTTGACTTGTGACTGTGCTTCCTGTGCTGAATGATTTCATGGTATGTACTGTTACAGTAGAATCTACAGCAGAAACAGGCTGTTTTGTATGTGTCTCAGTTGTCTGACTTTCTGTGGTCTTCGCACTCTCTGAACTATACATTGAGAATGTACTTGTTGCATCAGATGCAATTTTGGTGAGTTCTTGAGCCGTTTTTGATGTGGTCAACAAAGAAGAAGTTGTTGTTGTGAACTCTGTGCCAAACATATCAGAGGTCTCATCTCCAGAACCAACAATTTCGGTGGATGACATAACTGAAGTAAAACTTGGTGACAGCACATCTTTTGTTGACATCTTCTCTGATGTGACTGTGCTTGTGGCAGCGCTTTCAGATAAATTCTCAAATAAAGATCTGTCTGTGCAGAAGAGAAGAGAATATCTGACACATCAATGATGGTGGACTCTGATGGCTTTGATGATTGCTTACTTACTTCAGTCACACTCGCTCTGGTTATTGCACCTGTGTAAAAATCAATGTCTTGACTTATGACTGTGCTTCCTGTGCTGATGACTTTAATAGTATGTACTGCTAACAGTAGAATCTGCATCAGAAACAGGCTGTTTTGTATGTGTCTCAGTTGGCTGAATGTCTTTGGTCTTAGAACCTTCTAAGCTAGGCAATGAGACTGCACTTGTTGCATCAGATGCCATTTTGGTGAGTTCTTGGGCTGTTTTGGTTGTGGTAAACAATGAAGAACTTGTTGTTGTAAACTCTGTGCCAAACATATCAGAGGTCTCAATACCAGAACCAACAATTTCTGTGGATGACATAACTGAAGTAAAACTTGGTGACAGCACATCTTTTGTTGACGTGTCCTCTGATGTGGCTGTGCTTGTGACAGCTCTTTCAGATAAATTCTCATCTAAAGCTTTTGTCTGTGCAGAGGAGAACAGAATCTCTGATTTATCAACGATGGTGGACTCTGATGGCTTTGATGACTGTTTACTTTCTTCTGTCACACTCGCTGTAGATATTGCGCTGTCTAAAATATCAATGTCTTGACTTGTGACTGTGCTTCCTGTGCTGAATGATTTCATGGTATGTACTGTTACAGTAGAATCCACAGCAGAAACAGGCTGTTTTGTATCTTTCTCAGTTGTCTGACTTTCTGTGGTCTTCGCACTCTCTGAACTATACATTGAGAATGTACCTGTTGCATCAGAAGCTATTTTGGTGAGTTCTTGGGCTGTTTTGGTTGTGGTCAACAATGAAGAAGTTGTTGTTGTGAACTCTGTGCCAAACATATCAGAGGTCTCATCACCAGAACCAACAATTTCTGTGGATGACATAACTGAAGTAAAACTTGGTGACAGCACATCTTTTGTTGACGTCTCCTCTGATGTGACTGTGCTTGTGACAGCTCCTTCAGATAAATTCTCATCTAAAGCTTGTGTCTGTGCAGAGAAGAACAGAATCTCTGATTCATCAACGATGGTGGACTCTGAGGGCTTTGATGATTGTTTACTTTCTTCTGTCACACTCGCTGTAGATATTGCTCTGTCTAAAATATCAATGTCTTGACTTGTGGCTGTGCTTCCTGTGCTGAATGATTTTATGGTATGTACTGTTACAGTAGAATCTACAGCAGAAACAGGCTGTTTTGTATGTGTCTCAGTTGTCTGATTGGCTTCTGTGGTCTTAGAACCTTCAAAGCTAGGCAATGAGACTGCACTTGTTGAATCAGATGCTATTTTGGTGAGTTCTTGGGCTGTTTTGGTTGTGGTCAACAATGAAGAAGTTGTTGTTGGAACTCTGTGCCAAACATATCAGAGGTCTCATCACCAGAACCAACAATTTCTGTAGATGACATAACTGAAGTAAAACTTGGTGACAGCAAATCTTTTGATGTCATCTTCTCTGATGTGACTGTGCTTGTGACAGCTCTTTCAGATAAATTCTCATCTAAAGCTTTTGTCTGTGCAGAGGAGAACAGAATCTCTGATTCATCAACGATGGTGGACTCTGATGGCTTTGATGACTGTTTACTTTCTTCTGTCACACTCGCTGTAGATATTGCGCTGTCTAAAATATCAATGTCTTGACTTGTGACTGTGCTTCCTGTGCTGAATGATTTCATGGTATGTACTGTTACAGTAGAATCTACAGCAGAAACAGGCTGTTTTGTATGTGTCTCAGTTGTCTGACTTTCTGTGGTCTTCGCACTCTCTGAACTATACATTGAGAATGTACTTGTTGCATCAGATGCAATTTTGGTGAGTTCTTCAGCCGTTTTTGATGTGGTCAACAAAGAAGAAGTTGTTGTTGTGAACTCTGTGTCAAACATATCAGAGGTCTCATCTCCAGAACCAACAATTTCTGTGGATGACATAACTGAAGTAAAACTTGGTGACAGCACATCTTTTGTTGACATCTTCTCTGATGTGACTGTGCTTGTGGCAGTGCTTTCAGATAAATTCTCAAATAAACGATCTGTCTGTGCAGAAGAGAAGAGAATATCTGACACATCAATGATGGTGGACTCTGACAGCTTTGATGATAGCTCACTTACTTCAGTCACACTCGCTCTGGTTATTGCACCTGTGTAAAAATCAGTGTCTTGACTTATGACTGTGCTTCCTGTGCTCATCACTTTAATAGTATGTAGTGCTAACGTAGAATCTGCATCAGAAACAGGCTGTTTTGTATGTGTCTCAGTTGGCTGAATGTCTTTGGTCTGAGAACCTTCTAAGCTAGGCAATGAGACTGCACTTGTTGCATCAGATGCCATTTTGGTGAGTTCTTGGGCTGTTTTGGTTGTGGTAAACAATGAAGAACTTGTTGTTGTAAACTCTGTGCCAAACATATCAGAGGTCTCAATACCAGAACCAACAATTTCTGTGGATGACATAACTGAAGTAAAACTTGGTGACAGCACATCTTTTGTTGACGTGTCCTCTGATGTGGCTGTGCTTGTGACAGCTCTTTCAGATAAATTCTCATCTAAAGCTTGTGTCTGTGCAGAGGAGAACAGAATCTCTGATTCATCAACGATGGTGGACTCTGATGACTTTGATGGCTGTTTACTTTCTTCTGTCACACTCGCTGTGGTTATTGCGCTGTCTAAAATATCAATGTTTTGACTTGTGACTGTGCTTCCTGTGCTGAATGATTTCATGGTATGTACTGTTACAGTAGAATCTACAGCAGAAACAGGCTGTTTTATATCTTTCTCAGTTGTCTGACTTTCTGTGGTCTTCGCACTCTCTGAACTATACATTGAGAATGTACCTGTTGCATCAGAAGCTATTTTGGTGAGTTCTTGGGCTGTTTTGGTTGTGGTCAACAATGAAAAACTTGTTGTCGTGAACTCTGTGCCAAACATATCAGAGGTCTCATCTCCAGAACCAACCATTTCTGTGGATGACATAACTGAAGTAAAACTTGGTGACAGCACATCTTTTGTTGACGTCTCCTCTGATGTGACTGTGCTTGTGACAGCTCCTTCAGATAAATTCTCATCTAAAGCTTGTGTCTGTGCAGAGAAGAACAGAATCTCTGATTCATCAACGATGGTGGACTCTGAGGGCTTTGATGATTGTTTACTTTCTTCTGTCACACTCGCTGTAGATATTGCTCTGTCTAAAATATCAATGTCTTGACTTGTGGCTGTGCTTCCTGTGCTGAATGATTTTATGGTATGTACTGTTACAGTAGAATCTACAGCAGAAACAGGCTGTTTTGTATGTGTCTCAGTTGTCTGATTGGCTTCTGTCTGAGAACCTTCAAAGCTAGGCAATGAGACTGCACTTGTTGAATCAGATGCTATTTTGGTGAGTTCTTGGGCTGTTTTGGTTGTGGTCAACAATGAAGAAGTTGTGAACTCTGTGCCAAACATATCAGAGGTCTCATCACCAGAACCAACAATTTCTGTAGATGACATAACTGAAGTAAAACTTGGTGACAGCAAATCTTTTGATGTCATCTTCTCTGATGTGACTGTGCTTGTGACAGCTCTTTCAGATAAATTCTCATCTAAAGCTTGTGTCTGTGCAGAGGAGAACAGAATCTCTGATTCATCAACGATGGTGGACTCTGATGGCTTTGATGATTGTTTACTTTCTTCTGTCACACTCGCTGTAGATATTGTGCTGTCTAAAATATCAATGTCTTGACTTGTGGCTGTGCTTCCTGTGCTGAATGATTTCATGGTATGTATTGTTACAGTAGAATCTACAGCAGAAACTGGCTGTTTTGTATATTTCTCAGTTGTCTGATTGTCTTCGGTCTGAGAACCTTCTAAGCTAGGCAATGAGACTGCACTTGTTGAATCAGATGCTATTTTGGTGAGTTCTTGGGCTGTTTTGGTTGTGGTCAACAATGGAGAACTTGTTGTTGTGAACTCTGTGACAAACATATCAGAAGTTCCATCTCCAGAACCAACAATGTCTGTGGATGACAAAACTGAGGTAAAACTTGGTGACAGCACATCATTTGTTGTCATCTTCTCTGGTGTGACTGTGCTTGTGACAGTGCTTTCAGATAATTTCTCATCTAAACGTCCTGTCTGTGCAGAGGAGAACAGAGTCTCTGATGCATCAACAATGATGGACTCTGATGGACTTGATGATACCTTACTTTTTTCCATCACACTTGGCCTGGTTATTGCACTGTGTGAAATATCATTGCCTTGACTTGTGACTGTGCTTTCTGTGCTCAATGATTGAATGGTATGTACTGTTACAGTAGAATCTACAGTGGAAACTGGCTGTTTTGTATATATCTCAGTTGTCTGACTGCCTGCAGTCTGGGCACGTTCTGAACTAGGTATTGAGAATTCACCTGTTGCATCAGGTGCAAGTTCTTGGTTTGATTTGTTTGTTGTGAACAATGAAGGAGTTTTTGTTGTGCCGAACATGTCAGAAGTTGAAGCAGTAGTGTTACTGTAATCCCCAGTGTCCCCTAATGTAATAACTGTTGTTTCCTGGGTTGAGTGCACTGGTTTAAAAGTGGAGCGCTTTTCAGTTGTACCTGAAAATAAAATGTCTGGCATAAAAGTTCCTTCAGTTATAAGAGTCTCCCCTTCACTGATTGCCATGGGAGGTGACGGTGGAGAAGTTTGTGCTACTGTTGATCTTTGGTCAAATTTATTTTCTGGATCAAGGGTTGTGGAGGACATGGAAGAAAGCATTGAGGTTCCTGATACCAGTGACCCATGTGGTGATGTTCCAGCTTCTACTAATGAACTATCAAATTCAAATACTGTTTCATTTTGTTCATTTATTTGTGTGAAGTTCTGTTTAACATAGGACTCACTTCCAAACGTATCCCCTCTTACTTCCAACATCTCATGTTTGGGCTCAAGTGTCACCGCATGCTTGTCATTTATGAAGCTCATTGTTGAAGAAATGGCCACAAAAGGCTCACCATCAGCAGGAGATGGCACATTATCAGGTACCTCAGGGATGACTATGAGCTGTGAAGAGTGAGATGGTGACACCAGACTTTGATTAACTGTTGAGACAAACAAAAAAATTATTAATTTCTTTTTTAAATGTCCTTTTCATTTACAGATATTTAGTATCCTAAATTTTAAATGTAACCCCATACAAAGGCAGTCTGTGTAAAATTTTTTAAATGGTAGCTAAGCAGAGTGATTGGATTAAAAGCTTGAACATTTAGCTATCCATTTCCAAACTTTTGTTCCATATCTTTCAATCCACAGGAAAATCATTAAGCTCATAATATTATTACATACACGTTGCCCCATTAGGAGTCTTAGCTAAATAAAGATGGATAAAGAGATGCCAAATATTTTTGGTAATTCTTTTGGACATTTTCAGACCTGCAGATTGTTTAATGTGTTTCAAAACAGGGACTAGACAACATTTCTAAAACAGACCAATATTTGTCACATATAGGCAAATTGTCCCATCATTGGTCAAAATATCTGCAATGTTTGTGTTCTGAGTTAAAACCACTACAATGATGTGACCTAAGGTTTGTCTGCAAAAATCAATATCTCCAAAAATCATTTTTCATGGTTATCAACATATCTCATTACAACAGTATTATTCAAATGTAATATCGGTTGGTTCCTTGATATTAAATTTTCACCAAAAGCATGAAATCAGAGACCATCTAGAGATGATCTCAGTCTGATTGTTTCAATGCAGATCTTAATGTTCACATGTCTACATGAACTAACCTAAGGACTAAAAATTGAACAAAAACACCTCCAGTTCTGACTAAAATGCTCGAACTACAGCAAGTTTGAAAATGCCTTTAGAAATTGATGAACCCACTACACTTGAAAGAAGCACTACACCGGAAGCATGCAACCTATCACACAATTGGTCTTTTCATTACATACAAACTACAACAACTATCTTAAACTATCCTTTCCTCAATATCTCTTAACTATCTCATCAAAACCCAGTGCAAAGACAGACATCCTGTTCCTTCCTAACTCTGTAAACAGGACAGACTAATATAAACTAAAGTCTTTCAGATATACCATATCTACAGAAATCTTCTTACAGCAACATTGACCATATCAGTAAAACATCCCACACAACTACTGATATGCCCATGAAGTACAAGTATGTTTGTTTCAAGGTTGGACAGGGACCCATATTTCCCTGAACTTGTGCAGACTGGTGGTTAAAATTTGGAACACCATCAGGGCCAGAAGTTCACATAACCAAACACCTGGTTTAAGCAATAAGTACAGACAGAATGCATAAACCTTGTCCACTGCCCATTCTCATTTGCCTATAGCCCAGCTTACAGGCACAGGTAAATTGAAAATCTGAAGTTCCAAGCTTAATTTTATGCATCTGTTTAAAAAAACAGCTGTCACATAAAAACAAGCTGGAGCGTGCTCAAAAAGGGGACCGGTGCAAAGGGCTAAATGCAGTTACAAATGTGCTTTTGTGCCTAAATCATTACCTCACTAGCCAAAGTATCCTGGGTAATATCCAGCCTGAATATCCTAATATCCTTACCTTTATCTTTGTTTTATAATATTTTGACATAAAATGTGCAATACTTCATTATTAATCCATTGTCTTTCTTTGGTCTTACAAGAACATTCTTAGTTCTTTTACTACCAGTTACTGGTTGCTCAGCTGTCTCAACAAAAAAGAGACTCTGCTGTAAAAATGACATCAGCCAAGTTGTAGTGTCCAGACTTCAGTGCCCTAGCATACCTCTAAGTTTATGCTGGTAAGGGTCCAAGGTTTTATTCTGCCAAGTGTGCAGTTACTGACAGAGGGCACTGGGAGAAAAGATTTGTTAGGGCATCCCCTCATAATCGGGTCTCAGAAACTAAATGGATCTACTGAATAATTTGTGCTGGGAATCTATGCCAGATAGAGGAGCCTGCCATTACCACATCAGACCAGCCAGCTAATGCTGCACCTGTGGTCTAGTGTAGGTAATGCTTTCTGTCTGGATCTTAAAATTTACTTTAAAATAAAATTATCCCAGCATAAATATAAGGGTTTATAGTGTGTGTGTATATGTGTGTATTTATTTGATTTAGTGCATTACATATTTCTGTTTAATTTGTAGAAGCCTAATAGACCACAATGTGTACCAGGCCGTTTTTCTTACGTTGTATTACGAAACAAGAACCCTTTATCTCTCTCCATTTAAAATATCACCAAACAGTGTATAAAGAATAAAGGGTTAAACTAACAGGCATACTCTATGTCGTACTTATGTTTCTAAAAGTTGACAAAGTATCTCTAAGTAAGGTGGACACAGCTGTTTTTAGGTGATGAGACAAGATTGCTTGGGAACATAAAGGTTTTGGAAATTGCCAAAGAATGTCAAAGAAGACATTCATTCTCAAAGTATCCAGAAGAAAAAGAAGGAAAACCTACTTAATGCATGTGGTGGCATTTTGTTAGGGACATTGTGTATAATGCAAGGAACAAAAATGCAGATGCAGTTAGCAAAAGCAAATTTTTCCACAGAATCTTACTAACTACATTACAACATACAGGACTTCTGCGAGGAATTGTTACTGGTGCAATGAATGTAACATGAGTTCTCAAATGTGTTTGTAAAAAATATAACTAGGTGTTGTGAGAATGAGTTTATATCATATAGATTTTCAAAGTATGTCCTTTTTGTTCAGCACCATGGACAACACTGTAAACAGTAATGTGATATATTGAGATATAGTCAAAATTATAGTGAAATACCATGACCATTATTTATTTTCTTTGCAACAAAGATACACTAACTTTTCGGATCATGGAGGACGATTTAGCAGCTATGTTTAACTCTTGACTTTAACAGCTGGACATCTCTAAACAACAGATTTATCAGACAGATTTCTTAATTGGTTTAATGCAGGTTCTGTTACTGCTAATAAATGAGAAAACACTAATGATGAGAAGCAAAGATGTCTCTACATGTGATTCATACATGTGACATGTTCCAAAGATATCAAAATGTGATTACAATGCAGCTGCCTTTCCTTCTATTCCTGTTATTAAGCTTAATAATCAAATGTACCAAATGTAGAAGAAATAGTACCTGTTGAAAGATATGTGGTGGTGTCCTTGACCTCTGTTAGTGTCTCCTTAGGTGCTTCTGAAGTGCCTGAAGCACCTTTGTCATGTGTTTTTTCATGATCAATAAGCAAAGGTGTTGTTGTTGTGGTTCCCACAGCAGCTATAGTTGACCTAGGAACAGACAAATCTTGTGACTTGGTGACATGGTCTGTAAGTTCAATTGTTCCACTTTGTGAAGAGCTGGTTAATGGTTGAAACTTATTTTCTGTAGGTCCAGAGGTTCCTATAGTTGTTTCTCCAGGTTGTGTGTTACACATAAACACTGTGGACACAGTATTAGAATCAGTGACTGAAGGGCTTGTAACTTCATTGGAGGTCTCTTTATGTTCAAGTTCTGGGCTAGTGGATGTCTGTGTGAAAAGGTTAGGTAAGGGTTCTGCCATAACACCAGCCTCAGTACCAATATCTTCACCATACTCAGAGAACACAGTAGAAATAGCACTCTCAAGAAAAGTTGTCCCTGTTGTCATTGTTAAAGAAGAGTGTTCTGTTCTGGACTTTGACACTTTCTCTGAGTGAAGTATGGAGTCTGGAGTGATACTGGTCACCAATGGCTGTACAGTAGAGAAGACTGCAGCATCTGTAGGGTCTAAAAATCTGTCTGTTGTAACTTCTTCTAGGATAGCTTCCTCTGTTTTCCCAACTGCAAACATAGGTTTTGTGCTCAGAGAGGGTGACATCAAAATGTCAAGTAGAATGGTGCCCACTTCAATAATACCCCTGTCCTCTGGTTCCCCCATTGAGACCTCTGTGGTGTTTGGGGCTGCGGAAGTAGGTTCTTCATGGACAACATCTCCACGAACATTTGTCCCTTCATCAGCTATCTTAGTTCCAAAATCATTAATATCAAAATCTGAAATTGTTGTTTCTAAAGCACTTTCCTCAGATTTTATACTGACCGTTGTTGGAAATATTGTTTTGAAGAATTCCATACTGTAAGAAACATGGCGTGTCTTTGGTGGTGCCATGCTTGTAGAAAACATATAAGGAGCTTCTGTTGGGGCCTGGCCATCAGAAGCATTTGTAAGGGACTGGTCATGATCAGAGGTGACCACATCAGGAGAATGAGTCTGGCCTGTGGTGCCTTCCGTGGTGGAGGTGGGCTCCATAGTGGTGCCATCTTGGACTGTGACATCCACCCAAGAGGACTGATAGTATAAAAACTTAGAACCTAAAAAAAAAGTCACAACATGAACCTAATATTTAGTATTACAGACACAATATGAGTAGACTTGAGTGATCTACAAACCCTATGTTGCATTCCTCATTTTGTATCTAGACAGAATTTCCAGAATCTCCTTTGCTACAAGGCACAATTCAACATTGACTGCAGCTTTCACTCAGTTTCTCTCATGAGATATTTATGATTATTGTAATCAGATTATGAAACTTTATTCCCAATTTGCTCAAACAAGAGGGTTCAGTTCTTTGAATATACAACTCTCAAATTTCCCAGGCATAACTTGCTGTAACACCAAGTGTTTTAAACCATTGCCCAAATTTTTTTTTAATTTAGTGTATGTGCATTTTTACAAGTATTAAAGGTATAGACAGCTCTTCGAACATTTAATTGTATGCAATGTCTGGGTTTAAAGATGTAAAGTCATTTGTTCAGCCTAACACAACAACCTACCATTATTTTGCTAATTGTATTTAATTCATACCAACAGCTTTCATGCCTCTAATGGCTGTTTAGCACTTCCAGTTTCCTTATTCTAAGTGAAAGTGACATATTTGTCAGATATGGTAACCCATACCCAAAATGTGACCTCTGCATTTAACACATCACTGGTGAGCAGTGAACACACACTGCAAGTTGTGAAACACACACACACACACACACACCTGGAGCAGTGGGCAGCACACTACTGCGCCCGGGGAGCAATCGGGAGTTAGGTGCCTTGCTCAAGGGCACTTTTGTTGCTACCTACCAGCGCTGGAATCAAACCAGCAACGTTCTGATCACAACCCCGACTCACTTACAAGTAGGCCACAACTGCCCCCTTATGTGTTCCCTGAAGAATAAACTCCCACTGAGAAGCATTATCTTCTAAAGTTTCTCCAATCCAACAGGCCAACAGCCAAAGCTTACGTACATGGCCACTCTATTCAGCCATGCCTGATGTCATCCATGAGGTGCTTTTTCCTTTTCAGAAAAATGCCTCTCATTCATGTGCTGTATTGTCTGGCTGCTTACAATATGTTATATGCTCATGAGTAAATTTACCTAGTTTTTCTGTAGTTAGAGCCAAACTGGCATATTTTCAACAACAAGCTGCTGTGATGGACAAAAAGGGGTTCATTTACATTTATGTATGTTGAAATTAAACTGATATTTCCAATAGAATCGCACCTGACAACTCAAATTATAAATCATTATTATAAACTTACTGTTTTGAATTAGGGTAAGGTAAGGAGAGTGTTTTAAACACTGATCTATAATTACTTGCTCAATAACTCATTTTTGATACATATAAAGTTACATATTGCAGTTTAAACCTGCCAAGGTACAAATTGAACACCTGAATGTGTGTATGACATGCAGATATGCTATCAAGGTAGGAAGCTCACTAGTTTTAAAATACAATTTCATATCTAACATTTACACTTGTTACATGAAAACAAATGTGAGAATCAACCAGCATGTAAGAGGAGACACTTAAACAGCACTCATTACTGCAAGGATCAGAAGCTTGACAGAATTCAAACAGACCAAACAAACAGAGAGGTCGCAGCATTCAGTGTAGGGTGAACCCCAGGTGATTTGCTTATCACAGCAGTCAAAGGCTGCCATTCTGGGTGAGTGCCCTGCCTGGCAGGAGGTATGTCATCTAAATTAGCCTCAGCTGAAAAGATAACTCCCCAGGTCAGGGGTCAGGAAGCCCCATTGGATTTAGAGCTCTCCCCTTTATCCACATGTCTGTTCAGATAAGCACTGGTGTGAATGACAGGAAGTAAGGGCATTGTGACAGCAGATAGAGGTGGAGAAAGTAACAGGTAACAATATAGCTTATTTATGTGTTTTGCTTCTCTTTTAAGTCTATGCATCCATGCAAAGGTGCATTATTTTCCAAAATGTTAGTCTTCCTGGTTACAACAGTATGTTGATGAGATCCTGTAAACTGGAACAGTTTCTCAGTATTTGTGAAATGCATGTACCTGTAAACTCCAAAGGCAAAGTCTGTCAAGAATCTGTCATTTTAGCAGTTGGAATTTTAGCCATTAAACACTACAGTGGCATAACAGACCTCAGAATATTAAAACCCTTTTGCTAACCAAGCCCAGTTTGGTTCCCTTAGAAACGGGCGGTAACCCCGAAGGCAGCAGAGTGAGATCAGTGAATCACTGGAGAATGAGTTACTCTCATGTAAACTTTTCCATACTTCGTGTCTCTACTTATAAGAACCACAATTAACAAAAAGTGCTGCACATCTAATTTTCTGCTTTGGTTTATTGCCCTTTAAAGCAATTCACAGTAACTCAAGTACATATGAGCTAATGCATATGCATTTGTACATGTTTCGAAAGTGCTGAGAGTCTTTTGAAATAGCTGTTGTTCTATTCTCTCAAAAAACATATGCCACCATAAAAACATGATAACGACAGGATTACATTTTTGTAAAGTATTTACCTTTGAAACAGTACGCTCCTAGCTTCATATTGGGATCTGGAAAGCCTGTCTGGTTTCGGTAGCGGTACATGGTACGGATACCCAGCAGACCACCACCACACTGATGTTTGGGTACAGAGACAGGGTGCCGGGCACTGCCATCAGAGAGCCATCCGTAATCACATCGGTCCAGGCCCTGTCTCCAGGCTGCGTGAAGTTGACCAGGAGAGGCCAGCACTGCATTCCTGCTTTCACACTCAGCCTTGGCCTCATCAAAGGTCATCTTACGCATTGTGGCGGCAAAGAAAACATTTCCTGAAGCAAATATAAAGAAGAAAATAAAGAAGTTTGTGGTGCTTATGTAGTGACTGTATGTAGTGCTTGGGGTGCTACAAGAAGAGAAGTGTGGGTACCAATGCCATATGCAGAGGGTCTATAAAGTGTTTTATTCATGAACGTTAAATGAAATTGAGAAGTTATTTTCGCTCAGCGAAAATAACCTGGGTCTTACTGTCAAAAACTGGAACTGAGGTTTTCATGTAATTTAAAGCCGAACAGTAACAACATCCCCAAATCTTCTTTGTTTGCTGTGGAGTTTTTTTGATTAAAATGATTAAAATATGAGTATGAAGTAAATGTACAGAATGTTATATTTTTGGACATTTTTCACTGCTTTTCTGTCAGAGTCAGCTCCCTTATCTTCATCTTAGCTTATGTGTGTTCTCACTGAACAGAAGACTGCAGAAGCAATGGACAGAACGGATACTACACCTTAGAAGAATATTCTCTGCTTCTAATGTATGAACAAATAATGCAACTGGACACAGCTGATCACTTACAAACACAATTGTGAGCCAGTTGTCACAACACTTTGGCTCACATTAGACAGAAGGACGAAACTCTGCTGTTCTTCTAAATTGGTAAAATATTTATGTGTTGAAACAGCCAAATAACAAAATGTGACATTCTCTGCTTTTGCTTCATATTCTGTTTTTAAACATTTGTTGTCTCCACAGCAAACAGAGCAATTTTCCTTTACTGTCACAAAACTTGGATGGATGGATGGATGGCACTGTACAGGGGTGTTAATTTTACAAATCCATTTGCCAGCCATGTCTGCTGTTAGTTTTTTTATGCCATTCCATAACAGCATTGAACTAAGCACAACACACATTTCCCACACAACAAGTCCCCTGAAATTACAAATACCTGATAAATGGTGTTTGTTTTTTAAGCATAACTGTGTTGGCTCAATTCTGTGGTATTCTGTGTTTCTTCCAAAACACAGTTTTTCATAATGATTAAAAGTTACTTAAGGTAACCAAATGTAGTTTATGAACTAATAAAATCCCATACAGCAATGCACATATGTCAAAAAAACTTTGGAAAAGTTAAATTTAAAAAGAAAATTAATTAGCGCTTAAACTTTTGTTGCAGCAAAACCATAAAAGTCTTCCCCTTTAATGTTTAATACCACAAATGTTCATGGCCAATATGGCAGATATTCATTTTTGGTCTTGACTGCGGTTTAAACCAAATTGAATATGTCAACATAGAGTACATACAGTACAACACATAAACAACCGCTTACAGACTTTTTCATATTACCACAGAATTGTTGGCCTTTAAAACAAGTTTTTCTGTTTTCAATCTTTTCATTTATATGAGGCAGGAGGTAAGAAATAACATGAATGTTAAAATGCGTAGCGTACCCTCAAGCTTGTCCACATAGCAGTATACATCAAAAGTGTCAGTGGGCTTGCGTTGACCATATGACCTGACACCAGGTTTTGTAAGCAGATTCCCAAAGCAGCCAGGTCTTGGTCTAGTGATTGGATATCTACAAATAGACAGATATATAAATAAACACTACAATTCACAGAAAATTTTCTTGACAAAAATTTTAAAACTATTTATATTTCAACATGTTCACATATTGTTTAGTATCTGAGTTGATTTGGGCCAGGGAGATTGTCACAAGGTCTTCAGGTTGTTTGGTGTGTGTGTGTTGTGTGTAGTGTGTTTCTTCTAACCTCACTGTTTGATCTGCTATCCAGCCAGCATCACACTGGTCGAAACCATCCTCGTAAGCTGCTCTAAGCTGCTCCCCTGTAGCAATGGTGGCTCCAACGTCCTTGCAGGTCTGTACAGCTTCTGCATAGTTCAGACTGTATCTGCTATACTTGGCCCTGTAGTGAAACACCACGCCTATTCAAAGGAATAAATTAGAACAAACAACAAAAGTGAATGTGTCCTAACAAGTTCCATTTTATCCATTTTTATTATTAATATCAATTTCATTAAATGTGGGCATTGCTTCTATTGGTTCAAGTTGCTTAAAAACAAATTAACAAACCAAGCAGTGCTGGGACATTAATTTAAATGAAGAGACATTCCATCCACCCCCATAATTGTTGCTTTGAAATAAATTCAAATTAAATGAGTAATGGATCTAATTAAAATGGCAGTGTGTCTTTGCTGAGTGCAGGGTGGTGCTCCGATTCTACAGCCAAAACAGTTATGGGTTGACCCATCCCATCCTTTCACATGACCCATAAATAAATCATCCTCTGAAAAAGATGCACCCAAGTGTCACAACATATCCAATAGGGAGGCCACTAGGAGAAGCAAAGAGTATTGGAGTACATTTCACTTTATACACAGTAACACTGATCTGGTAGGGTTCAAAACAACCTTAGAAGCCCTCAACAATTTAAATAATCTGTGCTTGTGGGTTTTCTCCCATCCAAAGTTCCACTGATCAATGAACTATATTAACTTTGGCTGTTAATCTGCCATATTGGTAGCATTGACTTTAGCTATCATACAACAATTGTGCGTTTCTAGACAGATTTTTTTATGGAATTTGACAAAACAGGAGACAATTGTGGCAAAAGGGACAAAACAAAATCTTACCTTCGACATCCAAACTAACTGTGTCCTGTGTGTCCTCAATTCCAAACATAACTTCACAGCGGTAAGTTCCAGCATCACTGGCCCGAAGTTTTACCACAGTCAGAGAAGCATCCCCTATGTCTTCTGGATGACTAGGCACAGACACACGTGTCCGGTAACCTGAACCGATCTTAATGATGCCGTTTTGGGCAACAAGAACAGTTGACTCAACATCCCCCTCAATTTTGGTCCATTTGATACGCAGGTAATCTGTTCCAAAGACCGTGCTGTTGCTGGGTGCAACAGTGGGGATGTTAGAGAAGTAACATGGTAGGGTCACTTTCCCAGATAACAATCCGCTGACAGGACGCATTAGCGTGGTAGAGACTGAAAGAATGACATGCACGAGACATACATAAAGACGGATGCAACCACACTGCAAATAAAATAAAACTATGCTTTACTGTGTTTATGGTAATTAAGCTAATAATTATTTTTACTGCCTCTGTTTGATTTAAGTTAAACCTGTTGAGTATACAGGAACAAATTTCCTTTAAATGGAAAGATAATGCTTAAGGGGAAACATGGGAAGGATTATAACTGTCAAAAAAAGGAGAATCACCATATACACTAATCAATGTGAGAAATGCTTTGGACAGGTGGGATTGCCCCTGAGGGTAGCACACCACTGTGTGTGTGTGTGTGTGTGTGTGTGTGTGTGTGTGTGTGTGTGTCCATGGCCTCTCAGAGTGATGAAGTCAAGCCATCTGTTTGCACCAGACTACAAGAAAACCCTAATTAAAAGGTATGGGTGCCTAGAAGTAAAGGCACCCATAGAGGCAGCTGTGAGACAATAGTTTGTGGGAATGCAGGGTTAAAGTCTACTTCACCACAGTTTGACCAATTAAGGAAATGTACTAAACTTTGCAATTAAGGTCTTAAGATATTGCATGAATTATTGAATTAATCCTGAATGGAAAGTCATGAATTGCATTAACTGAAATGGAACTGAAATTAAAAACAATAAAAAGAATTGGACACAAAGACAGACATTCATATTAGTCTGTATTTCTATCTTTTACATCCCATCTTTTACATACAATATTGTTACATGTAAAAACCAAATGTGCATCCTTATTGTACATCTAGAAACTCAACATGCACTTTTAACTTAGCACTTTTGAACATGTACACATTTTATTTAAAAAATGCATAAAACTTACCAGGTTCAGCTGATGTTTGGTATATGCAGATTAACCAAAATATATGTTTTATGTTTAGCAACATCTTTTGTCTAGGAATAAAAGGAAGAATCATAGAATCAGTAACTTGATCAATCAGATGTTCTTCACAAAAACCTAGCAATAAACTGAATGACCGACACATTTGCTTTCTATTAAGGCTCATGTATGCCTAACGACTTCACTCATTTTACTAAGACGATGCGGTGGTCATGTGGAGTGTTTCCTCTCAGAGGGTGGGCGGCGGGTTTGAGTATTCAGTTGCTACAATGCCCTGCGGGGGGTGAGAAACAAACTTTGGCCACCGCATCACCACTACAGAAGATCTTACGAAACTGCCCACATGAAGATGTCGTAAACAGCCCAGGCTTTATAGGCTGGTAGTTATTAAATTAGAGAAAACATCTGAATAAAATGTGACAGTTGACAGTTATGTACGACAAGTAAAACTGATTGATTCATGCATTTTTATGCTTAAACAACACTGAAAGCCTACAACTTTCCACATTTTAGCCCCTCTATCGGACAAAATAATTGTGAATAGTTGTAACTTAGGTGAAATATATGCAGCACTATCCCTAAACTCGCCCAGCAAGCCTAAGCTCTAAAGCGCAACTGTCTTCCATTCAAATTCACGTTGAAATATCGTTCCCACATCGTTCCAAATATCGTCAAATCTCTACTGACTGAGCGCTTGTGATTAGGTTCTCCGGTGCTTGGCTGGCGTCTAATTGCCAATGTGACTCTAATTTGTGAATGCAAATAATGAAGGATTTAAAACAGCATTGCACTGTTTTGTTAAACTTTGCTGTAACCTATTACCAGTCAGTCACGCCCAGTGATGTACAGTCAGCATCAGGATGAAGGACTGAATGTCTGCTCACTTCCTGAGGTGATAGAAACTGTTGATACTTCATTACTATATCGGATAGTTACGAATAATGTTATTTTCTTGATTATTATCTTCAACTTAAAATGACTGCTGTAAAATATTATTTCAGGAACAAAAAAAAACAAACAAATAAAATATGTACCCCAAAAAGGCTGAAATTGAGTTTTTTAATATTTACATCATATTTAATTATTATACTATACTGTTAGTATTATAATACTGCATTTAAAAAATCTAACTTTGCAAGTAATAGACAACTTAACCTCACTACACAGTCGCGTTATTACCTAAACATCTATAAAACATGCAAAGAACAGGACAACAAATACTGTACCTTTTCTAGACGTTAAAATCCCAAACTAAAATAAAATATATTTAATCCCAATACACAGTGATTCCACATCAAAACCTTAAGGTGTGTCCTTATGTCTATGAAATTGTGCGGTTTTTCCCCGTCTCCACTTGAACCTCTCTCTGGACGTATGTTTCTTGCTCTTGTCCGGTGAAGATCCGGACACAGAATGTGAAAGCTAACAGCGAAATCCATTTTACACCTCAAAAAACTTCGTCAGGGATTTAGAGGAGGGGCTCACTGCCCAAAAAAGTGAGTGGACATCATGTAGAGGGAGGTGCGGGGAAAGTTATTGGGACACACGTCACAGGTGTCCCAACTTGTCCATGTACTTTTAAAACAAAAAGCAGGACATTTATATCTAACTTTAACTATGGTGTATGCGCATCGAGTGCACGTAAACTGAAATCCCAGCAGTTGCGTACTTGTGCGCCAAATCAGAAGATGCTGTCATGTCGGAATTAAATTAGAGGCACATCGGATCCTGAATGTGAAGTCATGCTCATCCAGAGTACCGTGCAAACTGACAAAGTGTAAAATCATCTACTTGATTGCTGCTCATCAGTATAAATAATTTTCAATGATCAGTCTATCCACTTCCAAAGACAAAGGAAGCACTGCTAAAGCGCAATGATTAACAAAAGCAAAATATTTATATTTATAAAGGTAGGTGGGCTAAATCGCTGCACTTGTGAAAAGTACAAGCAACACTTTTGGCTGCACTTAATATTAAAACACTTAAACGCGAACCCAGTGTTATCAACTAAGGACTTAATTCTTGATTTTTCTTTTTCTAAGTACAATATCAATTTGTCTAAATAACTCCAAATTGAAATGCAACAATTTTTAAATAGAAAAAAATAAATAGGAGAGAGTTATATAATTATTTCAAGTAAAGGGATGAGGGATAATTGGATAAGGATGTGCATCCTTAATTAATACACAAGATCAGTATGCAAAAAAATGATAGCATCAGTTTCACAAAAACATATCAGTGGACAGTAGCACACACACTAAACGTTTTTTAAACACAAGCTAAATGTTAATAGCTCCAGATGTTAATTGTTGAAATCAAGATTTTTTACAACTTTTATAAGGAGATGGAGGTCACATTTAGACTATATATCACTTGAATCATTAGCTAATTGAAGTAATTTCCCAAGCTGTAAATGTATTCAGAATTCAGATAGGAAATTAGTCTTAACAGGACAAAGTCATTATTCCAAAATGGAATTTCCACCACAAAACATTGAACAAAATACATAAATGTTTGATTTTACTAACATTTTTACTTTTAGACCACAGGACCAACCGCATGTGTTTGCACATATTCTGAGAAAACCCCACATTTATAATGGCATTTCAAATTTAACAATTTTAACATAATAAGATTTTATTACATTTACCCCGTTACTCACCCCTTAATCACACACTCCATGACAGTATCTTCCCAAACCCAGTTGTCCAATAGATTTTACCAAATACCCTACTAGTCACTTTTTTGTTGTTGTTTGTTTTTTTTACCTAAGTAAGTTTTTAGTCTAAAGAATGACTTTGTCAACCACAAGCAGTTAATGTCAAAGCTGGCAAAGATGGGTAATTCCAGGTCAGTGCTTTTTTCAGTGCTTTTTTGCATCCTGTTTTGATAATAGGTCTTACTAGATAAACCAGGAAAGTTCACCCTTCTTGACCTTCTCACCATAATGATCAGTACTTGTGATCCTTGTTCTATTTACACCAGATGACTTGCATGTCAGATAGAAGATCTCTATATGCCTCTGACAATCCAAACTGGATGTCTACTAATCACCTCAAAATATGACTAAGCTCCTTTACCAAATATAACTTCATTTGAGTTGAAAATCAAAAAGTCATTCCCACCGTTTGTTAAAACAAGTAGACCGTATGTCAAACACTACAACTTAACTAATGTCAGATGCATAGTGGTCTATATAAACCCTTGTTAAACCCTATAAGTCACTGATCTGAAACACTGTTCATAGGTGGAAAATTCTAAACGTAAAATAAACATGCACAACAGAAACCCCATTAACATCAAGAAATAAAACTTACCAAACCAAAACAACAAACATTTAAGGGTTGTCTCAATCACAACATCCTTCCGGTGCACTGAACTTTTTGCTCACTAAAAAATGCAACACAAAAATCATGTCACAGTTTCTGAAACCTCTTAGCTAACATCATTATACGAGAAAGTTTTAAAATGACAATTATGTTTTATAGGCTTAAAAGAGATAGTATAGAAGTAGTGAGCACAATCAACATTTATAAATTATATTGGGAAGGATATGTAACATATGCGTACGGATAAAAATATTTTTTATGATGAACTTTAAACAACATTAAACATATCATGAAATAACGAGGATCACAGACACATTACACAGACAATGTTTTTGTTTATTATTAACTATTTATTTGCACCATAAAAGTTGTTTTTAAATGGTAATATGTCACTTTGCTATTTATTTTATTAATTGACAAAAACAGCTAAAAACCTGCTATTAAAAACATAGTAGGAAAACGTTATTTGGCAGTAACCTTGTTCCTTTTGGCAGTAACCTTGTTCCAGTCATGTCCCCAAAAAAAAAAAAAAGGGGCCCCCCCCCCCCCCCTTTTTTTAGAAAAAAGGTTGTTAAAAAAAAAAAAAAAAAACCAAAAAAAAAAGGTTTGGACCCCTTAGGGTTGTGTGGTGTGTGCACAAACTCTCAGACATGACTGGAGAGGTCTCAGACATGACCTTAGGATGTTGACTCAAGGACATGCAAACCTGGAGTAGCATCCAAACTTTTAAACCTGATAAATGTGTGTGGTATAGACCAACCTGCTACATCACATACTGACTGCAAGGGGGCACCTCTTGCCAGAGCCCTAGAGGATGCCACTCTCCTGGTCGAATAAGCCCTGACTGCTAGAGGCGTAACCTGAATGTGTGCCTCATAGGCTATGGCAATGGCATCCCTCACTAAAGGCAACATAGTTTGTTTAGTGGCATCCACCGTAGCAAAGGAAAAGTTGATCTGACTTCCACCACTGTCTAGTGAGGTTGACATCTGAAGAGCACAAACTGGACACAGTGGAGCCATTTCTGCTCCGGCGAAGCAAACGGCAGAGGACAGAAGTCTTTAAGAATGACTGGATGCATGATCTAGAAAGGAAATTTAGTAAGGTAGTTAGGGTGAGGGTATAGAATTTGCAACTTTAAGAATAGCCATAAGAGAAAACATCTTTAGAGTCAGAGGATTGTCAGACAGTGACTCTAGTGGCTCAAAAGGGATTCCAACCCGGCCCTCCAGTATGGCTATGTCCCAAGACCTTACTCTGAGGGGTGGCCTCAGCTGTCTAGCCCCACAAATAAAACAAGCAAGGGTGTGCAGATTGATCGGGGTAAATGCAAATGGGGTAAAAATGGGGTAAAAATTGGGGTAAAAATGCAGCCAAGACGCAGCCCTACAAGCCATGGCATCCAGACCCAGGGAGGCTGAAGGAGTCACAGAGAAGAGGGGACAATGTGCTGTCTCCTAAAAACCAAAAAGGGCCACTTCTGCTTCCCCAAATCGTTTTGGCCACTTAGAGATGGAGTATCCCTTCCCTGTGTGTCATAGTATGTATGGACATACCCCTCCCTAAGGGGTAAATCTCCCTGAGGGATAGGAACTTGTCCTGTGCTCAAAGCAGAATCTGCAGTGTTACCCTGTTTGGGTGGCGCAAAGCAGCCCACCTTAGCGATTTATGTATGCGACTACTGAGGTGTTGTCCACCTGCATTAGGACATGGTGGCCTCCTGGTTGCTGGAGGAAGTACTTCAGGGCCAGAAAAACAGCCATCAGTTTAAGGCAATTGATGTGCCAATCGAGATGATGACCTCTCCAGTTCACTTGGACTGGACAGTCATCTAAGACCCCCAGCCCATGCAGGAAGCAACTGTTTTAAGCATCATACGACAACACCTAAACTGAGACCCAGAGTGAGAAACAGGGGTCTGAACCACACAGAAAGTGTACTGACACCACTCTGCGTAACCCTGGGGATCGGCCTGTGGATGATATACCCTGGCTCTATGCCACAACTATATTAATATACGCTATATATGTGCCTGCATTGCGACAACTCATAAATATGTTGTCCTCTGGGCAGGAGAGAGAATTTTGTTAAGAGTTTGTCTCAAAACCAGAGACAAACGCAACCCCTCATCTTTTATGATAACCAAGAAGTACCGACTGTAATAGCCTGACTCCCTCTCTAGGACATGTTCTATGCCCCTTTTCCCAATAGAATTAGTAGCTTTTGTGACAATAGATGCATCTGCTCAGGTTTAATAGTGGTGAAAATTAAGCCATTAAAATGCAGTGTGTAAACTATATTCTGTAACCTACAGCCCTTAAGACCCAGGAAGAGATATTTGGCAATAGTTTCCACAACTTCTCAGAAAGGGGAAATCATTTCTAGTTAGATGGGGAGAAGTTGGATGTTCTGTGTATTGAACAAATCCCTGGAAACTGCTGCCCCCCGAATCAAAGAGAGTGGCTGTGAAAGAACAGCTGTGTTGTGAGGGTGTTGGGAAGAAGCTGCTTGATATAATTTTAAGCAATCCATCCTGGGGGGCACACCCATGATCCTGGGTGCAAAGGCCTCAGGAGTTTTTTTGGTGGACAGAATGGTTTTTCAGGTCAACCCTCCTTTTGGTGGGAGCCAGTCTCCAGCCTTTGTGAGAGGGAGCATGACTCACCGATGTTCTGAGAAGACCTCTTCATCTATACTCCCGCCAGTGCTCAGATCTTTCAGCAGGTCAGCATGGTATTCGTGTAACACCGCCATGATAGCATAATAGTGTGGAGAGCAGCACCAGTCTGAGCCGCTGCTTTAAATGCAGTACTAGCTTTTTAAGTGATAATGATCTCCAAGGGGAGAGATAGCTAGTGAGCATATTTTCCGCATGAGCCATCATCATATAACCATGTCTTTGCATAAGTTAACACTGAAAGCACAAAGACACTTTAGGAGTAAGGTTTCCCCCATGAATGTTATAACTCATCATGGAGTTCACTGAGAAAGGGGAGAGACCATTGCTGAGTCCCCTCCCCCGGCTCCCATTCTCCTCCAGCTACTGCTGTTGAGGATTTTTTACGCCTACTGAGTCACCAAACATACAGTGGAACTGGCATAGGACTCGGCATAAGCTGGAGTCCAACTCCAACCTGGGAACTCTGTTAACTCTGTTAAGGGGAGAGCTTACTCTTTGACCCAAGGCCTTAACGATCTAGGTGGCTGAGCAACATGTCCCTGAGGGTACAAGACTATTCTCAAGAGTGTTGTAAGAAAGCCAGTAGTCAAGGTAGTTTAGCATAGAACGCCTTCTCCTCAAGGGGAAAAGGCCTCTGCAACCTTAGGTCGGCCATAAAGAGGCATGGACAGACCAAAGGGGTGGACCCTGAACTGATATATCCAGGCCTTGAGAGAAATCAAGGCAGAACAAGACATGCAGAATATGTCCTTCAGGTCTATGGACATGCACTAATCTTGGTGTTAAACATGAGCATCTTGAATGGGAGCTAGGTCCAAATTCCGAATATGTAGATTCAGGAACAGGCATAACCCAAAGTGAAGTAGGAGGCTAAAAACACCCTCGTCATCGCACACTTCGTAAGGTGGATGTCAATGTTCGTTCACAGGATTGTTGCATCCCCACCTCAACTGAGACAAGAGATGCCTCTGAACCTGGGTAAACTAAATCGCATAGCTGAGCGGTCAGCACCATGCCCTGTAGGTGGACCTACAAAAAGGTCAAGGAGCCAGCTAGCAGTGGACATTAGATCAGGGTGGGCTGGCCTTGGTGACAAGAAAATAGCAGTCTTTGACTGTGTCGCTAAGGGGACACCTTGTGAAATAGGTTCAGCCAAAGATGGTGCTTTCAGTCCACCAGGGTGGGCACTGTACAACCCAGTGCATGTGAGAGCACCCCACAGGTGGAGATGCACCAAAATATTGTGCTGAACTAAAGAAGCCTCTGTGAACCTCTTTGCCACTGCTGACAATGAATGAGTCTTTAACACACAAATAGGCAGAGCTGTTATCTCAGCATCAGACACAGCTTGCACCACCACACCTGAAGAACGAAGAGCAAGCAAGTCATCTGCTTCCGATAGCATGAGCCCAGCCTCCAATGCTGCAATCAATAACCATCTCCTTATGTAGCTCTGGACATGACAGTGTGCCAACAAAGGGGGGCTGCTTATCTCATCTGAGAACTCACATAAATAGGACAAGCATAAAGGGCAATGGGCAGTCCATGGGGTTTATAGTACTTTTAACCTGACAGAAATAGTTCCATTTTGTTTCCCAAATCACCTTCATAGCTTACTGTCACTTCCTTGCATGCTGATGCAGCAGGAGGAAAGTACAGGGAGCATCCTAAGTGACTCTTACTTTAAAAAAAGGAGAGCTGTGACCGCAATGTGCCAATAGGTATTTCTCACAGAGAGAAAATGCATGCACTATAAATGCTGCCTCAGCATAGGAGGGCCCTACACATCTGAAACAGATGTTGTGGCCGATACAGAAGGAGATGCATGCAGAGAAAAATGCCTTTAAAAAGGCATTAACTGTGAGTGTTGCTGTTTAAGGAAATTCACTCTTTTTTATGCATATGCAGATAAACCATCTTTAAAAAGACACTGTCTGTGAGCGTTACTCTTTAAAGAGAAACTCACTCTTTTAACTGAGTTGAAGCACTCAGGGTAACTTCCTGCACTTAAATGTGCATAGGAAATAAAGAGAAACTGCTGATCTATGCCATAAAATCCAACAGCATGCAAGCAGAGCGAAACGAAGCAGGTGATAAAGATTGGTACATGGATCGGTTTCAAAGAACAAATCTGAATGAGTGGTGAAAGTCATCTCCCTTTTATCAATGTCTGTGGCAAGGATTGGCATGGAAGTCCTACTCACCAATTCCTATTGCTGCAATTCCTGTTTTTTAAGGCAATTCAAATTACCACTGCCTGATAAGAAGCAGAATGATTGGTCTCCCAAGGTCGAACCCCTATTGTCACTACATTGACACATTGAGCAGGTGACAGAAAGAGAACTTGTTACACACCAACAGATTTTTTTACTTGTACATTGTCTTTCCTGATTTTCCTGATGTTTCAGATTTGACTCTGTATCCTGAATACAAGTTTCCCATACTCTGTTAGCCATTCTCTTTGATGGAGAAGACTAGCAGGTAAATTTCTCCATCCTGTTCATGGTAAATGGGAACTACATCATAACTCCACCTTTAGGCACACTGGCTGTAAATCACGGCAGCCGCTGGAAACGTAAAAAAAATGATTTATTTTAAACGTAAAATAAATTAAACAGACAGAGATAGTGGAAACAAATTAGTTGTCAAGGCAAGGGTCGATCAAAGTTGTTAAACATCTGGTTCAATGTTAAACAGAAATATTGCACTGGGAAAACTGGAAATGGAAAAACATGGTTAATTTAAAAGGAAAGTACTTCTTTTGTAAGCGTGCAGCATCCTTCCTAAGTTATGTATTTCCTAATAACTTTAAGTAAGATTAAGACATTTAAGATTTTACTGCTAAATTTACAAAAGTGTAGTGTGATGTTATTCCACACTGCTGGCTGAATGGTGTGTAAGTGGAAGATCCTTCTTTGGCTGTCGATCAACGAGTTGATTTAATTTCTTTTTGTAAATTAATTATACTTAGAATATTGCCGACCACAGTGCAAAAACAGAAATAAAAGCAAATTATAATAAGCAAATAATAAACAGTACAGAGAACTGTCTGAGAATCAGAGAATAATATAATAATTCCACAGGGGCTGGGATGTAAATGTTTATGTCCCCTTAAAGTGTTAGAATGTTAAAACTGCCATTTTGTACAATCATGATAGAAAATACCAAATCATAAGGATTTCAATATAACTCAAATATAACTTATATAATTCAAAATAATTTAAATATAACTTAATTCTCATGTGGCTATCTGGTTACTTGTTTTGTTTATTCATTGTATATCGCATTTCTCCCCCACAACCTTCAAGCCAATCTAATATAAAAGCAGTTTACCTCCAAACAACTGATATTTGTTTAAGAAGGCCAATAATGAATCAGTGGTGGCCAAAAGAACACAATTTAATCCCAGTAAATACTATACAAGCAGACAATATCAGTAGCCATGTAGTATTCATGTAGTGGCAGGGAATATTACTTCATTGTATGTTCCCACTCTTGATGTATCATAGGTATCAGTTTTCTTGGAGTGCTTTTATTCTCTAAATTTTATTAATAAGGAATGCATATTACCATACATGAGAAGTTTTTATAACAAAGCAAGCAAATAATACGCCCAAAATCCATGATTGCTGGTAAAATGCATGAACAACAATGATTCAATTAGTTTAAATTAAAATTATATGAGCCATGTTTTATTATCAGAAAAATGCTTTTGCTTTAACTTTGCTTTAGCAAATATTCAGTTCCCAGTTCATATGGTGCTGGAATATTTAAGAGTATCATTAGAGTTTCATTAAGGGTATGTCCGTAGGATATGCTCTTCCCCCGTGCCAGATTTTAAAATAAAGTTGTTACGCCTTTTATTGATCCTGCTTTAAATTAAAAACTTGAATATGCCACTCCATTTGACATGTTGTGCATATAAGGTTACCAAACACATTTATGCATTATGAATATATGCATTCCCTAGGAATTGATCCCATGACCATGGTGTTAGTAGTGTCATGCTCTACCAGATGAAGTACAGGAAACCATTTTTATTTCACTAGACATAATTAGTGATATTTGCAATGTTTATAGTATAGTGCAATGTTTAACATGATACATGAAATTTTACTTAATATATTGAATTATTTTTAATCCAGGAGCAGGGCCCTGTAAATTGTATTATATTTTATGGTTGCAAAAATGTGCAGATCTGTCTTAGACTTCATGTTAGATTCATTTTGTCATTTTGCTGTTGTTTTGCCTTCTTTTGATGTAAAACCTTGATATATACACTGTTGACCAATACCACTGGAACATTCTGCACACATTCTGTCTTCTGGATCTTTATCCATACTGACAATTTAGTAACAAAGACCAACACCACATGCAATTATTCTTTACAGTATAATTGTTGTCAAATTGTCCTTACATTGTCAAATACTTGTGAAACCTGGTTGTGTCAGTCACACAGCTCACACTTGCAGGAATGTCCTGTTTGCTTCTGTCAATGTGGCTATAAAGTAATTAAGGTCATTAAAAAAGTAATTATAAGGACTTCTAAGGATGGACAAAGGAAAAAAAGCCTACAGCTATACAAAAATAAAAAACGTAAGAGGTAAAATGTCGATATATTTATATATCAAGCCCAAAAGCATCAAAATGCTATTTGATGTGTTAAAATTGCTAAATGTATACATTATATATACCCTTAATATTTAGCAGAACAAGAGCTTCTTTTCTGTTATCGTGTCTCCTCTCAGAACCTCATTAAAAATGTAAACTTTTTTCTCTAAACTTAGCATTTTTTGAAAGAAAGTATTTAAAGTATAAAACTTTTGACTTCATATTTTTTCTTCAAAATTCTGTGAAGTATTCCTTTAAAGGGGTGAAACAAAGGTTATCCAAATTATTGTCTCTAGCTAAATTACAGCAGCATGCACTGCAAGGAACATCGTTTTGTGATTTACGGGAGGGTGACCTGAGATAACCCTAGTGACTTCACTGACACCATTTTGCCTGCTTTTGTGATCTCCAAACCATACTTTGACACCCTTACAGAGAAGCCATAGGTGTTACATTCCACAAACGTAGGGGTGAGATGTGAAACTATAGCATGCAAAAGTCAAGTTCCAGAAGTACAAATCCAAGTCATTTTCTTTATAGAATTTGTTTTAATGACAACATATAAACCTTTCAGGAAGACCTACCAGGGGCTGGTACCAGGGGACCTACCAAAAGCCACTATGTCAATGTGATTTCAACTCTGTGTTAAAAAATGGTTGACTAGCTACATTTTTACTAAAAAACTACATTATCAATAATCCTGAAGAATGATTCAGTCAGTCAGAGAATATGCTGTTAGCATGGCAATGAGAACAGCACCAATCGGAGCTCAGCAGTGAACAGAAATGCTAAAATCAAAACTGCTGAAAAGCAGGTGGTCACTGTTGCACATACAGTGCATACCAAACATAAATTTTGGAAAGTCAACTAAGCTTTGTCACCACTGTGTATACAATATGTTTGACAATAATTTCCTAGTTTCTGGTAAAACAAAGGGTAAATGTAAAATATTTTTTTCTACCAGGATTGATCAGAAGATATAAAGAATAACAGATTAAACAGATTAATTTCAAAGTTAAAACCTAGACCTGAAACGTAGAGACAGCAAAGTCAATACCTAGAGCATGCATAATTTGCATCAGTACATTTATTTAGTCATTGGAATCAGTATGCATGAAACAGTATATACAACTTCCAAGATGTGAGACCACATAAAACACATTTTCCTACTACAACCTTTTGCACAAAGATCTTATTGTTGTATTTCCTCAGGGCTATGCGTTTGTACTCTGAGCATTACATCAAGCATTTCACATGAAGCTGTTTCACTGAGCTCATTTCCAGCACATTGCAGCACAGCACAGAAAACATTAGGTTCCTCCCTCACTCTCAAAAAATGACTCAGAACAAGCTTCATTTACCCTCAAAAATATGATAAATTCAGGGGTTTGTTTTTAGAAAAGGCATGTTTTAACATGTTTTTCCTCAAAGAAAAGGTGAAACATTTAAGGAATAATATACAGTGTTTAAGCATAGTCCAAACTTCATGTAAAGAATTATAGCGTAAATTAATACATTTTATTTTTATTACACAGAGTGAACAAAAATTAAGAAAGTTTCTTAATTTAAAAATTAAGAAAGTTTCAGAGAGGACACCCCAAAAAAAACTGATTTACATTATCTGTCTATCAGGGCATTCTCAGTTACACCCATTTAGTATCAGTTCAGATCAATGGGGAAGGGCAACCTACTTTCTATACTGAGGTGAACTCTTACTCTTTACCAAAGCATATGGGGTAGTGGTTTAAGTTGTGCCAGTGAGTAAGATAAGTCACCACCCTTGTGAAGGGTAATGTAGACTTTCATAATTTTGTTCATAATTTTAGAAAGGGTCCATTATATGTATGCTAATAAGAGGAAAAATGTGATAAAAGATCAATGCAAAGTATTTTTTATATGCATAAACATATGTGCTAATTTAAAAACACACCTCAGCCTTATAAAGCTGAGTAAGCAGCGCTTCATATTTTTCAGCAACAATGATGGCTGCAATGCTGATTAGTCTCAAGTGATTTACCATTGCCTTAATTTAATCGCTTAGACAGGTATAGTTATATGTAAACATTGGCAGGTTTAAAGAACTTAAACATTTAAAGAATATTTACTTTGTTTCTGAAAGATAGTGTTTTTTATGTTTTTAATATGCGGTTCCCTGATTTTCATATTCTTTATTTGCTTTTCTGGCCTCTTTAAACCTTGCTTACTGCCCCTAAATTTGGATGATAATGTTTTCTTAACCAAAACTTGCTGCCACAGAAAAATATTCTCTGCACTGACCATGAAAGTATTTTGTCTTTATTTTATAGGTATAATTCAAAATAATAATAGATTGTGTTTTTGTGTGTGGGTTATTGGTTTGCATTGTTAAATAAATTATTATTTATATACATTTTATCAAGAGGGTTTAATTTATACCTTGACATGCCCCTAACACATGGCAAGTTGAGCCATAATAGAACATGTTTATGTGTTGCTTTATGTGATAGAATTTAGTCATTGCTAATTTACAAGATTCAGTGGCTCATCATTTTATTTTCAGGAATCCATCTGTGACAACAAGGAGGGGCAATCATTTCCCTTTAATGAAAGGTTTTCATTTATCTATTCTTAATACAGAGAAGCTCTAGTCTTATATCATTAATCACAAACCTTTACTTGCAAGTCCTTTGATAAAGGACTTAAATTCTGAAGATATTAACTAGTGAACAGTAAATGTCTGGACCTCTTAGTGTGTTCCTATTTAGATTGCTCAGTTTGTGGCAAATCTGAAAAAGGTAAATTTGGGGAAGACATTTTCAAAGAAATTTCTAAAGAAAAAAATCTTCTGCTTGTTGGTTTTGACACTGGACCTTGCTAAACTTTTGAACTATATTTAACATATGGACTTTGATATAACAGACAGCAGACAGCTTTTAGTTGAAAAATTACATACATGCAACAAATACACCATAAATTACGAAAAACAACTGTGCACATTTTATTTCCTTTGAAAAACATTCTATGAGTGATTTGTTTATGTTTTTCAGTTTTTTTTCTGACGTGTGTCTGGCATCTCAGCTACCACCTCAACTACAAACAAAATCTTTAGTGTTTAGAAACTCAGACATGCTATCATAATATGCAAAAGACATTTACAAACTTTGACATCATGATTCAAAAGTAAAAGAGTGAGAACATAAACTAATGCCATGGTTTACCCACAGAGATTATTTTTTTTTTGGAGATGATTGGCTCCATTAAACAAGTCTTAATTTTCTCCTTGTTTGTTTGTCTCTCTCACTGACCCATTTAATCTTATCCTTTAAACTTTAACAGTTTAACAGCATACTTCCATTCCTTCATCATGCAAACAGAATCATAAAAACCATGTGAACCCAGACATATCCACAAACATCACACTCATGGCAGTTATTGCACAGGTTGAAATCAAGTATGGTCAATCAATTGAATATAAAGTCTTGGGGAAATTCATAGGTGTACATTGCAGTTCAGGCATACTGACAAGTCTATATGACTTCTACTGCTATTTCATACATGCTGGGTATATGACATTAGGCGAGGTAATAAGGCCCTCTTAATAAATACCTCATAGTCTAAAGTTGCTAATAGGGAAATGAAGTCAGCTTGCAGGCACAGGGTGGGAGACTTAGTTCTTAGTCACTTAGTCTCATTTCAGCTTATACACAACCTTATTGCAGCATGAAGAACTGTAGTGAAGACTTGTATAAAACTGGTTATCTATAATCAAAATATGACAACTCCAATTTCATGAATCTTGAAATAATTCATACCCCTCAAGAGCACCCCATGATTTAATTTTAAAATATTGGTAGTTATTATTTAGATAAGGTAGTTTGGTATTTTAGCATATTTTAGCTTATGTCAACCAATATTATTCTGTGGACATACTTTATATGTGGAGGTTGTTGATCTTAGGGTTTATTCTGGGGTTAGTCGATATGTGATCACAATATATTTTGTAACTGTTCAGGCTGAGCTGACTTTGCACAAGAATTGTGAAACACTCTATACTCTAAGACTTCTGGTTTGATTAAGTCCCCAACAAACCAGAAGGCATAATGGGCCAGAACACCTAAATTGTGGTCCATTGTAATAAAGGCTAATCTTTAACTGGAATCATTAAATGCTTCTCATTTTTGGCCCAGATTCTCAATGGACAAATAAACTTGACAGCTGGTTTCTCCACTGCTTGGTAAGTCCTGATTACTCTGTTCTCCTATGCTTTTCTCATGTCCACAGCTGTGTGAAGCTTTTGTGCTATGAGAAGTAAGCTTGAGTTACTAAATATTGTACATAAGAGGTCAGGGGGCAGATGTACTATAGTTGGATGAAAGAGTTTAAACACTGTGACGTTTTTAAAAGGGCAGTGCTGCTAAACTTAGAGAGGGTGGTTGTGTTAGATGTGGGTTAGATGTTACTCTTGTGTGCAATACCATATACATTTTTTAAATATTTATATACAATTAATTTAGCTAAAGCAAAGCTAAACTTCTCCTAATAAGCATAAATCACCAATAAATAGAGCATTCATTCCAAACACATTAGACAATGAACTGTTCCTTGCCAATACAGCCATTGGTTAAGGCAATGGGATGCTCAAACTCTTCAAGAGAGTTTTGCAAGAGAGAGAGAGAACACTCATCTGAGTAATAAGAGACTTGGGTCATCTTTATTTAAACAGAGTAAGATGTGTTTATGACTCCCTGCCTACTCCTCTCAAACAAGGCTAGCCAGAGAGGATGCACTGACCTAACATTCTACAGAGGATCACTAGTACCAACACATACATGCATGTTCACAAACACATATACACATACTTACACTATATGTCCAGCTGAAAATTTTTGGATGTAAGAACATTCCCTAATGTTTCAATTAACGTCCACTTTTTAGATGTTGTTTTAACGTTGTTGCTTGGTCACAAGAAAGACATTTAAACATTTTGTTAATTCTGTAACTTTTAAAATGTTCCACTAACAACTTAAGAATATTGTTTTTGATATATGATATATAATGTAAAGAGAGAACTTTTAGAGAATGTTGGCCAACGTTGTCAGAACATTTCCTGTTAGCTGGGTGGACACAAAAGGATATCATAAGAGTGACTGCGTATAAATAATATACCACAATATGAATAACAGTCAGCATTGTAAAAATGAAGATGCAATAATGATTTTATGCTAACAATGAACAAACTCAGTTTGTTTGTGCACTCAAACTGAGTGCACAAACAGATTTGTTCACAAAACTGTTCCCTCTGCAACTCAGTATTTTCACATCTGATATATTCTGTAAAATTATCTTTGTTGTTAGTACGGAATAAGACTCCCACAACCCAGACACTGAACCACACAAAACTCTTTTCAAGTGGTTTATTCAAAACAGATGCGCCACCTTGAAGTTTGCTTTCATCACCATGGTAATAAACTACACCCTTGTGTGACCATTGCTCAACATGTTAACACAAACTACAGTACCTTCCTGACTGTGTTAGAAGCTATAGTCACATGAGATACTGATGTCTTAACAAATTCCACTTGGTATCAATGGTTCATGATGTCATCATTTCACCTGCAAATGTGTTTCTTTTAATTTTTTTTATATATTTTGACATGGTCATGTGTCTTGTTTGCTAATAAGACAGTGATGAGAATGAGAGTCATGAATGACTTGATAAAATGATGAAATAAATCATGGGTTACTGAGCATCTTACTTTTCATGGAGAATATTTTTTTTAGTGTTAGATCTGTTGAATGCTCCTAATGAAGGATGCTCCTCCCACAACAACACCACATGAACAATGTTGTTGGCAAGCACCACTCCATCCACACAAAACGCAATAATATTGCATACTTTTTTGCCAATTCAAACCCTTTTTGCTTCTCATCATTTAATACTTTTTATTTTCATGTAAAAACTTTCACTCTTTTACTTCATGTTGGTCTAGTTTATTTTAAATATGTGAGTTCCTTTAAGCTACATGGTTGCACTTTCAGGCAAGAAAGGACCTTAACAGTGTGTTCAGATTTGTCAGTTGCTATAGTCATTGTTCATTGGTTGTTCATTTGTCTAAATTATAAACACAGCTAAAAGTAAAACAGTTTCTGCAGCCGATTATGTCTCAAGATATCACAATGCATAAGTGTATTATTACTGTCAAACAACATAAATCAGTTTTTAAGGGTGTGCACAATTTCTGCTGTTTTGCATATGTTTGTGCATGTATTTATTTTCTTTTCATTTCAAGAAAATCAGAGGGAGAAAGTTAGAGAGAACACTGGCTCAATATTATTAGAACAATAATAAGTATTTCTGAGCTGTAACACCCATCATCTTAAAGGTCACAATCAAAATCTTTTTCAGGCCAGCTGGTTGTGGGTAGATATCTGGACAGCCCAAGGACAATTCATTCTGTGAGCTGTAAAGAGGGTGAGGAGACTCCCAAACTGATGAGCTCATGCTTTTTGGTACAGCTTTTCTAAATGAACCATAAAATAAATAACAGTAAGGGTATTCCTGTTATGAATTACACAGGACTACATACTATACTTACTACACACCCACACTGTGGATCTAAATCTTCTAAAAGGGTTACTCTAAGCTGCCAGATGAAATATGAAAAATGAAATAAACAGAATGGCTTAAAGCAGATTCCTATCATGCAAATATTGATTAATATTTGTACTTTGTACATGACAAACATGTTTTCTTTTTTTAATTTAAAACATTAAAGCAAAAATATGGTAACAAATAAAGAAGAAATATTTGTTAAGATTAAGTATTAAGTATTTAACATTGATCATGTTTACAACTAATTTGCTGGTCATTACTTTTTTACTAAACAAAATTGATGTTGATGGACTTGGGAACATGCTGTAAGTAATATAAATACAGCCCCAAAGATATAGTCTTGCTTCTCAGTGTACTGTCTGAATTTGCATGGTATACCTTTTTTTTACATTTCTCTCTCTTAATGTTTACTGCAAGATCCCATAATGGTATCCAGTCCTTTAATAACAGAGATCCAGAAAGCGTCATTTGTTGTGATTTAGGATGTTTTCCCACGCTGTTCCTCTCCAAGCAGTGGCGTAAATCAGTCTTTATCAGAAGGCAGACTGAGGAGGCTTGTGGCCTTTAGACCTGCTGAGAAAGGACTGTGAATCTGTAGGTGTGCAAGAAATTCAGCCCAGTAAAAATGTTACCATAATACACAGTGGGCACAAGAAAAAAACATTCTGTCACTGTGTTCAGAGTCTCCTTTGCAAGTACACTGGAACAATGTGTCATTTTTTCCTTCTTAAATTCATGTAAGATTTTGGAATACCCACTCTCCAGCGCAGATGGCTTGTCGGCTTGCTCACATGAACCCATTCATCACCCTGGGATTTGGTAACAGATAATGGATATTAGTGTTCTGGCAGAGCAATGTAATCTCCAAAAAGCCCAAATAAAGTACATTTCATAATAAAATTTGTCTAATGTTTATGCAGATAAAGAAAAACATTGACAAAGAATATGATTCAGCTACACAAGAAAGTGCCAAGCTGGAAAATGAAATCAAAGGGAGTGATTATATCCTATTCTGAAAATAGTGCAATATCTCTTTGAGATAAAAGGGCAGATTTTAATGTATGTGTGGAGTGGGTGGACAGGAGGGTGGGGGTCCTCCAGAAGTAGTGTATCAAATGGAAAGTCTGCCCCCTCAGTCTGGAAAACCACCTTGCATAGGCGTCAGGCAGATAAAGAGTGGAAAAAGCCCAGATCAGTAGTACCAATATTATCTCACACTCGTGTCATGGCTTCCAGGAAAAGGTCTGGGAAGATATGTACATGTGTTTGTTAGAGTGTATCTGTTTGCGGGTGTCTTCTGTTACGCTACATATGTGGATTTCCTTTTTGTATAAACGTAAACAAAATATAGCTACCTGTATCTCTCATGACACTCTCATGATCTCTCATAATTCTGACTGTGACATTTACCAAAAACATCACAAGTGTCCTTCAAGAAGTGTTTAAAACCATTATGGCATTTAGACATTTGAAAAAGTTAATGCATACATTACTTTCCACCCATCTAACAAAGGTAAAAGATGCTGTGTAAATTGTTGTTTGCAGTTCAATTCACAAATTTACATAATATATTTATGAGCTAACAAGGACCTTTTAAAGGAATAGTTCCTTCAGAAAAGTTTTCTGCATTATTTATTCACCCTCATGTCATTCCAAACCTATATGACTTTTTCTTCTGTGGAACAAAGAAAAGAAGATATTTTGAGAAATGTCTTATATAATGTTAACATAATGTTTTATGTTCAATGGATGCCATTGTTGTTTGGTTAGGGTATAGGGTTATCTTCTTTTGTGTTTATCAGAAGAAAAAGTCAAACAGGTTTGGAATAACATGATGGTGGGTAAGTGATGAAAGCTTACAACATCATTGACCTCTCAACAGTCTCAGCCGTATGGCAGCATTAGTCTCAGTGGGAAACGCATGAGGTGTTGTGGTTGGAGACAGGTGAGCAGGAGAGACTTCAGAGCTTTAGCAATCACTCACTGTTTGTATCAGCTGCTGCTCACAGTGATGCTGTTGACACAGCAGAGGCTTCTGTCACTGGTCACATGATCTGCTGTTGACTAACTTATCAGAACAGCAGTAGGAGATGCCGTGTTTAAACAAACGTTTCCTAAATTCCTTAAGGTCCTTTCATACAAGACCATTTCATGTTTTCTTTGTGAATTAAGAACAAATTGCAGATAAGGTGTCATGAATTAAGGTCTTTTTCTAGTATTTAAGTTTCATTCAACAGCAGACATACAGTATAAGCTATGTCACAGGTGTCTCTTAGAGCAGTGATTTTTAATCCCAATCCTGGGGGCCCACAGCTCTGCACATTTTGTATGTGTCCCTTATTAGGAGGTAGACAGCTTCATTGGCTAAAACAAATGTGTCACATAAGAGAAGCATACAAAATGTGGGTCCCCAGGACCAGGATCCCTGTGGGTCCCCAGGACCAGGATTGAAAAACACTGTTTTAAAGTGCATGGGCATCATTGACCTCCCAGAGTAGCTCTATAACAAATATCTAATGCAAAAGTCTGATCAAGCATATGAATGTTTTTTCTTCCCTTTCCTTTATCATTCTCTCACACCCACACAAACTGGAAGTGTCAAATTGAGGGTGGTCTCCTTTGGCTGTCGACACTTCATCTGCAGCTTAGCCGTGAGGGGTAATTATACAGAAATCAGATACAAGTTAAGGCATTTCATGTTATCACCCATTCCAAATACTTTATACAAATTTGTACATTTCATGTGTGTACAGCAGGCATATGTGTGATTTGAGCATTGGGTAATGAAAAGCTTAATTACACTACACTGGAACATAATTGCCATTTACTGCACTACATGATATCTGATACAAAAGCTGCAGCACTCATACAGTCTAGGTCAGTGTAATAAAACAATATTAATTTCATGACTGAGATTTGAGTAAGGACAGACCACAAAAGGCCGAGGTGCACATGAAGGGTGTATTTTTCCCCCGAAACAACACTCTACCCCCACTCCCAAAATTGCCTGCTTGCTGAGTCTAAATGGGTGGCCCTGTCAGTACAGTGACCAGTCACTCATACAGTTGCACCCACCCACACACACTCTCTCTAACCCCCACACACACCAGCTTAGACACAAACTTAACTCTATCAGTGACATATGTATAAACAGGCAATTTTATGGCAGCTTTTGTCAAGCTGCAATACAGCATCAGGTCATTGTTTAAAGGACCACCCTTTGCAAGTTTTGTAGAGATAACAAACTATAGTATCGCTGGGGAAAAGACTATTCTCTATATCAGTCACTGTGCACCAGGTGTACGTACATGTTTAAGAAGATAAAGGACAAAAAGTGGGCTTGATTCTCTCCTGAGTTTAAAAGTTATGAGTTTGAAACTATATGTTGTGGTGTGGGAATTATCAGCTGTTTCAACAGTAACAATTAAGCCATTAAACTATCAGTGAAAGATCCAACACAGGTGTTTGAGAATTTGTTCATTCAGGTGGGCAGACTCAATTGACTTCTTTATCCTTGTCCTCTACCTCTCTATTCAGAAGAAACACCTGGTGAATCAACAGACACTTCTCTTATGGATTTCCACAGAGGTTCTCTTTAAGCATTACTCTGTCTGTGTGTGTGTGTGTGTGTGTGTGTGTGTGTGTGTGTGTGTGTGTGTGTGTGTGTGTGTGTGCGTGTGTTTATTAAATATCACAAATATAGTGAAACTTGTCAAAACCTGACCTGATTTTAGGTCCTTATTATTGGTTTGACCATATTGTGTTTTTACTTTAAATACATTATGTAGTATTGTCAATAAATAAGTATTGAATAAAACAAACAAAACCTAAAACTTCCCACATTGTGGGGACCAGCTATCCCTCATCTCAAGACCCACCAAGATATTTTTGCTAAATTCTTTTTTAATAGAGAGCAATTTTTTTATTTGTCATTGTATAAATGAAATGAAGTTTAACAGCCAAAATACATTAAGGTAAGATATCAAAATCTTAAAAAGATACATAAACCAATATAATTAATATAATTAATTATAACCAATATAACCAATATAATTTAAATATCAACTCACCACAACAGCCAAGTGACTTTGAGTGACACACCTTACAACACAGTTATAAAGCCCTAGGTTAGGATATAGAAAATATCATTAGCTCATCATTAAAAGTACAATAAAAATAGTAGTCAATGAAGAGTCCTCACCATTATAGTGTAATTAGGCCAGGTGAGGAGGTTCAACCGGTCTGCAGCCCACCCATACAAACTGTTATAATTACACAGACACACACACAAACACAACGGGACGCACATTTCAGCATCAAGCACTGAATTAGATGCCATGCGACACAAAGAGTATATTATGTCAAACATGTAAAAACAATGCCACAAAATGTGTTTAACAGACTCTATCACCATATTTGGAGAATAAGTTCACCCATTCTAAACTTTTAGCTAAAGAGCTTTTTCAGAATTGCTTTCATGTGTAAAGGGGCTATTTTAAACACCTGTTAGAGAGCATTACACATATCATTACAACTTCAAAGGTCATATGCATAAAATATGAATGTGTGGTTAAGTTCAACACCTGTTTTGTTGTGTTCTTTTCTTCTTTCTCGCAAAGGGGACTTGTTTGTCTCTGGTTTCTACCCTAATATTATCTCACTGCAGATATGTTAAATCTCTCTATGTCTGAAAATTGTGATAAAAGCACCAGGCCCGGTTCTACGGGGGTGCTTGAGAGTGCTAAGCATTCCATGTTATTCGCAATCCATGTTAGATAACACCTTCAATATTTTCAGTACCAACCCCAGCGTTCTGATCCTGGAACTGGGCCTGAAAAGCAGACATTAATATCAAAAAGGTACTGTACCTCCATTATTAAAAATAATCTATTTAGTTTAAATTTGGTCTGTTTTTATAACTCTAAGTGTTCCTCTAGTTTAGCCGGTAATGCATAATGCTAGCAATGCCAAGGTCATGGGTTTGATTACTAGGAAATGCATGTATTCACAAAACATAGCTTGAACACAGAGGAAGTTGCTTTGGATAAAAACATCTGGGTAATCTAATATTTTGCCAATGTTTAGGTCAATCTGGTCAAAATAAGAAAATGTGTTGTACATGTAACGTGAAAAATAAAATATTTTCTAACAAATGTTTTCATAAGGCAGCAAATCAGTAGTTTCAATCAATTAGTTTTAGTCATATTATAAATTTACAATAAATTATTTCATTGTGTTTATCTACAGTCCCTTATCAAATAATGTATGACCATTTGACCAAATGCTATACATCAAATAATGTACAGCATTTCATTTGCAGATTTAAAATACCATGTTCTTGCAAGGTACAGTCCAGATTCTAGGAGGTACTTCTTTGTTTAATATAATTTAAAACAACTAAACAAGCCTATTAACAACTATGCATGTGTTTATTTAGAAATTTAAGATTTTAATAATTCTCTAATACATTCTCTAATACATAAATTATAAAACCCTGTTAGAATAATTAAATAAAACATAATGAAAATATTGTAGTTGGAGAAGTCATCACTGGTGGGCTACTCATTTATCATCAAAAACTCTTTAAAAGAACACATGCAACATTAAGCTCTCCATCATTCAGCTCTCACAATCATGAGCACATGGAGTACATTGAATGAAAGCTGATGAAAGTTGCTGAGGTGAGCATCAGCCGACCCCCAGCTGTTCTCAACGGCTTGTAGTAGAATCTCATAATTACCCCTGTACACAGCTATACAGCTGTACACAAGATGTATCACATCTGCACCAAATCTCGGCCATCTTTCATCTGGCCAAACAGAGCAGGGGCATCCAAGAGCCCAGGTGTCCATTCCAGGGCCAGCTGTGTAGTTTCCTTCTCATACATTTCAGATATGTAAAGTTTTGTGATCTGTGTGTTGTAGTAAAGGTCTTGATTTATTTGACCATTCGTTGAATGGTCATCACAGTTATTCTGTCAGTTACTCGCAAATTATTCAAAGAATGTTGAGAACTTGCAGCTTACTTCTCTTATCATATACTGGTTTTGTTGTTTCTTAGAAAATGAAAAGAAAAAACACCAATCATGTGTCTGTGTGTCTGTGTTTTGCATTGGTGTGTGAAGTTGTTGGCCTTAATTATTAAGAGTTGCTAAAGCTAATTAGGAGACTCACCATTTTGGCAACAATCAAGCACCAAGGAACTTAAACAAAGCTTTGCAATTCAGTCAAATGGCTCTCAGCATGGGGGGGTCCTACATAAGAATACTTACAGTAACTGTAACAGCAGATTGCTGTTACTTCAGTTGACTCATTATGATTTCTAATGATGCTTAATAGGCAATTACTAGGAAAAATGTAGTAATTATGGTGCTGAAACATTTCAGACATTAAATAGTGTGTTTCACAATCTAAGAAGTGCAGTAAGTAATGAGGCATGTTTTACTCAATGAGGAGGAAAACTTACAGAACTCCCTAATTACAAAAATTTAATGACTAACCTTTTAGTAATTTTAGTTCCAAAACCTATGCACTTTGTTTGTTCATGGAGTAATCTACTCGTCTAAGTTAATTAGGATTTAGAATTTAAATAAGGACTTTATCAACTGCATATTGAGGATTTGACATGGCCCTCTCCCAGCTAAACTATAAGGTTACTTAAATGAATGGTTCACCCATAATTGAATTTTCTCTCATACTTTACTCACCCTTATGCCATCCTAGGTGTATATGATTTTTGTTACTCAGATGAGCACAGTCAAGGTTATATTAAATGATATCTTGGTTCTTCCCAGCTTTGTAGTGGTATTGAATAGTGCTCAAGATTTTGAAGTTCCTAAAACCGCATCCATCCATCATAAAAGTAATCCAACTCCAGTGGGTTAATAAATGCCTTCTGAAGTGAAATAATGTGTTTATAAAAGAAAATAAGTATTATGTTGAACTTATTAAGCAATTGATACATCACCTATCCATGCAATCATACAGTTCAGAATGCTAAATTCAAATATGGAGGCACATTTATAACACAGAATCTCTTCTTCCGTGAGTAAATTGTGAGAGAACTTTGGATGAACTGTTTCCTTAAGGCACGCATTTAATTGCAAAACTGTTCAGCCTTGCAAGTTGGAGCTAACTACTGTGTCTCAAGGTTAAGATTCTGTGTCTCTTTGATTTTTTATACAGCATTCCTTTGTAAATTTAGTCATTATCACCCTTGTTTGTCAGCATGGTTTCTTATCGAGTTTATCAAGCAGTTTGTTACCTTAGTTAACAATAAGCTCTACCTGTGTCTTGTTTAGGTTACTCCCTTTCTCTTTTGTATATATACTCCCTGTTTAGTTCAGTCCTTGGTTAGTCTTGGTTAAGTATTGGTGGAGTGGGGCTTTCTGAAACACTAAAACAGTTGAAGCAAACTTATGTTGTATTGTGTTACGGTTTTGAAACAATCTATGTGTTATATGAGTCAAACAAGAAAGTGTGGGGGACCCAATAGTGTTCTCAACTGGCATGTTGCCACCTTGGGTTCGAATCCTGGGTGAACTGTCCCAGAGCAACCACTCTGTGTGGGATTTAAACTGACGATCAGTCTGGCATGAGAGCAGGTACTCTAATGAGGAGGTTAAAGGCCATCATGACCTGTGAGTGTCTGTTGCTATTGCATCACTTAAGATTAGAGAGATTACAGAAGGACTTGGCCTACTTTTTGTATAATACTCTAGTCTCCATCCTCTCACAAAAACCACAAAGTGAAGACTTATTAACTTCACTTTTAAACTTTGTGGGAGTTAGATCAGACATCAGTTTTATGTTGGCCTAGGTGTTACTTATTACAGTATATTAATGAATTCATCCTGTTTGGGCCTGTTGGATCTTTAACCACCTGTGAAACTGTGAGATTTAGATATAGTATTTCATAGAAAATGATGTAGTGTTTTATGGACACTAACTCCAATATTTTGCTCTCAGAACTATTTATCTATTTGAAGGACAGCAAACATGTTTAAAATTGAGAATAATTAAAGGAAGCTTAATGTACAGTATGCTGCTGTTCAATTCAAATCTGAAGTCATGCACATCTGTCAATACTCAATACAAATTGAATGTGTGGATTGAGTGTGTGGAGTCACAAAGCTAAAGAACAAAGGAAACAAGCTAAGCAACGGGAGGGCACATGTTTCTGAATAAATATGTCTGTTTAGACATTAGAAGTATTGTAGTGTAATCCGGCCTTTAATGATTCTGATTATTGATTGTAACTCAACATAACACCGTTATTCCACAGATCAAAAGACTCTTCATGCTCTAAGCATGGATGCTCAGTCATGGTCCCTAACTGGGTCTTAAACTTCCTGCCTGAAATAACCCAAGCAGCTCACTCATAAAATGAAGTGATCATTACCAGCTACAATATGACAGCTTACAAAACACAGCCTAAAAACTGGTGCATAGTTAACTACATTGTGATGTTAACAGCTTGTACAGGTGTGCTGTTGAGCACATCCTGACCTACAGCATCACTGTTTGGTGTGTAAATGGTTTCACTGTAAACAGCAGGTGGTGAAAGCACATAACGAACACTGTAAATGTTGCTGTATTTGTTTTCTGTCTGTGGGAAAAAAGTATGTATTCATGTTGATGTATTAAGGAACATTTGTGGGCTAATTATATAATAAATTGCATTTAAGAGCACTTGCCTTTGACTCTTAATGTAAGTCTTGACAAAATACATTTACAAATACCACATAAATGTGCATGCACATTTTAGAAATCTCAAACTTATGGCTGTTAGATAATGCACAGTACTAAATCAAGTAGACATGGTCCAAAATCAGTCCAAGAAAACCATAAGGTTTTATTATAGTGCACTATAATAAGACCACATAAGGTCTTATTATAGTGCATATTCAAAAAGGTGAATTGGGAATTGCATGTAAAGGGTTGGGTATCCAAAGCCCATGTTAGTGAGACAGAAAAAATTGACAGCTGGCACATTAGCTCATGAATGGTGGGCAATGTTCCTTTTAAAGTGAGAGCAGTGAATTACTCCCTGTCTAGACAGCAAGCCTCCTTTCTCTTGCACTGTTGAACAAGGTGACATTGAAGTTGCAAAACAGATGATGCTCCCATTTGCTAGATTAAACCTGACCCCACGTGCTCAACTTTAACCTCATAAAATGAACCTGGCTACTCATTAGTAAATGCAACATCTGCAACAGGTAAGATGACCCCATCATAATGACAGACACACAGCCAAATGAAAGAAATAATGTGCTGCCACTGTGGAATCGTGGACCAGAGAGGTCCTTCAGATTCAGTAAATAGCCAAATACCCAAGCCTTCTCCACAGTTAGAATTCCAGGGTATTTCATTGAATCTTCAGCACTTAGAGAAGGTCCTTTATGTTACACATTTGTGTGCTTGGAACTCTTTGAGACCAAGGGAAATATGTTTAGAATATCAGAGATTGCAGGATGAATGTGACATAGATAGTTAAGGACAACAATGTTCATTAAGCCAAGTTAACCAAAGAGTACTTTATAATGAAAAATGACATTTTGTTAATAAAAAATAAGCTGCCTGTTAGTCCAGAATGTCTTGAATAAATAAAAGAGCAGCACACTGGCACACAAGGGTCATGATAGGCCTTATAACTCAATACGTCCATAATGTTTTAGCTTCAAGCCCCACAGGACCGACATCTGACCTCTTTGTCATTCCCTATACTTTTGATGACTTTTAAGTAATTTCTTAAAGGCTATTGACATTGCCATTTCCTGAAACATCTAGTGTCCAAACAAAATCTTTGCCCACAATGAATAACATCAAACCAAAGGTGTTATTTCAAGAGTGTCTTATCAAAAGTTGACATGTGGAACATGAAATTGTTTGACATGTAAAGTTTTGGTAAGTGCTTAATTGAAGTTAACATAATTTTATTTTTAATGGTTGGCTTATTTGGATTTTTCTCCCCCATTGGATCAATGTTCACAGACTTCCATATATGAACATTCACCAATAATTCTTAGCAAAATTGTTTTCTAATGGTTTTCTGCTACTTTCACTTATTTGAAACCAGACTGTGTGACTTTTGGTCAAATGACCAATGAGTGTGAAATGATCCAACAGAGAAATAGCTTTTGTTCCACTTATGTAGTACATTTTACTTCTTAGATTTTCAACTCCATCCCTGATCAAACTCTCTTGAACAAGCTAATCGAGGGCTTTAGGATTACTAAAGAGTTACAGGCAGGTGAGCTTATTTGATTGATTGAGTTGCAACTCCGCAGGAAACTGGACCTCAAGGGCCAAAATTGAAAACCTCTGTTATACATTATTCTTGAATTTGCCATGTTCATCAAACAAGAACTTACAGTTCATCTTGAATATGACAGGATGCAATACTTAGCTCAGGCAATTGCCCTTGTATAGCATTGCTTACAACTGAATTAAAATTAGCAAAGAATGTTCTGCATTGTCTCCATGTGGAACGAAGCAGTCATGTTTTGGATTCCAGCCACTACCTTTGTTCATATATAAAATATTCACAGCAGCTCATAGAAAAATATTCAATAAACTTAAAGTTACCATACATGGTAGATAAAACATAGTCAATAGACTCTCATGTTACCTAGTTAAAGCTCTGCCAGATGCTGATTCCAAAATGAGGTCTGGTGGGAGAGTGATTTATAGTGGTGAGAACACTGGTCAGGCAACACATAATGTCAGTCACCAATTCAAGGTGTTCCTTTAAGATAAGTAGCTGCCTAATGATACAGAACACAGCCACCGCACATAAGCAGTCATCCAACTGTGTAATTAACTCACATTCTCAACATGTTCCACTCAGGTAAAGCTATGATTTACCAAAGAAGGGTGCTTAGCCATTCGGAAGCTTTGTTAATGTGCCTAAATCGCCTCTTCTGGTGTCTCCTCTACATGTTATAACACTGAGGAAGTTGTCATATTTTATTTAGTTTTTAGTTGTTTTGTAGATGGGTCTAATGTGAATGGCCTTCTGAAACCAATTAATTGTTCCTGTTTTATTTGAGGACATTAGGGTGTTTTAAGTGCAATGGACCCCCAATAAGATCCCCAATAATTCTATAATTTTGTGTGAATATATTATCTAAAACATATCCCAGTGTATAATATTGATCAGTCTCACAAGCAGAAACTAGAAATTATGCTCCTGGGAAATATGGTACAATAACAATAAATCATTCCAAGACATCATTAATTGGACTGGCAACCAGGATGGTAAAAAAAATGAGTAACTATGAGATATTATAGATAGAAACTGAGAGAAATGAGACTGTGGGTGGGGTATGGAACATAAAACATGAATAAATCTAAGTAAAATAGATTTTTTGTCTTTCTTCCCTTCATTTTGTGTACTGTGTTTTTACATTTTTTGAATATTTATCCAAGTACATTTTGATGCACAGCTCACAGATTACTGGTCTTTCAAATTACCTGTGTAGTAGGTCCATGAAAGGTTAATCTGTCTGTAAAAGTTAAAGGGTTAAACATTAGGGAATCTGGTTTCCTGTTCCCATCATTTCTTGTCCTCTTTCTCTCTTTGAGCTTCTCTGAACAAAAGCGGCAAGAACAAAGAACGTTTTCAAACTGTTCTGCAATTATTTCCAAGAACTATCTAACAGTTTGATGCCAGTTTAGTCATGTTTATAAACCATATTTGAGTCAGAAGATATTGGAACCACCTTTAACATATGATGCTGTGAAGTGGATGAAGTGGCTGTTTGTGTGTGGCTGCTCGTGCACAACTGTGAATGCGCACATACACATTCCAGTAAATCAATGAGAAAACTATTTCTGTGGTTTACTTCATTTGGGTGCGGAAATGCTGACTCATAGTCTCACACAGTCTGTGGACTCTCATGTAGGCATCAGATTAAACTTCCTCTATAAATGTGGTACAGCAATAGGGCTGCTTTGTGCTAAAATCATATATCCACAAATAGACAGAATCATGGAACACAAACCAGATATTTACCATTTATGCTTTGCATACTGTTCTGTGGTGGCCTGAGATGAGCATCTAAATGTCAGCCACTCAATTGAGGTAAAAAAAGAATGAGGTCTCCTGAAGGAGCTTCTTTCAGCTGAGGACAGAGCACTCACATGTCTCTAGCAAATCAGATAAAATACTATAATCGCCTCAGAAAAACCCAGAACAGTCCAGACACAGCTGACATCTATGGCCATGTGTCAAGTCCTTTAGACGGCTCCGGGGAGGATAGATGCTATTGAGAACCTCTTGAAAGCAGGTCACCATTTACTAACGCTACATACTCTAGGTTTTCTATGTAAAGTGATAAAGCACCTAAAAATTAACCATATATTAATTCAAGGCTTTTATCCATTTCACTTTACAACCAATTAAATGCAAGTTTACGAAAAGGTAACACCAATAAACCGAGTGTCAGTTTATAGTCTCAATCTGAATTACAATGTACAACTATTTTAAAAGGGGAGTGTTGCATAGAATTAATGCAGAAAAATGTAAAAGGATTTGATTTCAGTTCCTGTGTGCTTCTGTTTGCATTCTCACAACTTAAACTCACTTGACATAAGTAAAGTGGTGGAAACGCATCCATGATGCTCTGAATCTTATCATGAGAATGCAGAGCATGTGTCCTTTGATAACCTTTGTTTCCTCATATACAGTGGGGACTCCATGGTGCTAACAAGCACCAAACATCACAGAACTGATGAGGAGTCACTGTCCTGCCTGCATGTCCTCCAGAGAAAGGTGACACCTGTTAGAAGCTCCATGTTTGTGGCCTTCCGTTCTGCACATTCCAACACAAAAGCTCATCCGCTAACCTTAATGGTAGCATGCTGTTTATCAGGCCTTATGTAGATATTTACCCAATGGAACAGAGAAGGCACTTTTGTTATCTTGTAGAAGACTGACATGGGCCAGTGGCACTGTGAAGGTGACCTTTCTCCACTGAGTAGTTGTGTGTGGGTGTATCTTTTCCTGTAGAAAGAACACAGATTTACAGAACATACTGTTAATGTATATATAGAGGGATTAAGACAAACTTCATGGTTTTTTACATCTGTTTTACACTGTTACTTATTCCCACCCATTTCCCATGCCAAAATAAAAAAGAAGTGTGATAAAAAAATGTAATCCCCTAAAGAGAATAAATACCAAACACTTGTCATATTAAACCGTTATTTAACACACAATATTTAACTTTATTTAATTTTTTTATTTGAACTGTTTAATAGAAAAAGCATAAAGTGTGGTAAAGCGTAGGAAGTGATATTCTCAATGGTTAGGCAAGGTAACACAATTTGCTTACAGTACACTCAGCAAATAAATAACTAATGAGTGTTTGGCAAATAGTGTTTGGCCTATTCACCTCATCAAGCAAGGTTATGGACTGAGACCATCAAAGGCCTGAGGACTTACAAAATCCTTGTCTCTTTAAAGAGAAAGCTGTAGGGTCTTTTACAACAAAGGCACTAGGAGAAAATAAAACAAGCACAAATCTCCTTAGGCCCATCAGTATTAAGACATATGCTTCTCACATATCTGAAAACTACAACATTTTTTGCATACAATGTTGCCCCACTTGTATATAAGGAATATTAAAAACATTGTAATAAACAATCTCCATTAAGCATACATTTATGTGCTAAAAATGGTTGTTATTTTTCTTTTGTGTTTTTGAAAAATGTGGCATACGGAACAATATTGTCAAAATGATTCCCGTTCACACAGACCCAGAAAATGGCAAAAAAATATTGTATTATGCATGGCATTATACATTGTTTTATACATATAGCTGGCAATGTCGCTTTGTAGACTGAATATGCAATATGCATGCTTTTAGATTAGATTAGATTAGATTCAACTTTATTGTCATTATGCAGAGTACAAGTACAGAGCTAATATTGCTCATGACAGCGTCGTGTTTTTATAAGTTAGGGTTAGGGTTAGGGTTAGGTTACATGTTTTTGTATTTTGCACAGAGACGATAACAGTATTATTTTGAAAACCATGCACTTTGAAACCCATTTTTAAAAAATATGCATTTTCAGGCCCCCAAAAGGCAGTTATCATGTAAATGAATGGCCAAAATGCATAAAAGTTGTTTATTTTTATTTAAAAATGGTGTTATGTAAATATCCTCTTATTTATTTATTTCTAATACTTTTAAAACAGAAAGCACTGATGAAAACATTAGACCGGTAAAGGTGAACATGCACAAAAAAGACTGTTGCATTAATATATAAAATAAAATAATACATTAAATATATCTTGCAAAAGTTACTGTGTCCTGATCTGCCTAAAACACAATAACTATGTAACAAACTCACCATAGTCTTATTTGTTTAAAATAATTATTTTGATAGTTCTATCAAAATGTATTGGTCCCTTTAATCAGACTACATCTAAGGGGGTTTGTAACTGACCCATCATGTTAACACATGTAGCTCCGACATAAAATTCATGAGAGCAACTGGGTCATTGGACCATAGCCTAAAGAGAAAGGCTGTGCATGTTCTCTTTGAAGCCTAAACATTTACTGTAGGTCTGCCCTATTGCAACAAGGGCTCCAGGGTAGAGGTACTGGTAACAAGCTTTTCCCACACTGTCCGACAGCCTCTTACACTGATAAAGCCCTGACTCATCCACATTCAGCTTGTTCAAAAAGGAGGAAGAAAACAGAGATCTTTAAAGCCTTTTGCTGAGAACGGGTCTATATAATGCTTCCAAATTGATTCGATAATGATATAGCAAATCTTTTTCATCCTCTCCAAGGGATGTGGATTGTTAACCATGGATTCTCTTAAAGCAGTAGTTCACCCAAAAAATGTCAGTCAGAATTTTCAGTCAGGATGTTGTTCCAAAACTGTTTAAAAAAGACCTTTCTTTCATCTGTAGAAGTTGAACTGTATCCATTTGACTTTTCAACACATTTAGCATATGACTTTTTAACTTTTTTTTTATTTTTTACAAAACAGACTGTTCTGGTTCTCAGATTTGACTCACTTACTCAAACAGGTCTCAGCAGTTAACAGCTCACTGAAGATTATCAGTCAATAATGTAAATTTCAGTCAGTTTTTTCACACAAACCTATCAAAGATATCACATAAGAAAGAAAGTCCCATGAGTTTGGAAAGACATGGTGGTGAGTAAATGAAGTCAGAGTTTTCAGTTTTGGGTGAACTGTTCCTTTTAAGGCAGAAGAAATTAGTGGAGACAGGACAGAACTGAGCAAACAGCTGAAAGCACATCATAAACTACCATAAACACTCTTCTCTTACAGCTTGTGAACACAAAGGTGTGATGCCACTTTAACACTGCTCAGCTGTATCCTCCCTCTCTCACACATAATTTTTATGCCTGAAAAAATACTATTCGTTTTTGTCATGTTAAAAAATTATTCACCACAATTCTGTCTTGCTTTATGGTAAATAAGAGCCAGCCCTGTGTTTCCATTCTGTCACTTGAGAAATAGCTTCAGGGGACAGAAATAGCTAGGAAACAGACTGATCAAAGTGATTTCTTGTCATTCCAGTGTTCCCCTCTTAATCACAACTTTCATAGGAATCAATGCAATAAAGCAGCTGTTTTCCTTCACAAAGGCTGAAATGTATTGAACCAGGGAGGAAAAAGTGCACTCCATTGCTGTGTATTAAGTATTTTTCCTTTCATTTGACTTCATAATTCAAAGAAAATAATCATGCTCTGCTTAGTAGTTATATTATGAGCTAATGGATTTTTATCTTCTGTGCTGTTCAAACTTGTACATTTTTGTACATTTTGTTGATGCCAGTTTTCTCTTTTCTCTGAATGTATCCCTCCATGTCTTCAAGCATTTCACAGATCAGTATTAATCAAGGATTGGGTAGGAATGGTATGAAATTGAAAAATACTATCCATTTGCACTTTGGAAATGTGATATTGTTGATTATGTATTTGAAAGGGTTCTGTTTTATACTGCATAATATTTTATCAGTGGTTTCTACTCTACGTTTAGTACATGCTGAGCCTAATTTGCCCAGATAGCATTGTAGCAGTATTAGGTACATACATCATGAATCCAAAAACATCAATAGGGAATACATAGAGAATGGTTGAAAATGATATTGCTACTAGTTTGTGATGTGTGAATATAGGACAAATATCTTATCAATGTTGCCTTCATGAAAGATAAGTACTACCTTCTGTCAGCTTAACAGATAATAAAGCCATTGCCTGTAAGCAGGGGTAAATCAATTTTTGTTAATGATTATGAGATATTGTTCTTTCAAAGAAGCGTTCAATCTCTTAACAGAAAATTGTAGTTTCAGTGAGCTGATCTATATATTTAAATACCACAACAGTCATATAAACACAAAAGACTCATTAAACCTCACAGGACCGCACAAGGACAGGATCCTGCTTGCACAGCAGTGATTATATAGCCTCAAGCAACCAGGTTCTTATTGTTTGACTGTGGGGAGGAAAGCCATAACCTTTGATAGGTTATGCAATAAAAAAGCTAATATGTCTTACTGTCTGTGTAAATTACACATCATAATCACAATATTATTTGAAATTGAAAGCAACTGAAAGAAAAATAAACCAAATTTTGCCACATCATGAATCAACTGCATGGCACGTTTGCCTTGTCACCCATTGGTTAACAAGATCACAGCTTATGTTAATCATAATAAACCCAGGATCCTTTACCCAGCCCCTCAATGTTTTCATCTTATGGAATGGCCTGTTTCTTCCACCATCTCTGGGGAAAAGTGTGTTTTTTTGCACACACAAACATCCTGTTCTTATATCCTCTGAGATTACAGAGCAAGGTTTAAAGGTTGGGACAGAAGGTCATGCCACACACATGAATGTTATTGGCAAACCTATTTAAACGTATAGCATATCATTGCTCTAAACAGTGAATCTAAATAATGTTTGCAGATGTTGTCCAGTTATTGCTGCATTAACTGCAACATAATTATTGAGACACTGGTAGATTAAGAGACTTAGTGATTATACATTGAGGGTAGCTCTATGAAATATCATTTGTGTCATTATGTATCTGCCATTATTTAAAACATTAATTAGTATCTAAAATCCTTTGTGGAAATTTATTTGAGGCCCCATTATTTGAGGCCCCAAGATAATGTTTCCATCTGTGGAAACATTATCTTTCCACAGATAACTGCACAGTCACTGACAACAATTGCTGTTCCTAATGTCTAAAAGCCTGCCCCTACAGGCCCACTGACTAAGATAACATCTCTGATTAAGAAAGTTCTCTGCTTATATCATCAAAAGCAGACATTGCTTAGTGCGTATTCACACTTTTATCACTGTTTACTCATTAACACAAGATGTGGAACCGTGGGAATGTGCATGGGTCTTGACTTTCTGAACCTTGAATTAACACATGCTGGCAGTTTGTATCAAAATCAACAAATAAAGAAGATGTTTATTTTGCTAGGAGACAGCAGGAAAAACTACAAACAATCAATGTGGGCTTTGAATCGTAATTCACAATTTTGGGTTGTAAAACATTTGCAGACTGAGGTGTTCAGCTATTAGGTCTGTAAAATACTGCATTTAAAATTATAAATTAATTCATAAATTTATTTTGAAAAACAATTATTGTAAGAATTGTTTCAATGATTTTAAGAATTTTGCAGATTATTTACACAAATTTGTTCTTCATTGTACTTTGTATGAAGCTCATTGTTCATTTACTTATTTAAATGTGATAATTATTCATAGGAAAGTATGTTATTAAATTTCCTCCATTTGGACAATATCTCCCAGCACATGAATTTATAGATGCCACATTAATGTACATCAGCTTTTCTTTCTATGTACGGCATCAGCAATTTGTAGACATGTGGACATGGCCCCCAGACTCCCACTCCCACTTGATTGTCATGTGTTTTGTTATAATGACAAATTCAACACATCTTAATCCATTAAAACAGCAGAACAGGAAAATTGCAATGGTTGTAAGCAATAAAGCTATGTTTTTGCATAAATCCCTCTTAATTTGTATAATCCCCACTTAATAAATAACTTTAAGAATTGCAATTGACAAAAGCATTATGATAACTGACAAATCCTAATGAAATTCCCTAGATAACAATCTACCATTTTCTACCAAATTGTACTTGTACTGTGTCAAATACAGGAGGTTAAACAAATCAAACAGACCTGTAAATCAAACAGAAACTGTAAATATGCAACACATACAGGAGATAATGTATATTAATGTTCATGCTATTATTATATTGTTGTTGTCACAACTTAGTTTTTGTTCATTGTCCTTGTTGGCTTTTCCCTGATTATTGCTATCAGTTCTAGTTTAAGCTAATTAACAGTTCCTCCATTTCCATAGTAACTTATTAGTTTCATCTGTGTCCTGTTTAGTGCCTTAGTTATCTCCTTATGTATTTATACCCCTAGTTTAGTTCAGTTTCTTGTACTCATCAACTGATATATTGAAATATTTTCTCCTATTATCTCCTGTTTTTATTCCTTGTGGATTTATTGAGACGGTTTGTGGATTATACCCTGTCGTTGTGCAATTTATAGAGCATGACACATATATACACATATAATAGAAGATACAATGACTGATATTTACCCCCAGTTTTGTCTTTACTTGGTAAGCGGTGTAGAGCATAAACAAACAAAGCTGTTTTGTGGTTTTGAGTTCCAAAGGTTTGTGACATCTTTCTCACAAGTGCATAAACTGAAACGTTATATTACTCATATGTAATGATAAATTTGTGTGTTGAAAGTAGGATACCAAACCATTTTTTTGCTATTCAAACAGAACTGAATTTGAATGAAATTGCGTCTTTTTAAATGCTTAGACAAAAGCAACCAGGCATAATTCGATTATATGGATAATCACTTCAAAGCAGACACTTAAACTATACTTAAACACTTAAATATAAGTATTCTGATTAAATATTATGTAACATATAAATTACAAATAATTAATTATATTATTGTAGATGTTTCACCAGTGACAGAATGGTTTTTAAGCATTCTTATAGTGTGTCACTGACCCATGAGTAGTCCCCAGGTTATAAATGGTAGTTCTACATTTTCATTAAGCTGCTATTGATATGAATGGGAATGCTAACAAAAAGATTTCAAATCAGGTCCAGCACAATTCATCTATCATTGTCAATAATATTAAAGTGAATCAGAATTCAGCGCTCTAAAACATGTTAGGTATTAAAAAAATATTTTGTATTGTGCATTGTATGTGCATTGTAACAAGCCCTGTGGCCTTCTTCTTACTGCAGCATGAACATTCAGCTTATATTTGTGCATATCCAATCAAAGGTAATTTAGGGTGATATTGGATAAAAACAGCTGTAAAAACAATTAAAACAGGTTTATAGTAATATATAGGCCTTTTACATCTAAGATTTTACAAACATTTAAAGAAACTTCTTGACCGGCATTTTGCAATTCATAGTGCTCTTGTGTTATTGTTAAGGTCGTGAATTACTAAAACACATTAAAATGCAGCGGTAAAGCAGGAATAAAACAATACATGTAAACATGGTCACTGTTAAAAAGATCTGTAGCATTTCATCAATCATGACAGACAGAATCAATTAAAAGCACCATGGCACTTTATAATTTAATTTCATGATGGTCACAAACAGGCAGCCATATTTAATCACTTTATACGCAATATGTGGTCAAACAGGCGAATAACATGTCAGAAAAAATAAACACAAGATACCTGTGGTGTAGTTATTTCATGACACAATAGTATAGTATATGTGTCTTTCTCTCTTGTTGATATTACAAGGAGTCAAAATTTCCACTTTCTTTAAAATTACAAATTGCAGACATGCCTACGTCATAGATTATTTTTATTTTTATTATTTTATGCCATACAGCATAGATTATTTTTATTGTTTTCAATCCTGTTCAATCAGAGCAAAGAGTGAAAGCAGACAAACATAATGCTGCCTCATAATCTGCTTGTTTATATGAACAACGCACTAGAATAGTATGTTAATTATTTTAATGACAACTTTCAATGAATAAGGCATATTTTCAGACATATCTTTGTACTTATCTACTGTACCTTATCAGACACTGATTTTGAAAGAAAATTTTGTTTTTATAGGATAAAGGGTCTAGCGAAGCCCCTGGTGCAGATTTCCCTAAGCTATGATCTTTTTAGGAAATATTTAATTTTTGGACGCTAAAATTTTGCCAGTCACTTTTTTGTTTTACTCACTGTCTGTGCACCTGTAAAATGTTTTTATCAGGTGTAGATTGAATCACTATAAACTATGAGTAGGTGCTATTTCATCATTTTATCACTCATCATTATGACAGCCTGAGAAAGCTAATCTGAATTAGTCATGATGAAATGAAAACCCTGGTATTTACTCAAAGAGCTGCTACATCTGAGATTGACTGGGTAAGACTGAGGTTAACTTACTCACTCCCTTCTGTCGGGTTTTCCATTATGATCCACAGTGAATCAGAAATGATGTGGAGAGGGCTGTATCACTTATTAAAAACACTCTTAGAAATACTTTATGGCACATCTGTTTTATATTGTAGCTTTTTTGCGATGATGATTCTTGAGGCAAGCTAATATTAATCTCTAAAATATGGTGTTGGTGTTTTATATCAAATTTAGTAGCTAAAAGAAACATTCTCTCATTTAGCAGATCTGGACAACTATCAGTGTATCTGTATTTGTCATTTACAATCATTAAACATTTACAACCATTGTAGAAATGCCCTATTCACAGAAAGTATAACTGTATTCAACAGGAGAACAGGGGGTTTACTAAAATAAAAATTTAAGTAGTAGAATCTTGTATAGAATATTTCAATAATGGTAACATGTTATAACATGTTTTAGCATAGATACTAGTATGATTTAAAGAAGATAATCTATCTTAGTGTTGCTAAGTGGTGGCAAGGGTACTTGGGGTGGTTGTTAGGGTGTTGCTAGGTGGTTGCTAGGGTGTTGTTATACGGTTGCCAAGGTACTTGTGTTGTTACTAGGCCACTGCTAAGGTACCTGGGGTGGTTTCTAGGGTGCTGTTATGTAGTTTGTATGGTACCAGGAGTAGTTTAAAGAGTGCTGTATGCAGTTGCTAGGTTGTTGTTATCTGGTACCTCAGGTGTTGCTAAATGGTGGCATGGGTTCTTGAGGTGGTTGCTAGGGTGCTGCTATGTAGTTGCTGAATGGTTGCTAGGGCATTGCTATGCGGTTGGGAAGGCTGTTAGGCTGCTGCTAAGATACCCAGAGTGATTGCTAGGGTGTTGCTATGTGGTTGATAAAGTACCAGGATAGTTGCTAGGGTGTTCCAATGCAGTTTCTACTCAGAGTACTTAGAGTGGTTGCTATGGTGTTGCTAAATGGTGGCAGGGGTTCTTGAGGTGGCTGCTAGGCTGTTGCTATGCAGTTTCTAGATGTTGCAAGGGCATTGCTATGTGGTTGCTAAGGTACTTAGGGAGGCTGTTAAGCTGCTGCTAAGGTACCCAGAGAGGTTGCTAGGGTGTTGCTAAGGTACCATGAGTAGTTGCTAGGGTGTTCCTATGCAGTTTCTAGAGTATCCAGGGTGGTTGTTATGGTGTTGTTATGCAGTTGCTCAGGGTGACTCCAACATGTTTTAGCACACCTCAATAAATCGGTTGATCTGACCCCTCATTTATGGGTCTACGACAAATGGTCCGGGACAAGTTATGTACTGAAGTTTTGTCCAGAAAAAGAAGAACTATGCAAGAGAGTAACTTGCTTTGCTTGATTGGAAAGTGCTTTGCAAAAGTAGCTACTGATATGACTTGATTCTCTATTTCATCTGTGTTTTTGAAAGTACTTTGTATAGTTTATTGGGACCCTGCTCTGAGAGTGCCTGCAAAATTTGGGGCCAGCACCTTCTGGTGGTCAAATAATATAGCAAAAAAATTCATGAAACCGCTTATTACCTTTGATTAATCTACCAGATTGTCAACTGCCTGTTGTCTATGGATTCTTTGTCTCATGCCAAGTACTGCGATTTCTCATTTGCCAAATTTGTCATTATCAGCAATATTTCCTGTTGGCAATTTTCAGTTATGTAGAACACCTACTCTTTCGAAATTCCTCCTAGGCAGTATGTCTGATTTGCACAACATTTTGTGAGCATCATCTAGGCACACTCTTAGCAAAAAGTATAAAAATCTTTTTCATAAACCAAACAGTTGTCAAATGATGCTTTAACAATTTTGATGGCAAAATGCCAAAAAGGATATGAGGCTGTAACTCTGCAATGCTTGTTGTATGTACTTCTCGTGTGTTATTGTGACAACATTCTGACTGCCTCATCAATATTTAGTGACATCACCACTTATTGGTCAATAATTATATACCATTTTATGCTGTTGTGGGTTTTAGTTTTATTTTTAGCTGTGTTTTCTTGAACTCTTCATCAGTGATTTTACAATTTTACAATCTACAATACACAACTATTTAATTTTCTACCCATGGTGGGCCTGACCCCAATAATTGTTGCTTGCAGCTATATTTTTTAAACGTTTTCTGTTCATTTTGTGTATATAATAACAATTAATATCAGCACTATTGTGTAATATATGATGAAATGTTTTAAACAAAAATTACAAATGACAGCGTTCACTTAATTCTGTTTATTGGTTAATACAATTACACTCATTGATACTGTTTTTTTTTATATTCATTATGGCTGCACACCACATTTTTAAAATTAAAAACAGAATAAAAACAAGCTTTACAAACCTTAATTCAGCACAGTCATTTTGAATTAACAATTGTCTTAGTGTGGCTTTCCCTCCCTGACACCCTGTATAGTCCATATCCATGACTGCTGAGCAATACAAACAAGAAGAAAATGGGTAGTATGAAGCCAAGGATATGGGAGAAAATCCAAAACTGGATTAAATTTAATAGCATTTTAATTGCCAGCAATTTGCCATTGCATCCTTGCCATTAGTCTTTTTTTGCCTTTTCAGCCACAAGCCATGTGATGTTAAACAAAGAAGCAAACTCCCTGAAGGATGTGTTTTGCAAAAGAGAGATGAGACATGGTGTTGTGGCCTGTGTACATCACAGTTTCATCACTGTTTGAAATACAGATCACATAATGCCTTTTAATCAAATTTTATAATTGGAAATGTATAACATACAAAACCTTTTGCTTGTATAAATTACAGCTCATATAAGCTGTTTGGGCCAAATAACTGTCAAGATCAGTACTGTGGGATTGTTTAAACAAAGAGAGCTTAATACAGACTTGATCCGAATCCATTACAAACACACAGTTCATTACCACTCTTACCACTAATAAACTAGTGTTGTCATGATACCAAACGTATGACTTTGATACAATACCTAAATAAAATATCTCGAAACCAATACTAAAACTATATCACAGCAAAAACTAAAACGACACAAAAAGTAATTTCAACAAATCAGGATGTCTGTCTGCCAGATGTTTTGCCAAGTTTGACGTACAGATGGACTTTGTGGTGTCCGTCGGCATGCCCTGACTGTTGGCAATGTACGCAAAATAATGTCATGTTTAGCTACATCTATCGGCTTTGTCTACAAGCTGTGGACATTCGGCAAGAGAACTTCTATTTGCTTCCATGGCTTTCAGTAGAAAAAGCCACTATGACAGCTCAGCTGCAGTGCACACATGAGGGAAAAAAGTTGGGCGTGTCCAGTGTTCCTTTAGGGCAGTGTTGCCAACTATTTTAAATGGAAAACGGCTAAAGCTTGCTTGAAAGGTCGCCAGATAAGATCCCATGCTAATTTGCATATCCATGACGTCACTGCGTTATAGTTTTATTATAGTTTTATAATAGTTTTATTCTGTCTAGCGTCACCAGTTAACAGTTGTTTCATTTTTCTCTTGCTCTCTATGCCCACATATTTTGTTTTAGTACAACCGAATACTCAGTAAATCCCAATAACTCTTCTCGTTCACATATTTCTGCCTCTGTCACCAGACAATGGAACAAGTATAAAATATAGGGACTGAACACAACTTAGATGCTTCTGATATGCTAAAATCTGATTTAAACATAAGTTAAAATAGCAGCTGTGCAATGATTTTGGATATAATTACATGCCAAATAATTATTAGAAAGAATCCCCTTCCTTATTAGTTTCTCTCACACAACGCATCTCCATCTGGGTTTAAAATTACGTGCACTAAAGTCTACTGAAAGAAGCTAAGTTTTGTCCAGAAAGTCGCTAGATTTGTCACATTTTAGGAAACAAGGTGGTCTGAAAAGACGGGTGCTAAATCTAGCGACAAAGTTGCCAACTTGGCAACACTGCTTCAGGGTGAGCTGAGAGCGCTGCACGCGCCAGTCAGCGCCATTTAGGAAATACGTCTCTTATTAAAACACTGTCATTTCTAAAGTATTCATACTAAAAAATAAAAATTAGTACAATTTATAACAGCAGGATATTGCGATACTTTTCTAGTATGTAACATGTGGCATGATCAGAACAGACATGTTTGATGACCTTTACATCCTAAAGTGTGTGTGGGGGGTGTCTTAACGCTAGATATAAGAAGAGATAATAACAGTCATCTGCAAACACTTGAGTTTTGAGTACTGTCAAATTGCATGAAAAGGTTGCACAGTAGCGCTATCTAGTGGCCATCTTTGGTAATCATCAAAAAATCTTAAAATTAAATTTTTACTTGTCCTTAACGTATTTCTCTGTACCATCCATCAAAAATAAACAGAAGATTTGAGTTGGATACCTCTGTGTTCCAGTGGACCTGTCCTTATCTAAGTGAGTAGAGACCGCCGATGGAACATGAAATAAATGGTAATAAAAGTAACACTGATGTAATTAAGTGTAAGGGATCCTCTGGCAGAGCCTGTCCAAATCATTCCTACTCTGAAAGCCAGCAGCTATGCTTCTATCACTAGGAAATAAGAAAAAGCCAAAAAGGAGCAACATGTCATTTATATTACTTTATTAATATACATCTGGGTTAGAAATCTATCCATCCATACTTTATTCGCATGTCTTCGATTAGATGTCTTATTATTTCTTAAATAAAATCCTAAATTTTATGTTAATTCCATATGGTGCAACCAATTTCTCATCCATCACCACACAGGGCAAACCACCTAGGATGGACACAAACTGCACTAATGCTGGGCTTGCAGTTTTGTTTTTGCAAAACAGGGGGCATATGTCTGGTGGATAGAAAGTGGGCTGTGTATGCAAAGGGACCAAGGTGCATCTGCTGCTGTTAAGATGCCACATGAATATCACTGTCAGAATGGTGCTTTGACTGTGTCTGAGTAATGTGTCTGAGTAATGTTTAATATATCAGATATTATACAGATATCAGTGTAATACAGACAAACAGGGACTGTGCTGCATAATTACAGGCTACACTGTTTAAAAAATGTAAATTTACAGGTAATTGCCCCTGCAGAATTTCCCTTTTTCATTAAACAATGAAATTCTGTTTATTCCACAGAAATGTTCTGTAATTTAAAGTTTTACTATTACATTTTCTTATAAATAACCATAATGTAAAATTAAATCAATTTCATGTTCATAGTATTTTGTTTGTAAAAACAAAAATTAGTAGTCAGTGTGTTGTCCGTACAATTCAAAGTCACTGAGGTTTTTTTTAAGATTATTAATTTTATTTGTACACAAAAGTAATTATTGTGAATTACGTATTGCCAACTATTTTCAAAACCCACATCAGAGTATCCTAACCAATCCAATTAAGAGTGTCTGACTCCAAACCAATCCTCCTTCTTAGAGTGCCTGACACTCCCATGTCAGACTGATCATTACGTTGGAAAGGTTCATTTGATTTTATTAGGGAGACAGCTATTAGGGAGACAGTTTTATTAGGGAGACTTACCATGATGTTAGCATGATGCTAGCATGGTTTAAACTTTTTAAATGAAAGTCAATGGGGTAGTTGCTAGGGTACTGTAACTGGTTGTTAGGGCGTGGCTATGAAGTTGAAATGTCACCATTTGTTTGTTGCTTACTATGCCAAGTGATATAAGCCCATCCCCAAGCCTTTATGACATTCAGATGGGGATCAATGACATCACAAAGATATGCCCAATGTTACGTCTATGGACGTTTTTTCAATGGAAGTCAATAGGTTGGTTGCTAGGGTACTGCTTGCCAGGGTGGCTATGAATTTCTAATGTTACCATTTGTTGCTGCTTGCTAAGCTGAGTGATATGAGTCCATCACAAAATTAAGCCCAACATTAGGTCTATGGAATTTTTCACCCACTTTTTTTATACACCCCAAAAACATCATACACCCAATAGCTTATTAAAGTAATACCACACCTCTCCTCAATAAGCCGATCAATTTGACACCTCATTCATGGGCCTACGACAAACCGTGCAGGATGAGTTATATACCGACATTTTGTCCGGAAAAAGCAGTATGCAAGAAAGTAATAGTGATGCTTTGCTTTTCAAGCACCACTAATAACAATAACAAAAATAACCACTCCATTGTTTACAAATGTGAAAGAGAGCTGTTCAAAAGTTGATGTGTATGCTGAATGCTACATATGTATTTGTGAGTTTATTGTTTAAAATGATCCGTTCGTGTGTGTATCGTGGATGTCTACATATTGCAATCTGCCTACATCCAACATGACCTTTCCAACATGATAACGTTATGCATGAGCTCAGGGACAAATATGAGATGAATATTTGTACTTAAATTTTGATTGTTTCAGTAGCAGTTAGTCCCCTTCAATCCCCTTATTTCTTGATTAGAGTTAAAAGGAGCCATTTGAAGCTACATTGAAACTTTTTGGACCTATTAATGTATTTTTTAAAAAATAGAAATTGAGACAGAACTTGGATGAATTACAGATTAATGCTGTTTTGTGGATAATGGAAAATACAGCTTGTATTTGGTCAATTTCTGTAAAGATGTTCTTTAAAATAAATGTTACAACATATATTGTATTTATAAATAGCATTCTGTAGTATATAAGTAATAATAAGTATATAATAGTACTGTAGTCTAAAGCTGTATTTGAAAACAAAGTGTATTTGTTTATTACAACAATGACATTCAAGAAAAAATACATTAGACTAATGTGACAGCTCTGTTAAACTTACCGGAACATTATATAGGGTCGCTGTAATATGTTTAATGTATTGTGTTTGACTTAGAGAAAAAAACATTGGTTTAGTGTAATGTAGATAAGACTGATTTTAATGAAAATGTCAGTGTAATTGTTTTAAGTCACGTGACCTGTGCAGTGACCTGGAGGGCAAAACAGTGGACCAACATGGTGGCTTACATGGGCTTTCCATAGCACAAGCTGGTTAGTTGTCCTCCTGTTTCAATCCAAGTAGACGAAAAACAAAGATATCAACATAAACTGCAAGAGATCCATATACAGTACATCATATTTCAGTCACTAAAAACTGCCAGATCCCTGCCAGACCACAGTCACTTCCTTAAACAAGTCTGGCACTGAATCATACTGATTCACATGTGATTGTGATCATTTCAATAGCAAGAGTTTGATTGCATCCAGCAAATGTGATTGGATACAGCTATGTTGTGTTAATTTTATGTGTACGTTTTCCAGATGAATAAAATGTTCAACTGCTGAGGTATGCTTTTAAATGTATTTAATACTATTTATTTAAGATTAAAACATTTTAATCCAAAGTGATTTAGAAAAGTGATCAACAAACCAATTAATCCTAAGGAGCTAATATGGGAAATGCTGAGATATGTTTCATACTGTTTAAACTACAACTGTACCTGCTGCTATGTAGAGTGAACCATAAATGTTTTACTGTAGAACATTTTATTTTGTAATTTCAGGTCATGTGGAAAGACTGCACTTGTGGAGATCCACATTAGATGACATAGCAATTTATAGTGAAAGATAGACAAGTCTTCTTGTGGCTGGTTGTATCAGCAGGACGTAGAGTACACAAATCTTTTTTCCACAATTTTATGAACATTTATCAATGGTAACATCCTGTAACTGAATTTTTGACTGTAAAATCTGATCTATATTTTTACAGTTTATTATATGTAGTTTTGTAAAATGTTATTTACTGTAATCCATCAGAATCCACCTGGACCATTTTTTTACAGATTTTGTTGTTGTTGTTTGTGTGAAGCACAGTGATGTTATAAGCTGAATTTAAATATGCTATATACAGGTTAATTAATGAAATGAGTGCAATAAAGTATAAAGAAATATCTAAACCATTACATAAAGTCATACTTTCATTTGTCTTTATGTATAAGGGTGACACACGGAAAATGCTGACTGTAGTCACTGATTACAGATATATTAATATGAATTAGGAGATGCTTAATATATTAAAGGTAAATGCCATATGCTATCAATTGATAACAGAATTAATATTTGAAATTAATAGATCTATAAGAGGCTGCAATACCTCTGTTTAACTTTAACTCTGCATTAACCAGCAATAACACCCTCACCTTCTTCTCTCACCCTTTATGTACTCTCCACACCCATTCATCTACTCTTGCACTTATTGGTCAACGTCTCTCCACCCCACCAATACAGTCTGAGAGGCCTGCAGCAGTCTGAGAGGCCTGCAATATTTCTGTATTTCTACTTCAAGCTCACTTGAAGTTCTTTCTGTCACTTTAGTTTTTAAAGAGCAACTGCAAAAATTTAAAGCAAATTATATATTAAGTCTAAAGTGGAGGTTTCATCTAGTATAATTATGATATCAAGAGATACAGTGTTCACCACGCGTGCTGAACTGAAGCAGTGACATTACAATGTGATCTGTAATTTCACTATTATACTGGGTAGGCAACTCTGCTGAATTACTCTAAGCATGGGCACTATATTTCCCTGAGGTTCTCAATGCATTATTCTTTTGTTTGAGCACTTTTGTTTAAAAACAATATAACTTACCTTTGCAAGTTTCAAATAATGAAATGTTTAAACACTTTACAATAAGGTCTCCTTCTCCCTGACATTAGTTATTGTATTAGCTAACATGAATTGTCAATGAGCAACATTTTTACAGCATGTACTTGTCTTTGTTATTGTTAATTAATACAAATTGTTCATTGTGCATTACCTAACATTAACCGATGCAACATTTGTATTAGTAAATAAAGTGCCATGTAGGGTACTAATATTAATAAATGCTGTGTAAATATTGCTCATAATTAGATCATGCTAACTAATGTAGTTAATTAATATTAACATATGGAACCTTACTGTAAAGCATATACCAATTAAACTTAAGAATGCTGATTCAGCTTATGTTGGGTGGTATGAGCAAGTGTGATCCACCTTTTTAAACAACATTCACTGAATAACGTAATATGATCAAAGCAGGTGTACCGTTATAATTATTCATCTGTTAAGCAACACACTGGAAAGTGGAGTGGAAAGACAAACAAACAGGTTTGCTGTGATAGGGCAGGCTACAGCAAGGTGCAACGTCAGAATCACTATCATTCTCTATTTAAAAACTGGCGCTTTATCGGCTCTTTAAATCTTGAACTGCAGGTGTGTTTGGAGGCATCAAAAGAGGGAATTCTTTGTTGTCATTACCCACCAGAACAGATATGCTACTGCTATTAAAAATCGTAACTATTTGAGAAATGAAAAATACGCTGCAATCATTCGTTCATCATGTTTTTGTAAGTAATTAGTATGATGTAATAAAGTATTTACATCGTTCTAAACTTTTGCTCTTTTTTTCTTACAATACTTTTGGGATGCGTGGCCAGGCACTAAGAATGGCAAGTGCCAACGGGCATTACTACAGCAAGCGACCATCTGCCAGCCTAGCAAACTAGCAGCAACCCTACCAGCTGCAGTCGCAAAACGCCCTTACAAAGCAGGACATGCAAGCAGCTTCTGACGTCTGCGGCCACACTGCGCTACAAAGCGTACCAAAGCAATAGCGGAAACCATGCGAAACTACCCTTCAAAACAGCGTGATTTAAGGACCAATGAGTTTCCCGGGGGCGCACACGAGATCGTTTCAACTGATTTTGAATTTGCGATCAGTTTTGACGAATATTTACCCCGCAAAAATAAATAAAGGACTCATGCAGGGGCAGTTCAATACCCCGACATGGCGGCAAGAAAAAGAGGAGAGCTTTTTACTATTTTGGAAACTAGCACTGACACAGAAACTAACGCGGTATCCGACAGCGAGGACTGTGCGCTTAATCTCCCTGTCGATGTGAAGTGGTTTGAGATTCCTTTCAGAAAGTCCGAGTCGGACGAGGAAGACGAAGAACTGCAAGAGAACAAGGGGGAGTCTGAGCTGGAGAGCGCAGCGGCAGCAGGAGAGACTGCGGACTCAGCCAGCTACATCGCGGGAGGCGGCTGCAATATTATTTTGTTCACTGGAAATGGGATCAAGCACGAAGAGTACGAGGAGGACTCCTATTATGCGACTTCCAATAATTGCCCTGAAACCTCTTCAACCGATTCGGATATCGATTTTTCCGATTTAGAAGAGGAAGAACACCCGGATTTATTCTGCACATATGATGTCTTAGATGAAGAATGCACTTCTCCGGATTTCTGGGGAGAGCCTGACCAGGTAATATCAATTGAGCCTTTCTCCGCTGACAGTGGCCCTCAACACTCGCTAGGGGATGATGCTGACACTTTAGACTATTTCCGGTTGCTCTTCCCAGATTCATTGTTTGAACACATGGTCGAACAAACAAACAACTACGCCCTCTATCGGCAAAGGAGAAGTGGTCGATCAGACGCCCACTGGCACCCGACTGACAATAGAGAAATGAGGGCATATGTTGGTCTTAACATTCTAATGGGTATCAATCAGCTCCCAGAATATGGCATGTATTGGGCAAGTGACATTTTCATAGGGAATGCTGGATTCAAAAAAACAATGACTGCCCGGCGTTTTGAAAAACTAAACCAAAACTTGCACTTATGTGATCGTGAGGCAGAACCTTCCAAAGGTGAGCTGGGATATGATGGACTTTACAAAATACGCCCCCTGCTGGATATGGTTGGAAATACCATGTGGGATGCCTACCTGCCTAATCGTTGTTTAACTATTGATGAGTGTGCTATTGCCACAAAGGGACGCTTTTCTGCAACGCAGTACATGCCATCAACGCCTTTGCGTAAGGGCCTTAAGGTGTGGATGCTTTGTGATTCTCGTTCAGGCTACTGTCACCGCACGCGTATTTATGTTGGGAAGCCTAGTGATGATCTGGCCGCTGCTGCAGTTGGCTACAAGGTTGTGACATCGCTGGTGAGGGGGCTTGAGGCTAGACACCACCATCTTTTCATGGACAGCTTTTTCACTTCTGTTCCCTTGCTGCAGCATCTACTCCGTCAAGGGCTTTATGCCTGTGGCCCCACCAACCCTTGTCGGCGCGGCTATCCTGAGGCACTCAAACCGCGCAATGTCGGAAAGCTGGCGCCTGGTGAGTTCTATCAGTGTCAACATGGCAACCTCGTGGCCACCGTAACGAGAGATGCCAAAATTGTTAGCTGCCTATCATCTAACTCTGCGCCCGGTATTGTGGGCATTGGGCCAGGCAAGAGGGAAGGAGATGCAAGAGATGGAGATTGCACTGGTATGGTAGGACTTGGCATACCACGTCCCCTTCCTTTGCTTTTATACCAGGAGAACATGAGGGGTGTTGACTTGTGCGACCAGCTTAGGGAGTGCTACCAGGTAGGGAGGCCATGCAAAAAATGGTGGCGCTACTTTTTGTGGTTTTACATTAACCTCTGCATTGTCAATTCCTATGTCATTTTGCGTGAGAGTCGACAAGGGTCACCACCAGGAGGGTTTAACGGTAAACAATTCACACAACGTCATTTCCGCATTCGTCTGGCACAGCAGCTGATTGGTGACTACCAGGGGGCACGGGGCATGGAACGGGCTGCCCGTAAACGACATGCAGACTCACCCTTGGAGTACGGGCACCGCCTAGAGCGCATGTCAGAACGCTCACGACGCTGTCGGAACTGCACAAATAAAGGCCTGAGACACGAGAGTGTGTTCGGATGTAAAATCTGCAATGTGCACCTATGTAGAGGAGGGTGCTTCAGTGAATTTCATAAATAAGCATTGTTTTAACAGTTCCACATTTTGTTTGTGTGTTTAAAATGTTAAAAACAGTGGATTTCTGATCCAAAGGCCACTACTGTAAGTGCTGTACCAATCATTGTAGTCTGATTTGTTTAGTAATTGTACTGTAGTAATAGTTGTTTTAGTAATGCACGATTTGCAAGAAGTCAGCAATTATACATTTGCATTAGCCTAGAATGTTTTATCTAATTGACTTTCATATTGCCAACAAAAAAGGCCTTGTCACTTTTTATATTATGGTAAATAAAAATGCATTTTCTGGATTAATAAAACTTTTCAACACATGCAATGGCACCTAAAACAGCATATGTTTTCAGTAAGAGGTTCTTGTGCTTTTCCAAAATAAATACACAAAGACTCTTTTTATTTCAAATGAGTTTAAAAACAGATCAAACCCAATCAAACATATCAAACAGACAGTTTTACCATGTGTTTAGCCTTTTTTGTCTAGAAGGCCTTTTTTTGCTCCCTGTTATTTTAAATGGTTAAGGAGTATTTATATTGCTATGAAGGCTTCACTTTTTCAGCATATAGAGAATGTTTTGCCATTTTCAAGACACTAAATGAATACAAGGCTCTAAGTGATTAGTGTGAATGAAAATTAAGGTATAAAGGTTACTTTACAAAGCTCACTCTCAAGACCTGCACTTCATACTATAGGTACTGGGCTATTATAAGCAGGAGAGATGTTGATCCCTGTTATCTATAGATATGAGCACAGTTAATATGTCAGTATGTGATCAAATTTGTTTTGAACTGTTGACAGCTGAAGCTTGAGAAGCTATAGATAGCTATAAAAGCTAATAAATTATGAATTTACATTTATGCATTTGGCAGACACGTTTATCCAAAGCCACTTACAGTGCCTTTAAGGTATACAATTTATCAGTATGTGTTTCACCCTAGGAACAGAACCTACAACCTTTGCACTGCTAACACATGCTCTGCTAGTTGAGTTACAGTTAAGTCTGTTAATATTAAATCTATAAACATATACACAAATAGAACACTACTTTTGCATACATGTTGTTCTATGTTGTTCCTCTGTTCTGTTTGTGTATTAATTTAAATATTTAGGTTTGTAACTAAAATATTTTTGGTTTGTGGCTAAGTTCAAATCTTTTTAGACCATTTCTTTTAAACAAATTTTAAACAACTGTTTTTGTAACACATTATGAGGGCTTATGTAATTCTAATAATTTTTAAGATGTAGGACATTCATCCACAAGCTAATTCAGCAGTGTAGAATATTGGAGTGTCATTGTTTGGTTGTTCCTTCAACATGTTTTGGTGAATCACTGTGTTCCTCTAGAGATTGTGTTTCTCAGATCTACAACAGTGTTGTTCCCTCCAGCTCTCTGACGAAGAACGGGTTAGTCAACTGGACGCCCCTCCTGTCGATCTAGGGGAGTCCCATGGGGAGTTGCTATGGCAACTCCAACATGTGAAGGCAGTGCGTTGCCAGCAGGCTCAAATAGTTGTTATGGGTACTTGCCGGCTGTGAGCTGGGAGATAGCTCAAACCACACCCCTTAAGCTCAGTTCCAAAAACAGTCCACATTCAATGTGTAGAGGGACAGCAGAAACAACTAAAGGGTTTGAGGTTTGGTTTGTTTGACCCTACAAATAGCTACAAGAGTAATATTATGTCTATTTAAACAGTATTCAAAGCCAAGGACAACTATCCTTATCCGATCCTTATTTATCAGATGTAGTCAGATATTTAGTGTTGCCTTCAGGAAACATGGTGTAGGTACAAAATATAAGGTGAAATGGGCCATCATGCAGAATGTCCTATATATGGATAGTGTGTAATAGTTTTTTTAAATGATTTTAAACAGTTGCCACAAAAAAATATTTTATATGTATAGTGACTTTGTTGAAGTTTGCTAAAGCAAGTTATTTTACAGAGATTGGGTATGGAAACAAGATTAATGTCCTGACAAGCTCACTGCAACTTAAAATGTTTATGTATTCAGTAAATAATAAGTAAATAATGAATATAAAGGTTCATATTCTCACCAAGTTCAAGTTCTCACCGATACTCATTTATGTATATGTATACAAATATTATGTTCTTATTCTAAAACCCACAAATCTACCAAAATGTTTCTCAACACAAACTCCCCCACATATATTAACACATTTCTTCCAATTTCATAATCAATGTGTGACTTTTTTGTGAATTGTATTGTAATTGGGCAGCACTTTTGCCTCACAGCATAAAGGTTATTGGTTTGAGCCGAGGCTAAGCCACAAGGACTTTCGGGGTGGAGTTTGCGTGTTCTCCCTGCGTCCACGTGGGTTTCCTCAAGGTATTCCAGTTTCCCCAACAGTCCAAATACATAAATGGGTAAATGGGAATAGACTGGCCATCCGTTCAGTGTACCCCACCTATGGCATGAGATGCTGGGACAGGTTCCAGCCCCCTGTATGGAAAATGGATGTAACTTGATAAAGGAGACCTGACATATCTGACAAAAGACATACATATTAATGCTGCTCTCATAAAGTGGCATATTGTTTGTATAATGACAAAGGACAATCAGTGACATTGCACATTAAGTCTAAAAGTGCTGTTTGTGTAAAAGGTAAACTCTTGTGGTTTATAAAAGGCTTGTGGTTTATATTGTAAACCATTTACTCAGTTATAAACAGTTATAAAACAGAAACATATTTCAAGACAAATTACATATTTGCATACATATTACATATTATTTTTACACTTATGGTAACTGCATTTGTAGTCTTTGGAATTACCAGATGTTTTAAATCAGCCACGAGATGGCATTGTTTAGCTTGAATATAATTTAAGCAGCATGTGGGTACAAAGATCATTTATTAGGTTGTTTTCAGTATTTTGGCTCTATTTTAGTGTTTTTGTGAATTAAATAATTATTTAAACACTTAAATAAAGATATTATTTACTTGGTATTTTCTATACAGTTGAGCCTAAAACTCTGAGATCACTGGTAAAAATGCTTCAATTTTTCATTCTTATGTAGGGTAAAACTAAATTTTAGCATTATAAACCATAAGCATAATATTCTGATTTTTAATTGAGACATTCATAAATGTTGGTATGTCCCCATTCTGCTTAATGACAGCATGCACTCATTTTTTGTGAAAAACCTATGATTGATGCTATCACAGCATGATGTGATGCAAGGAGATCTTACCTACTCTGCAAAACATTTCAACATAGTCATTATCACAATAGTTTTGAAGTAACATTTTCATTAAATGTTACTTTATTAAATGTTACTAAATATATCAACATTTGAAGTAACATAAAGGGGGACACACTAGGGGACACTTTTTTAAGCTGTATGCAAAATACAAAGTACTTTTTTTGCCTGGCCAATAAAGTCCCCATTTGGATTTAAATAAGTAAATAACCAAGAGGCAAAAATTAAAACTTTATTGCTATTATATATTGCTATATATACTATATATGCTATTGCTATATGTATATTGCTAGTTGTATTTCAACTAGCAACAATTCTTTAAGATTGCATTAAGATTGTTGTAGATTGTTAATGCCCTTCAGAAACTTGTACAGAAGTTTCTGATGTACAGAAAAATGTCATTACTATCAATACCACCCTGTTTCCAAAGAGGTTCATCTCTCCTACAATTATTACATAGAGATACTGTAACTAACTATAACCACTTGCATTTTCCATTACAGCATGTACTTTATTTTCTCATCCATATTTACAAATCATCATCCAAAAAGTATATTTATATTACCGGTCAAAGTTTGGAAACGCTTGACTTAAACACCTTACCATCTTAAAAAATCTTTTCATTTGAAGTCATTTTAGTGCTTAAATGTTTAAAATTATTATTGTAGAGAAATGTATAAACATGAAAGTTTAAAAGGCTATGTGGTACATAAATCAGCCCCAAGAAAGAATCTCATAGAGCAATAGCAATCATTGTTTACTGTCTGTTCGAATTGGCTTGAATTTCCAGTGTAAACATTGCAGCCCACATTCTGTCTATTTACCAGCTGGCTGAAATAAACTTTGAATACATAGGCGTGGAGATGAGGTGTATATACAGGTGTATATACGGAAAGAATGTCAGTGGATCATTTGTCAGTGTTCTTCTGAGGATGGCCTTGTAATTTGCTTTTAAAAAGTTTTTAATCATTTTTGCTGGCAAGCCTTTAAATAAACTAACCTATAATAAACAATTTAAAGACAATTTACCCTTTATGGGCTAAATGGTCAATGTGTGATTCCGAAAGTTAACCATTCATTTTTCTTGGCCACACATTAGAAATGAATTGTTATATGAAGACAAGTGTTTATACGTGCCTGTTCAGAAATGCATACAGAATAGCCAAGATGATTCGATTCTCTAAGCAGACTCATGGAAAAATATGCCACAGTCTTAGACATCAAATACTGTGTGACTTATTGGACATATCGCAGCATAGTGACCTATTATATTATCAGATGGGGGTGGGGTCGTGTGCCGCCTTAACAGTGACTCTTGAGCAAACATGACAGAACACTTACAACAATCCAAGGCAAAGAGGTTTGTTTATTTTATTGAGCTCTGTACATACAAAATTTTGAAATTACATTACAAGGCAAGTTAATCGTACTAACTTTCAACATTTAAAAAAGAAGAGCTGAAATCATAATATCTCCATATTAAGAGAGAATATGGAGATCTTATGATATTAGATATTATATATAATAATATAACTTCATAGTATTTTTGATTAAGGTTTTAACAAAATTTTGATCACATCATAAGACTGGTGCATAGCCTGTATTCTGTGTTAAGAATTCACTATTCAGTTAGTTTTAAGAAGCATCTTAAAGATGAACTGTTTGTCTTATTTTACATTTAAAAATGGAACTAAAAAATCAACTAGGTAAACTGGCTTAACAGACGAAGCTTAAGCCTAGTCCCACCTTTGGGAGTCTTCAATGCATTGAAAGCAACTTGCACTGACTTATCTTAAATATAACATTGCCATTGTTTTCTCTCAGATGCACTCCAGAAATTTATTTTTTCCTAAGGCACATTTATTATATATATATATATATATATGGTGTAAGGAAAGATGTAGCACAAATATTGCTTTAAAGAAGTTAGAACCTTTACACATAAATGCACATTACAATTTTAAAACTTTAAAAAAAATTAAAAGGGGTTTTGGAAATATTAATTTTCATACATTTAAATGCATTTATACAATTAATAAAGGCAAAAACTGTAACAATATCACAAATATAATAAGTGTTATCTATAGTCAACTAATCTAATCAAGGCATGACAGGTGTACTACAAAGAAATGTATTTTGTATGTGACTTAACGGGGCCCTGTCATTACCATTATTATTTATGCAACCAAAAATTATTTCTAGAGCAATTTGCAGTTTTGCTCTTTAACTTTAAAATGTAGATCATTTTCATACAGGGGAGCATGCACAGGACCAATGATGCCTAGGTTTGAGGGGGATGAAAGCAGGATTTGTTAGTTCACTGTGTAAAAGGCAGCAGAGAGGTCAAGAAGAATTAGGACACATGACATGGAATTCTTCCATGACATGGAACACATGACATGGAATCTGTGGCAGGCTCTTGCCCGCCAGATTTTCAACAACAGACATGAGGGTAGTCTCCGTGGAATGTCTTTTTTTGAATCCATACTGTTGAGTGTGAAGTAGGTTGTTGTGTGAGAGATAAGAAGTTGATTAAATACAACCCTTTCAAGAACCTTTCAAGAAAGGAATGGTAAAAGTGAAACTGGTGTATAACTGCTGACCGCTGAGGGCTTGGGTGTTGTTTTTTAGCAAAGAGGGCCCACCTTCCTGTAAAGGTGGACATGTTAAGATTGTGTTCAGGCAGCAGTGACAGAGAAATTGCTTGCAGTAGATGTGAGGGGATAGGGTCAAGAGGGCAGGTGGTAGGAATTCTGGAAATGAGAATTTTGGAGACATCTGTCTCAGTAAGAGGGGAAAAAAGAGGAGAGTGTTGGATAGCATGAAGATAAAGAGGGCAAGGAATGTGTGGTGCTGAGAATTGGTTGCCACCTTATCTGTGAAGAAATTGGCAAAGTCATCAGTAGTCATGTAGTGCGGGGGTGGAGGGGTACTGAGAAGAGATGAGAAAGCTGAGAATGGCTGTTAGAGGTGTTGCTGTTCTTATTTTGAAAGTAGGTAACTTTGGCAAAGGAGACGCTATCAGAAAAGGAAGATAGATCGAAATGTGTTAAGGTCAGCAGGATCTTCTGACTTGCGCCATTTTTCTCTCCATAGCTCTGAGCTTGGTCCAATTAATATTGATCTATTGTTACACCCCATATACAGTCGTACATGTTTTTTGGTTTTTAAAATTTAACTTTCTAAAACTACAGCAGTATATAATTAAATTTAATTATTTTAACAACTCAAACAAATACACCAGCTATAGCTGTCACAATATCAGATTTTCATTGTGTGATTATTGTGACCAAAATAATTCACAATAATGATATTGTCACGGTATATGTCGAATGTGTATGTTTTAAACATAACTATAACCATAATCTTTATCAAGATTTTTTTGGGCCATCCGCTAGCTGTGGATATAACTGATTGTCTTGCTAAGGAGGTGGAGCTGATGAGTCAGATTGTTGAGAATTTGAAACTGAAGGTTGAAGCTGAGCTGGAGGTCCAGGATAACCAATAGAAGTAAACTGATTGGGAGGTCCAGAGTAACCAGAAGCAGCAAATTGACCAGGAGGTCCAGCATAACCAGGTGTAGGACATTGAACAGGGGGTCCTAAGTAAGCTGGGGCAGAAAATTGACCAGGAGGTCCAGTGTAACCTGGAGCACCAAACTGACCGGGAGAAGGTCCATAGTTTCCAGGGACCATAGGAGGTGCATTGGGGTACATGCTGCCCCCTGCTTGTTGGTTCCAGTTTCCAAAATCACTATTAGAGGGACCCTTTGCAGCTGAGGTAGTCAGAGGAAGAAACACTACTGGAAATTTGACCTCTGGATCTGATGCATACGGCACATCCAGGTAGACCTAAATATAAAGATAACAGGTTCAATAAGAGGTTTCAGCTAGAACTGGACATCAGCAGATACGTTGCAGTGCGTTATAGGAATGGGAGTCATTCTGTTTTAATTAGATTGCTTGGGGTCACAATTCAATTCAGAATAGATTCGTAATACGTTGCATTTTTAAGGGGTCTGTTTTGCTGTTTTTGTAATATATGACAACCCTTCACATGGCGCTTAAAGAAAGACTTCAAAGTAAACAGAAAGTGAGCAGCTGTATGCAAAATGAATAGCAGCTTCTGTTTGTTTTCTCTGGCCAGGAGTTATTTAATAATTAAAATTATACACACCCTGTAACCGTGTATTATTTTACTCTAGGCCTATGTGTGTCTATTGCATCACTAAAATGTGATCACTTTATGCGAGCATCAAGTTAAGAGACATGTCAAATCCAAGAAAGTGATAAGTGGCCTCAGATACAGGATATGTTAATTCGCTTTTACAAGCAGGTACTGTTTTGTTGAACACACTTATGTCTAAAATGTATGAGGCAGCAAAAAAGCTTGACGTGCTGTTTTGACTGCTGCCTTCTTTGTTCTGAGAGCATTGTATTAACCATTTAAAAACAGAAATGATTTTTCAATGTGAATCGATTACTTTTGCCACCCCTTGTATGTTAGCAGATATGTTGCAGTATAATAAATATCCTTACATAAATGCAGTATATGCTCAAATGCAAGATGACTGGTGAGTTAAACTGGTTAATCCAATCCAAGTTGGACACAAAACTATCAAAATGGGACCATCTTCTAATTAGTTCACCCAAATAGTAGTTGAGTAAATTCTGAATTTTTATTTTTGGGTAAACTACACACTGCAAGTCGTGAACACACACACTACTGCGCCCGGGGAACAATTGGGGGGTTAGGTGCCTTGCTCAAGGACACTTCAGTCGCTACCTGCCAGTGCTGGAATCAAACCAGCAAACTTCAGATTACAAGCCCAACTCACTAACCAGTAGGCCACAACTGCGCCGTTAAAAGTATTAGTAGAGTATTCATTTTCAAGGCCATTAATTAAGCACAGCCCTTAAAGTTGCGATCCATAACTTTTTAGTAAAAAAAAGATACATAACAGATCAGTGATCAAAACTCCTCCTTACCTTACTCTGATCGCAACGGTAAGTTTATAATCAAAATGTATAATTTGAGCTGCCAGGTTGGATTTCACGAGAAATTACATTTTAACATTAACATACGTAAATAAAAGTATGCAAAGTAACCTGCAATTTTATGTTTTAAACAGAGATATTAAAAAAAAACACACAAAACAAGTTACAATATTTAATTAACCTTAATTAATAAAGGCATAAACTTACTCTTAGTCTGTATTCAACCTTGATGATCCTACAGTTTAGGATGGAAACAGGAAGGGTACGCGGAATGGTCAGCACTTTGGTGACATTTTTGTTTGTGTTAGGCTCAATGGGTTCCCCCTCCTCTTTAAAAACATCATGAGTGTGTAGTTTTCTTTTGCCTCGTGCAAAAAAGCTGTGCTTTTCAAACATGCAATATTTTGGTTTGATTGCACGGGATGAATTGTTATGAATTTCTGCCAAAACCTTCAACCCCTCATCTGTAAAGAAACATGGTGAGACTCGGTAACATAAATCACTGTATAAAATATTGCTAAAAACAATGACTTATTTACTAAGTAGGTGTCATTGGTTTCAAGACAGACAACTAAAGTTTTTTTGTATATATCTGAAATGCATTGACTAGGTGAAATCTGAACAGCTAAAACATCTGTTGTTTTAATAATTCTGTGTTGTTTAAAAATATTTTTTTGTACTGTATATAACCTGTTTATACCTGGTTCACCAAAGGTTTAGGGTGATCCAATCTAACAAGAGAATAACACTAACACAGGTGTAAACTGGGTCCAAACTTTCCAAATGTTTTGACATCATCACATCATTCATTCACAATCTATTTACACAAGAGTAAAAAGTAAACAAACCATGGCCTTTGGCGATTCATAAAATGCAAGTCTGCAGCTGCCATGTCTTTGAGAGTTAAATACAGGCAACACAAAAATAACCCCCACAGCTCCTGGCGACATACTGAGGACTTACAAAGGGAAACATTCGGTCTGTGCAAGAAACTGAACATTACTTACAACATTACAACCTGTAATCCACAGCCTCAGGTAAATAGCCTCAGGTAAACTGAACACATTTGGAACGCAAGCCTTGTTACAACAAAAGATACAAAAGCATCATAAAATAAAGTGACTTGTGTCCCATATTCCACACATCATGATGGCATACTAACAGGTTTGGTGAAAAACTAACTAAAATATAATACATTATTGGATCAAAGTCTTGACTGAAGCTATAGATTGTTGCTAATACTGTTGTAAATAATGTTCAGTTTCCTGCACTTCATAAGACCTCAGTATATAATCAGAAACCATAGGGATTAATTTTGATGCCTGTATCCACTTTTTTAAACCTAAAAACTATGGACTTGTTATTTTATGAATCACTGTTTAGTGTTATGCTAAGGAAAAAGTGTCACCTACACTTTGGAAGGCACGAGGATTAGTAAATTAAAAGAAAGTTTTCATTTTTAAGTGAACTATCCCATATCAAAAAAGTCCATCTATCCACTGCTCACATACGCATTAATTCTGTTCTACATAGAAGTTTTACTGCATGTTAATAATTTTACAGAATATAAATATACAAACATTTCACACTGGACATAAATTAAAATTTGTGTATTACTTTGCACAAAGACAAAATGTGTTTACTGGTTTGTAGAATCTGCATTTTTGTCATCAGCTGAATAAATCTGAATAAACAGGGCGTTGTCTGACACAAAATACTTCCTGTTTTACCAATGTAGTATCCCATTTTCTCAGTGTGTATGTTCATGGAGACACTCCCAGATGTAAAGAGCTTCATTTGCTTATCTTTTGATCCATACTGAGGCGCCTATACAAGACAAAAAAAAGTAACGAATAGCTACATGAAACCTCCAAGTATTGTAAAGGTATTCACAGTAAAAAAACAATGAACAACTAACAAAGAAGGATTTCAGAAGATATCTCACCATTAGTTCAGGATTAGAAAGATCGGGTCTGGGGGCATATTGGAATTCAGCTTTAGCTTTGCTAGAAATACGCATTGATCTGGACAGTTTTGTACTCAAAGTGTACACAATTTTGCCGTATGAACCCTTGAACGTTGGTGGATAGTTCCTATATGACACAAATTTATTTTAAGGTAGAGTAATTAGTACGTTTTATAAATAACATTTGTACTTGATGTTAAGCAAAGTAATTCAATAACTAATTCACGCAAATAACATACTGTTGAGGCAACTGAAACATGAATTGGTAAACATGACGTCCTGGTGCCACAACCGAGGAATCTACCCAAGAATAAGGAAAGAAATCAGGTGGCAAAAAACAGCTTTCTTTGGAGTTAAATTCCTAAAGCAGCAACACTTTATGCAATAATAATTTATTGTACGAATAAACTTACAAGGCTGTCCAGAAGGATCTTTCAGTAACTCATGGTCATTACCTATAAGATCAGTTTAAATGGTTAAATGACCGCCGTATTAACGTATTGTAAACAAAACGTGTACTTTTTAAATATAACTTCCTACCATGTGTTTTGTCCTCACGAACAAAAAACTTCTCCATCGAATAATACTTTTCTTTGTCAGAGTAAGTAACAGTGGTTTTACCATGCCGTTCGCTCCAGAAGACGTCTGCCTTGCCTTTAATTTTGATACTTAACGACTGCATTTGTGTATCCTTCGCAACCTCAAGAATGACTTGTCCCGATATAAAATCTCCGCTGGTGAAAGTATTGCTCTGATTAACAGGATTGTAAATAACAGAAATGCTCTTGACGGTGAAGGACATTTTGGTTTCTGGTGTTGCTGCAGCCGCTTTTAATGAAATAAAAACAAAATACTATTTACAGTTAAGATCGTACTCAAAATAGGAAGCGATCTGGTCTGCAGCGTCCTCTCAACTTCACACGGTGGGTGGGACATAGAGGAGTTAGGCGCCATAGGGTGTGGCCTTATACAATACAATATAATATACAATAAACAAGGCAGTATACGCTGCGTCAGCTTGACGCTATGGGGAAAGCGCTTCAGGCGAGTGTGAACACGTGTAAAACCAGGCCTTTATAGGCAAGTTCAAGGTCAAGTGACGAAACATTGCACGCCACAAAACCTTTAAAAAAGCGCCTGCAAAATACGTCATCAGCTTTTTTGTCACCTCATGGGTCTGGCCCCTGAGGTGAGCCAGCTCTTAAATTCTGAGTTCTAGAGCCCCATCTACTAGGAGACTGTATGCCCTCAAATGGCAGCTCTTTGTGTCGTGGTGTGAGCGACATCATGTTGACCTGGTTCACTGCCTTGTTGGTTCAGTGCTGGAGTTCCTTCTAGAGCATCTCTGTACAGGGTTGGCTCCCGCCACCCTAAAGGTTTATATCGTGTCTTCTAGCCACGAACGGGTCGATGGAGCCTCTTTTGGGAGACACCCTTTGGTGTCTCGTTTTTTATGTGGTGCCAGATGGCTGAGGCCTTTCTGTCACACGCTGGTCCCTTCTTGGGACCCTACCGTTGTTCTAAGGGGTTTATCTTTGGCTCCATTTGAACCCGTAGAGTCAGCCTTGGATAAGTTTCTGACTCTGAAGGTGGCTCTACTTTTGGCTACTTTAGGGGTGTAGCATTATCTAAGGCTCTGTCTAGGGGAGCATCCCTAAGTGATGTTTGTGCTTCGGCAGGCTGGTCCTCTCCGCACACATTTATTAAATTTTGACAAGTCTAAATCTGCTCCTTTGCCCTGTGCCAATGTGTCACAGCATTCGGGGCAGGACTTCCCTCACTGTGGCGTAGTGGGTATTACTTCCCCATAGCGTCAAGCTGACACAACGTCTCGTTCCCCATCTCAGGGAACTGAGACGATTTCTGTTAGACTTTCTTCACACTAGGTGTGTAGACTATTATTATATATCATGGTACTATTACATTTCTTTATTTTGATTAAGAAATATTTTGTACTTTTTGAAACATTTTTTGTTATGCTGGTTGAAAGTCTCTTTACATCCTCGTAGTAATCACTAAGCAAAGTGGTATATATTTGGAGAAGGCATGTCTTTGGAGAGTGCTCTGAGGGGAGGGTGAGATCTTATACTTTCAAAGCTAGGCTGTTGGATGTTACAACAGTACTAATTGGTGGGGGCAGGTCTTTGAAAATGGCGAATAGCAAGTTAATATAATTTTATGAAGCACTTTTGAGGACAAGTTTAAAAAACATTTTTTCTATTTGAGGGTGTTAAAGTTGACAATTCAAATGCAAATTGTTTGCATTTTTGTTTACATGAACGTATAATGTGTGCCAAATTTCAAATGAAAACGCTAAGTCCATTTGCAATTGCATTTCCCATGTCTTATGACCCGGTCATATTTAAATTGCAATAGCGATTTCATTTCCTTGGCATCACATACTGAGTGTGCCAAAACTCAAAAGCAATTCTAATTCTCTTTGCATTTACATTTATGATGCCTTCACACAAACCTGTCAATCACTGTAAGGGGTGGGACTATACTATGAGGCGTGTTTGTGTTGGAAAGTGATGTCACTCACAGCTGATCGCATTTTGGCGGTTCTGCGGTCACCATGTAGGATGGAATGTAACTGAATGAAGATCAGAGCCCAGTTGCATGAAAACCATCAAGTAAGGGCATCCATGAGGGAAGGAAAGAGCGCTTACCTTACCAATATGTTTATATTAAGCATTTCTCAAAAAAAAATTGTCAAAACACGGCAACAGAGAAGCAATTGCTATAGTTAAGAAATCGTCCACAGTAATTCTCTCCACAGTAAACGGAACACACCTCACTGAGGCGTACAATCACATGTAATTTGAGAAAAAATGCTGAATAAGGGGATTTCTCTCGCAAATACAGCTACTCTTCATAAACACATTGTACTACATGTTTATTGATATCACAGACACCCAAATGATCACAAATGGGAAGGGGAACATATAAATTTATCAATAAGGATTGCAGACACTGTTTTCCTCTATTGTGTCGGCTGTAAAGAGAGCATCGTTTTTATTCCCTACACTGAAATTTGCACCCTAAATAGTGCACTTACAGCCACCTATTATTAGCATAGATTATTGACATTATCACAACGAAAATAAATTAAACACCATAAATCAGGTGTTTAATTTAAGCGAAACTAATTTATGTGACTGCCTGGATATACTGTAACATCAAAGTAGCTTGTATGGTTTGATACAATTTAACAATTTCAACCTCTGAAAATGCATTAGGTATTCTTCTTCAGTTAAGATCAAATCAGACATTGTGTTTGAGCCTTAAGGGTGCCGTTATTAGATATGAATACTGCATTTTACAACAAAATTCAAAATGGTTGATGCTCCAAATGGCCAGCCATGGAATGTTGGATATCATATGACTCAGCATGCCTCGAGAAATGTAAAGAGACCTTTCTTATGATTTTAGAATAAGAATTTTTGTATCTATGGACCAGTGGTTGTTGCTGTAACAAAACTGTACATGCTACCTTAGGTAATGTCAAGGCTGTACCAGGCATTGCCAAGGTACAGCCTCATATCTATTTTTGCATGCTTGTAGATGCAGTATGCAAGAACAGTAAGGGCTATCAAACATGAATTCCATAACTTTTTGATGGAAGTCTCTAGATGCTTCATTCCAAATTTCGTGCAAACAGACAAACAATGTAGGAGTTCAAAAGTAGGTTTCTTAAAAAATTCAACATGGTGGAATTGTTTTTATGATGGAAAATTACATCATAGGGTGCGTTTAAATCAGCATGTTCCAAGGAATAACAGGATAAGATTTTATTCTAGGATTTAAAAGATATGATCAAAACGAGTGAAAATTTTGAACTGTCAGTGGCACTAACAGTTTGGGGTAGAGACTCCAATTTTGCTAAATCAACATTTCAGACTGTCCTCTATCTGTGTGCCCAATTCATAATATTTTTACCGTATGATTCTATGGTCTGTCATAGACACAATAATGGAAGAAGAGGAAGAAGAATATCAATCAGCAATAATGGGCCAAGCACTATAGTGCCATCACCAAAAGGAAATTATCAGAAAACAATGCATGGTGGGCACTTGCATTGGAGTATTTAGTCCATTTTAGGTGCTATAACTCTCACTCACAATAGTCCTGTCCATGTCATCAGTCCACATCAAACATATTTTCCATATTCGATATAAATCAAATCATTTAAATCATCTTAAAACTAAACGCAAATCATTTTTTTCAACTGATTGAAGCAACTTGGATAAATTTAAGAGGACACTTCTGGCGTGATGACCAATACATGTACCAAAATTTTAGCTTTAAGGTTCATCTATTACCATGGCAACAATATTTAGGATTAGACAAATCCTTTTAGAACTTTACATCAGCCATGTCTCTACATTATTCTGACCAAGTCTGAAGTGATTTGGTTAAATGTAAGTTGACTATTTTAAAGTGTCTTTTAAGTGACACACTTCGTGTTGCAAGTTGGTGGCACTATAACAATGACTTACAATAGTCATATCAATGATATATCATACCAACCTACCACACCAAACATATTCCCTAAGTTTGATATAAATTGCTCAATGCATGCTGTAGATTAAAGACTTCCTGTTTTCCGTTTTTCGCCATAATTTTACTGCCTAAATATGGCAACACCATTTTAGGTTTTAATATCCCTTCACAATTTTTCATCTTTAATGTGTTGGCGCAATCTTCACAAAGTTTTGGTGACAGCCAAATTAATTCCCTAGGAGGACTATTTTTAAGTTCCACAGCATGCACTTCTCAGACAACTTTTTGTTGGGCGGAGCTAATGGGTGTCGAAAGTTGTTCGGGTCGAGAAGACCAATACACATACCACGTTTGTACAGGTGTGCACATGTATGCATGATATATGCACCATCTTTCTTTGTTAGCGTACTGGGGGTGCTACCAAGCTCCTACCCATGTGCCAGCCTTTGCATGGGCCTTATGGCTTACAGCTCTGATGTGTGATGTGTGTTTTTGAGCATGTTAGGGGTCCTAAAGTGTCCCAAACGATTGAAAAAATAAATTAAATAATAATGATAATAATAATACAATAAAAAACAACAGGGGCCCAAAGTGCCCTGAACAATGAAAAAAATTAATAATAACTAGACAGGTACATTTTCTGATTAAATGTGAGTGGTGCTTGCCATGGCAAAAATCGGGAATATTTATGTTTTAACATGATGCTAGCATGATTTAGCATGATGCTAGCATGACTTAGCATGATATTAGCATGATGCTAGTGTGACTTAGCATGATGTTAGCATGGCTTAGCATGATGTTAGCATGGCTTAGCATGATGTTAGCATGATTAAGCATGATAGATATACTAAAATATGGCTTATTCATGATGTTAGGAGGTTGCTAGGGTGATCTAAATGGTTGCTTGTGGTCAGGAAGTTGCCAGGGCAATACCTTATTCATTTTATTATATGGTTGCTGGGTTACAGTAAATGTTTGCTAGGGTGTAACTAGACAGTTAAGAGGGTAAAACCAATAGATGGATGTGTGTGTGAATCAAAAAAGTCTCTATGTCTCCCATGTCTCTGTGATGTTCTGGTACTGAGATATAGCTAATTTATGTTGGTTGCTAGGGTGCTCTAAATGAGAAATCTAAATCTAGGGCAAGAAGAAGAAGAATGCAGGAGAAGTATGCAGGAGAATAATAGTTATGCTTTGCTTTACAAGCACAACTAATAATAATAATCATATGAAAAATAATAGGGCCCTTCACACTTTCAGTACTTGAGTCCTGAAAAAATAATCTTAAGGAAAACAAAAGGGCCGTTCATGCTTGGGCCCTAATAATAAACATTTCTGGACAATAAGTCATGCTTGTACAACAGCTACAACTTTTTACATTTTAAACCTCTGTTTAAACATGAGAAGTGCTATACAAAGTTACAGCGTTATAAAGTTACAACAATTGTTAGAGATAACACCTGTTAAGGGAGAGAGGGTTTAGAGTTTTATTTTTTTAGAGTATTCATGGATAAGACTTTTTAACTGTTTTTTTTTTAAATATTGTCAGGGATGCAGCTGACCAAACAGAGTTTGAAAGACTATTCCACCGACAAGGAACTGTGAAGGGGAATGAGCGGGAGATTTTGTGCTCTGTTGAGAAAGCAAAGGGCATCGCTTATTTTCTGATGGCAGTTTCAAGATTCAAGAGTGAAGACTCTGTGAATCCTAAGACATAATAGCCAAAGTACTCAAATGTGCTAGTGCAAGTGTGTGCATAAATAGATGTAAGTGTGCAATGTAGACATATATAAGGTATATGTAATGTAAACAGTGTAAATGCAAATGGTATGTGCAAGGTTCTTAGGGGTAATCTTAATTATGTATTGCTCTATGAATATGTTTGTGTGTGAGTGTGTATTGGAGAGTGGGTGGGCATAGTCTGAGGCTGCTGTGATGGGGGGAGAAGCAGTGGGTGGCAGTGATTCACCAGCTTGATGGCCTGAGGGTAAAAGCTGTTCCTCAGTATTGATGTTCTAGCTGTACACTCTTGTAGCATGACTGATGGTAGGGGTGTGAAACAACTGTGATGGGGGTCTTTGATGTCCTTGATGATATTAATGGCTCTGTTAATGGTCCTGGTCCAGTGATGACTTGGGCCGACCTGACTACCTACTCTAGAGCATTACGATCCTGTACTGTGCAGCAACCATATGAGACTGTGATGGAACTGGACAAGCTCGATCACACTCCTGTGGAAGTTGCTGAGGATTCGCCTTGACATACCAAATTTTCTCAGCCTCTTTAAAAAGTGCAGCCGCTGACATGATTTCCTGACCAGTTCTGTAATATTGTGAGATGAGGTAAGATCATCAGTGATGTGAACACCCAGGAACCTGAAACTGCTCACTCTTTCCACGTCCATCCCACCAATGCACAGTGCTACGTGTTGATCCTTTCTTCTCCTTAGATCAACAATCATCTCCTTAGTTTTGAAGACATTCAGGGAGAGGTTGTTATCCTGACACTGCTTCAATAAGTTGGCTCCTTCTCTCCTATATGCAGACTAGTCACCTCTCGTTATTAGTCCAGTGAGCAAATCTGATGGTGCTGGTGTTAGTCTGGAAGGCTACACAGTTGTGGGTGGAACACTTCTAACTGACTGTGGTCTGCCTGTTAGAAATTCCTAAGAGCGCAAAGAGCTTTTTATGCGATTAAGAAAAATACATTTAATTAGAACGTAATTGTAATACATCACACTCTATGGATGTGAAGTCTGGGGTCTGCTTACAACTTGTGTTTAGTCGCCCTGTGCCTTTGCCTCTCAGGACTCACCAGGATGCTTTGCTTTCCTGTCCCTAAGAAAAGGCAAGATACCATGGTACAGCTGTTAATTTGGCTATGCCACAGACTCTCTTTCAAGATGCTCACGTAGAAGCACATTCTGATGTGTGTGATGTCTAGATTGGTTTTGTGGCCATAGACCTGAAGGACAGATACCTTTATGTCTCGATTTCATCGAGACATGTTGAGCGTTTCAGTATATGGTCCCCCCCTTCGGTCTGCCCATGTTTGAATGTACACTGCAAAGCTATAAATTATGTGATTCCCTTAAATGTACTTTAAATAATTAATCTTTCTGTGAATCTGGTTTGAAATTGTATTTTACAGTTCTGTATAATAGGGGGGCTTGACTTGAATTGTCTGTGGTTTTGGCAAAGAATCCTCCAAGATTTATTTATATATTTATAGATTTATATATTGTATACTACTTGATACAGATACTGCAGGCCTGTGAACATAATCATGTGAACAATTTAACTAAAGACTCTCCTTTATTAACTCTTATCTTCAAAATTGTTTCCGTGTGGCCAAAAGAAGGAAGTGATTAGAACATTGTTATGGTATGACAGCATGTGGACTATTTGTGTCACAGTAAAACGAATGTATATTTTAGCTAAGGGCAAGATAACTTGTTCAGTTAGTTTAACATATCAACATATACAAATCTTGTATACTCTTCGTAACTCATGTCAGTGTGTTGTAGATAATACTGATAATGAACAAAATGCGATGTGACCTCTCACTTTCTCACCCTTTCTATTCAGTTTTCTCATAAGTGTTACTATAGCCATTTTCAAACTCATTGCTACAAATTAAGAGACAAATTAAAATGATTGTAAGTGTCAATTATTATTGTGTCATAGATGTTGTTCATAGTGCTTAAACTTTTCGTAGTACTTTTATTTAAAAATAACATAGAAACGCGAAGTATGTCCAAGAATAGGGCATTGTCCATTTCTTGATGTAAAATTAAAATGAAACTAATGAAACTTAATGAAACTTAAATATGGTCCAGGAATAAAGAAATTTTTATCTTACTGAGTATGTTTTGTGTTTCTTTTAATGTGAAAACAGCCTGTAATTTCTCAAAGTCAGTCTGATTACCACATTTTCAAAGAAATGTGGTAGGTAATGTGGCTGAGGCAACTAATGTGGCTAAAGCTGTGACTGTGTGATTTCAAGGTTGCAAGCATGCACTAAACAGGTGAGGAAGTTACAATTGTGATGTAAATTTGTTCTTTTGTTGCAGCTTTGGCAGGCACAATCTGCATGTAATGATACCAGTGTTACTTGTTGTAACTGCATATTTATCAGTAAGAATTAAATTCAAGAGCTCTCCAATACAACTAAAGAGCTCTATAATTGCATACATACTTCTAATTCAATCTCTCTGGTATTTACATCTTTACATTATCTAATTACATTGTTACTAGTAAGAATGCAACTGTAGAACTCTCTAATTCAGTTGTAACTGTAACATGCCGCAGGCTAACAGGAATGTTACAAAACGAAGAATATCCAAAACAGGCTTTATTCTAATCCACAGGAACACACATACAGAAACAGAATCATACGTCAACAGAAACAATAACAGACCAGGAACTGAACTGAAAGGGGAACTAAATAGTGCAGATGATGAGGGGCAAGCAGGTGATGGGAATTAACTGATGATTAAACATGAACAGGAAAATGACCAAATAGGGTAAAACAGGAGCCAAACCAAAACAAATACCAGGGACACCAAAAGAACAAAACATAAAAGTCAGGAATCAGGACAAAAATCAGGAAAATCAGATCCTTCCTGTCCGAGCACACAACGCAGCTCCTAGTCCAAGCACTCGTAATATCAAGGCTGGACTACTGCAATGCCCTTCTGGCTGGCCTTCCAGCCAATGCAACCAAAACCCTGCAAATGATCCAGAATGCTGCAGCACGTCTGGTCTTCAATCAACCAAAAACAACCCATGTCACACCCCTCCTGACCTCACTCCACTGGCTACCTGTAGCCGCCCGCATCAAATTCAAATCTCTTACGCTTGCCTTTAAGACAATAACCGGAACCTCTCCCTCCTACCTCAACTCACTCCTACAGACATATGTCCCCTCCCGCAAGCTACGGTCAGCTAACGAACAACGGCTGACCATTCCCCCACAACGAGGCATCAGATCAATCTGTAAAACTTTCACCTATTCCATTTCTTTGTGGTGGAATGAACTGCCAGCCTCCACCCGATCTGCTGAGACCATCACAACCTTTAAAAAACAACTCAAAACACACCTGTTTCGCAGACACCTGTCTGAACCCTAATGCTCTTCTATCCTATCCCTCTATCCTATCCTTCTATCCTTCAAAAAAAAATAAAATTTCTGTCTCTAGTCCATCTTTCTCTCTAGTAACAGAATACAATGTCCACTTGTAAAAGTAGCTTTGTAGACTTGGCTCGTTGGCGTACAAGACAAATGTTCAATGCTCTCGTCCTTTGTAAGTCGCTTTGGATAAAAGCGTCTGCTAAATGACTACATGTAAATGTAAAAGTCCATAACTGTGACAGTACTCAACCTCCCATAAACCCCCACTCCCCACCCCCTTCCAGAAGGCGCATCCTCACGCCGTAAGAGGAACAACTGAGGAGGGAGGAGGCTTGGGCTGGAGGACAAACAGGAGACTAGAGTGGTGCTGATGAATGGAGGAGCCATGGAGGACACATGGGTGACCAGGGCAGTGCTGATGGGGGGAGGATCCATAGAGGGAACTTGGGTGACCAGGGCAGTGCTGACAGAGGGAGGAGCCATGGAGGAGACTTGGGTGACCAGGGCGGCGCTGATGAAGAGAGAAGCCATGGAGGAGACTTGGGTGAGCAGTGCGCCGCTGATGGAGGGAGGCGCCAGGACAGAGACAGGAGGGAGTACCAGACTGCCACCATGATGGTGACCCACGGTGGAGCAGACAGAGGGAGAATCCATGGTGGAGGAGAGGTCGACGACTCCATGGGGCCGACCGACAGTGGCAGAGCAGGCAGTGGCAGAGCCCGAGATGGAGAAGGAGAGCCGACAAGCCAGGGTGACAATGAGGATCCAGAGGGCCAAGGTGGAGCAGGAGGCTTTGGCGACTGAGGTGGAGATCCAGAGGGCCACGGGGAGCCAGAGCGACAGAGGACTGAGGAGGAGCTGGAGGGAAGGAGGAGCCCAATGGAGCCAGAGGGACGGAGTAACAAGGAGCAACCATAGGCGTGGAGTCCTGGGGCAATGGTGGGTCGATGACTGAACAAAGGCAGAGCCAGAGGGATGAGGGAGACTGGTGGAGCTGGTGGACGTTGGAGACATTGGAGACGAGGGATTTGGAAGCCCAGGTGGAGCTGCAGGGTCGTAGGGCCAAGAAGGAGTCTGGGCGTTGGAGGCAGGAGGCGGAGTCAAGGAATCCTCTAGCCTCAGCGTGGGTGCAGGAGATTGGCAGACCCGTGGTGAGCCCACGACCCCGATGACTGAGGGTGAGCAGAGGGGATGACAGGTTCCGGCGACATGGATGATGTGGGAGGAAGCAAAGGAATGAGAGGAGACAGGAAAGGGAGGTTGGGTGGGATTATTTCTGAGTGAAAGTCTATGAGGTTAACAGAGTTTAGATCGAACTCACCCTCAGCAGTGATGCCGTGGACGGGGTCTTCCAACATCCCCTCATACTCCATGATTATGTTCACTGCAGCATTCCTTAGTGCCAGCTCGCGCACCTGGTCAGATGGAGAGGGCTCCGGGGCAATCCTCAGCTCTGTAGCTTTTGTTGGTAATGGCTTGACGGTCATGGGGCATGGCCATGAAGGGAATCGGCTCTCCATCTGCGGTGGGCTCTGGCACAAGATCCGCACTGTGGGGTGGTGGTCCCGTGGGCTCTGGTTTGGCGGCCATGACTAGTGAGGAGTGCTGGTGGCACTCGCATTTGACAACCCTCGGCTTGTCTTAGCTTTGTCTACCGAGAACGCTGATCCGGCTGTCCAGAGCACAGTTTACGTACTCCATGAACATCCAGCACGGATCAGCTCTCGGCATGACGAAGTGGAGTTCTTCGTCCAGCCCGCACCAAAACCCCTCCATTAAGTTAAGGTCATCACATGTGGCGAGATGGTTTTCCCATGAACTCCAGCATGAAATCTTCTATGGTCCTGCTGCTGTAAAAAAATAAAGATTGTGACCCCGGAGGGGCTGTTAGCAGTTCCTCTCAGGGCCACATTAATTGAAGCCAGTTTAAACTTAATTTTTGTCGGCCGGTTATTTTGTAACATGCCGTGGGCTGACAGGAACACAGACGAAGGAGCAGAACGAGGAATATACAAAACAGGCTTTATTCTAATACATAGGATTACACATACAGAAACAGATAACAATAACCGACCAGGCACTGAACTGAAAGGGAAACTAAATAGTGCAGATGATGAGGGGCAAACAGGTGATGGGAATTAACTAATGAATAAACAAGAACAGGGAAATGACCAAATAAGGTAAACGGTAACTGTGACAGTAACTTGGCAAAAATAGGTAAATTTGGTTTTAGGAGGTGGACAAAAAGAACAATTACATTGATTTTGAAGTAATTTTGAATTGTCCACCAGATGTCACCACGCTGTAGAAAAAAATGTACAGTCTTTTGCTTCTACTGTCTAAAATTCAGGTGACTATGAATACATTTATGTACCTTACATACATTATATCTATAGGTTATTGATAAAAGATGGACATAAATAACCTATGCTGATATAGGTACGTACGTATTACAAAAGGAACATATTTCAGTCTTTATAAGTCTTTATAATCTGTTTCTGACTGACACGTGAATCTGTGAATTTCAGTGAACGAGCACGTCTGTGAACGAACACTTTTGTATAGTCTAATTTAAGTGAGTCACAATTATTTACTTCTTAAGTGTTGTGCCCTGTTATACTGTACTCATGTAAAGTCTCGAAGTAAGGAATTACAAATTTAGACTTGATGTTAATGACTGATTTCGCATGTTCAAACAATTTTGCACAGAAGTAACTTACAGGTCTCTCCTTAAAGGTCGGAAATCGTGCACCAAGATCTTTATGTTTATCTTTAGGTATTTAATTTTACCACATGACAGGAGGCGTGGCTAAAGTCAAGTAAAAGGTGCTACGCGGGGCATGGCCATGAAGGTTTATTTGCTTAAACATCTACAGAGGAGGGCGTCTATTTACCGCGGTCCATCCAATGGCTAGGAGCTGAATGAGTCGCTATGGTGACGAGATTGTTTCAACTGAGGTTGTGATGGGTTGGCAGGTGCGAGACAGTCGCGGTCTGAAGCATGTACAACAAAGGCAAAAACAACGTGCCATCGGACAGACAAGCCAGAGAAAAGTAAGTTTTATTGATCGGGGGTGTAGGTTGAGGTTGCAGCTCTCTCGCTTTTTCTCCGTCTACCTCTCTCTGACACACACACATTAGAAGAGGAGACATGTAAGGAGCAGTGTATGCTTCGCTCGTCAAGTTACGTTGTTTTTGTATTATGGAGACTTAGCTTTACTTTCCTAGACTGCCATGAACCGTAAGATCTTGTAGCTTATATGAGTTTGTGTATATTATCAACAAAAATATTGTTTCCTCCATCGTTCATTGGCAGTCAAGGGCAGAATTTCTCTGTAACAACAAAGTGGGACCTAACTCCGATAGTTAGTTTATGTTTTCAACACATTTTTTTAACGTTTTTGCATTATGACAGAGTGACGTTTGTTGTCTTAATGTCTTTTCGCATTCTTGTATTACACAGTTTGCTAAACGCTGGATATAATGCAAGCTGTAATCACGGCAGATTTGGCTGTTATGCTGTTATTCAAAGATCTGTTTGATATTCAGGATGCTGTTTTAATTAGCAGATACGTGTTTTTATTACGTGTAGTTTTATTTATTAACTACACTACAAGTTGCTGTTAAAAAGTAGGTAGGCACATTTAAACTACTATGTTTATTTTTTTACATAACATTGTATATAACAAATAACTGAATAATTGTTAATAATGAATGTTTTAAATAAAAGATTTGGGGTTTAAAACAATGTAATGGACTACAATTATGATTTTAAAGATTGTTTCAAACTATCCAAGATGCACACAATACTCAAACATATGCATAAATGTGCAGTCAGTTTAATAAATGTACATATCTCTACAGTAGACTTTCAATGTTACAGGTGCTGTAAGGTGGTGATCAATGATATCTGTTTTGAGTAGCTTGTGACGATCATGAAGTGTTATTATAATAGGTTCTTCACTTTCTATTAGACACCATGTCTCTTCTCTTATCAAATGTGTCACTGTATTATGAATGAGTGGTCTTTAAAACTATATAGTTCTTTATTGCACTTTAAACATGATCGAACGTTTGCAGCTGTCAAGCTACTGGAAAATGTAGTTATGTTAGTAGCATCGCTACTTGAGTTAGCTACTTCCCAACACTTTTAATAAGATAATTATAGGTTTCTGCTTGAACTGTCATTTCTATTTGTTTATATTTCCAATCAGATATACTTAAACATACAAAAGAACCACTTGTGTAAGTTTTCACATAAAAGGGACATGTTCAGCTCTAAAAACTTTGATTTTAATTATAAATAGTCTGTCTATTGGTATATCATTAAAAAATTAACTCTTCTTGTTAAAAAATGAATGTCAGCTTAAACAGCCTAATAGAATGCAATAACATTCATGCATTTGTAAATGACTGTCCAAACATATTTTGGGGCCACAGTATACATTTTTAGTGTATCTTTATGTGCTGTAACTTTTTATCATAATGTTCTTAAATGTTGTAATTTAAATGTATGTCTTATGTGTAGTTTGTAGAATTTCTTATTCTCTGAGGTTGTATTCAGTATGTTAGTGACAGGCTAGTGTTGATTCTGCTGCTGAAACACAGTTTACCTGCAGAGTGGTTGGCCTTCAATATTTCTTTCCATCATTGATATGCAAGCGGCATCATACTGGCCTTACTGCAAGGTTAAGGAAGCAGGACAGCACGGCTTAGAAACTGGCTTAGAAGTCTCTCTCTGTCTTTAGTCTGTCTGTTACACAGCTACCCTCTCTCTTTCCTTCCAGTAGACACACACACATACGCATATATGTGCAAACACACATTTTGAAGGCTGTATTAGTGCCACTATGTTTGAGAGGATAAATGTGGCCCTTACACACACAGTCGTTTTATAGTTCCCAGTGCGCTATTTGCTTGAAATTCAACAATACTAAGCTATTTCTGCATTCTGCAACAGCTTTGGTCTGTTTCTTCTGTTTTTGTAGACTAGTTTCTGGTAAACTTGTGAGTTGTATTTTCTGTTCTTGTTCATCTGCAGGATAAGCTGGCATTTCCTGTTGTCGCGGAGAGAGGCATTGTTTTTTTTAGCTGCTGTGTAGTAATGTACTAATGTGTTAGTGCTAGACAAAACCCCATGTTCATTCCAGGTCCAGGTGTTATTTTACCTTTTAAATGTTTTTTCTGTTTAAACAATTTTGGTCAAAAACTTGGTCAATTTCCTACAACTTCCACAAGTTCCTACAAGTCACTCAGCAGTTGCGTTTTTTGCATGTTAAAATAATTTAACTGAAAATAAAAACTCACAATAATATTTAATGTTTGTTTATTCCACAAGTAGTTGAGTAGTAAGTGGTGCTGTATATTGTAAAGTCAGACAGTCATTATGGCAAAATAATTCCGTCTGTTAAGAACCTTAACTTAACCTTAACCTAGCATTTTCTCTATCAACCCATATAGAAGTTAAATATTTATGGCAAATTCAATTCAGTCAATTCAGTTTCAATTTCAATTCACTTTTCTTGTCAAATTCTTGACACAGGTGTACAGGGAGTAAAACTCTTGTGTGCATAGTCCTGGCAAGAGTGTCATACACAGTTACAAAAATAAATACACTAAACACAGTAAATATGCTATATTCAATATACATTAAACACAGTCAGTTTGCTATATGCAATATACAGTTCCAATGTCATTTATGTAATTCATACACATTGTTTTGCTACATCTCTGCATCCATCTAGGAATCTTATTTGTATGGAGTCAGGATTGTGTTGTTAAATTAAAGCAATGCAACTGTGGTTACAATCATTTTTTGTTTTGTTGTCCTCATGTCATTCTCCTTTCCAGCACTCATCATTAATCATTTATGAGTTCTCTTTTTACCAACCTCCCATCTCTATATTTGTCTTTCTGTGTCTTCATTTACTCTCTCACTCCACCTCATGTGTCAAACACAAACCCCAAGATTTGTCCAAGATACACATACAGGATTACCCATATACTTTATTACTCCTCATTCTCATGTGTTTCTCTTCCTCAGAGACCATTACTCTTGGGATATGAATCCATTTGCATCTAGTGAGTTTATATTAGCAAATGAAGATGCTTTTTGGTTCATTTGGAGAATGAGGATGTTGTGCTGATGGGCAAGGGCACAGCATGAAGTTAACAATGCACTCTGAGACTGTGTTTATCTCATTACGGCTCTGTTCATCTTCTGTCGTTAGTATCTCTTATTTTATCTTTCACATTGACTGTGTAGCTGGTCTCTTCTGTCTCCTCTGTCTGGTCTTTCTGTATGTATGTAGTGAACTATGAGGTAACCTTGGTCATTTTACTAAACAGTTGCTATAAATGTATGCAAATACGGTTGTCAGCGTAAATGATTTATGTTTATGTGTGTTAATTAAATGTTTTGCTAGTGGTCTATAATTTCCTGCTAGCGCATATCTCTCATAGTTCATTCAGTTTAAACCGCGACAGAAATATTGTTTTTAAGATTTTTTTGATTATGTAGGTCAATATTAGTGGTGTTTGACAAAGCAAAACCAGTAATTATGACACATGATTGTTGAGGGAACTTGTGTAATCACTTTCTATAAGTGATCAGACATATGCCTGCTGAAGATAGGCCTGGAAGATAAAAGATAAAAAGATAATATCCCATAGATCTACATTTAAAATAGGGACCCTGAGTCATAACAGATAGAGGGGGACTCAAGCTGGATTCAGTACAACACCTCAATGTCAGAATAGTCACAATGACCATAAGGCCACTGCTTCAAAAGAGGTGGGGATTTTTGACTTGGGCCACATAAGCACCTAGCAACCATCCAAAACACTGTAGCAATCATATAGCAATTCACTGACAAACCCCCGTTATATCTCAACCTGGCATGAAAATAAAAAATGTAGCTTAAAATCTTTAAATTGGTAAAGTAGGCTATGGCTGTGCGTAACATCTTTTAATCCTGAACTTTTGAACTTTTTTGAGGTTTCTTTGTCTGATCCAGTCAGTCACTTTCAGATTTTGCTCATTTAGAGAGAAAGAGAACCCAGCTGGTAATCTTGCTCTCTACTTCTGTTTTTCATCATTAGAAGTTTGCCCACAACCTCAGAAGGATTTATATAAACTCTTTAACGTCGAAACCTATATATATGATAATCACATCAACCAAAAATTCAGAGCCTGGAACTGTCAGAAAATCCACATAAAATCCAAAATTTTATGCCATTTTAAGTGTGTTAAGATGCTGAAACACTGGAGGATTCATGGCTATATTTGTGCAACCTGGTGGCCAATCTTCACTGATTGCACATTCCACCAGTAAGAGCAGAGTGTGGTTAAATTAGCAGAGCAATAGCACAGCTGTATATAAAATACTGCAATGCACACAACATATTGGGAGATACATCAGAGTTCAAAGAGGACAAATTGTTTGTGCGTGTCTTGCTGGTGCCTCTGTGACCAGGACAGCAAGTCTTAGTGATGTATCGAGAGCCACGGTATAATGTCAGCATGTCACCATGAAGGATGAACCACATCCTACAGGAGTAACTGTAGACCAAAACAAAGCTGTCTGGAAGGGGTGTCCGGGTGCTGACCCAGATTGTATCCAAAAAACTGTTTGTCGGGAGCTCCACAGGGTCAATATACATGGCCAGGCTGCTATAGACAAACCTTTGGTCACTTGTGCCAGTGCCAGACATCGGAAATCTTGGGCTATGGACAAGTGGATGTGGAAGTGAAACATGTATTGTTCTCTGATAAATCCACCTTTTTGCATGCCCAGAGTGAAGCATGGGGGTGGATCAGTGATGGTTTGGGCTGCAATATCATGACAAATTGATGCTGTATTGGCTGCAAAATGAAACCCTACTGATACTAATATATTACTGTGATCTAAAACCACGTGTTTCAGTTTCTTTGTCCAACCCCTGTATATATCCAATATATGAATATATATCCACTATATCCAGTCAATTTAATTTACCGCAGGTGGACTGCAATCATGGTGTAGAAACATCTAAACAATGATTAAGAGAAATGTGAGGCATCTGAGCTAAACTTCAAGTGTTGTTGCAAAGGGTCTCAATATTGATGTAAATCTGATATTTCAATTTTTCTGCTTTTAATAAATTAACAGACATTTCTAACATTCTGTTTTCACTATGTCATTATAGAGCAATTCATGTAGATTAGTGAGAAAAATATTTTTAATTTAAACAATTGTAGTATCAGACTGCAACATAACAAAATTGAAAAAAGTGAAAGTGGTCTGAATACTTTTTGAATACTGTATACACTGTATATATTTATATGTGTGTGTGTGTGTGTGTGTGTGTGTGTGTGTGTGTGTGTGTGTGTGTGTGTGTGTGTGTGTGTGTGTGTGTGTGTGTGTGTATGTTGCATTTCTAGACATGAGGATCACACAATGCATCAAGAGTTGTACTTGCAGAGAAAAGCAGGGCAGTGATTGTTTTTCCGACTGCATAAAATATAATTACATTTGACTGGGTCTGAAATTATACAATTTGATAGGAGACTGTTGGACTGTGCTGACTCATACATTCAGACGACACTGAAAAGATTCAGTATGAAAGTGAATTTTCAGATTAAAAACAAAATATCATAAATAACTAAATATCATAGTAGAATTACCATGAAAATATGCATGCCAGACTGAATCAGAAAGGGAATAAAGTATATGTAGAACACATTTTGATTTAGGTGTCTAAATCCACTTATCAGTCCAATTTAGGTGCAAGGCCACATTAGAATTGTTTTTACACATGGACCCAAAGAAAGGATTTATAAGCATCATGGAATGATGGTATATGTGTTTAATTTTCTCTCTTCTATCTTTTCAACTGTCCAATTCTATAGGTTAGCTCTCTATGTGTATGAATATCTGCTACATGTGGGGGCTCAAAAATCAGCACAGACATTCCTGTCAGAGGTAGGTGATTTTTTTTCTTTATACACACCTACACTGTAAAAATTTAACTTTTTGGGCCAAGATTGTCATATTAGTTTGCCATATTAGTCTTTGGAGAACCGTTAGGCTTTCTTTTGAAAGTGCATAAAATATTCTGCAGTGCAGGAATTTTTCAATACAAATTTCAAAAAACCTCAAACCCCAACCTTCTTTAATGATTAGGTTGGTGGAGGGACTGTTGACAGTTTATTTTTACAGGATAGTATGTACGTGCAGGCTAACTTTACCAGTGAGCTTGCTGTGCTCTGATCCCAGCTCAATTTAATTAGACTGGATACAGAACTGAGCTGGAATGAGACACTGGGCAACATGTTTCTGTTTAATAGCACTGTCTCAGAGAGATACAGTGGGGGTTGTAAGCTTATTTATACAGATTCTTATGGGAGTAAGTGTTCACTTGTTCTAAAACTGTTCAACAAACGGAAGATGGCTTAACTTCAGCAAGCAGTTTCAGTTAGTAACACAGTGATCCCAAGAGGTATTTGGACACAGTTACACCTAAAAATGTATGAATTTACACTTTTTTTCAGACCTAACCTCACTCTACATAGCTATTTGTTGTCAAGGTGATTTTTAGTGATGTACAAAGGCATATAAGGCACAAGCTCACATGAGCCCCCAGAGTAAACACAGGTCTAGTTTATTACATTAACAGTGTTCTACAAAGTTGGACAAACAGCAAAGTGTTCAAATACTTACTAATGAACAGTAGATCTGATTATTTATAATTTTTTTCAAACTGTTGTATGAAAATGTATCTGTTATATTTCTTAGTTTAATATTTTTTTATTGAAAAATATTTTTATTGAAAATATATTTGTTTATATCTATGCCCATGAGAGCTTTGATTTAGACTTATGGCCTATACAATCACAAAATGCCATGGAACAGTTAAAGTAAATGCAGATAATGAGGAGTGTTGTAGCTCAGTGTCATATTAAGTAAATATTTGTGAATGCCAGAGAAATAAAATTAGATAAGTACATTTGGGAGCAGAACAAAGAGAAAAGAGGAGAGAGAGAATGACACAAGGTTGGCACAAATACGCAGGAAACACAAGGTTGGCTCACAACTTAGGCATGAACATCAGCAAGCCAGACACTGCTGTGTCTCAACACTTGTGACTAAGCCTCTCCCCCACAAACATCCATTGTGCCCAGCTTCCTCTAGGACTCTGCCCTTTGCCACACTGCGTGTGCAACCAGTTCACGCAGGTCACACTTGTACATGCTTGAACTGTGGGTAAAAATAGCCACAGTTCTCACAAAATTAATGTAGAAAATGTTGGACATGGCCATGTTTATAAATTCGCCATTGCCACAGTACATTGCCAGTGACTGTATCCCAATGTAAGACCCAATGTCTTATTGCGATGGATAGTGTTTTTATTTATCTGTTTCTGTTTAGGTCGTTAAGATAAGGGTGTGGTGAAAGTGTTGACATTGACATTTTTGGGACAGATAACTGGTTAGCTTAATTTTCTCTTGATGATTAGCTTTGTTCTGAAACCTAGTGAGCTATCTACTGTAGTTAGACAATGTTTTAAGACTTCCTGTGTGCACTACTGACTTGAAGGCCCTTTCAAAAGATAGACAGCATAGTGATGCTACCCTTTAAGATACCTCGTTTTAGTCAATTTATCCCTGTATCCTTCACTGAGAAGGCAATCCTGGAATGCACTGCTCATTGTTCTTAATGAAATAATTCATACAAAAGCAACATTTTAGGTAGTCGACTGCATGGCAGCTCACTAAGTTTAGGGATAGATCTGTTGACGTTCTCCTGGAGGTTTCAGACTGTTCCAAGTTGCAGTTTTATCTCTCAGATTCATTTTGGACAGCATGTTTGTCTTTAAGTTTATCTCTCCATGGAAGAACTTTTTGCTTTTAATTACATTGAATTCACAAAAAAAAAAAGGTCTTTTTTTCACAACTTCAGTTTTTGAACTCATCCTTTGTTCTCTGTTAACGTGGCAGATTCGATGGGAGAAGAACATAATGTTGGGAGAGCCACCTGGGTTCCTGCACTCATGGTGGTGGTAAGGAACTTTAAAACCCTGCTTTTTATATGTAAAAGTGTGTTAACTCTGATTATATATTCATAATATTAATTAAGGAAAAGTTGCCTACTGTTGCCAAGCTGTCTGTGATCTGACATTTCTTTGATTTCACTAGATGAGACCAGAGTAACTGAACCACCAACTGTTATTTTAACCAAAAAGTTAGGAAGGAGGCCTAAATTCATGGTCAAAAATAGATGTGGAGACATTTTGTGTGATGACTGTAATGCACAGCCTCTTATTGCTTTTGATGCTTTAATTTAAAGCAAACGCTGTATATATTCTACATCCAGATGGGATAAGGGATTTTTCAAAGGACCCGTGATATAGCTTTCAAACAGTAGGTAACTTGCTGATTTTACTGGAGTTGTGTGAAAAAATAACTAAAACATGTAAAAACTAAATGTAAAACTAAATTTAAAACTAAATGTAAAACTAAAATAACTAAAAAATAAACTCAAAAAATGACCAAACCTGGGAAATTCAGGAAAATCAAGGGCTAATATTAACTGATTATAGTGATGAATTATCAGACTAACATAATGTTGCCCTTTTCTACAGTGTTTTCTGGGATCTCTACTGTGCTGCTCCTGAGAGGAAAGAAACATGTGAGCACTCGAGCGAAGCCAAAGCTTTTTATGACTATGTAAGTATCCACAACAAAAGTGTTTCTGGTGTAAAGATGCATGCCATGTCTCTTGAGAAACCAGACAGTATAATTGTGAGTACACAGAGGTGAGGTGAGCAGGTGGGAAGTGGAAATCTGTGAAGGGATGATAAATTGGTGGTCCATCCTGGAGGCATTAGCAATGATGTCATACATGTGAGGTCATATTGGCTAGCGGGAGGAGGACACCTTGACCTCTGTTCTGAGTATGAGAGAGCGTAAAATTAAAAGGCCTGTCTTTAAAATGGTGACCGGTTTGCATTAGGTAAAAATTAGCATAATGCCTGTCTCCCCATAATTGTGTCTTAACCTTGATAAACCTGAATAACTGCTGACTAGCTGCAGCTTGTTACAATAAAAGCTACAGTTTTTTAGTTAATATTTCCATTATGTGAAGTACTACGCTGATTTTCTTTCATGTATGAAATGTTAAAAGGGACATAATTTAAACATGAAACTGTTTAAAATGATCTATGATAGTGACTACATTATCATTAGCAAATTTCATTAGTTAACCATCAGTCATATATAAGTGGGAGTGCCATGGTTTTACTTAGATTTTAATATATTTCATTGTGGAATTTTTCCATTCTCATCATGCAATAATGATATCCCACTGTTTTCTAATTAAAAAAGTGTGCATGCTGGCATATTCATACATTTTTGCAAAAGCATCAGTCACTATTACACATAATACACATAATGTTCTTACTTAAAATGCAGAGTAAATTCTGACAAACAATCTTCTACATTGATTTCCATTGTTTATGTGCCTTTTGTAGCATGGAAATATTATGTGCAGTGCTGTAAGTGCTCTTCAGATTGTGTTCTCTTTTGCCTAAACAAGCACATTCCATTTTCCTAAATCATAAACATGCTCTATTTTTACCCACTCTGCCTCATTGTGTTCATTAAAATAAGCTAGCAGACAATGACTGGTACTCTATCGTCTTTGTCCTTTAACATGAATGGAATGAAGGCTGAGACTCTGGGGATCTGTTAGATGTCTGGCTTTGTTATTGTGAACTAAGAGGACTTTATACCTATTGTCACAAAAGTCTTTACTGCAGGCTTAAGTTTAAAAATGCAAGTGTGGTTTATTTACAGTGAAATATACAAACAAAATATGACTAAAACATAACTTGACAACAAAAAACACACCAACAGCAGATGCATATAGACAAACAAAGCTAGACAAAGGACAATTATAACATGAGGGCTTCAGTACACAAGCAGACATAGGACAGGGTGGAGTAGGCCTGGGCGTGACCTGGACAGGGTGGCCCAGGTATGATATGGGCCGAGGCGATTTAGAGCATGGCATGGACATGCTCATGTGACAGTGCTCAGACGTGGCAATCATAATGTGAGCAGGCTCTGGAGTGGCGGCCACTGTGAGACTGCAGATCCACATTCACAATTCCCACAGTTAAAGAGGAACTATTTAACAGAAGAGCATGGTCAATATACTCTTCTAGCTAACTAATTAATACACTAGGCATCTTTGACCAATTCACCAAATTCCTCAACATAGTCTTCAATAATGTAATTGCCTTGCTGAAGGCACAAAAGGTGAACTTCTGGGTTCATGTTAGGTCTAGCTTTCTATCACAAAAGTCTCCACTGCAGGCAAGTTTAAAAACCCAAGTACAAACAAAACATGAACTTGACTACAATCAAGGGAAACAAGGAACACCTGACAGTTAGGAGGGGTAAAAATACTACTGGGTGTTAGGGCCATATATATACACATAAACACATATATATATATATATATATATATATATATATACACACACACACACACACACACACACACACACACACACACACACACACACACACACACACACACACACACACACAACACACACACACACACACATTTGTCCCATTTAGAGTTTGAAGATAAAACTACAACCAATTCCATTAATCAGAGTCATTTAACAAGTCTGCAAATTCAAAGTATATTTGTATTATGTGCTGAGTTCTGATAAGCTTTAACACAAGTTCTTTACATGCCCATCTTATTCCCTCTTGATTTTCTGCTGCTGCGCATAAGGCCAGACTCATCTGTGCTTTCATTTCCTTTGTGTTCATTCAAAGTGGAACACAAACAGCAACAGCAAATTAAACATGAGAGGCACACCAGCATGAAATAGCTTATAATATTATGCAGCCTATTTAAGCATGTTAATAAAGATTGTCACCCATGAATGGAAAGGGATATTTCACACAGTGTGCCCACAATCACAGCTTTGATTGTTGTAGCTACAATGAATAGTCTAGTGCTTTGTTGATCTTTGTAGATGTTTGTCTTTTCCCTGAAAACTTTTGTATATAAATGCATAAATTCAGTGACTTTATAAAACTATATTCTTATGAGGTTTGACCAGCATGGCTTAGTCTGTTTTGGTGGCTCTGTTGTATGGTTTCCATTCCCAAAAAATACCCGTTACAGATGGTACAGGTTATGTGCTGAGGGCTTAGTGTCCTTTCTATGTGGATCAGAGCCCTGTTTGTCCTGTGTCCCACTCTAGATACGCAATGGTGTCACAGGATTCTTATGATCAGGATTCTTATGATTCTCAGGATTTTTATGAAAGGCCTTATGATGAAGGCCTTTCTCAGGTGCTGGGGTGAGGTTCTCAATGGCCACCCAGTCTGTGCTCTGTGGGAGGGCCCTCATCTCTCGTGGCGCATAAATTGTCTGGCACTTCCTTCCACATCTCAAAGAGCAACACATTCTAGCAACACTGTACGGAGTTGTCTCTTATATAATTCACCAGGGAGGGCAGCATTAATGCCTCCTGTTAAGGCTGGTGCAGCAGATTCAGCTCTGGGCAGAGACCAAACTTCTCTCCATCAGAGTGATGTACTTTAAATGGCATTCAATCTCTTGGCTACTCTTGGTAGTGCCATTCTGACCTGAGTCTGGTTCTCAGACCTAATGTCTCTCCTGGATGGAGTTCCTTGAGTTCCTTGGGAGTTCAGAGTCTGGAGGGATCTTCTATCTCAGGCTGGGTGGTCAGTCTTTCACCCCAGCTTAAAATTTGGAAACTGTGGGTCTGGCTCTTGAGGGTTGCCAGCTCTTAGATGCTCTTAGAGATGATTCTGAGTTTCAGAGCTTCTTCTACCAGGAAAGTGTATGCCCTGAAGTAGCAGCTCTTGTGTGTGTGTGTGGTGTGAGCAACACCATGTTGACCCAGTTCACTGTCCTGTCGGTTTAGTTTAAGAGCGTCTTTCTGCAGAGTTAGTTTATGCTTCCCTCAAGGTTTATGTTGGCTCTGTTTTTCCTAGCCACGTACTTGTTGATAGAGCCTCTGTTGGAAGACATCCTTTGGAGGCCTTTTTGTTGCACATAGGTCCCTTTTTGGGACCTTACTGTAAGGGACCTTACTGGGAATCTACAGACTCTTTCTGTAGACCCTGACTGTTTGGATTTTGCCCCTGGCTTTGTTAAGCCATTTTGCACCCTAGACCAGACTATATTCCTAGGGTACTGGCTGCTGCCAGTCACCTGGTGGTGCTTCAGGCCTTCTGTCCTCTGCTGCATAAGATGCTGGAACAGGAAATGCTTCACTTATTGTGTCCAGTTGGAGCTTTGAGAAACTTTGTCCACCGCTAAAGCAAGTGATGTAAGACCTCTCAGCTCTTAGTCTGTTTTGGTGGTCTCAGCCGAGGTAATGCAGTCATCAAAGTCATCCCATTCATTCATTAAAACAAAACCTTATTTTAATCTTCAAACTAAAAACACTTCTAAAAGCCTACAGCAAATTCTTGAGGAAACTCACATTGAATTATTCTTTCAGGTTGGCCTACAAATTGTTATCATGACAGAACATCGGTTAGAGGCTGAGTTTACACTTGGTATTTGATCACGTGTGATCATGTGAGCGTGGTAATCTGATCAAGCAGATCGAATCATCAGCCATTAAAGACACAGCACATTAAAATGTGGTCAGTAATTTTTAAAATTTTTAATATTTAAATAAGGTCCATAATGGAAAAAATGCCCAGGAGCAAAGTTGACTTAAAGTGCCTTCTGGGTCCTAGAACTATGTATTTCAAAAGTCTCATGTTAATGCCATGTGAGCATGCACCCAGCCAACAGATCCACCACTGCTCAGTGAGTGAATGTTGTTGTTTTGTGCTGGTTGGGATGCATACAGTGTTTACAGCACCACAGAACCATGATGTTTACACTTTTCAGAGAAAACAGCCCAGATAAAGTACACATACAGTTGTATCTGAATATTAAGCTGGGCAGTGGCATGCACAGACCTCTTCAGGGGAAGGGGTGGAAAGACCAAAAGGAGCACAAAAAAATACTTAACTTGAAATAATTTAAAAATACTTGAGCATAACCAAATGTTTTTTTTTTGTTTAAACAGTTTTACAGAATTAATATTAAATTAATAACAGAATTAATATTAAATTAATTTAATTATATTTTATAAATAACGCCAGTATTTGAAGTACCTACACATGCCTGTCTATTGTCTTTCCGCAATGTTTTATGCTTTAAAACCTAAAAATCATTATCCATCACCTTGAATTGGTGTGTTAATATTTTATTTTTTATTGTTACTGTTAGTGGCAATGGTATAGAAGTAAACTGTTATTTAATATAATAATAATAATTAATACTATGACCAGAAAGGGGCACATTTACATTATGACGTGTTTGAGCACCCCAGTTGACCCCTGTGCACACCAATGAAGCTGAGGTGGGAGAAAGTATTTTAACAGTTAAGACATGTTCATTTAGTCTGACCACTCAGCAGTAAAGTAAACCACTGCTTACCAGACTTCTACAATAATTCTTCTGCATTCCTCCACCACCTCTACTTCACCTTATATCTCCTTATTAGAATAGAATAGAGAACTTTATTGGCAAAGTTTACAAGGAATTTGTTACTGGTTTAAGATGTTCCAAAAGTACACATTTACACAGCAGTGCTGTACTGAAACATGATATAGACTAATGCAAACGTGATTACAGCTACACAAACCTAGTTTTAGTTACAGAACCACACACATAGAATAGTTCAGATCAGTTCAGTGCAGACCATTACTACATTTACAGAAAGTCAGTCCATGGCGGTTCCTAAAGCCTTGAGTCTCAAGCTGAAGCCTTCCATTATGGACAGCAATACAAATGTTTACCTTCTTTTCCAGGATTGTTAACATGTGAGCTCATGAAGAGGTCATGTGTGCTCCCTACAAGACCTTTATACATGTATGCCATGTGTTTCATTTTTAAGATTTTAAGAATTACAGATTCTACACTGTTTAGGGGAAATGTAATAACGTGTTAGCTTTGAATCCTTTTAGCATTTTTTGTATGTAGTTTCAGTTTAATACATGTGCACAACTGAAAACTAATGTGCACAAACATGCTGTCAGAGGTTCTGTAATGTCTGGCTGCTTGTGTTCTATAAGAGGAGAGGTGAGTTAGCAGCTGAACATTGGTGTTCATTGTTGTCCTGGAGTAACCCACAAACATGAGCAAACACAAACACACTGAAGCAAACACACACTGGTGGGCGAAAGTCTACCCTCTGTAAAGCAGAGTACAGTTCCAGCAGAGAGAGGCAGCAGGAGAGAAGATGTGGCGAGAATGACATCATCACTGCATTACATTAGACTGCAGATATTGTGGAAGTCTGACAGTCTAGTGGTTATACAGCAGGGCTGGACCATCACTATAGAGGCTGCCAGCTGTATCCATAGCAGTCGGGTATTTCATGTTGCCATACTATTGTTGAACCTTGAGAAAATCACTGAATCCTATGATCTTCTTAACAGAACAGTGCTGTTGTATATCTGACTTTCTGTTTGATTTAGGAATAATGAATAATTAAAAAATAATAATAAAGCATGTACATACAGATTTATACACAGTATAGATTTATACATAGTAACAAGGATATAATACAAGAAAAACAACTGAGCTATTGATAGACTTACACATAATATACCTTTACCTATTGCGTCCATTAGCATATGGAATGTTTTTGCTGACAATTTTACAAAGAAATTGCAAATTTATGGTAGTAAAGGTTTCCTCTGTCAAATCACAATTCTCTTTGCATTTGCATTTTCAATGCCTTGCATACAAACCTGTCAATCAGTGTCAGTGGTGGAACTATACTGTGGGGCATGTCTTTGCACATACAGGTACTCAAATTGCCTACACATTGTACTGTATGTTTATTTAAAGGATCACAACTACTTCAATAAACATTTACATCACTAATGGGAACATAAAAAATTACTAACACAGATCACTAACTGTGTTACTGTGATTGCTAGCACAGTTTTCTTCTATTGTGTCGGCTGCATCTAATGTGACAGTACATTGTTTTTATTCTGTTACAACAATTTGCACCCTAAATAGGGCACTTACTGCCACCTATTTTTAGCATAGAACACTGTTACAACAAAAAAAATAAACAACCATAAAAAGGAATCAGGAAAAAACTTTGTCATTTAAACTGTTCTTGACATTTTCCCTCTTGGTCGTCGATTCTGAGTGATGTCACTTTCCAACACGCCCCACCATATAGTCGTATAGTCCCACCACTGACACTGATTTACAGGTTTGTGTGCAAGGCATTGGAAACACAAATGCAAAGAAAATGACAATTTCTTTTGAGTTTTGTCAGACTCAGTATGCGACGCAGAAGAAATGAAATAGTAAACAAGTACTTTCTATTGCAGTTTAAATATGTCAGGGTCGCAATTTGCAGTTCCTTTTTAAAATTGTCCAGAAAAATGCTCCATATTACCATGTGTCATGAGGTTAGGACCAATTCTAAGGGAATGAGAGGTGGTAGAAAATTGTCATCTCATTACTAATATTATGAACCATAAAACATGTATGACCTTTTCTGAATTTCTGACAACATACTTTTTTTACCTACCCCCAAATCTAATTCTTTTGGTTTTGTTTTTGAGTGCAAATGTGTCTACATGTCTATTTGGTTAGCACAGAAAGTGCCTAAAAGCATGACATTGGATGAATGAAGCAAGTGAGGGAGAGATTAAAAGAGTGGGGCAGCTAGCGACTTCCTTCCTGTATGGTATCACTGGTATATTTCCTGTTGTTATATTGGTCTGGTAAGTCAAACTGTTTTTGTTCTCAGCTTTTTGAAGTCTGATCTTGACATCCAGTACACATGGATCAAGTTCACCTGTCAGTTTGTCATTATTTTCAACAGAGTATATGTAAGAATTGATGTAGAAATCAGAGCCAATGAGGTCAGCCAGAATAGTGTTATTTATTTACCTGTTAATTAATTTTCCTAATTGCACAGATGACTTGGAGGAATTTACGATGACACTGGCCTGCATTTGTGGCATTTGAATATTTCCTCAGTTAAATTTACTACTTTTGCAAGGCTCTTGGATTGTGTAGTTACATGTACTGCATCATTTGGTTTGTGTTTCATGGTGAAGGATCTTAGGATCTGAATTTCTTAAAAGCAACCTGTATTTTTGTGTGTATGTATTATCTGACAGATGACTGAAACTCTGACTTGTGAGTCCAGACATACAGTTTATTTGTGATGTATTTTATTTCTTACTTTCTTGCTCTTATTATTCCTTACAAATGTTATATATTCATTTCATTCTACCTTTTATGTTATTCTACATTATTTTTATTAATGTTGTTTTGTCTTGGGTTTGTTGGGTTTGTATTGTCTTCACAAATAGAAATAAGGGAATTGTTTACATCTAGTTTTTCACGGGACAATGTTCTGAAGCAGTGATTTTCCACTGTCTTTGGTATAGTAGGTCAAAGTCAGACTGAGCATTGAGAACGCAACTAAAATTATTTAATAAACTCTGCCCATTTTATTCCTTTACCACTCCTTATTCTGCCTGATGGTCCTTCCTCCATTACATTTCGAAATCTGCCTCATGGTTGAAGATGAATTGTCTAGTAAGACCTAGTGCAAGACCAAGTGGGTATTGGGTATTTGGATCTGTCAGTGGTGAATTCCAATTTTCTTAGTTACTTTAATCTTTTAGAATCAGAGAGTACACTTCGTATATTTTTTTTCCATTTGAGCTGAGTAGATCAATTTTATTTTCAGTCTGAGCATAGGGATGTTGTCCTGATGCAGCTGATGAGAAAGTCTAGACAATGAGACATGCCATGTTACCCACATTTCATTAATGAGTGGAGAAATGAGTGTCTCTACTCAACCAGCCTCTGGAGAAATCCTGCTCTCAGTATATTACACACACACACATACCAGGCTGTATTGCTGATAAGTTTGGTAAGGTTCACCTGATTTACTGATAAACACTGTAGAGTAGAGGTGTGATTTAGGCAAGAGGGTCCCCTGCATGGAATGGGATTGGGGTCCCTAGGATTAAAAAATTAGAAAACTCCTGATTTAGAGGAAAGCAGACAGCCAACATTAAAAAACTTAATCAAATCAGGGGAAAGCAGTCACTTATGTAAGTAAAACTGCACATCAGCACTAGTGCTGTTAATTATTCAGTGGGCAAAATGTGTTTGTAAGGAGATGAAGAGTCTTGATATCTTTCCACTGTTTCATATTTCTTGTCATTGTATTTGGCCCTTAGGTGTTGGTGTTTACTGTGCTGGAGTTGGGTGGTATCAAACTTGAGGTTTTGAAACCACAGGGTTAAGGAAATCAAATGGTTAAGCCTGTGTGCTGATGGCTGTTTAATGACCATTATTTCTGTGCTTGAATTGTGCACTATCACTGCCTAATGCTGTTGATAATTATGCATTATCACTTTACTGTTTGTCCCTGCTGCTACCTTTTATATTATATTGTACCTTTAGTATCTATCTCTCTCTCTCTCTCTCTCTCTCTCTCTCTCTCTTTCTCTCTTTGTCTCTCTCTCTGTATATGTTAGGGTATGTGTGTAATATATATATATTTATGATAAATATTTGTCTGTTGTTTTTAATAATATTTAAATTCAAATATGTTGTATTAAGTTTGTTAATTGTTTGTGTAAGTCTTGTTTGTCTGTTGCTATTGCAAAAATTAATATTGTGTTCTGTAAAAAAAACATAAAAGTAGGAATTTTATTGTTTGTTGGTAAACTGTTCTCTGTAATAAGGCTTTGATTTGACTACCTTTGCTATTCATGCAAAGTGAAAGTAAAAGCCTTGAAACATTTAATTATTATTATGGTCACAGGATGCCAGTATTTCTTGTATAAGAAAATGTATTAATGTCAACTGTAGTTTATTGGGAAAGTGTATTGTATTATAAATGTAGAATGCAACGTAGCAGTAAATTGGCTTGCTTTGAAAAAGCAGTATTCAACACGGATGATCTAGCTCTTCAAAATGGCCTCTCATTTTTTTATGTTATGCATATGCAAATGTTTATTACTCTATAATGTATGTTTTCACCAACTATAATGTATGCTTTCACCTTTTTCATGACATATGTAATGTCCAACACTACCTCTACAATTTTTCTGTGTTGTTTATGTTGTTTATCTGTGAGTGCATTTTGTATGAGTATGTGTGTGTGTCCTGTAGGGTGCATCTACACAGAATCCAGTAATTGAAAGTCCTCCTGGAGAGGGTATGCTTATGCCCTCAGGATATTTTCAGGTACACCACCCATGTATATTCTACCCCCTACACAAACCCTACCCCTAAGCCTACCCACCACAGAAAACTTTCTGCTGTTTTATATTTTTATAAAATATCATTGATTTATTAATCATGAATATCATGATTTATAAAGCTTGTTTTCTCAAGGGAACCTTAAAAATGTCCCACCAAAACTGATGTTTGTTTCCCATAACATGGGGAATACCAGGAGCACACACACATAGTTTTCAGTACTGTGCGTTTGTCTGTGTTACACTACATTCCATGCACAGTGCATGTAATGTATATATTTTGTCATGGGCAGAGGCATCTGCCTTAAATTTCAGTCAACCATAAAATGCATTAATAAAATCTAACACACGTTGGTTGTAGTCTGCAATCAATGTATTTAATGTAGTTGTTATGCATTTCCTTTTTAGTATGTACACACTGTATACATTTTTGTATATGTAATGTTTTGAAATGTTGTAGCATGTGAAGAAAAATGAAATATTGTACATTCTCTGTGACTGGCTGATGAAAACAGTGCTGAACCATTATTGAATGAATGAACAACTGAATGTTTTTAGTCAGTCCAAAAAAAAAACTACATGTGGGATATCATTCACACACCACAGTAGATTACACAAAGTTTTCCATATGTCTGTTTTTTAATAGGAGATGTATGCCACCTCTATTTATGCCTAAATAGGATTTAGGGTGCATAAATACTGGCTACATGTACATTGTTCAGTGGCAATGTACCAGTCCTGTGAAAACAGAGATTAAATGTCATGGTTGGTCAGTTAACTAAGACTGACTATCAGCAGTCAGTCTGCTTTTTTGGTTGGTTGATTAATTGTATTGGTAATTGCTTATTGATAGTGTTAAACCTAAAATGCAGATTAATCCAAATATCAGCTCAAACAATTCTTTCACTTCTTCCCTCTAACTGACTTTAACTCAATATAATAACACAGTTCACAATACATCTGATCAAATACCACTGGCCAATTATATTAACCCTTTAATATTAAAAAAACAATATTCCCCCATGCAATGCTGTGTATACTGCAACACTGTGTTCAAAATCTGTATTTTTTTGTCTTGTAAACAAAGTAAAACCAAAAAAGTTAAACCACTGGCAATACACACATACACTATTACATTTTTTTTTACAAAAATGTTTAGGCCTCACATAATGATCAGTCTGATCAAAGGAATTGACATTCAACATTGAGATTTGAGTTTGAACATCTACTGTAAGACTGTATATAGCTGAAAATAGTGAGGATAACAAATAAAGGGTCGCCCTCTGGTGGTTCATTTACAGCACTACTGTGTTTTTTCTGCTGGGTGAACCATGATGGTCTTTTCTTGAAACTATATGTGTGATAAATACCAAAATGATCAATTGTTTTTATTATCCTTGTGTTTCCTCAGCAGTTTATGTCTCCTCGATGCCCAAGTAGGCCTAGAGTTTCTCTCAGAATACCCAATCAGGTATTCTCCCTTTGTCTAGTCCTACTATGCTTGAATGTGATATGAGGAACTGAGGTTTTCATTCAGTGCTTAAAAATCTGATTATTTTCTGAGCAGGCTTTGGGTCCTGGAAACCAGACCCTCTTACCTAGTGGAATAGATCCTACAAGGCTGCCAGGTATTCGTAGTAAAACAAATCAATCTCAAACAAAAATGTCCACAAACATCTCTGCAGATACAGAAACATCATAGGGTTACTAAGATAAACCAAGCAAGATTCAGTTAGTCATAGGATCTTAACATGTTGGACTCCATGAGACAGATCAATACATGTAGAATAAAACAACTGTTATTAGGTTTCTGATATGACCGGAGTCTTCAAAACATACTGTTAGAAACTGCTATTTATTTATTTTGTATTATTCATGCATTTAAGTAAAATGCATGAATGCACATTTAAACATGTTTACACTCACCATATCTATTTTGGCAGAAATCAGCAAAGAAATTGGGAAAACATCTGCACCTGTTTATGAGTAATATAACTTACCATAATTCTAGATCAAATTATAAAAATGCAAATTCTATGCTTTGTTTTTCCATTTGCAAGGACATCCCAACATGAGTGGACCCATACAGCGAATGACCCCTCGAGGAATGGTTACTCTGGGACCACAGGTGAGTTCTGTAGGAATAGTTAGGGAGAGCTGTGGCTGTACAGTATGTGTATAAGCATGTTACTGTGTTGTTAAACAATAATGTCATGTGTTATTGTGTGTACTAATTCATTCTCATAGTGTTTTGATGTTTTTTTTCCAGAATTATGTTGGTGGGATGAGACTTCCTCTAAATGCCCTCATAGGACCCGAAATGCCTGGAATTAGCATGTAATTAAATGAACATCACATTTCATTATTTATCCCTAAATATTATATCTGACTATATTGAGTTACTCATTTTTTTATGACTGTTTACAGAGGTCCTGGAGGAAGACCGTGGCCAAACCCACCAAACACTAATTTGGTTAGTTCTGAACATGAATAAGTGATGAACAGACTTATGTCATGAACTATATCTTCAACAGTACTTACCCTCTCTCTACCATCTCAGATCTCTTATTCATCTGCATCCCCGGGTAGTTATTTGGTAGGTAATGTAATGTTCTTATGTAAGGTTTCAAATACCACTTGTATGTGTGTTCCACATAAAACAGAATAGAACAACGTAATGATGGGTAACTTTGGGTAACATCCCCTGCTCATAATGATGGGTAACTTTGGGTAACATCCCCTGCTCATTTGAATAAGCAGAATCAGTGTGTTTGCAGGGTCCCACAGTAGGAGGTGGCCCTCCAGGAACATCCATCATACCAAGTCCATCAGGTAACAGATCCAGGATCAGTTGACTTAGCACACAGCACTACACCAGATCCACTGATAAACTGCAGAAAGTATTAATTACTGTCTGCTGGGATTTCTGCAAGATTCACATCAGCATGCATATCTGTAACAGCACAGTAACTCTGTTCCAAAACATACTGAGCTGTCTACCTCCACAGCATTTCAAGGGATCATAGGCATGCTGCTGTCACGAAGATCCAAACAATAGACAGCAAATTTAATAATAAATTATTAGAAATAAAGGACTTGGGGTTGTGGAATAATAGTTGTCATGGTAAGGTAGTGAGTACTCCTCCTTTTAATTAGCAGGATTAGCTGCTTCCAAAATTTATTTTAGAATATTTATAAATTTGCCACTAAATAATAAAATGTATTGATAACAGTTACATCTAATTAAAGGTTGACTGTTTTGTTCTTTATGTCATATAAACCTCAAATTCTTTTGGAATGAACTTTGAGCATTAGCCAAATCTTTCGTATGAATCTCATAAGGAAGATATTTTTGGGGCTTGTGTGATTTGCTGCTTAGAGCGTCAGATGAAAAGGTTAAGTTTCAGTTAGTATGCTGCTTTAGCTGCTTTTGCAGATGCTAGACAATGAGGTAGCTCACTCGTTTTGGTACAGAACTACTGATTCATTGCGGTGTTTACCCATATGGCTTGCAAGTCTTGTTTTGTGTTCAGCTAATAATGAGCAAACGATGAGTAATGTACAACCACATCTATTCGATTTTAGAGTCGAACAACTCGGGTGACAACATGTACAGTATGATCAGCTCAGTCCCTCCAAATAGAAACAGACCAAATGTGAGTAAAGTACTATCTGCTGTTTTAACCGATTCATCCATAAAAACATGTAAATTTTGTTTTCTAATTCAATTTATTTTCCTTTTAGTTTACAAATGCTGATGGTCCAATGGGAAGCATGGAGCCTCATAATATGAATGGTTTATTAGGTAGATATTTAATAGACATAGAACAATGCCATAGTAAATCTTTTTATCTTATTAATGTAATTGCATTTACAGACAAGAGGTAACAAAACATTTTCAAAAAGTTTTATAATGCCACTAATATGTTTTCCTTCAATTTGCATATTTTCGGTTCAACTACTTTTATTTAATTTCTTTATCCTTGGTCTTTTCCCCTGCATTCAACAGGATCTGGGGACATTGAAAGTCTCCCAAAGGTATAGGAGACTTGAAAACTAAATTTCAACAGTGACATGGTTATTCTAACCTTCTGAGCAGATCTGTCCTCAAACATCTTCTTCACACCAAACAGAGCTCACCAGGAAACCTTAGTATGAACAATCAGCCTGGCACACCAAGAGATGATGGAGACATGGGTGGCAACTTCCTCAACCGTTTTCAGAGTGAAAATGTATGTATGCAAAAATGTGTTTTTCAATGGAGTCATTTCTTTTCATTACAAAACATCATTCAAAACTATGGTCTCTCCGTGCAGTATTCTCCAAATATGACCATGAGTGTGTGAATGAGCAGAGCACAGCAGTGGTGTTACAAGCTTTCACTGTATTCAGCAAAGAAGCAGAATCTTCTCTTCACTGCTTTTCTACTCAATTTGTCTTGGATGAACTATTGTGAGTTACGTTGTGATGTTGTTCTACACCAAATTTGAACAAACCCAAACAAGCCATGCAAGGAGGTTAAAGAAGCCTGGAAGCAGCTTAATATTTCATGCCTGTGTGTTTGAATTCACAAAGGAAAAAAAAAAACAGTTTTGGAATCTCACCATAGGGCATCTCGACCATAATTTCTACATTTTTTTATTTGATAATTATTGTAACAGCTGATACAAAGAAAGGCAGTTTCCCCATGTATCAGTTCGTAAACAAAACTAATGTTAAATATTAAATGACAAAGCCTTCCTTTGATTCAAGGTCACTGGATTTTACCAAACTGCCAATACTAAGAAAACAAAATTTCCACCATCATAGCTGAAATATCATCCTTGTATCAAAGATATTACAGTATGTTTATATAAACCAAAGGTTGATTTCAGGTGTGTTACAGTAGAAAACAGTAAATATATTTACCTAAATGCAACTGAGCTGACGTTGCCAGTTTTCCAGTTACACTGAAATATTTCTTGTAAATGTAGTGATAGAGGAATTTGGGTATGCTGAGATAAAAATGATTTTCACCAGTTGCTGTGGTGTGCTTTTTTGACCCAACATATGTTACCTAGATTGTGATCTTTCTAGTTAGGTTGAAGCAATTTATATGGTCTTTTTGATTTAGAATGTAAGCAAGCCAGTTATACCAGAATACTACTGGACCCGGGGAAATATGCGGGGAAACCAGCCAGGCTGATTATGCTATCATGGCAGGGGAAAATTTGAGAATATTTAAGAATATATTTTCTTATATTCTTAAAAAAGGGATGGGCTTTAAAGTAAGCATGTACAATTCAGAAATATATTTAACATATACAATTTATTTTAGTCCTTACACGTTAACTATCTTGTATGTACAAATGTGTTCAGTTGTTGAGTAACAAGAATACAATAATTTTAAACACTGGTATACAAATGTATGAAAAAATAAAGCAGAAATCTATACATTATCCTTTTTAATAGAACCAGTATAACAGAAACATTTTTACTGACACTTGGGTACGAACATGTTATCAAAATGCCTTAATTATGGATAGTGCAATCAGCTCCAACCATCCTAAATGAGCTGGACCAGGTAAACCGGGGTGAAGCAACAAGACCTTTCTGCGCGCTCATGCCATTAGCTTCCTATACTGGTTGCTCACGCTGCTTTTAAAGGTCTCTAACTTGCTTGACCTGGTGCTGCTGGTAAACTGTGCGCTCCTTTCAATGCTCGGTACAGACTGACACCTGAGAAAGGCAAGAACCTGCTTTTGGCATTGCGACGACCCGAAGTAGTAGATGAGGGGGTCCAAACAGCAGCTTACGCTCCCGATGCACATGGATACCAGGTAAGCAGCGTAGGACTCGTCGTTATGCTTGTTAGCAAACCGCACATAATGGGACAAGAGGATGATGTTGGTCGGGGTGAAGCATATAACAAACACAGCAAATACCGTTACAGCCATAAAGACTGCCCGTGTTTTTTTCGCCCGGTTTTCCACGTTGGCAGCGCATAAGGCTTGGATAATGCGCACGTAGCAGACGGTGCTAAAAATAAGTGGGACGAAGAAAAAAAGAGACGAAATGATGGGAAAGAAATACAGGTAATACTCGCGAAGGTGATGGATGTCAAGAACATCGTGACAGGTGGTTATACCCAGATCAGGTAGGGTAATCGTCTGAGTGGAGATCAGTAAAGGCGTCACTCCGCCGATTGCCAAAAGCCACATTGCAATGCACACAACAGATGCGGTTTGAGGACTGCGCCAGGTGAGCGAGTCCATCGGGTAGACGACGGCCATGAAACGATCCACGCTAATGCACATCATCAGCAGCACAGAGCAATACATGTTGCAATAAAAAGCAGCCGTGACCAAACGACACATCCCAGCCCCGTAAATCCAATTGTTTCCGTTATAATGGTAAGCGATCCTAAACGGCAGTACGAGAACGAACAGAAGGTCAGCGCAGGCCAGATTTATCATATAAATGGCCGCCGGTTTCTTCGGTCTCACTTTGCGGACAAACATAACGAGCGCAAGGAGGTTAAGAGGAGCGCTGATAATGAACACTAAAGTGTATATTGTTGGGATGACAGCGGTCACTACGCTGCCTGTGAGAAATCGGGATGCCTCTTGAGAGATGTAGTAGCGCTTTTTGGCCACAGGGTGGTGGTGATCTTGCCTGAGTTTGGATGCTTGGTCTAATCCCGAGCCGCTGCCCTCCTGCACATCCAGATAATCAAACGGCTCGTCGGTGACAGTGAGGAAGAAACCCGAGAATGTCCGAATGAAATGTGTCGTTTCTGAAAAGAGTTGAAACACTTGTTGTCAAAACAAGAAGCATTTGTTTTTTGGGGTAGCATGTAACTGTTATTGTATTTAAACTTTTCAAGATGTTTATTCTGATATACTGACATTCCTGGTCATTTGAGTACACAATAAAAGTTAGAAGGGTAGAAAGTTTCTTTATCTTAATTACATTTCAGTCTTAGTAAAAGCGATAGTTGCTTACCGTTATTCGGCAGCACAGACGCGGAGGTTTCCAGAGCAAGTAGTCCAATCAAAACCACAATCCACATCCTCATGTCTGAATACAACAGTGGCTCTAAAAATAATTCAAAACGGTTAAAAAACCAAAAGCACGCAAAGACTTTTTGACAATTGCTTTCTCACTAGTAGTAATACGTGCAAATAACCACATCAGTCCTTGCATATGCGGGCGAGACTTCTGGGGAGGACGGCATTTACTCCCTATGGTTTGAATGTCAACGCCCACTCATGGAGTGCAACAGGCAGAATCAGCTATAGATGTCGAGTTGTTGCACATTTTAACTCTAGTTAATGTTACTTACGGTGGGGTTAATGCTGAAAGTAACTATATTGTTTGTAAACACTTTATATTCTTGATTTTAAAAAATGGTGCCATAAATATGTAACCTTATATCACACTATATTACTTGTAACCAAATATGTTTTTCTAACAGCTAACACAATGTAATATTGGAATTGTAGTTTTACGTTTTTTAATTACTGTTTTTTTAAAGTTTGTTTTACTCTTTATTACTGTTTTAATTACTAACTTAGTTGTTCCTTAACCACTGATGGAGAAAAAAATGTTTACGTAATCTTATGGGCATTTGATTTAAAACCTTATACTGTAGTTACTGAGGTTATCCATTGCGACTTCACAGGGCAGGTAGTTGTTAGTGTTCCTCGTGTAAATAAATAAACACATACACAGTATCCATATGTTCTTGTATGTTTATATTTTTGATACATGTATTTTCAAATCAATAACATTAATCCATTTTATCAGTACAGAACAATGTTGGATTAATTTAAAATATATTTTTTTAGAAATGCCTTTTAAAATATATCTTAAGAGATGCACAGAGAGGCACTTGGAAATGAAAGGCAGTAGCTCATCTCAGACCTATTAAAAGTCTCTTCCAGTTCATCTTAGATAACAGCTTAATGACAGTAGTGCATTATAAAAGTCAATTTATCTTTTCCCTCATTTTTATTAACATCTTAAAATGGTGCAGCTTTTAATACATCATACCATAAAATATATTTCAATTAAACTTGTATTTAAAAAATATTCTTCATACACAATCTTTGAAAAAGTAATTCCAGTCATCATTAAAAGTGTGGCAAACTTGTTTTAATTATGCTTTGATTACATTTACTTTAAATGTATCAGTAAGATAAATTCATATATAAGCTATTTATATACAGCTAACTATCTATCATTTCATAGTTGTAATCCCATTTTATAGTTCATTAAATACCTTCAAAAACAGTTAAAATTACTTTTACCAAAACAGCATAAAACCAAAGGCACATTTAATTTGTTTTGCAATTTGTGTAAACTAATACTAAAATAAAGAGACTTTAGCTAGTTGACATCTGCAATTAAACTCTTAAAACTTCAAAGGGATTTTCATTTTCCATAGAATTTTTTGTTCAAAAGGAAGATCAGAAGATTGACATTGACTTTGGCCTTGTCGAACATTTTCATGACGGCTACTCCCTCATACTGAAGTTGCAACAGGTCCTGATGACACAGAACACAAGACATAAAAAAACAGTTCTGTTTTGTGTGATCAAAATATATATGCAATTGTACATTGTAATACTATACTATATAAATAATACACTGCATGCATATGAGAAAAAAATTAAACTGTGCCATGAACTTTTGTGCACTTGAGATCTAACCTGGAAATGCAGCTGAACCTTCTCCATCTCAACGCCCATAAACTTGGCCTTTATCTCAAAGTCACCCACTTCCTCACAAGGAGAAATGTCAAACATGACATTTTTTAACCTGGAACATACAAAACAGCCTGAAATACTGGAACAGATGAAGCTTAAGACATAATTAAGTGCAAATGGTTACAGTGTTACAAAATGACCGATAATACAATAATAATAATTCAAGACTCACTAGAGAGAGAAAAGTATCGTAAACATGATAAATTTCCTGAATTTACTCAACCCACTAAAGTAATGTTTCACTTAGCACTGAAAGATAGCACTAGTGGACTATTTTCTTTCCAAAAAATAAATGCTTTGGCCCTCCATTCTCCTTTGGTCTAAATGAAAAAGACCAAAACAGGATGATTAACTCCTCATTATGAACTTCTTAACTTGTAATGTCACTAAAAACCTGCTGACGCAGCACTGTGAGCACATTAAATTATTATATGAAGAGCATCCTGTGGAGTAAGTCCTAGTCACTTTTCCTGGGGTTGGTTTATAGATTCTGTGCTTGATGGTTATGAGACAATGCAGAGTTGATCTTTATTGGTACAATTACAATAAAGTACAATAAACAAGATCATACTGATTGGTCTGTAGGCCTTCAATCTCCAAAATGACTCCTTTCTCATGCAGTTTGGCAGCTGTGTACTTCAGAGACTGGGCCTTGGACTTCTTGTTGCCCTTCTCTTCTTCCTTTTTGTCCAGTTTAATGGACCTCCGTGAGTTCCTGTCACAACACATTACCGTCAGGGCAATATTTTATGTCCTGTAAGTAATGACAGTGACCACTTCCCAATTTCCGCAGAAGTACACTCCATGTGCACCTCAAGCCATTGTTATACTTTATTAACATATAATAAGCATGCTTGTGTAGACCTGAAAATAAGAATAGCTATGTTAATCGATATGTTAATCAATGTTTAATATATCCCCACTTACTTTCTGTTGAGGTTATCCAGGCAGGTTTTGATGTATGTGTCATAGTAATTAATCTGTTCCTGATAGAAAGCTGCCTTGGAGTTCAGAGCATTCAGAGTCTGCTGCAATTTGACTAACTCTGCTTTCCTTCTTTGCCTGTACCGCCTCTGGTATCGAATGTCCTACAACACAAGTGCTGCATACTTCATTTTCACATTCGTATCAAACATCAACAGCCTAAACCTGGTTGAAGGTGCTTATGGTACATTGCAATTCTAAAGAGAGCAGGTCAGGATCATGGCATTACAGGAACTTAGGTACGAGCCTAAGCACATATCCTGAAAGATTCCCTGCAATGAAAGTCAGGAGCAATAATTTTAAGTTATAGGAATGTTTATATTTGTACATTTGAGTTATTTTGGAAAAAAAAACCCTTGATTAAAGTCATTAAGGACCTGACCTTGGAGATGTCGTTGATGACTTCCTGGTACTTGTGTTCTGAGTTGACCAAACCAGCCTGTTCCAGCGTTCTTAGGTTCCTCAGGATCTTCCTCTTCTTCTGTTCCAGAGGCAACTGTCGGTCCTCCAGCATGGCCTGGCTGCTCTTTAACCCCTCTGGAGTCTGAGCATCCTGCACCACTTGTCGTTCCACAAGCTTAGCATGCTCTGCCTCCTATAATACAATTAAAAAAGAGTTATTCATATATTCTTCAGTTATTGAGCTATTCACAAATTCTTTTCTGTAGCTAACAGCTAACCAACTGTGAAGATGTTTGAAAAATCTATCCCACTCTCACTAATACCACCACAGAAACAGAAGACAGCAATTGAACCTGATCTGCAGAAATTTAAATGATCAGAGAAGAACATTCTGCACCTCTTCCCATTCTCCTACCTGTGCAGCAGAAGCCGGAGTTTCTAGGACATCGGTTAGTGTTTCCCCCGGTTGAATTCTCACAACATCCACTATCAGTTTTTTGGTTCTGCAAAGTGACAGACAAACAAAGAGAAGGAAATGTTTTCTCAGGCTTATCAGAATGTCTCAGTGTGTTTCTCATTGTCTCATCTGGTAAGATACAACCTGTCATTGTCCAGCAGAGAATTCAATAAGTAAATTTCAGGCATTGTAGCTTCACTAATTCAGTGTAGACTTGATATGCAATATGTTGGTTACATAACAGACTCCCTTAAAAGCAGTATTCACATTGACATCTTTGGTTCTGATTAACAATGACTACTGACTGGATTTGGGGTCATGTGTACTGTCTGATAAGATGATTGAGAGATACTCCTTAACTTTATAATCTAAAAATTATATCGATTTTTAGAATATATAGATTAAGTGCCTATAGGAAAATAAGGATGTTTACCAAAACCCATCCATTTAGGATAAACTGCACTATTCAGATAAATGCTTATTTAGTAATTTGCAGTAATATGCTTATATGGTCTGTAAACAGAAGACAGTACATGTCTGGGTCACAGGGACTTTACAGATGCTGTGTTTTTGAGTGGAAATGGAGTGGAGCGCAAACCCAAAAACGATAGGTTGTGACGTCAGAAGAGCTGGCTCACTCTTTCCGCTTCCTCCCCAGAGACAAGCATACTACTGGCCCAAAAAAAATATTATTGCAAGAGCCCAGGACAAGTTAACATGAGCTAAATAGATGGACAACACTGGCCAGCAAAATATGGTCCACAAATGTTTCCATCATTGTATCATTGAACTTTTCAAGTGCCATGATTGTTTAGCTTAATCCACAAAACTTGTCAAAAGAGGCTTATTTTAACACTGGATATGATATCACAAGCACAAAAACCACTTCCTCCCATGGTATATCAGAGATATGGAAAAAGGAAATGAGGACAGTGAAGAAATGGTCATTGTGGGCAGGGAGATATTTATATGTGAAACAATTCACTACACACGTGTGTAGGTGGAAAATACAGTTATTGTTAAATATGTAATGTTAATCATTTAATACATTTTTTGTGTACCAGTGTGAAGCCTATGTTTGGTCAAAAGTCACACATTTTAAGTGTGGGGCATGTCCATTTTATGATTTCAAATTCATGTCACTGATCTCCCAGTTTTCAGTGATGCTGCAGCTGATGAACATTCTTCATCCATTGTTCTGTTCTGTTTCTTTTTAAATGCACTGGTATTGTATCTACCAGCAATATTTCTAGGAATGTAGTGTAATTTTACATTGTAGCATTTTAATGAAGATAATCTCACTTACTTCACCATCAGTCCTTTCATGTCCTTGTCATCTCCATCCAGAAGCTCAAACTTGTTGGTGAGAGTGAGGGAGATCTCGGTTTTGGCCAACTGGCTCTGTGAGTTCTCTTTGTTGGGGTCATTTGGATCCACAGCACCTTCACCTGTGTGTCAGTACACGCGTAGCATTCAGAGTGTTTGCCTAGCAAAGAAGCACTTTTCTCCAGAATAAATTTAATTGGTTTTGCATGTGTTATAATTTTACCTAGTAGTGACTCAACATCAGGAACTTCCCCCAGATTCTTCAGGAGTTCATGCAGAAGGTCATTTTGATCTGGAGCAATAGCTTCCTTATGTTCCAACACCAGCTGTGAGAAAAAAACATATATAAAAAAATGAAAAAAAAAATATATTAAGTATAGCAGTGGTAGTATAATTTTCGTAATTATGTCAAAGTAATATTGTTATAATAATAATAAGTAATAATAAGTTGATAAATAATATTGAGTTAACATATCTAGATTTCTTTTATATGTGTATGACCCATGACATTTTCTTATGCAATAAACATAAATTAGTTTGGTAAAATTTGGAAGATTGAACAGAATTACTGTCAAACTTCAACTCAATAGTAGATAGTAAAAAAGAAAAATTAAAAGTAGTATTTTTCCATAAACAGTCCAAAATACATTTACAAATCATACATTATCTATGTATACACTCTAATTTAAGAAAATAAAGTGTGTATTACAGCTACACAGCAACAGCTGAAATAACAACTGTTACATATATGCTGCACAATGATAAATGTAGAGAAAGTTTGTTTCCCTAAAGAGGGAACACAGAGGCTGAGTTAGGGAGAGTAAGAGAAAGCAACCTATGTCCATTACAGGTCGATGATGTCACTTCCACATATGGAGCAAGTTTAAGCTGCTACTCACAGCAAGTCTCTTCTAGTGACTCATAGGTAGGTAATGAAACTTGATCATGAGTTGCAGAGCTAAAACAGCAATTACTCTATATTCCAGATCAAGTGTTCACAATAATCACAAAAAACGTTTGAAATGCCACAAAAATATCTTTTATTTAAAACATCTGAACATCCCAAGGAAAAAGAGGAGGACATATCAGCAATGATGAGCTCACAACAGCAATATCCATCTCTTGCCTAGAAAAAGGTAAGCCTGAATTCACTTGTATTCTTGGTCAGTTATGTTGCATGTCTTACAGAGTGTGTGTTGATGATCTCCTCTATGGAAATGTAGATGACAGGCTTGCTAAGGGTCACCATGTCAGAATACTCATCCACATTAAACTTCTCTTCTGGAGCTGGAACATCACAAGCTGCCTGGAAGAAGCTCCTGAACAACAAAAACAACACACAAATAAATAAAAAAGTTAAAAATAAATGTTTTAACCTAAGGCATTACTGAATTAACGGACAATACAAGTGTTTATTTAAATAAGTGCACATGTTTGCAGCTGCAACACAGTGTGAACTGTCAGGTCTATCAACATGTGTCAGTGGCACAGCGTTGCTGAGAATTGAGAGAGGAAAAGAAAACAGCAGGGAGTTTCCAGTAAGCCTGACTCACCAGTGATGGGCTATAAGGTCAGTTAGCATTCCTAACCCCATCCCCCCATTCCACACACACATACTAATGTGTTTGAAGTACCAACATGCACCTCCTCACTGCTGATGCTTTGCTTTCACACAAAAACACTTCCTCACCTTTCACCTCCATTTCCATATATCCCCAGCCTGTTCTGATACCACAGCCTCAGCTTTTCTTTTACTCATCAGATTTCATAGAAATTAATTTTTGGTTGGAATCATGCATATCCTGATGCTGCCTGGAAAATGACCATTTACTGTAATGGGGTGAAATATTGGAGATTGAAAGATCTTGGGGTGAAAGATCTTGCTGAAGTTGACAGATTTTACATGAACTGTTTTGGTCGATGGGAGTATGGGAAACATGTTTAATGTTTTTGACTTGCATGACAAATAAGAATAGTGTTTTACAAATTTTATCTTTGTAATTCAAGTGTTTTACTCCACTAAGACAAAACTGTAAGGCAACAACAAGGTTGTTCTAAACAACAAGTCTTCTTCTAAATTGTTGGCACATACTTAACTTCTGATGAATGGAGTGTTCTGTTCACCTCACCTGAACCTTTGGTAGGTCTGGGAGATGTAACTGTTCATGGGGGTGAGGTGATCACTCTCATCCTCAAACAGCTTGTTGGTGGCAGCATGCTGCAGCATCTTAGCCACTGAGGCCAGGTTCCTCCTCTGCTCTGAGTGCACCTGCCCTCCAGCGGTCATGTCAATAATGTCAAAGCCATCTGGAGCCACAATTGCAGGGTTCATGTAACGGTAATAGAGCAGAGTTCCTACAATCTGTTGGAAGACAATTCAGCACTTATTTCATGTGAAGAAACTGGAACATTGTACTGGGGTTCTGAGATGTTGACACTATAGGGCTTTTCACAGAACACAATATACCTGGGATTAAAAGCAGGGTTTAAAGTTAAGATAATTCAAATGTATTATGTAATGTATGAAATGATTTGCTTAATCTTTATCTATGATTTCAAGCTCTTTAGCAACCTATCAACTATGAAGGAAATTTTGCACATGGATGCATGTATGGATGCATGAGTGATGCCAAACTTTTCAACATCTGACCTTCAATAATTCATCTTCTGTGGCATCAGGGAATTTCTCATGAAGCGTGTCCTTTAAAACTTTAGCAATATATCTCATGCCATAACTGCATACAAAACAAAAAACAGGAGTGAAATGATGACAAATCAACAATCAACAGTTTATATAAACAAGAACAAAATTGGCTTAAAATAATGTTTTAAAAAACTCTGAAAAACTCCACTGATAATGTTTCAGGAAAAAAGTGTTTTGGAAATCTTATTTTGGACTGATTCATCTTCTTTGTTGCATTTACAAAACAACTGTGCTGCCCCCTTGTGCACAATGACACTAAAGCATGCTGAAAGCGGGACAATTACACAATAAAAATAAACAGAAAGAATTAGCATCAACAGTTTAAAAGGTTGAGGGTAACTTCTGTGCTTACGGGATGATGTCCAGTGATGACATGATAGAAGCAAGCACTTTATCTGTGACTGTACGCAACATCTGATTGGAGGATTCCAGTTTGGCCCTCACTTCCTCGTGTGAAAGAGCCTGCTCTGGTGTGACCTCATACGGCAGCTTACTGACAATGTTCAATAGTAAAAATGAATAAAAACAATGTAAAAATAAACACTAATAACACCAGTAATGTAACTGACAATGTAAGAATTTTTGTATTGTAAAAATGTAAACACAAATGGGGAGCAAATGGATTTGAGTGTGTACTGTAAATAAAGCGAGAAATTGTGTGGAAAATTTGTGAAGGATTATTAATCACGTTTATATGTGGGTTGGTTTAGTTTACACACATACAAGGCCGTTATTTGTAGTGGGTGAGTGTTTGAATGAACCTGGCTTCTCCTGTAGCTGTCTCCAGTTGATTAACCCAAGCCTTATAGATGTCTACAGGGTTTGTGTTGATGCCCAGGTTCTTGTCCTCGATGATCTCTTTAACCACTGGACCTAGCAGCTGCCTGAGGGCATTCTGCCCGCGAGCACCACGGTAAAAACTCAAAACCATCTTAATGACTGTAGGGTTCCCTGTCACTATTTCCTGGATATGATCCACCTTAGACCTGCAGAGTTCCAATGATATTTGCCATGTATTATATTATTTGTGATTTACTATTATGTTGGCTATTTTCATTGTTGGGATTTTTTGTACATACATACATGTGCAAAAATTAATTTCATAATATTTGGGAAACCACGAAAAACAAATGTATCATAGAGCATATACAAAGTAATACAAAGTATGGAGCCTTAATTATGATGAACTGTGAGTTAAATTAGTCTTTCCAAAAGACTACTGCTTTCCTACTGCTTTAATATTCAACTGAATTTCAAGTTATAGTAAGTATTCTTTAGATCTCACTTGATCTCTTCTCGCAAGGCTGACTCGAAGAGCTTAAGCAGCAGGTATTCTTCTCGTTGGTTAGAGGCATAGTTATACAAAGTGAAGATCACAGTGTCCATGAACTTAGTGGATTTGTTCTGGGGCATCTGGAAGATCAGCTTGGCCAGGTACACTGGGTTTGTCTGTTGAATGAAGAAATCTCATATATTGCACTTAAACTGAAAACAACTGGCAGCTTTAATAATTGTTTACTGTAAATTATAACACATTATTAAATTATATTATAATACATAAATTATAACAAATTATAACAGTCTTTTAGTCTTTTAGCTTTTGTAATGTGGTTCGATGCATTTCAAAATCTGAATGGCTTTTGAAAGTCTGGATTTTTGAATTCAACAGGTCATTTTTGTAGAGAAACCTTATCCCTAATCCAAACCCTAACCCTAATTTATCCCTAAAATTAGAGGAAAATGATAGGTGAATACCAATGTTATGGAAGTACCTAACCCTGGTTATAAGCCTAAACTTCATGTAACTGTGAACTTATCAAAACCGATTGATTGGAATGTTGTCCCAGGGTCAACTATGAGGTTGACCCAGAAACATCTCTCACTTCGCAAAATCAGAAAGGCCCAGGTGATGACAGTCATGCTAATATTTAGTGAAACTGCTCAGATCGTTTTAGATCATCTGTAAACAGAAGAAAAGTTCTTAACTCACTTGGAGAAGGTAAAAGAGATGCTGATATGCTTCTAGTTTCTTCCTCTTTTCTTTGCTCAGGCCTTTGATGCCCTGTTTTTCCCTCATGACCAAATCCTCTTTGCTCATTTTATTCTTTTTTTTTTTTTTTTTTTTTTTTTCCCCCCCCCCCCGGGGGGGGAAAAAAAAAATTTTTTTTGTTTTTTTTTTTTTTTTTTTTGGTTTTTTTTTTTTTTTTTTTTTTTTTTTTCCCCGCGGGGCTTAAAAAAAATTTTTTTTTTTTTTTTTTTTTTTGGGTTTTTTTTTGTGTTTTTTTTAAAATTTGGGACCACCCAAAAAAAATTTTTATTAAAAATTTTTTTTTAAAATTTTCAAAAACCAAGATATCTAAAAACTGCAGATGAATCATCTAACCTGTAGTGTGATCCTGTTTTTTACTAACAGGCCAATTTTAATATCCATTAGATTCAGATCTTTTTCCATTTGCTGATTAGCTCGGATTTTGGTGACCACTTCCTCTCTGAGGCTTGTCACTTCCTGTTCTTCCTGCAGATCGAGGCTACTTTGCTCCAGCAAGTGCACAAATTTACGGACCACTGAGAGAGGCGGATGCTGAGAACCAGCTATTTGAGAAACAAACACAACCTTTTATTTACAAACTAATACATATTTTTCACTAACACATATCTTTTAACACTAAACTCCATATTTAAAAACTATTCAAACTTAAATATCTATATACATCATACAATTAATAGTACAATAAATATAATATTTTACTCACTTAAAGTTGTGTAGTCAACTCTGGCTTTATTGGCCTTGAGGAAAGCTTGAATCTTCACTATTTCTTTCTCCTAACCACAATAAATGTAATAAAGGGTTTTAAAAAATGCCTGATATAGAACAAACTCATGAATGCTTTTGCATAATAACTTACATGATCTTTAAAGTACTGCAGTCTTCTTGTGTACTTTCGTTTCGCTTTCCACATCTTTACCAACGACTGTAACTAAATTTCAGAGGCAAACATGTTTCATACTAAAGTGCAAATTAAAAAAAACTAGAAAAATGTATTATTGTATGATGAAATAAAGTAACAAATGGCCGTCAGTGTAGAGCTGTTACCTTTACTACACTGTCTATGCTGTCCTGAAACGTTTTTAGTCTGTTTTTATACACCTTCCTCTGTTTGTAACCCTTCCAGGATGCCTGTAATAATAAAACCAAAACCCTCAAGAAACCCTTAGAGATACTATAGAAATGCTGTTACATATTAGTATATATTAGTAGTTAGTAGTTGTGACAGTACAATTTTACAATTTAACTTTATAAAAAATACCTTTGGAAGTTTCATATTTTTTAATTAATTTTATTACAAATTAACAAATTGATTGTTAATGCTATTTTTCAGGGTTTTTTGCTAGCGTTTTTTAAATAACATACTAACATTTGATAAAGACTACATGGTATACAGTTCAGTACATACAGTGTGTTAATAGCAAGCACCTGCAGTTTGATGACACTTGGCTCTTGGTTTTGCAGGTATTCCAGTCTGTTATTGTGGGCCCGCCTCACCAAGTATCCACGAATCAGGGCCTGCAGCTGGATGATGAGCAGCTCATTGGCCAGCCAGAGCTGCTCTCTGTTATACTCCGCTGTTATACTACTTACAATACTCTAGGTAAAGGGAAAATAATCACTTTAATGAATTGAAAGAACTTCTGAACTAATATATTATACTAATATCTTACAATCAAAAACTTTAAACATGATTCAAATATTTAAACATATATGATAATAATATACCTGAATATCTTCTTTGGTGAGCTGTGAACTGTCATGGATAAAATGATCTTGCTCCACCCATGTCCCTTCTTTGGTTTCAATGTCGTAGAAATAATCATATTTATCTTTAATTTTGTGTTTTACCCATGAATTGCCACTGGTTCCTACAGAAAACAAAATAAGACTGTAGGCCTTTAATTTACTTTTTACTTTTTTTTTATTTAATTTGACTTTTGCAGAGTTTTCCACAAAATAATAATGCAGAACATGTTTAAAACAGTACAGATTCCATCCGGACCAAATATGTTATTCCTAACTTTCTGTTATTACATATTAAAATATTAAGAATAAGTAATATTGCATACATAAATGCTCAAATTAACGTTAGGTCCTATGGGGTTAAGAAGTATTTTATGAGCTACCTACTGTATACAGTATAATATGAGTTACCCTGGTCTATTCGAGCAGTCTGCATCTGAGACAACTGGTTCTGGTAGATGTGAGCACATTCAGACAGCACTGCTCTGAGACCAGCATCAGAACACTGCAGAGCAGCCAGTGTGGCCTTAGGTTCTCCTTCAGATATTGCCCTGTTAATATCTGCTATTGCCTCAGCCACTGAAATAATACAGACAATTTAAGTGAGAAATATACATGAAAATGAAAACAAAAAGGTTCCTTAAGAATTACTCTTTCATGCAGATAATGTATACAATGTTTAGCTAGCGTCAGTCTTACACTTCATTGCCTCCTCTTGGTTCTGGTTAGCAGTGTACACTGCATCCTGGATCTGGTCCAGCCACAGTACAGCATATTCATCTCCTGAGCTCTATTACAACACAGAATCCTGAGTCACACACTCAATTAAACAAGTTCAAACTGACAGAGCAAGCAAATGATATGCTACTTACAGACCAATAATTTAAGCAACAGTACAGCAGTGTAATTTACTTAATAGTGTTATATATACTACAGTGTTAAACAGGACTATATTAACTTAGACTTGCTAAACAGGATGTTTCTTTTAGGGGAATAGGATGGGAATAGGATGTTTCTTTTAGTGACATAAAGCAGTATTGTTTTGCCATTAACATCATCTGTATAAATTAAGAGATGTATCAAGATCTACTGCTGTGAAAACCAAGCATTTCACACAGACATATAAAACGTATTGGTTACATATGTAACCCTTGTTCCATGATAAAGGGAACGAGACGTTGTGTCGATGATGACACTCGGGGTTCGTTCCTGGGAGCCCAATCGCCTCAGATCTTTTATTTAAAAGGCCAATGAAAATTGGCATGTGGAATTTGCATGCCCTGGATAGCCGGGTATATAAGCGGGCTGGCGTGCAACACTCAGATATTGTGCTGGGGAGTCGCAGATGGTCACGATGGCTTGTTCCCTTTCTGTTGGTCACTCAATGTTGTGTCAATGACGACACTATGGGTCCCTATACGAAGTGCCACAGAAGCTGAACTGTGCTACGAGCTAATGATGCAGATGAGGGCAAGCCGTAGCGTGCCTTGTAACGAGTGCTTTCTTCCAGCTTGCGTGTAAGGCGCCTCCTGACATAGGTGGGAACAATTACTTACCAAATAAGGCCTGAGTGGTGGCCAGCTGCTGGGCAAAGCTGGGAGCATCCTCCCCTTCAGCTGATGGGGGAACACTATGGAGACCACATTCCATTAATAATAGGTGCCATGTGGTATATACAACATATGGACATACCCAAGGGGTAGTACACATATGGGAACCTGCTGAGAAGGTCCCCATCCCCTGTGCTTCAACAGTGAGGTAGAGGTACTCTACCAAAGGAAAGACACAGGGTTTCACTGTAAGGGAACTTGACCTGTGAACTGTACAACACACATGGTTATTCAGGTGTGGGGAATCTACACTTATGGAGCACCTAGCACTAGCTATGCACAAGAGTACCAGGCCTAGTAGACAACCTTATTCTCAAGTTGTCCACTGTAGGTGCTAGAAAATGACCCTCAAGATGTCCTCTGTGCTGGACAGCAAATAGGATGAAATAGCGCACGTTATCACCCTGGGTGAGGGGAAAGGTGAGAGAGCAAGCGATACACCCATCCAGTTGCAGTCTTAGTCACCTTGCAGAATGCAGGTTGCAAACCGGGTCCACACAAAGATTGTAAAACATCACAAAGGTGTTGGGTGTAGCCCAGCCCGCAGCTCTGCATATGTCTGTTAATGAGTCCAGAAGGACGCAACTCCCCTAGTGGAGTGCACCCTGATACCCAAGGGGTTCTGCTGTCCCTGTGATTAGTAGGCCATGGAAATGCCCTTCACAATCCAATCTTCCAAACTCTGTTTGGAGACAGCCTTCCCCTTCTGCTGATCTCTGAAGCAGAGAAGGCCTGCAGGTCCCCGGCCCTCTTGACAGGGGACTTGGAAGCCCTTTCAGGACCACAGAGCGATCTGAAGAGGGGATGAGGCCTAGGAGGATTTAACCTTCTGGCGCCACAGAGGAACCTGACAATCCATGGGCTTACCTCCAACGGTGTCATGGCAAGCAGGAATGGCTGCCACATAGACCTTAAGAGTGGAGGGAGACAAACATCTCTCCAGGCTCTCTTGGAGAAAAGATAGCACAACTCTGATCTGGCATCTCTGTGGGTCCGCTCCACCACTTCAAGGCATACAGCTTCCTAGTAGAGGGAGCTCTAGCCTGAGTGATAGTGTCAATCACCGCAGGTGAAAGACCCACTAAGTCCTACGCAGGACAAACAGGACTCCCAGCAGCCCCAGGCAATTCATGTGCCAACGCAGGTGGTGCACTGTGTAGAGCCTTGACGCTGCATTCTCATTGCACACAGCGCCCCAACCCATGTTTGACGCATCAGTTGTAACAACCACGCATCTTGACACCTGTCCTAAGGGAACATCCGCCCGTAGGAATGACGGGGGAGACCACGGCCAGGTTCGGCAACACTGCGGGGTGATAACCACTTAGTGTACACCAAGGCACCAGGGTTGCCTCTCAACTCAGTCATGAAACCAGTGCTGAAGCAGTCTCATATGCATCAACCCGTGTAAGACTACCGCTGCCGAGTATCCAACTGGTTCAAAGGGGAGGATCTTGTACTGGTACGCTCGCCCCTCAAAAGCACACTGAAGAAATCGCCTGTGTCAAGGGAGACTCAACACATGGAAGTACGCGCCCTTCAGGTCTATGGACGCGAACCAATCCTGCTGGCGAATTGCCGAAATTATGTGCTTCTGCGTGAACATCCTGAAGGGCAATCTCTGGAGTGCTCGATTCAGGGTATGCAGGTCCAGGATTGGTCGCAGCCCGCCCCCTTTTTTGGGCATGATGAAGTAGGGGCTGTAGAAGCCCCTGTTCATCTCTGCTGGAGGAATGATATCTATCGCTCCCTTCTAAAGAAATGTGGCGACCTTGCATTGCAGTACAGGGGCCTTCACGCCTTGCCTACAGAGGTAAGGAGGACACTGCTGAACATGGGCAGGCGCTGGGTGAACTGAATCTCATAGCCGAGACGGACTGTCCTAAAGAGCCACTGTGATGGGTTGGAGAGTGTTACCCATACACTCTTGGCTGGCCTCTGATGGACTGCTGAGGAGGAGGAGGAAGCGGAGGGGCAGGGGGGCAGGTCTGCTGAGGAGCAGGCTGGGTGCGGGGCTTGCTGGACCTGGCCGAGGTCAGATCCCAACAAGGCAGAATGTGCTTGATCACCTCAGTCTGCTTCTTCACCACCGGGAACTGCTGTGCAAAGTCCTCAACTGTGTCACCAAACAGTCCCGCTTGGGAGATGGGCGCATCCAGAAATTGAACTCTCTCTGTATCACGCATCTCTGCCAGATTCAGCCACAGGTGCCTTTTCTGGACCACGAGTGTGGACATCATCTGACCCAGGGCGCTTACACATAGAGTGAGGTCAGTATCTCAAAGCCTTGGCCAGCCATTGCCATGGTATGGCAGAGGTGGCCTGACCTCCAGCCTTGGTGGCCTTTACCACCAGCGATAAGGAAAACTTACAGGCGCAGGAAGGGAGCCTAGATTTGTTCCTCCAGGTGGCAGCATTGTGCAGGCACAGATGCACCACAATCGCACGTTCTGCCTGGGGAATCTCAACAAAGCCCTTGGCTGCTCCACCGACAAGGGTAGTGAGGGCGGACAAGCCTGCAAAACGTGCGCACAGTGAAAGCGTGAGCTCACCGTGCACTTCAGGGAAGAAAGGCACCGGGGTGGGATGCGGTGCTAAGACCCCTGATACCAATTATAAAGCCTAAGCATGCCAGAGCCCGAGACACTCAATGCACCAACTGTGGCCATCTGAGGGAGCAACAAATCGGCCACATTCAGTAACACAGGGACAGGAGGACATCTTTAAAAAGACGTCGCACCACTGTGGGAGCAAAGGAAATAAGCTCTTTAGGCTCTGTGACTGCCCTGCTGAAGTTCCAAGGGGACGTTTGACTGAAGACAGGATTCAAATCACAGCTGATTGCACGTAAGCGGAATGAGAGAATGAGAGAATGAGAGAAAATACGTTTTTTTCCACTTTATATAAAGAAGCGTTGGGACCTCACATTCACAACTACGAAGAACAAAATCAGGGCTGCACACAAGCCCGTTTATATACCTGGATATGCAGGACGGCGACTGGCACACAAATTCCAAAATATTGGCACACAGTTTTCATTGGCCATTTATATAAAAGCTCTGAGTCAATTGGGCTTCCAAGAACAAACACCTAGTGTTGTCATCGACACAATGTTGAGTGACCGAAAGACAGCGAACTACACTATTTGTAACAATGACTGAAAATGTCTGAAAAAACACATACAATAAGTACGTTACCATTAGGTCAAGGGGCAAGACCTGAATAAAGTTTAAAACAGAGCAGAAGACTAATTTAGTCATTTGCAGGAGATTTATGTGACATGTTGAAGACTCAAATCTGCTTCATGATTATTTCAGAAACAAAGAAAAGAAACTAATTAAGCATTCAGAGAATATGTGCTATTAATCGTGTGCAGGCTGTGTGAAATGTGCTAATGACTTCTAAAAATCTTCCTTTTTACAGGCAAGCAGGAAAAAAGAAATCTGTGAATTAAAATAGCAGCACCTATAAATAGGAGCACTTGATTACTTTTATGATTGCGTATAGTCTGACCACTTATCTTTTAAATCAGTTGAGCTGCTAAGAGGGGACAGCTTTTAAAATAACCTCTAAGTATTCAGAAAAGCAACCTAGACATGCAGACTATTATTTAATTTAACTTAATTGTAAATATTTGGGTCCATAAACTGGAATTACTCAGCAGGGGTCTCACGTCATTCAGTATTTCCTGACATGCCTGACACATAGGAACTGAGCAATTTGAATCCAGACTCCCAAAGCCATTGAGAGGAAACCAGCACGTGACACACAACACCCCTGAGGAGCTTACAGATCTTCAAAAACTTTCTTGGAACCAAAAACGTACACATCTTTGTACGTTTGAGAGGTGCGATTGTCTAGAAAAATGAGCAATCTTCAGAAGAGATACTTATAGATCAAGGTTAATTTGGTGAAAAGTAGCAGTGTAAAAATTTCCTAGAAAAGCCTTTGTTCAACATGTGGAGAGTTAACAGTGTGGTGCTGTTATTACCATTAATGTTTGAGGACTCATTCCAAGGTTCAGGTAAGTAAACTAAAGTTATACAAAGATCAAAAGCTGATTTCTATGGCACTTAACACTTAAGTCATAATTTTTTAACTACAAAACGGTTTACTTCATTGCATTTACTTGTGACTTGACACTTCCAGGCTCAGACCTGACCAAGCAGCTTATTTGCTATCTGTTTAAAAAATGCACAAATTTAAATGTAAATAGACTATTTTAATTAATTCAAAAAACACATACTGCCTCGTGCTTGTACGGTGCCATACTCTTACATTACTGTTTGTCATGTGGGATTAATTAGGACCATCTGTGCCTAATATTTGAAACTGAAACTTGTGGACCATGGTTAGGACAGAGATGTTTAATTTGACAAAAACTAAGGCAAGGCATAATCAGACAACCAGTAATTACCACAAAATAAACCAACACAGGATGACCAGTCTGATTAATGAACATTGTTATGGACAACATAGATATTTGACCACAACTGACCATCAGAATCCACTACACCAGAAAGCTGTGTTATAAAATGTATTATAATTGAATGTGTAAATTCAAAACTTCTGATTCTACTTGACTGAAACCCTATCAAAAAGGATTAAGTAGTAATCCTTTTTGATCATTAGTAAAGTGGAAGTAATTAGGAAGTAATCATTATTTGACCAGACACCTACAAATTGACTCTGACTTGCTTAATATTGAGTTAAAGCTATAATTTTTGTTGGTTTGTCAAAGTCTTTAAAATTGTCAATTTCAAAGTAATATAAATATTTAAATTTTGAACAGTTTGAAACATAATTACTTAAATGAATGAAATTTGTGTCTTTGTGTCAGCATTACCAGGAAGCTATGAATCAAACCCAAAACCTCAGCCAAAGACATTTACTGGAAGAACAGTGTGTAACACTACACAGTCCCTCAACGCATCCATATGCCAACTTAGTGTCAGTGAAAACATCTTCAACTACACAACTGGAATTGTAAGCACCAGGATAATCCCATTTTTTTATATTTTGGCAATCCTTATTGGGATCCCCTCCAATGTTTTTGTGCTGGTCTGCCTCAGTGGAAAAAGGAAACTTTCCAGTGGCATCCTGTATTTCAGCCTAGCAGTTTCTGATCTTCTCCTGCTAGTTTCTCTCACGCTCAGAGTCCACTATCACCTCAATAACAATGACTGGGTCTTTGGAGAGCTCGCCTGCAAGCTAGTCACTGCCTGCTTTTACGGAAACATCTACTGCTCTGTACATGCCCATATGTGCATTAGTATGATGCGCTACTTCGCAGTGGTTCATCCATTCATGTACAGGGGACTTTCAAGAAGACACTGTGCTATCTGGGCCAGCTTAACTGTTTGGGTGGTTTTTGCTGCTGTTATGACTCCAGAGTTCCTGGTTCAACAGACCTACCAAGTTTTTGGGCAGGAGACCATAATGTGCCATGATATCCAGCCCTATGCAGAACAGTCTTACATAGCCTTGATTCCATACAGACTGAGCCTGATCTGTCTGGGCTTTATTCTACCATCACTGGTCATCACTTTTGCTTATGGATCCATCATTCATCATCTGAATCTGTCCAGTTGTGACTGTAAACAGTACATCAAGGCAAGCACACTAGTGTTTGGGAATCTTCTTAGTGTGTTTTACCCCAAGCAGTGTAATTCATTTTGTACACTATGTAATGCTGTACACACAGAACCAAGAAGAATTGTATCATTACTACAGAGTAGCAGTGTGTCTTTGTTCCTTCCACAGCTGTCTGGACCCCTTCCTCTCTTATGTCCTAACAAAAATGTCAACTTCCCAGCCCAAGTTTATATCCTTTAGCTCTAGCGTTCTAAAGGCTGCATCCATTATCTAAGACCTGGGGGTTTCTGAATAGCAGGATGTTTTTGCTCTGAACTCTGCAAGTAGGACTTCCTTATCTAAAACGGTTGAACTATGGATTGAGGATGTTGTGGTTGAACTAAATACTTCCCACTTTGTCCCTTAGTATAGCCTATTTATATTGTACTGTACATATGTGAAGAAATTTAAATAGCCCTGTACATTAAAGCTGTGAAAATAAAACCAATTCAGGCATTATTGAGATCAGGAAAGGGTTAGGAAAAAAAGTCTGAAAGAAAGAAAGTCTGGATTTAGCAATTTACAATATACAATATATATGTCAGGTCAGATAAGGTTTATTACATAAAGCTGCACATACAAAAAACTGCAAAGTTGTTTCATTGGTTTGGCACATTGTTATTATATTTTCACCTTGCAGATGAGGTCTTTGGTGTGTAGCAGTAGATCATTATAGTGTTTAGCTGTAGCTGGGTAGACTCCTTTTAGTTTAGCTGTAGGTAGGAGCAGTGCGGCGAGTGTCTTCTCTGGATCTCCAGAATTTAAGGCTTCGTTGATCTCAGCTATAGCAATGACTCCTACAGAGTACATGTGATAGCAACATAGCAATGTGATACTAGCCAAATAAGTTAATGTTGCAAAGGAGCAGACTATTTTTTTACAAAGAGAGAGGGCAAAATGCTATTCAAGATTAACATTATTTTTTTTTAATGGCAGCGCTAAATACAATTACATTGACTCCTTATCCTTAAAAGTATGTGTATACATGTGTAAGTATACGGAGTAAAATTACTAATAGTGCAATTACTAAAGACAACATGTTTATTCAAATAAAATATCATAATCATAATAAAATACCTTATATAAAGAAATATCTTATAATGTAATTGAACATCCCATTTTCCAACTCTTGTGGTAATAAGTTGTATTTTTTATTTTTTAACAAACAATAACATGTTGTGACTCTTACTCTCATGTTCCTCATGAACCTGGACGTTGACAGTATCGATGCATTTCTGAACATCATTCCAGGTGAGGAACTCTTGTCCCTGAGCAATGGACTCTGCCCTAAGACTAATCAATGTATCTGCGTATCTGAGCAGAGCAAAACCGTTACAGCCACACATTCAAGATCATTTTAATATTGTGACACATGTGCTTTATCAATGTGTCACAAGTGACTTTATCCCTGAATAGCATCACTATTACCTTTGCATGTTATCAGCATCCAGGTTACTAAAGCCCAGTGGAGAGTCGCTGAGCTGTTCGATTACAGCCACACAGTCTTTAGTGTCCAAAACCTCATTTAACACAGACACAGCAGACAGCATCTCCACAGCCACACCCAGCTCCTCATGAGTGAGACCAGCCTTATTCTGTGCATATGTAATAAAGATGACTCGCATTATACAGTGGGCAGCACAACCAATGATAATCATTTATTACTCTAATGCAGGGGTGTCAAAGCTCCTGGACGGCCAGCATCCTGCAAAGTTCAGCTCTAACCAGTTCCAGCACACCTGTTAAGTTTCTAGTAATCCTGAAGACCTTGATTAGCCGGATTAGGTGTGTTTAATTAAGGTTGACGCTAAACTCTGTAGAACACTGGTCTTCCAGGAGTCAGTTTGACATCCCTGCTCTAATGAGTGACCTATTGATCTCATTAACTGACTATATTTTGCACATACCTGTACCATTTATGTCTGTGTATATATACTGTATATATGTCACAGCCTAAGGCATTTCAAATATTTCATATTTATTTACCACAAGCTATTTACTTTCTGTCCATTTTTGTTCTGTATGTGTTGACAATATTGTTAAAGATTTTACAAGAATAAAGCTGTTTACTTTAATTAGGAGATAAAGGAATGTTCACACAAGAAATGTGACAGCGAGAAAAAAGACTTAAGGCAACACTTTTTGCACTCCCATTGGGAATCACTGCTAGATCAGTGGAGCCAGTGTGATCCACCCCCTAATGAGATAATGTCTTGAAGTAAGAAACCACAACTAGTATTCAGCTGTGCAATGACCTCAATCAGTATGTGTGTACACAGAAACAGACTGTAAAACAGCTGACCTGGGAGCCGATCTGCAGGCTGAAGAGTTCAGCCTGGTACAGGTTAGCAGCAGTGTGGTAAACGATGGGTAACTGGGCCTCTGGGTTCAAGAGCTGCTCCACTGTCTCTTCTGGAATGCCTTGTCGAATGGCTGCATTGATCGCAGTGACGGCCTCCTGCTCTGTGACCATTGAGAGCATGACAGTCAGCAACATCGGACAAACAGATTAACAGCACTGAATACATAATATGAATTACTACTGCTACTAGCTTAAAAGTGATTCTAACAAAACAATATATGGACATAGCAATAGGAATCAATATATGTACAACAATGTAAAATAGTGAAAAGTACTAATAATACATTTTAGTAACTGTAAAACAAAAGACAAAGTCTGAGGTAAAAAGAAAGAAGAAATATTTAAGATTATTCACTTTTCTTTGTTATTATTAAATGCATGCAAGTTTAAGTTCATGCCAGCTCCAGTGTGTTGTCATTAACGCAAAAGAGGGACATGCAGAATATTAAGAAATTGTAAAATTCATGTCAGTTTTTCAGTAAAGACTTTCACTCAAATTTCTTTGCTTATGATGTATTTTGTTATAACATAAGAATGCAAACTATAAGGACTTGCTATAGTGGTAAAATTACATAGCGGATGTTTTCTTTTTTCATATAATTTTTTTTTTTCAGAATCAATACTTTGTATGATGTGGCACCTTCATAAATACAAAAGATCACAATAAGAAAAACACAATACTCCACACACACACATTCTCAGGGAATGAGTGCATGTTTGTAAGCAACATACTCCGTTTCTCAGCCTCCGCAAAATCGTTACAGGAAGTAATGACCCTCTGAATCTCCTCCCGCTCCAGCTGAACATTGGCACCAACATCCTGCACACAGATGTCATACATTTGCTTTTCAAACTTAAAATGATCAGGCATTTCACCTGACTATGATCCTATGGGTGAGTAGAGACAGCTGTAGTACCTTAACTTTATGTTCTCTGTATGATGTGAAGTGCTCCAGGTAGAAGCAGGCATTGACGTCAAAGACTCCCACAAGACTGAGAGCAGGTAACCTAAGGCTAGCCAGTAAGCTTTTCTTATCCTGCGCATCAATAGCCTGGTTTACTTGCTGAACAGCTGCTGATGCTTAAAAGAGACAATCATCATTATTTTAAAAGCATACAAAATAATTGTTGTTTTTATACTGTACCAGCCTTACTATGGAACAGAATTTCATTATTAAAGTCATTATTAGTTAATGACTAATAATGACATTAAAGTCAAAGTCATTATTAGTCATATTATGTTAATTTCAAAGGCCACTATTTTGTGTACTGGGTGTAATAGAATGTTAACATGGTTTAAGTTTCAAAAACACATTATTTTTCACATACTGTACATTATTTTAGCTCTTTGATGCCCCGCCCTTCTAAACGCTAGATTTCTACAAAAGCCCATCCTTCCGAAAAGCAGTGTACTCTAAGTGGCCAGCTGATACAGTACATTGTGACTGGAATATCTCAAGCGTGAGGCGGAAATGTTACGTCCCTTACCATAATTGCAAATTTCAGCTTCCGAAGTCATTACAAAATCATTTAATAATGTTGTCAGTATTACCACATTAGTTTGAGCCTAAAATAACATGGTAACCACCAGAACTAAAAACTGCAGATGACCAAGCCCATTTAAGCAGTTTAGAGCTGTATAATTTGAGGTTTGAATTGTGTTAGATTTGGTTAGTATGAAAGCAAAAACATTGATTACACATCTGAAACAAGTTTATCAAGAAAAAGTGGTAATACATTTTAACTTTTCATTATCTATATCACAGCAAAATGATTAATATACATGATGCAGGTACTATTAAAGTGAAAATAATCTAAAAAAGGTAAGTGGCACACTTACTGTTGACCAGGTCAACACTGTTCTGTATCTCCTGTTGAGTCAGTAATTCTTCATATACATCTCTTTCTTCTGTTGCAACAGAGGAACGCTAAATAAACACAGACACAGTTTTGGTATCATCATATAAATTTTAATTTTTAGTTTCAGTTTGAATAAACACATCTTCCAAATTAAAAAAAAAAAATCTTTACAGATCTCACACTTCCCCAATACACCATTAACACACAACAAATTGGCTATTTAATTGAGTCAACATCAGATTATCCTGGAGTCAGCAAAGTGTTAGATGGCATTTATTTATGAGGAGTGTTAAAGAGCAAGAGGCTGTTTTTTTTATCAAAATCCTGCTGATTTTGCATGTAAAGAAATATTGGGCATTGTTAGAAAGAAGGCTCCTATCAAAAATGCAAACACTTTGCATTTAACTTTTAGCTATTTAATAGACAAACATACCTGAAGGTCTTCACCAATTGTAAATAGTTATCAATTTACATTGGTTGACATAGCGATGGCAAGAAAATCAATAATGTCAAAGACTAAACTGTAGTCAAACCTAAAATCTAAAACTGAAATCACCCTCTATACCTTTATTATAGTGCACTATTTTGAGAGGATTTCTATTTTTACTTGTGTCCAAAGCTATAACTAAGTGGTCAGTATTGAGTACACTTATTCAATCCCATAATGCACCACAATAACAAGCATACATTCAATGGCTAGGACTAGAAAATGCCCTTTCACTTTAAGCATAGCACCAAATAAATTTCCACATCTTTAAAGATGACACCCACAGCCATCTCATTTCATTCACTCCTTTGAGTGGACTATACTAGTGAAATAATGTAGTGAAAAGTGAATGAAGGTATAGGGGGCGATTTAAGATACAGCACTTTATCTTGGATATGTAAAGTTGCTAAATTAACATCTTAGATTACCCGTTCTGAGGCCTGATCCTCTTTTTTCCTCTTGGCTTTGCTCAATGTGTCCTGGTAGGCCTGAGCCAGTGTCATCTGTGTGTTTCTCATTAGGGCATTGGGGTTCTGCAGAGCCATCATCGTGCTCTCCGCATGACCTTTGTCTATGGCCTCGTTAATGGCAAACACAGCAGCATGTACTGCAGATACATACAGATCAGAGGACACAAACACAAATGTGGCCCATATTTATGGAAGGCTTCAGGATGAGTCAAGTTTGGATTTAATCTAAACAGATATACTTACATAAAGAATATAAATGAAGTATTAGTCACTCACATGCTGCTTCATCTACTGAAAGTTCATTGGCCAAGATGCCACCAATCTTGCTGAAGGCAGGCATCTGGATGCCATATTTCTCCAGTTCTTTCCTCATGTTACTGATTTCTTCCTCTGTGGAAAGGGAATATCAAAAATTATAAATTTGGCTGGTGTTTAAAAATTAGGTAAACACATTAAAGCAATGAATGAGAAGAACAGTTACACTCCAAGCCAAGCTTAACCAGTAATTACCTGTCATTAAATTCCACTGTGTATATATAGTTTCTTTCCAGAGGTGGATCTACACTTCGGTTATGGGTATAATTGTGTGACTGTACTTAAAGTAATGATTGCGAAGGGCCATTACTTGTTTTTCTTATTAAAAAAATGTAGTGTAACATTGCAGATTCATCACCCACAGCCCAGGCACAAATTTTCCAGGCAAGAATTACTGTTTCATACCTGTGAAGTCTACTTTCCCCAACAAGTCCTGAATCTGGGGGGCAATTCCCAACTTATATAGGTATAAACTGCACAAAAAAGAGAAAAAAAAACAATAAATGCATTATATTGTGTATCATGATCAAACAACAGCGAGAGAATAAAAGATCTTCTCAGAACTAGCAAATCTGCTGGTCATGAGATCTGGGTAGATCAAAGATCAAAACGTCTTATATAAGATCAAGACATCTAATGCACATTTCATATAGATTTAAACAAGACAATACAAGGTTACTGTTTAAAAGTTTAGAGTGAAGTTTTATCACCAAGGATTTTATTATACTTGTTATACTTAATAGTTCAATGTCTAATATAGATATTTGTTTTCATACCTTGGCTTCTGCAGAACTTTCCACAGACAAATGGCTTAGGAAAGTTAACTTGATCTTATGGTTTCCACAAAACTCAAAAGCCTAAACTGGATTTCCAAGGATTATGTATATGCTTTCTTAGTTGACTGGAGTGACTACTGAAAATGGGGTTTTGTCATCTTTGTTAACTAAATTTAAAATAAACGCAAATATACAACTGTTATTTCAAACTGCTCTAAAACTTCTGTAACATTACTGGTGCCAACATTTGGCAGTATTTTTATTCTATTACATCATTATCATATTTTACAGTATGTAGTTATCAAGTGCATTCACAAGATGGCAGTATGCAGTTGGCCTAATTTACCTTAATCTCAAGCCAGGAATAGAAAAATTGCCTACAATTAGTATGCAACATGCTGGAAATAGCATTAAACTTGTATCTGTTTGTTGATTGAGGACAAATAGAGTAGTACTGAATTATTGAAGATTTTAAAATGTCATTGTGTAAGAAATTAAGCTTATATACCCTCTTTAACTTTGACCCTTAAATCAATAGAGAGAGACAGACACAGTTAGAAGAGGCAAAGGTTAAGTGGTTTAACTCCTTGTGTAAAAGGTGTAAACCACCACAGCTGATGAGTCACAAGAGACTTGATTACATTGTTTGGAGGCCTACCAACAGCAAAGTTATGCAGCCAAATATTTGCTTTCAGACATATGGATATGCCAAGAAAATATAAACTAAATATGAAAACAATGCAAATGCATAAAGTTTCCTCGAGAAAATATTTTGCTAACAATTGTGGGACCATGCAATTTATGGATATGCTATTTGTCAGCTACTCAAATTATATACTTGTAGTTAGTTGTTTGATCTTGTCTCTGGGTTTTTGCAGTCTCAATGTTAAGTAGGGTCAGGAAGGAAGAGTGTGTGCGCAAGGCAGAGGGAGGAAGCCAGGCAACCCACACACATACACCACACATGAGACAGAAAGACAGAGAGCACGAAAGCACTATAAATCATTTACCTGAAAAAGAAGCTTTCCTGTGGTCATTCATTAGACACATTCCTTTGTACATGTTGTCTGTAAACGTCTGAATGTTTAGATTTGCATACATTATAATACCAATCAGTGACCTGACCTTCCAACTGTTTTTTGAACAGTTCTGAATAACTCCATATATCTTCCCATTAATTAAAAAGTTGAATAAATGCTTTTTTAGTTTAGATTTTTTACATTTTATGGAGAAGTGCTTGCCTGTGCAAAATTCACTGTTATGATGCTTGCTAGGATGTTGTGGGGGTTGCCAGGGCATTGCTATGTGGTTGCTAAAGTGTTCTGAGTGGTTTTTAGCACATTGAAATGTGGTTGCTAGATGTCTATGAAGTCTGTGGTGTTTTACCTGTTTTGTATGATCACACTTCTTTTTTTACAAAAAACATAATTTGCAGCACGAACAGTGCTACAAACATGTACCAAAGTTTAAAACTGAAATATTATTTAACGAAAGACCTAAAACCCCAAATATGAGCAACAATAATTATACTGAGTCCTGTACTTATGTTAGTACTTATAATATGTATATACTCAATATGGTTACAGAGAACACTGACTACAGTAGATGCCCTACATAGCGGATTGTTGATCATTTATGCTTAGCTTATCTGAAGAGTTTCCCATGAGCTTTCTTTATCAAGGGAGTTAGGGTGGGCAACCATCTCATATCTTAACAGTGTGCAGAATCACATTTCAGATTTCATAGTTTAGATCATTCAATTCTGGTAATGACTGCTCAGAATGTAAAACAGGGGATGTGAAAAAGAGGTTTGTCTCAGGAGTATAATGGCAGGAATTGTGAGGAAACAGTGAGAGGAAATGACATAAGACAGACAGGAACCAGCAGCACTGATGGGTAGATGCACCACAGGAGAGTCAAATCATTACCCCAGAAAATGACTGCTTTTCTTAGTGGTAAAATTGTCGTGATGACAGCCATTAAGAGGAAGCAGCAGACATATATGCTGATGCTTTAGAATACTGTTTGCATGTCCTAGAGATCACACAGCCACTACCACAATCTAACCTCAATATTTATAATACAAGTTGGGGAACCTGATGCAAACAAACCTCATCCCCAGCTGAAAAGTTTTTTTGACACTTACCTGGGAGTAAGCTCTTTAGTTATCTAGATTTAGTGATTATTAGTCACAGACTATAAAGAGAGGCTGTGGACTGTACCTTAGTGCATGTATGCAGTAGATCACTTTGGGCATATTCTTGCGATCATACACGTCAGTTGTCTCAGGATAAAAAATCTGAAAGACGAAAACCATGTTAGTTTGTGGTCGTTACGACTCTGGGTACATAAAAAAACAGAACAAACCCTAACACAGCTCTAACTATGCCAACAGAAAGAATACAAAATGTGGTGTTACCATGGTATAGTGATAGTTTTAACACAATACTTCATACTGTTGAATTTACATGCTATTCCAAGCATGGAGTAATTCTTCAAAGATACCATGGTATTGAAAGGGTACATTTTTTCATGTTGTTATTACCAAGGTTATATGTGCAAAATATTACAGTATTTGGTACTGTAGCACCATGCTATCTTTTAATACTTGTTTATTAACGTAAGCTGTAGTACTGTAGTACTACACTTTCTACAAAATAGTTGTCACATTACTACATTATGGTAATAGAAAATGCAAACCAAAACACAAACAGCAATAAATATTATGTAAAGATGATGCCCTTTCTTTTTGTGGCTTCGCATGGTACACTGCACACTGCACCTAGTTTCACTTTATACTTGGTCACAGCTCATGTTTTTTTCCTTTGAGTGAAAGTTACAGCCAGGTACTGCAAACTCAGTTTAACTGACTGACAGATTAAGTTAACCGTTACTAATTAAAGTCAACAACTCAAACCATGAGTAAATATCCATTAATACCCTTTATGCATTCAGCTTATAACAATGATGAAACACTTACCAGGGACCAAAATCAACATTCTGCCACACCCACTAAGGATGAATGAATTCAGAAAACTGACCAGAGATAAATACTTCTTAGCCACTGGAAAGTTTCATGGTCTATAGCTCATGGTAAAAAGTGTAATAAAATTCACTGTTACCTTAAAGAGACAGTATGGCTATGTGTCAGTGTGTGTGCATTCCCTTTTAAGAGTGTGTACTAAGGCCTCACCTTGGGCAAACCCACGGACTCCATGGCTCTTAGCCATTGCACAGTGTTATCTGTATGTCTGAAGTGTAGTCCTGAGCGCTGGTGAGAAAGCACAAAACAACACTCAATTAGAGCGGTACATTTCTGCATGCTAAATTTATATTATAAAGCTGTTTTAATAATTGTGGAACTCCTTACTCTCCTGATTTAGCTAGTAATATATACAAAGGGTTATCTATGTAACCCTTGTACCCTGATGGAGGCAATGAGACATGTTGATGATGACACTAGGGGTTCTTATTTGGGAGCCCCAGTCACCTCAGAACTTTATCAAAATGGCCAATGACAATTGGCGAGTGGAATTTCCACGCTATTGTCCGCCCTGGATATCTGGGTATATAAGGAAGCTGGCATGCATCATTCACTCAGATTTGTGCTGAGAGCCAAGAGTTGTGTCTTGATTCTCCCAGTGGATCATATCAGTGCTGTGGTAAGAGGAACACAATGTCTCGTTCCATCCATCAGGAAACCTGAGTTAAATATGTACATGAGACGGTCCCTTTCTATCAGTCACTCGACGTTGTGTCCATGATGACACTAGAGGGTCACTATATGAAGCACCAGAAGAGCTGAACTGCACTGCAAGCTAAGTGAAACATACACAGGCAAGCTGCTGTATGCCTCATAGTGAGCACTTGGCCTCTTCGTAACCTTCTAGCTTCAGGCATAAGGTGCATCCTTTCCAACCATAGGCAGGGGGCTCTTACTAACAGGACTGCAAGCGGTGGACAACGACCAACCATAAAAGCTGGGACAGTGGCCCCTTCTAAGAAGCGTGGATTACTATGAAGACCAATCACATCAGTGATAGGTGCCACATGGTAGTTACGATATATGGACATACCTGGAAGGTAGTACACACATGAAAACCTACTGGGATGGAATCTATCACCTGAGAGGGTGTCTAGCCACAGTAATGAAGGTAGAAGACTTCTGCTGAGGGGAAGAAAACGGGTTTACTGTGAGAGAAATCTATCTGTGAAAAATACATCATACGGTGTTACCCAAGAGAGGGGACTTTACACATATGGAGATTCAAGCTCTAATACACAGGCCTGGAAAGTGTCTATCACTGCCAGTGACAGATGTCTTAAGGCACCCATGTCCCGTCCAAGATCCAGGTATGGAGGTTCCAGAGGTCTTGATGGGGTGCCAGAGCATTCCCTGCCTCTGAGGAGCCTCAATCAGGGAGTACCTAAGGGCACAGTGGGTGGTTCCATTGGAGGCAAACAGGTCTACCTGGGCCTTCTTGAATCTCTCCGGAATTTCTCTTGTCCATTCGGACTAACAAATGCTTTGCCATAGATCAATGGTAAAAAAAAAACACCAAGCAAGCAGGACTACCAGCAGCTCCAGGCAATTTATGTGTCAATGCAAGTGCTGACCTTATCAGATCCCTGACATTGCGTGCCTGTTGCACATGGTATGCATCACAAGTATGCATCTGAAAACCTGCTGTAAGGGCACTCCAGTCTGTTCAAATGCCAGGTTGGATCATAGGCTGAAAGTGACAAAGGGATGATGGGCACATGGCGTATTCCGCAGCACCAGACTCACCTCTGGACCTGGTTCTGAAGCAGTCTCATATGCATCAACCCAAGTGGAACAATAACCGCTGAGTGCTGAATGCCATATGCCTCAGAAGCCTCTGAAATTGTTTCAGTCAGACGGCTGACCTGTGTCTGAATGTTTTTCAGGTAACCCATTCCATCATTCCAACCAAACTTTACGCTAAGAAAAGAGATGCTTTGCACAGGGGAGGGCTTGCTCTTTTCCTAGTTGACCTGAAGCCCTAATCAGCCAAGGTGACTACGTACCTTGTCCCTGTCTTTTCACAAATGATTCCACGAATTTGATGTGAAAATGATGTAACAAAATGTAACCAACAGCATTTGTATGCTCTGAATGCATTTCAGCTAAACAGATTGTATAAAAAGGTGGCACTGCTGACTTGTGAGTAAACCTTTATTAGAAATCAGTACCTTATAATGAGATTGGTCCCTGTCATAAATCTTCTTCTCTGACACCAACTGGGGGGCAAAGAACTTTGCCAGTTTGCCAAGGTAGACACCATTCCGCAAACCGTCCTCTAGTTCTGTGGTTGGAGGTAGCTGCTCCTCAAGACAAGCCTCCATCCATCTGAAATCAAAATGGCAAAATTTTGGCGACCCACGCCAGAACAGCATATTTAAACCTAATAGGTTGATAAATATTTGATACAATTGGCAGGCACTTCATTACAGTAAAAAAATCATCAACACTTTAAAACATGAGTAACACTCTGTAACATGCCTTTACTGAATATAATTCAGCAGATTTCACTTCACTTCAGTTGCTACGCATATGTAATAGCTGTCAAGTACCTTGCAACACTCTATACAGAGCCCCTCCCCCAATGAACCATTGGTGTTTTAAGGATTGACGATTGTCTCATTACTGTCTCTCTACTGTACGGTGGGACTTTGCATTCGCAAGTAGACATATTCGTCATTGCACTTTCCCCCATCTTGTTAATTCTATAATCTTTGGTTCAGTGTAAGAAATCTAGGTATCATTATCATCTAGCCTATGACAGAAATATAGTCTTCAAATATTGTCTTTCAGCATTATAAAACACGACTTATGTGTTGTTAAAACTATTAAGAGAAGCTATAAATGCATCAATTAAGATATAAATATGTTTAAAGTATGAGACTACAGTTCACTGGTTCCAGAGCTTTGATTATGTGTGAAAGAAATTGTAATGTGAGAGACAAATAAATGTAGGGTTACTAAAATCCAGCTTTTTGAGATCACCTGAGATCTTTCAGAACAAAGGATCACAGCTTACCCTGTGATACACTGCAATACTTTATAATTAATATTAATTTCAGATGTAAAAGTTCCTCAAGCATACTCAGAATAGAAAACTTTCAGTTCCCCCCCAAAATGTATGAAACTAAGAGGACCACAACTTGTGTGTAATCTCTCATTTCCTTACAAAACCCAAAAGTGTCTAAAATATCTGGTGAAACTTGTCATTAACATTACCAATCATTTTGGCTTGTGCAGGACGCCCCTGAAGTACACAATTTGAAATATTATGTCTTTGCACTCAGTTCTTGGCAAAGATGTTTTTGAGCAAATTACTGTAAATGCTGTGACTAATTACTATGAAACTGCAAAAACATTATGTCATGACAACATTGATTGGACAACAGCATAGTCTCAAACCCACAAATGGTGTAGTAAAAAATTAAACCGACAGGGGCTTTACTGTAGCATCCTAACTAGCCAAACCCTGACCCCTTGTCAAACCAAAAAACATTCTCCATAGCAACCTGCCAAAGTAAAAAACAAAATCTTTCCATGACCTTGTACTGTCCACCAGCTTACGTCATTAAAGCACACAGCCAAAGAGCATAAGGACATTGGGCCTTTAGACCATTTTGTAAATATTGGTTTTTCCAGCATGAACAGTTTAATAGTCAAGGTGACAACAGTCAGCATCCGCCCCACTAGTTCTCAACATAAACTGCAGAACACTTAAATTTAATCTCTAAACTGATTATGCTGGTTTAATATTACTCTTACTACTGATTGACTACAGCTAAGAGCAAAGAAACATTTAGTTAGTTTGAGTTTATCCTTCATTGGAAACCAATTACACAATGGATCATAAGCCATCTCAATACAAAAAAATAGTTTATTAGCCAGCAGTTCATTTATCAGTTTTCCAATACAAATATATAATTTAAATTCACCCTGAAACATCCAGGTTTTAAATGCCATGCCTTCTCTACTGGTTTCTAGCTAGTAACCAATTAAAAGGGTAACTTTTCACGTTTCAAAATATATACTCTCCTACCTATTTTGGCAGAGCTTTTACTTTGATGTACTGAGCCCTGCAGAATTTGTGGGGCACTATAAGGTTATAAGGTTGGGCCCCTAGCCCCCATAAATATGCATTTAATGACCTCCTCTTCACACTGCCTGGGACAACATTCCCAGTTATCCCTGACCATACCCGTTATCTCAAAAAGAACTTTCCAAATAAAAGGCTATGATCTATAATCCTGGGGTCATGGCATCTCCAATCAGGGAAAGAAACGGGTTTAATGATAGTTTATCTTACATAAGGGCAGAGTCAGCTTTAGAACTCAGACTATGCTTGTTGTTGCATAGACCTAAGGCAAAATGTTAAACGCTCCCTCATTTGTACATTGCTTTGGATAAAAGCATCTGCTAAATGCGTAAATGTAGAACTAATAGGCAAGTTTAGGCAAGAAACATTAAGTAGCTAGTAGACTGAACAAAGTTAAACTATGCTTCAGTCAGTTAAAATGACAATCCTACGCTGCTGTATGCAAGCTTTGATTAATCATTTGCTAAGTGACTCTTGAGCTGTGTAGCTTAACTCAACTGAGTTCATTCCTAAACCAAAAAGTGTAAGTTCATCAGATGTCCATTTCTGAGGTCAGGTGAGGTCAGTAGACGTAGTCTACATTCCTCAAATGTCCATCCACCTCTTTAGGTTGATTTAATTAAAGACAACACAGATAAAACAACAATGGCAAGCAAAACATTCTGCCCAGACATGTGTCAGCAATTCCCCAACCTTCCACAAAACCCACTCTCTGTCAATACAAACGAATATGCCATTATTCGAGTGCCTCTAAATTACATAACACTAACATATGAGATTGTATAATTAAATAACTGTAAGAATGTACTGTAAGAGAAAACATTATTGCAAATTCTAGGCAATAGGTGACTACATTGAAGATGCCAAAATATAACATAGTTAAATTTTTTTTTTGAATTTTCATTCATACTTCCCAAAGTTACCTTTGTGTTATTTTATAGTTTTGTTGAGTTTAGTATTATTTTAAGATGTGGAAGAAATATGAATAGGTAAGAGTTTCAAAACCTTTGGAAAAAAAATATTTACATTACGTTAAATTACATTAAATTACACTATGTATAAAGAGTATGAATTTATGCATAAACTTGCAGTCATAGTAAATGTATCTGACATATGGTGGTGATCATGGAGACTATTTTAGAAGATCTACTGCTGTTCACCTTCTATTAGATAGACAGCTTTACTGTTCAGGCTCTTGTTCATCTTTCTTCTCAAAGGTGTTACTGTATTTTAAGCAAGCAGTGTATGTAAGTTCAGTGGTGTGGTCTTCATTGATTTAAATGGAGCAACTGTTTTGCCGCAGTTTTGCCTCAACTGTACACACAACTGATTATGAAGTTACATTATAAAATGAAAGAAGGTCAGAAGTATTTATTTGATGTGTTAATATGTTGTATGTGGATTCATTTACACTCAGTCTAACATGCTGCATGTGAGTTAGCCACTCCCACTAATTTACAGTCTGCAGTATATACGGAATAGAAAGATCTGTAGTAGATCTTTCATTTTGCAGTATCGTATATACTGTCATACCACCCAGCCCAACATACAAATTTTTCAGACAGTACAACATAAGCATGTGCATTATATTTTGCCATTTATAACAGAAAACAATTTACAGATTTAATTTTGTTTATATTTCACTGACTGATACAGTGCTGATTGTAGCAAAAGCACATGCTTTTAGATGCTATTGCAAAAAAACCCTATTTACAGCTGAATTTGAGCACAAGAGTCAAAATCTCCAGTCCCGCTGAGCACCTCTCACGGTCCCCACTGCACTGTACCAACAATACAGATGTCTATTACACTGTCTGTGTAATAGAAAGATCTGACTGTTTACCATCCGGTGGTGACTTTCCTGAGATTGTTACGCTACAAGATTTTAAACATGAAAGAAACATTCAGAGCACTGTTCAAACTCACCATTTGAGCCATAACAAACAGCTCCACTAATACATTGAATGAAAAGATATACATACTGTGTGTACAAAAAATGTATAGACTAAGATGGCAATCCTACACAGCATTGCAGAGGTCACTGTCCTCTTTCATGACTTTCAACCTATTTATCTGGCTTATGTGTTTGTCCAATTTGCTACTGACTTGAAAACCTACCTTTACCTTTAGTATGCTTGCACTGGGTCTGTGTGCTGCCTGGGGGTGAAAGGGCAACTGAGAGCATAGCTTATTACAATGGTGTACATATGATAATATAACGCAGATGAGACTGACCACTTGCTCAATATAGCGTCTGTAGAAATGGAAGTTCCACCTTAGTTTAAAGAGCCAAACATCTTTGTGATAAAGATGCATCGGCTGTTCTTTAGCTTTATAATGCACATACTGTACAGTTTTCCTGTGCAAAAAAACTAAGAACTAAATGTTGCCAAAATGGCTGCCAAGTAAACCGACTTTGTAAGTCTCTTTCGATAAAAGCGTCTGCTAAATGAATAAATATAAATGTAAATGACTTGTCTTAAAAGCATGTTGCATATACTCTGAATTGCTGAATTTGCCATTTTTAAAACAGGATTGTTTTCAAAAATGTTTCAGACTTGACACTCAAAGCAGACAAACAGCAACTCTGACTACCTGGAATATACCATTTATAACTACTCTGCAGTTAGTTAAACATACTCCGTCAATGTCCATGTCAATGTTTATATATAATAAAGACAGACAATGAATATATGTACAAATGCAACAAATGCACTATAAGATGGTGATCATGGAGTCTGAGTTAAGTCTTTCTAATGAAGTGTTGCAGTATTATGAGCGCACATCATCACTCCAGTGCCTCATGTTTTATTGATTTTAATGCGACTGATCGTGTCAACTCGCTTAAAGGGCAGAAAACTGCCAAACTATCAGAAGCTTTACATAGTGATCTACATTCAGAAGTAAGCAAGAATGCACTTCTTTACACACAGATTCCTGCACATGCGCACATGTAAGAGTGCTGATTCACTCACGCTAATTATTAAATTACAAACAGAGAAAAGTTTTTTTTGATTTGTTGATCTGTGTGGTTTAATTCACAAGTTCATAAATGTTTCAAGGAATTTCTTGGATTATTAGCACAAAACTTGTGGGAAAGAAGGTGCACAATACCTGCAATCCCATGCTGGGATTATAGTATACTGGTATAGTATCCCAGGCACTGGTGTATAGTATTAAAAAAATACAGATCTCATGAGTTATTAACAGTGTACTAATGACTATTTAATTGAATGTCAAGTAAGAAAACTTTGTTTTGAGTAATTAGTAATTGTTACGCCCTATTACTAAAGAAGTACAGGAAAGGAATTTCTGGTAGATGTATTAAACAAAACTCTTGTGACTACTAACAACGAGGTTTAAGAACATCACACAATGACAAAATTAGAGATGGGAAATGTTTAAAAACTGAATCCCCTCTATCTAAAATAAAACATTCTGTGTTTGCTTAAGTCAGTGGGTACAAAGTCTTCCAGTCACAGAACTAAAATGGGGGAGGAGTGTATGAGTCTGTGTGTGTGAGGACGTATGTTTGTCAGCTGACAACAACAGTTCATTGCAGCTAGAATTAATATACAATTATAAAGCAAAGCTAAACAACATATAACTGTATGAAATAGTGCAATTGATAACGACACAATCATTAGTTAGTTCAAAGTTTGTTGCAAAAAAAGGGAATTTAATTGCTGCCTAAAATCTGCAATCCATAACATTTGCCTCTCTATTACCAACTCTGTTTGAAACATAAAAGTGGAGGTTACTTTACGTATGTTTACATCATATGCAATCAAACTAACATTTCCTGCCAAATCTGACCTGGCAGCAAAAATTTATTTTTAAAAAACACTTTTTTTCTTTGCAGATTTAAGTCCTGTAATTTTTATAATGCTAAAATATATTTTCCTATCCCACCAGTGTTCTTAGTCAACTTAAGTATCTACCTTGATTTCCCTGAAAAACTCTAAATGCTGTGGCACTATCAAAACTGGTGACTCTTGATGTCTAAGTGGAACAAAGGGATGGCAAGGGACTCTTTCATTAACAGACAAATTAGCAGCTTCATAATCCTGATCCGGCACAACAGGATTCCAGGAAAAGAGGCTTTGCAACAACATCATCGTCATGACTATTCTACCGGCCAATCAAAGATGAATAACAACTAATTTATTACTTGATGTGAAAATGGAATTGTTATACAGTTTTGTCATCTTGTCATCAAGCAGATTTTACAATGTTGTGTGTTAAAGATAAAAGCTCTGAACGCCTCTGAATCTCATCTCAGATACAGCCTCACATTCTTTAATGCTTTCATCAGATATGGGTCAAGTTTCCAGTGATACAAATGACAGCTAATGCATTTAACTGCTCTCTGTGTCCTTATGGCATAATGAATCCCAGCCCTGACAACTGAAAATGTACTATTTATGCACACAGTACGCCAAGTCTGTAGTATGAGTAAGCTAATAAGACACAGTTTGTTCAACTATTACTCACTGTTTGGCTTCTTCTAGGTGACAAAGGTATTCATAAGCAATGTTCTGTCTCCTCCTCTCATCCATTTCCTCTGCAGATAGCCTCTCATCATCCACAATTGCTGTAGGGAAAAAAATAAAAATGATACAAGGAGAATACAAGGGATCCAACAGACAGAACAGTTTTTGCTTACTGGAAAAAAACACCTCAGAATGCTGAGTATGACATTTTTCTCCACAGGTTAATCAGCTAACTGTACCACCGCCAACAAAGAAACCAGAATCGTGTCTAGTTGACAAAAGTATGGCAAAAGGTATTAAATAAATTTAATGGTATTTGTTCAGACTGTGGTCTCAGATTTTTGGGCCCAACCATATGTTTCCTTCTAATTTTGCAATTGTTAATGGAAGCACATTTATATGTGGTCACAAAAATGCAATTACTTGTAGTACATAAAGTATTATAAAATGTATTTTCTATGCTTTTGAGTGTGATATAGGCATGTGTGCAAATGACCTGAATGGGCAAATCAAAAGTTATTTAAACATTTTAGTGACAAGATGAAGTTTTTGTATAAATCTGCTCTGGGATGAGGAGGTAATTTGACTCAACCATCTTTTTAGTTTTTTAATTTGTTCTGTAAACTAGATTGTTCTATTGGTCACCTGAGTGAAGTCAATCACCCAAAACATCATCAGTTTGATGGTGTGTATAAATTTGTTAATTCTTTTGATTATTTGTGTTCAGGCTATATTTTTGTGTGTTTTACACAGCTGCTGTCATGCTAGAATTGGCTTACAGCAGCATTAACTGGAAAAAGTGCTCAAGCAATATGAGATAAAGGAAAAAATTAATCAGAAACACACCACACCTACACCCCACCAGTTCTACCAGTCAAAACAGTGTGTGTGTGTTTGTAAATATGTGCAGTGTACATTCAAAAATAATCAGCATCTCTTTCATTGCTGTCAGCAGAACATGCAAGCATCTGGGGGCAACACCCTTACTACTGTTTCAGTACTTATGAAACTGCTACCAAATACTGAGCTGCTACTACCTGCCTCTATCTTCATGACACCTCTAAATCCAACCCAGTCTCTTTATTACTTAGTGTATTTTTCAAATTAAATTGACAGCAGCATTCCTTATCAAAGTATGAAGAATTTAGTGTAACACTAAAGAACAAAGCTTGATATAAACCGTAAAATAAATAAGGTAAAGTCATTTGTTGTATTTAAGTTGAACAAAGTCTTTAATAGAATTTACTTTTTATGACAGGTTTATGATAAACAATTTGTAAATCAATCAAATACAATAATAAAAATAAAAAGCAGAACTAATTAGAACTTTTTTCACTTATACATCCATACTGAAAATAACACTTTCTCACCAATCACATGATATGACTGATGCAGTACTGTCGAATCCTGGGTAAAATCAGGACTGGATTTCATATGTGGATTTTATTTCAAACTTCCAGTGCTAAAAATGCAGGTTAGTTAAGTTCTGCACACTGTCAGCTATGTAATCAGAATTTCTGAATTCAGGAGCAGTTGTTTTCTTTATCTACTAAACCTAAGACTCATAGTTCATAAAATAAAAGAATAAAAACAAAATGATAAAATGGTAGGGTATGGTTTAACAGGTCACCATTTCAAATCACCAGAAGTGGAAGTATCAATGTGAGGTGGTGCTTTTTTACATAACCTAACAAGTTTATGTGCAACAAGTCAATGTGACACCCTTGAACTGATAGTCAACCACACTTACTGAAAACATCTCACCATTGAAATAAGCATACAGTTTTCCAAGGTGATAAATACCTGCTGTGTTCACAATGGCAGAATTGATTCTTGAATAGGCTACTAGAAGATACAGTAGGTTTACGAAACAGATATAAGATTATACAAGTGTCTTTGACTGGCAGATCTGAGCTACTTGTCAAACTTTTTACTTGAATATTTTTTGAGTAGGTCACAAACAATATCTTAAAGATGTGCTACTAGAAAAGCTATAGCTGCTGAGGTACAGCTAGTCTGACCTAGTCTCAGTCTCCCCTATATACAGTGTATCAGGGCTTGATAAAGACATTTTCACATCAAATCAGACACAGAACAAGGTTGTGTCCAACTACCAACTCTGTTCACAATCCTCACTCATCTAGTAATAATTAATCTTGATGACACATGATCCCATGCTGGCCTTTGTTTGAGTAAATGAGATTAATTTCTGTAATTACAACCAGCTCTGCAAATTTCTCACCCTGACACACAGGCTCAGGCTTGCCAGTTAACCTCTGTGGGGCTTCATTACATAGGTCAGCCTTATCACATTTATGTGTGCCAAAGACAACAGACAATAACCTCAATATTTTGAAAACATGGCAACAACAGCGGTTTTTCAATGTAGCGGTGCATGTAAAATATTGTAACCTGGGAAAGAGCAGTCAACGATATAAAGTGTAAACTACATGAGGACAGATCAGGGAGAATGAATTAAGTAGATTTCAGGCAAAAATACTGCTGTATTTTAGCAACAAAAGTAAATTTGTGCCAGCACCATCTTTAAAAAGATTCAGGGTAATGTCTTTTTGCAAACTGCAGCCATCTTTCATATCAATTTGAGCCTTAGCTACATCACATTATAATAAAGTGCAGTACAGTTCTACAACTGTTTCATTTTCAACTACAATGTCATTTCCTGTACTCTTACTCAGTCAGTTAATTCTGTTTTGAATAACGTGTCGAAGGCCCCAACCACACTGTAATACACAACGTGTCAGATTTATAGATGGAGCCGCACAAATACGCCTAACTCACTGAATGTAAGACCTGCTTTTGCAAATACAAAAAAAAACCATCACAATTGGACAAATTAGTACAAGACATTATATAGAAATATCCAGTCTAGACTGGTTATACAATCTACAACCCGTGGCTTTGTCATTAGTTTCGCGGGAATGCAATGTCCAAGCCAGTGTTTACATTAAGTACATTGAGTTAAGTAATCTTTATAGAAAAAGCAGGCAAAAGTTTGTATATCAGTCTCTATTTTATGATGAATTCTGAGTTCATTTCAAGCTAGCTAGTTTATGATACACAACATACTAGTGGGTTCCGGAAAACTCGAATGTGTTATGCAACACGTGCATTCTGAAGGTTCGTCATTACTACAATATCTAAAGAGCAACAATGTGTGTGCAATCAAATCAGCAAAGATAAACTCCTCAAACAGAATTCTTCAGATATTTTAACTGTACCAACTGTCAGGTGCTTTTACAAAAGGTAAATGTAATGTTTAACAGGAGAAAACTCATGGAGCTGGAACTTTCTGGGACAACAAGGATAAATTAGAGAAAGATTCCAGATCCAGTTCAGTAAAGAGGGAGAGCAAGAAAAATATCTGAAAGGCCAAAAAGGCAACGATTAAGTGTACTGTACTTCAGAAGTATATGATGGCTTGTTGATGCAAAGTAAAGTACTTGTGACATATCCAAGAGAATTGCCTTTATATGCTCATCTATTAAAAAGAATTAGCGGTGGACCACTAAGCTACTAAATATGACATTATATCTGTTCTGTATCGAGAAACACATATCATGAGATCACATCATTTGTGTTTATGGTCAACCACCACCCAACCATCCACTGATCACGGGCGTCAGGTTGCCCGTTCTTTGCAAAATAGTCAAGCGCGATGGCACCACAGTTTATTCAATAGGCAGCCATTCATATTTAGGTGTCCGTTGTCGTGTTTACGCACAAAAACATTTGCATGAAATTAAGTGGCGCTACTTACATCCATATCGTGGTCTGAGAGAGTTTGCGCCATCTTCACGGTACATCCTGCTTCAGTTTCCGTGCCCTCAAACTCTGCTGAGCAAGCCACCACCATAAACTGTGCTCTGACTTTTCGATACTTATTTCACACTTCTGTTTGTTGTGTCAAGAACTGATGTATTAGAAAAACGTAATCTGCTTCTGTTCTCATAAGATCGGTCCCCAGGAAAGCACCGTGACCACTGAATTGAATGCGCTTTCGGTTACTGATAGTCTTTGCCCGTCAACCTGGTCAAACCCCTCTGCGGCTCAAACTGATCGCTTTGGCAGAAGATCAGCAGCAGCGTTCTGACACTGAATGACGCAGCTCCACCTGCCGGTGCGTTAAGCCCCTCCTCACCTGAACCACTGTCTAAAGTGACCGCAGGTATAGTTCAGTGTTTGACCTCTGAAATGACTGAATCTGCTTTTCATAGGCCAATTTCATTACGTTTTATGTCAAATTAGCATCTACACAGTTTCTAGATTAAAGTCATAGCTGAACACCATTTATCTTACACTAGAAATACCCCTAACGTTTCTCTTAAAGTTAACATAGGGTTCCCGATTTTACATTTTAGGAAACCAAAGAAGAACGTTCTAGCAACCCAAAACCTTTAGCCAGGAAGCCGTCAGTACAATATTGTATATTTACTGTATTGTAACATACTGTTTACTGCGTTAATTTAAATTGCACAATACGTTAAGGTTACATAAAGGTCTCAAGCTCATGTACTAATTTTCCTTTGGTTCAACAACATCTACTATAATACAGTAACAAATGCATTTAGTATTAAATATATTTTATATGTTTAGTAATAAAAATCACTAGGCTACTACTAGCCGATGTCGAAAAAAAGAAAGCAAGAAAGAATTCTTCTGTTTAGGCTGCTATAAGAGCATCGGTTGCCAATCAGTCTCTTATATTGTCACATACATTTACTGTACATATATTTAGCACAAGTCTGTGAAAAACTACAAATCTCTTACTTGAACGTCATGACGCGGTAGAACCAAAATAGCAGCAATTGTTTCGAAGAGTAATGTATTAACGTTTTTATTTAACATACACTTTTATTATAAACACTGTTACTATCAAAAGAACAACAACAAATATAGCTGCCAGCAGCAAAAATAGCAAAAGCACTATGGCGCCATCGCCACCTGGTGCTTCTCAGGAAACGATGCATGGTTATCACATTAATTTAGCTCCAAAAATGTTGTCTTTTGTGACACAATTCCTGCTGCCAGATGGTGGCGCTATGATTGTGACTCACAATAGCCACATATTTGTGATCAACTCATCACACCAAACATATTTCCTAAGTTTAAATCATTCAGAAAAGCAAAAGACATGAGCTATTCCTGTTTGTCCTTTTGCCAAAAATGTTTTACCTCAAAAGTCCTTTCACAATTTAGCATCTTCAATGTCTTTCCTTTATTCTGACAAAGTTTGAAGTGACTTTGGTAAATTTAAGAGGACTCTTAAACGCTGTTGTACGTGACACACTTATGACAGTTGGTGGAGCTATGACTTTGACTCACAATAGTCATTATGTCCTCAGTCCCAAGGACCAAAGATACACCTCAACTTTGAGCTGTAGATATAACTCAATGCAAGCTGAAGATATGTGACACTTCCTGTTTGCGTTTTTTGCCATAATATATCAAATATATATGTTGCTCTAATAATCAGGTGAAAAACAAGATGGCCCTTTGTACTTTCAGTGCTTGCGCCCTAAAATATAGAGGAAAAATTATGAAATATTTTACTGTCATCAACAGCAACCACCACAGCATAGACACATCATCTCATCAGTGCTCTGAAACTTTAGCCTAAGCTGGTTTTAGCTGGTCTCCCAGCCTGATTTTAGCTGGTTAGGAGGGTTCAGAAGGCTGGTTTTAGAGGGGATCTTAGCTGGTAAAGCTGATCTTACCTGGTCAGGCTGGAAGACCAGCTGACCTACCAGCTAAAACCAGCTTGGCCAGCTTTGCCAGGCTGGGAAACCCAGCTTAAATCAGTTATTTCCATCTTAAACCAGCTAGGACCAGCTAGGACCAGCCAACTTTTGAACATGTCATCAATTGATAATCTTTTCAATCACTAACCTTTTGTCAACGCACTTGTCAATATTACACACATCATGCTGTGCCATCTGTCCATTTTCATACTATGATAAATATAAAATAAATTGAGAACTCCATTTCCTTTAACAACTACTCACCTACAGCATTGAATAACTTTTTGAAGACATTTTTCACTCCTTTATTGTGACATTGTTTAGGAAAAGTATTCCTAGCAGTGGATGATATTTACTTGGTAGGGTATTCTCTGCCAACTCTGCAACTGTGGCACACGCATTGGCAGAATACATACCTCCTGCAGATGTCAGTATTGTATTACATTTCAAAACATGATGAAGACCATCATAATCTGTAAGAGTCAGTAAAATATCTATGCACATAATGCTCAGTTTCTCAAAGGGACTATTTTAATGTATTTTGTTAAATATGTAGTCTGACATAAACAACTTTGTGGCTTAAAATATTTTTAAAGGTCTGATGTCTTTTTCCATGTCAACAACACCAACACCTAGTGAAACTGACAATGGAAAAAGCAGTACTGTGACTGTAATAAAAATATTTTGTTTTACATTTTTGGAATATGGCATGAGAAATGATTTGTGTTTGAATGTGGCATTAATATACTTTTGTAAAATCTATGTGCATATGAACAATATAATTAATAATGATTATAGTACATAATATAGAGAATTCGACAATGTCATATTTGACATATGAACATTATGGTAATAAAGAGTCTTTGTAACATTTTTTGTGCCAGATCTTTTTTTGTGCCAGAGGTTTCTGTTTCCTGTTCCTTGTGTTTCCTGTTTCCTATAGAGAATGTGAATCTACGTCACACTATGTTGCAACAAAGGAAGATTGACCCCAAAGGAGGACAGCCTTCTCTTTTGGTAATACTGAAAATAATATTGATACCTGCTTACCATTTGTTTTATTTTTGCCTTAAGCCATCATATGCTGAAATGTCCAAATAACAAGCTGATAGAAGTCAATACATTTCTTTGTCAGAAACTATTAATGGTAACTGTTGTCTTTGCAAATATTCAATTTGCCATGGCCACAGAGAGGAATCACAGATTGTAGGTCACATTTAGTGGGCAAACATCAACACTGCTTTTTTTAATATTTATTTATTCCAACAAATGACAACCAAAATCAAATCCCTAGAACCTTCTAAACAGTTTTTGTAGTGGCTGTGTGCAACTTCTGCTAGTCTAAAAAGCCAAGTGAAATGTATACACACAAAGGTAATGTTAATTATCAAACCAAACAAAATACAAAACTTTTAAAAACACTTAGCAATGTGTTATTTTATTAAGTGATAAGAAGTGGAATTAATCAGTGACAACATGAATAGACGTGCTATCCGGTGTCTTGTCACTTCCTCCACCTGCTTCCCTAGGTGTTTTAACATGTAAAAAGGTGAAAAAAATATATTTTATTGTCCAGTTTTCTCCTTGAACAATAATGCGAGTTACTGCGACTATTCTTGATGTAGCAGGAATTACCTACAATAGTGACATTTTTCATAATCATGACAGAAATCAAAATACTGCCCTAAATGTACTAGCACAAAGGCAGCACGAGGCAGATCCTCCTAACAGGAGTCTTTGCCAGTCTTTTCTGGCCTATTTTACATTATTTTTTGGACATTTGTTATAACAATTAAGTGCAAAGAGGAGTGAATTTCATTACTTTGGTCTGAGTGGATGTTAACATTTTTGCCATGTTACTGAGCGCTTCTAACATAAAAAAATTACCATTTAATAAGACAATTTACATATTTTACTTCATTTTTGTTTTCTTTAATCAAAATGATTTTGATTTTTTATGGGAAAACCAACATGGGCAAAAATGAGCAATTATCTTTATGATTTCTGTGTAATTAGTAATGTTTTTACATGAATTCATGATATTTCTGGCTAACTTCAGCTTTTTATTTTCAATTTATTAAGTTCCACCTTGGTAATTTAAATATGTAATATAATCGGTATAATAGGTTCAATGTACAATATAATCAATCCAAGCTTATAACCAATAAAGTGCCCAAGCCTAACTAAAGCTTAAAGTATTTCTGACATAAGACTGGTACACCATTGTATGGAATGATCCATAGACACTTATCAACACACCTATTACTTTCACAAAAAATATGACAGTTTCTTTTATTTGTCAGCCATAAAGCACACACAACAGTGCTACATTCTCCTGTTTACTCCAGATAATTTTCTTCAGGTTGTTACTCAAGAGGAAAAACACAACAACTCAGAATTGACCACACAGATTCAAACAGTTTAATACATGCAATTTTGTTAAGCGATGTTTCAGGGTTGTTGGTTTTCTGTAGTGGCAATGCCGCGATGACACTAACTTGCGTATATACACTAATGCTTTATCTGCTGCTGTCCTCAGAAATGTGTACACACAGACAGTCAGTCACTGTAACCCTATGTACAAATTTTACACACATAAGCACACACTTTTTACCAATACACATATATACACGTACTGTTCACAAAGGCATATACACATTCCAAACAGCATTTTAACACTACATTATATACACAAAATAAGCATTTTAATATTTTTAAAAAAGTCTTCAGATGAAGATATGTGCAGATCAAGGACAGAACAATTGTAATCATTTCTGTAATTGACTGAATAATCTAATTCATAAATAAAGTTCCCAGGAAACTGCATAGCTTTGCAGAGATTGCGACAGCATTAAGCCACTTTGGTTATTTGGAAGCCTAATCAAAAACATATACTTTAACTGATAGTTCTCACTGTAGACTTTGCAAAATGTATTAAAAAATACCAAAAGCTAGGCATCTAACAGCTGACGAGAACTAAAATAATATTACTATTGAAAGTTTGTATGATTCATGTTTTTGTTCAGTGCACTAAATTTGGCACAGCCCATAAAAAGTAAAAAATCAGCACATCTAAACAGCAGCCAGCTTAATAGCAGACAATGATTCCATGCCATGACATTTTACTGCTAGACATCAAACAGGTGAGACTTAAGAAATGATAGGTGCACATTTTTTTATTTAAATGTAATTACTGCAATCCTGACCATATTATAGATTATAAAGTAAAAACAACTATGGGCTATAAAAAAATAGATGAATATCACAAAAATTGGTAAGTCCAAACTGTGGTACGCTAATTACAATCTAAATCTATACTTTTATTTACCCTTTTCCCTTTATTTTTAAATAAGATTTCAGTCTTAATGTAAAAAATAAGCAACCAATAAACAAATTCTAGACATTCTAATTAACTCATCTTGCTCTTGAAATGCTTGGCAATGCTACTTCTAAATAAATCTCATGTCCTGTGGTTATTAAACACATCTTCTCCTTACTGTAGATTGTAGGAACCATATGTTCAGGCGGGTCCTCTAAACTCCCCCTGCACCTGCAAACCTGTCTGTTCTCTGTCATGTCAACATGATGGGTCTTTGACATTGTACATGAAAGAGGTTTTCAAAAGAGCAGCAACTTTCCATATCATCAGCAGCAGTTATTTCTGCTATTTATGTCAAATTCATAATGGTAATAAATCTTAAGTAGGAGAGGCACTGTTTAAAAGGCCATTCGCTATTAGACAATCAACATCACAAATGTGGCGGAACACGTACTGTATTTTATGTTATATGAAATAACTTTGTGAATAACTTTTGGATAAAATTATTTATTCTAAATCACTGCAAAAATTATACTTCACCAATATAAACCAAACATCGGCAGAGCAAAAACTATCATTTTTGATAAACATATTTTCATAAATCTGGCTGCAAGTACATTTTAAACGTAGTCTATCCACATATGTACATTTAAGGTGACTACGGTGCACAGTTTGGACCTTCTCATCAGAGACTGGAATACATGTGTCAAAGGCTTGATAATAACAATACCAGAATAATACAATTTTAAATAAATTAGTGCTCAAAATACACAATTCACAACAAAAATACAGCTGCAACATTATGATTATCAGCCCTCCAAACACATAATGTTTTATTAAATATAATTACATTTATTCACTAACAAAACTTACTTTTAGAAATACACTATAACCTATGTGTTTCTCCAATTATCTTTTAAGTATGTATAGCCAAACCCTGCAAGTAGGCACTGAAAGAAGAGACTAGTTTACCAGGAGTTGTTTACCAGTATGTTTAGCCTAACATTAGCTATTTTTTTATCTTTGGGTTTAATTAGCTGGGTTAAATCAGCCAGATGTGATGCAGCTGTGCAGAGCTCTCAGATGTTCTGATCATCCTGGTTATCTGCATATTTACAGCAGGTTACATTTACAAAGGTTTACATTTACATTAGGACATTAGACCTGGTGTCAGGTAGTCGCAATCCAACCAGACCTCCACAGACGAGCACTGAGGAGGCCAGAAGAATAGGAATGGCTTTGGTGAGCCCCACTAAAGAGCCAAAAATCAGATTTCCAAGCACTGCAGCCAGCTTGCATAAGGCATTACAGAAGCCAAATCCAGTTCCTCTGAAAAAGAGAGATGTTTGATCATTGGAGGGTTGAAAAGAAAGAGATAAAGCTGGTCTTACACTGCCATTGTAACAGCTTTGAGCTTTATTGCTAAGAATTTGGGCACTCTTGTTTTGTGTTTATGTTAGCATATTTAATTATGTATTTAAGTACAGCCCCACCTTCTATCTGTAGGGTAGAGCTCTACTGTCACAACATCCAGGGAGTTCCAGGCAGAGATGCTCAGCCCATTGTACAGGCACAGCATCCCAATCATCATAGACTCACTGGTGCCAAACCACAGGAAGAAACAGCTGATGCCAGACAGAACCATGGAAAATCCTGACATAACACAGAAATACTTATACAGTTATAATACTTATATGTGTGTGTGTGTGTATTGGTATATGTGGTTTACAAGGACACAATGTGTATAATGATGTGTGTATATCTACAGAGTCCTTGTAAACCACATATACAAGTGTGTGTGTGTGTGTGTATATATAGAAAGTATTGTATTGGGTACCTCTTCACTTTTTATGTTGCAGCCTAATACTATTGTTACTCACTACCCCATAATAACATATTAAAAACTTAATTTTAGAAATGTTTGTATATTTATTAAAAAGAAAACCCAGAAATATCACATTTACATATGTATTCAGACCCTTTACTCAGTACTTAGTTGAAGCACCTTTGGCAGCAATTACAGCCTTAATTATTTTTTTTTTTTGGTATGATGCAACAAGCTTTGCACACCTGAACTGAAGGATTTTTTATAGTGAAAGTGACATATTTGTCAGGTAACCCACGTTTCTGGTAACCCATACCAGACCTCTGCATTTAACCCATCATTGGTGAGGAATGAACACACACTGCAAGTCGTGAACACACACACACCTAGAGAAGTGGGCAGCACATCAGTGCGGGTGTTAGGTGCCTTGCTCAAGGGCACTTCAGTTGCTACCTGGAATTGAACTAGCAACCTTCTGATTACAGGCCCGACTCACTAACCAGTAGGCCACAACTGCCCATTTTCTGCCATTCTTCTTTGCAAATCCTCTCAAGCTTGGTCAAATTGGATAGGGACTGTCGGTAGACAGCCATTTTCATTTCTCTCCAGAAATGTTCGATAGGGTTCATGTCTAGGCTCTGGCTGGGCCATTCTAGAACATTCACAGAGATGTCCCTAAGCCACTCCTGTGTTGTCTTGACTGTGTGCTTAGGGTCATTGTCATGTTGGAAGGTGAACCCTTGGCCCAGTCTGAGGTCCTGAGTGCTTTGTAACAGGTTTTCATAGAGGATATCACTGTACTTTGCTCTATTCAGCTTTCCCTCAACCCTGACCAGTCTTCCAGTCCCTGCTGCTAAAAAACACCCCCAGAGCACAATGCTTCCACCACCATGGTTCACTGTTGGGTTAGTATTGGCCAGGTGATGAGCGGTGTCTGGTTTTCTACAAACATAATGTTTAGAAATAATGCCAAACAGTTCAATCTTTGTTTCATCAGACCAGAGAATCTTGTTCCTCACAGACTGAAAGTCCTTCAGGTGCTTTTATGTGTTTTGCACTGAGGAGAGGCTTCCGTTTAGCCACTCTGACCAGCTCTTGAAAGAGTCTCAAACTTCTTCCAGCTGAGGATTAATGAGGCCACTGTGCTTTTGGGAACCTTCAGTGCAGCAGAAATTTCTTTGTAGCCTTCCCCAGATATGTGCCTTGCAACAATCCTGTCTCTGAGCTCTACAGGCAGTTCATTTAAACTCATGGCTTGGTTTCTGCTCTGATATGCATTGTCAGCTATGAGACTTTTTATAGAGAAGTGTGTGCCTTTCCAAATCATGTCCAATCAATTTATTTACCACAGGTGGACTACAATCAAGGTGTAGAAATGATCAAGAGAAATGGTACCTGATTCAAATTTCAAGAGTTGTTGCCAAGGGCCTGAATATATCAATGAATAATTCAATGCCAATGTGATATTTCAGTTTCTTTTTAGTACATTTACTAGAATTTCTAAAATTCTGTTTTTGCTTTGTCATTACAGGTACTGAGTGTAGATTAATGAGAAAAAATGAATTGATTGTAGCATTAGGCTGCAACATAATTTAAAAAGTGAATGGCATTTGAATATTTTCTGAATGCACTGTATATTTTTAATTTGAGCATATGGTAAGATTTTTAAAATCACTCAGCATTTCTAATACTCATTTTAAATACTAATCATTATGTTGTAAAAGGATTTAAGTAACAATGTCAGTCTCACCTAACATAGACAACCGGCCAATTTTGTCCATCAGAAGTGCAGATACAATGTTGCCGGGGAGCACAGCCAGTGTCCCCAAAAAATTTACAAAGTAGACCCAGTATGCACTATAATCATCTTCAAACGTCATTTGACAGCCTGTTTTGTTATGGTAAAATGTACTGTTTACGATGTCAGCATTTCTAAGTTTAGAGTCATCAATATCTGTCAAAACAAAATGAAAATCAGTTTGGCCACCATAGATATTGTATATTGTTACAAAATAGTAAAATGTTGATGGCATATTTTGTATTACAATAGATCATTTATTATTTTAAAATGTACCAGTGTTATAGAAGACAGATTCAATAAATGTGCAGTTTCGAAAGAATGATCCCAGTGATGTCACATCCTCAAAATAACAGTTTTGAAAAGTGGAATTGATGAAGGTGACAGACTTGAATTTCATACTAATAAACCTGAGAAACAAATAATGGAAATAATTTGCATGGCAATATAAACAAATATACAGAACGCATGATTAGGAAACAATACGAATTAGTACATTACCAAAAAAAAAATACTGTTACATAAGGATTTAAATAAGTCACCTGTCATTGACAAATAAGCCATTAGTATGTATCTGGTTCTCCAGAGTAAAATTAAAAGTGAAGTCTTCGATGCGCTCATTGGCATGCCTTTGTACTTTGGAGGCATATTCGTCTGCCTGAAGGTGCTTGATGACATCAGGGAACCATACGGACAGTCCATAATACCTGCAGAAGCATTAAGAGTTCTTGAAAGGCATTTCTTCACAAGCTAGCTTAGACATAAGGTTTGTTTAATAGTATTTATTCAACAACAGTGGCTTAATATGCAGTGAAGGGTAAGAACTGCAATTTACATTACATTTATATTTAATAATTTAGACACTTTTAATTGAAGTGACATGCAAAAGATTTTCAGTGAATAAATTAATTTTCAGTCATCACACAAAGCTTTATATGGCGTCAGATGACCTGGAATAAAGTACATGAGTCTTATGAACTACTTTCTGATATACTTTTATGGAGCTTTTTGTTATGTTGAAAGCTCAACAGTGCCTGCCCATGTTTTCTTTTACAGTCCATTTTGATTTATCCACGTGAAACCATTTATTTTGGTTTTCCACAGAAGAAATACAAATAGAAATGCCATATGAGATTGAACATAAGATTAAGTAAATGATAGGATCATTTTCATTATTTGAAACCATTATGGTGAAACAAAAGTGTTAAAGTAAAAGACCTTATTCTTTATTATGCCCTGCAGCAGTTTGTAGTTACATAAAGGAAGGGCTTACCCAAACGACAATGTAAGCCAAACAGTAGCAAGTTTCACTGTAATGTCTTTCACTGGATAATTAAAACACTTCAAGAGGGTCAGCCAAATCTGAAAGGACAGAAAAAGTGTTTTTAGTTTTTCCATAAAAATCTATCAAAGATACACTGCAATTTATATCAATTATCATATAAAATGTATAAACATTTATTAAAATGTTACTCATAAATAAAAATTTAAATTAAATAAAGCTCACCCCATGAAGTTCAGTCTTAACCCTGAAGATCACTTTTGAGATAAGGCTGTCAGATTCTGTTTGCATCTCTACAAACTCATCAATCTGCTTTGGGATCTTAATCCTGTTCACCTACAAAAAAACATACCAAGATTCAGTCATACTTTTTTTTACATTTTTTTTTTTACATTACTTTTTTTACATGCCAAATCTTATCATGGCCCCAGTTCCAAAATTAAATCACATTTAAAAATGTTTGAATGTTAGATATCACAAGCACATTTAGCTCAAGGAAAACGTTTCACAAAAAACAGGCATTATTTATAAAAGAACTGCTATACTGTTTAAAATCAACAATAAAGGTACCTGTAACATATTCATTGTTCATTTGTTTAACCACGTGTGTACTATGTTATAAGTTAGCTTTATAACATATATATACAACATATACAACATTAGCTTTACAAAAAGTTTAGCATTAGTTGTTCAAAAATTCCACTTGGTTGAAAATTTACTGTCGTTAACTAGTAAAATTCACACATTTAAAGTGTGGCTTATGGTTTAGGGACACTTCACAGTTTATAAAAAGATAGAATAGATAATACGTATATATTTTGGTGACAGCTAGATCATTGGGTTGCTCACAAAGCCTGCAATCTGTCTTGACTACTGCAGCTCAGTAAATGACACATAAACATTCATAAAGCTCACATACATGGCAGAATGAGACAATCATTCATGAATGTGGACAACTTCAAAGTATGGTGGGTGTTTTAAGCTGCTTAAAGTGAGGGAGCCCACTCACTGTAAAGACTTTCTCGGGCTGTCCACGCGCTCGCATGTTTGTGTCATGAATCTGCTTGAGGATCATCCAGGCCTCATCATGCTTCCCTACCTAAAAGGATAAAGCAGAAAAATCCCTTGGAGATTAACAGAATTAAATGCCAACTGCAGTGCTAGATGACAGCCGCCCACCTCTATTGCTATGACAAGCCTTGAAAGAGGGGTGAAGGGAGTTACGACAAGCACGAGTCATTAGCTTCAAAAACAGTTGTGTTTCCTTAAGTCAGGCAATTTTCTCTGATGTTAAAGACTGTTTTATGTAGTAGATTAAAGTTCTTGTAAACAATATGTTAGCAATAGAGCAAGCCGCTTTAATAAAAGAGACACTTGGGACTCTTTTTGCTAAATACAGAGATAAAACTACAGCTATAATGAAAATTACAAATTTCACACTAGCTGGAGAAACAGAATACTTGTGGTGTTCACAAGCAAAAAACAAATACTGGTCAACCAGCATGGTCTTTCTGGTGAAGCTACTTGATTAAGTAAAGTTTTACTGGTTAAATTAGTTGAAAATCTGAATTCCAATGCTGGGGATTATAATCAGAGAATCTACAGCATATGAGTTCCTCCTAATTTCTGACAGTTCTTACCTCTAAGTAGAACCTCGGGCTCTCAGGCATGAATGTTAAGGCTACCACAGCACAGACGCAGGGGAGAGCACACACCACTACAAACACCCTCCAGCTGTGGAACTGATAAGCTGAACCCATACTGAAACTCCAACCTGGGCAAAACAGCAAACAATTTATCATGTCATTGGTCCAGTAATAACTAAAGCAACATTTCATTTGATTCAAGCTGTGAGAATCTAAATGATCAAAATGTATCAGTAACTGCGGAATGTAGTGTGTAGTCTAAAGGAACAAGTGAGTTTAATTTTCAAATGCTGCTATTTGATTACCAATGAGTTGAGGTATTTTTCAATTCAATCTTAATTAGATTAAATTGAAATGTAAACAATTGTAAACAATGTAATCAAAGCAGCTTTACATATAATGAAAAATAAAACAGGAAAACTCTTAAACATGTACAACACAGAAAACAGAATACATGGTATTATTGCAAATATTTATTATTCATTATGTGATGTATATTAAAAAAAACTAATTAGGTACACTGGGTTTATAGTTAATAAACAGTTTATAGTTAATAAAGAGTAAAGTTCAGTCAATAAAGAGACTGAACTGATAAAAACTACCACACATTTGGACAATTTGATTAAATAGACATGCATTAGAAATAACTGTCATTACGTATGAAGGCTGCTTTAATCTAAGGTTTATTTAGAGTATTTTGATATTATCTGTAAAGTGATGATTACAGATATTAATATCACTGTGACATTACAGCACTTTGATATTGTTACGCCTTGTAACGCATTGAGCGCTGACTGGAGCATGGTAACATGAACGAAGGAGCAAAACCGGGAATATTCCAAGAGAACAGGCTTTAATACTTTCCCAAACAACACACAGCAACTCCTAACACATAACACAGAATACAAAGCATGAACTAAACTGAAAGGGGAACTTAAGAAGTGCAGGTAACGAGAGGCAAACAGGTGATAGGAATTAACTGATGACTAAACAGGAACATGACCAAATAAGTAAAAACAGGAAATTAACCAAAATAAACCAGGATAGACATGACACAACACAAAAGAGTCTGTAATCATAAGAGATATAATGCACAGATTCATGTGCCAGGGTATCAATGTTTTTAGGATGTCATGAATTTGTGGCATATAATTATACAACCCCAAATCGGAAAAAGTTGGGACAGTATGGAAAACACAAATAAAAAAAGAAAGTAGTGATTTCTAAATTTACTTTGACTTGTATTTCATTGCAGACAATACAACAGCACATCATTTAATGTGTTCCTCATGATTTTTATTGTTTTTTCTTCAAAAAAACAAAATTCCTATTTTGGTTCTTGCAACACATTTCAAAAAAAGTTGGAACAGGAGCAATTTAGGGCTGGTAATCAGGTAAATTGGTTAAATAATGATGTGATTTGAAACAGGTGATGTCAACAGGTGATTGTAATTATGATTTGGTACAAAAGCAGCATCCAAGAAAGGTCTAGTCCTTTAGAAGCAAAGATGGGCCGAGGATTGCCAGTTTGCCAACAAATACGTGAGAAAATTATTGAAATGTTTAAAAACAATGTTCCTCAAAGAAAGATAGGAAGACATTTGCTTATTTCACCTTCAACAGTGCATAACATAATTAAAAGATTCAAGGAATGTGGAGGAATTTCAGTGCATAAAGGACAAGGGCGCAAGCCTAAGCTGAACAACCGTACTCTCCGATCCCTCAGGTGGCACTGCATCAAGAATTGTCATTCATCTATAAGCAATATCACCACATGGGCTCAGGACTACTTTGGCAAACCTTTGTCAAGTACCACAATACGTAGTTACATCCACAAATGCCAGTTAAAACTGTACTGTGCCAAAAGGAAGCCCTATGTTAACAGTGTCCAGAAGCGCTGTCGACTTCTCTGGGCTCGGAGGCATCTGGGATGGACCATCACACAGTGGAAACGTGTACTGTGGTCAGATGAATCAGTATTTCAGGTATTTTTTGGGAGAAATGGACGCCGTGTGCTCCGGACCAAAGAAGAAAAGGATCATCCAGACTGTTACCAGCAACAAGTCCAGAAGCCAGGGTCTGTCATGGTGTGGGGTTGTGTCAGTGCCCCTGGTAAAGGTAACTTGCACTTCTGTGATGGCACCATTAATGCTGAAAAGTACATAGAGATTTTGGAGCACAATATGCTGCCTTCAAGAAGACATCTTTTCCAGGGACGTCCATGCATATTTCAACAAGATAATGCAAAACCACATTCTGCACACATTACAAAGTCCTGACTGCGGAGGAAGAGGATACAGGTACTTGACTGGCCTGCCTGCCAAAATGTGTGTCGCATTTTGAAGCGCAAAATGCGACAACGAAGACCCTGTACTGTTGCCCACCTTAAGACTTGTTTGCAGCAAGAATGGGACAAAATTACACCTGAAACACTTCTTCACTTGGTGTCTTCAGTCCCTAAATGTTTTTTTAAGTGTTGTGAAAAGGAATGGCAACATTACAAAGTGGTAAATGCTTTACTGTTCCAACTTTTTTTGAAATGTGGTGCAAGAACCAAAATAGGAATTTTGTTTTTTTGAAGAAAAAACAATAAAAATCATGAGGAACACATTAAATAATGTGCTCTTGTATTGTCTGCAATGAAATACAAGTCAAAGTAAATTTAGAAATCACTCCTTTCTTTTTTTATTTGTGTTTTCCATACTGTCCCAACTTTTTCTGATTTGGGGTTGTATAATTGATATAGAATTAACTGAATAATATATCAACACAAAAGCTAATACTTATTATGCTCCTCTTTCCACTTATGGCATTTTTTTCTGAATAGTTTTTTTTTATCTTATTTGTTTGTTACTGTAATTCCTAGTCGAAACACTGGGACATGGGTGTAAATTTCACCTTATTGTTAGGGGGACATTAAACAAAATTTCTCAAGAGCAATTTTTAAAGAGTACACAAATAGTACAGCCAAAATTATACTTTTAAGGATACTTGTACATGATAGTTGTTTAAATATGAGTTAGGTTCATAGGTTCACCATGCAGTCATATCATTATTCATTTATCTTGCATCCACCTCACAGTATTTTAGGTTTCATCTGGGACAGGGGACGACTCTTATTTGGATAGTCAACTGCAGAAACCTCACTGATCTGCCACTTAACATCATATCTACAGCAGTAGCCTAATATCAGTTCTAATAGCAGTTCACACATAGGCTTATCACCATGTTGTAGTGAGTGACTTTCTATCCAGCAGGCAATGAATTAAACAAACTGCCAAACAAGCTTGGTAACATTATAATCACTAACATTTCATGCTCATGGAAAAGTAATTGGTAATCATAATTTTTTGTAATAACTAATTTATTAATGACTCAGGATCCTGTTTAACGTCATTCTATGTTTAAAGTAAATAAAACAGTCTTGGTGGCCTACTTATTGGAGTCCGACATACAATTCAAAAATGCTCATTTAAAGTGTTACCAGGCAGGTCTCTGGAGTCATGAATAGTAGCTTTAACACTTTGATGGAATCCCAGTGTGTTGCTATAAATGAATTCAGCTTGGTACTGTACAGTTTAAAAGCTACCAGGACTATTTCACAATTTTCATCTTTTTCTTTACTGGTAATGCACCAAGCTGCTAAGTGGCATTGGTAATGATATGAGTGAAGTGGCCCGGTTTAAAGTAGAAAATGTTTACTTGCATGTAAAGTGGCCTTTAAATGTAATACATGTGCTTTACGCGTTACCAAAATTAGGAGATTAAACATAAGTAACTACTACAGTCTGTATCTTAGACATTAATTGATCACAAAATCTGGCATTTTAGTTGGGTTAATCCCAAATTAAGAAGAGGTACAACACTTTTTGGCCTTTGGTCTCAAACAAATTTGAGCCCTTACTCTCCTGGCCCATATGAAAAGTGTTATATGACCTTGGTGATCCCAAACCCCCCCACCTAACCCCCCCATAATACACGATACCTGTATTGGAGGGTTAAGTAATCAGCCAATTAACACATGAATACTAGAATTACAGTGTTTGTTCAAAGAAACCAGCCTCTCATGACTGACGTGGATATTAAAACATGATGTCACAAATATGCACCTTATAAGTACACTACAGATGGAATATGGAGAAATAAACATTATTTACTATATGTCTAAATGTAAGTAAAAAAAGATACTGTAAGAATAGAGAATGGTGGAACATGGTGTGTGTCTGTGTGTGGGTCAGATTTTACCTACACGGGGGTCCAGTCCCAATGAGAAAATGTTTTAATTAACAATAATAGTTATCTGTCAGTGTTAGAGGTTACGTATGTTTAGATGTGTGTGTAAGTCTGTGTTTGATCACTTAAGTACCTCTATGAGGGCCTGTGGTAAATAATGAAAGAAGCACTACAGTGCAGTGTAAGTGAGAGCTATGAAGATGTGATTGCAACAGAAAGCAGGCCCAGGGGGTTAATGCTTTGCCCATGTCATTGGAAATCTCATTACATAGATTATGTGCATAATTGACTGGGGAAACTGATGACTGAGTCAGCAGCTAGCAGAACTACCCACTCATGTACAGTGGCTTGCCAGTGGCTTTACTACCATGACTTGTTTTAATGCTTACAAAGAGTACTGTATCACAGAAACACATATAGACACACAAAGAGATACTTAAACTTTGTGACATCAGTCCCATGTCATTTCAAACCCACATTACTGTAGTGTCTGGCATGGCCCAATATTTGGATCATGTATTGATCATAAAATACCCCTTTTTACTTAAGACATACAAACCTAGTGTGGGGGGTTGAAAGACCCTAGGCTCCAGAGAGTCTGGAGGCAAACTTCTCCTCCAGACTGCTATCAGCAACCTCTGATACCAGGACAGTTTATGACACCCTGCACAAGCTTCAAAAGAATTCCATGGGCACCAAATGGAGTTCCAGTAACCCCAGGTGGCCCAAAAAAGAACACTTCTATCCAAAGGAAGAACTCTTTATAACTTACAACTAAACAGTCCTAAACTGTATATGGTTGTATACATTCTTATGGTATGCTGGCTACAAAACTATGTATCTTTACTGTAACTCTGTAGATAGGTATGCAAGTTTGGATTGATGTTTTGTTTGCATTCATGCATTAGAATGAATCACAACTTAATGTAGTTCAAACTCTGTCATATTTAATATCTAACAGATCGTCTTCTAATTTCCCATCAGACTATGTATGCTGTGTAACCATAACAGGCATGATAGTCTTTCTACAATACTCTGGATTAATATTTGCAAATGTGCCATCCATCCATAAAACATGCAAATAAGGTGTTGAGTGAGACAAAGAAACTTTGCCTGCTTAACACCTATTGGTTGTTTAAGTTTCACTGGGCGTGACCGAGATTAACTTAAAAATGACCGGCAACACCTTAGCCTCAGTCTGTCTTCTTAGTCTTAGTCTTCTTTCTCTGTCTTCGTCTTCTTGCAAGAATCTTCGGCCCTGGTCCTGGGAGGGGGGGTTGGGTTGGGATGGTTGTCCAGCCTCTGGCTCAGTCCATCTGAGACAGACTCTGGACATCACTTCAGCTAACTTCGTCGATCTCCGGAACTTGACAAACTCCATCACTTCTGAACCACTCAGGACTCTCTCCATGCGCATTTGGATTCGCACTTTGCACTAGAGCTCAATGCAAGTATCCATATTCTATATACTTAGAATAGCTGCGCTAAGTTGTGCCCCTTTATTAAGGTGATTCTACTGGTGGTTCATTCACAATGCTTAGTTGATTTGACTTGCACAGGCTTAACATCCTCTCTCTCTCTCCTTGCTCTCCTTACTTTTGGTTATGTGTTTAATGTGTGTAGGTTTATGTCTAGTTATATGTTACATGTTCCCCTGTAGTGTAGTTTAATAAACACCCATATGTATTCACCCTTGATTGTTGCTGTGTTTAATGCTCACAGATAAGGTCACTTAAACTGTGTTCAGTCTTTCTACATGCTCTAAAGTCCTGTTAAAGCAGAGAAGCGTTGTTTTCAAGGCCAGACAAATAATGTTTCTTAGATTCAATAAGACCACATATGCACTCGCTGGACGAATGCAAAAGCTGATTATTGGAATCATCCCTGCTGATCAGGTACTACAAAATATGTATATTTAATGACAAATAATTATATGTATTTTCCTTTGAGTTTTGTTCCATGAATGAAATGGTGTTTTAACAACACTGTTCCATGATTTGACATTCGATTTGCTACATAATTGTGGTGCTGGTTCATGCTTATAATCTGGAGTCCCTAATTCTGCTGATCTTTGCTACATGCTCTACAAGAGTGTTAAATCAATGTATTACATTGATTAAGAATTCCCCAAATCATTGATCCTGATTAATTATTAATAATTTTATATATGTGTTTATATGTGTATGTATGTATATGTATATGTGTGTGTGTTTTCCCTTACACAGGGAATGGTGGAGAATATATAATATTAATTTTGATTGAACGTGTTCATATATGACATATGTAACTATCGTTGAACAAGCCTGAGTATTAATTTCCCTTAAACACATTTTCGCTACATTTCTTTCTGTAAAACAGAAGAATGTCCAAACAGAAGTATATCCACTTTATCAATATAAAGTGAATCGTTCATGTCTAAGCTGCCCTGGTCTCCATCCCTTTTGTGTTTTACAAAAGAAATTCATACATGTTTGGAACATCAGGCATAGCATGAGTATAAGATGACATTATTTTACATTTTTCTGTGACTAATACAATTATTGAGTTTATATAGATTTCCATACATGTTTGCGTGTACATGGATGAGCAAAATGACAAATGGTGAGAGAGCTTATGAAAGTGACTGGTAACATATATCTTACCCACAGTTTACTAGTTTACTAGAGCAATATCACAAAAGAGAAAGAGTGCTGTTAGAAACCAGCATACTAAAAGGATTAGGGCTATTTCTCGTGGATTAATTAAAGAACTATAAGAAAACAAAGCCTACCTTTAAGACTTTTCTGAGATGCGTTACAGACTTTGTCATATTTTTAGGCAAACTAAATGAATCCTAGTCTCCCAGTCACTGGGAAAATAGAGGATGCTGAATAAATGCTACTGCTGCCCTTCCTAACACCCCTCATTTCACACACACACACACAGACTCAATTTACAGAGCCTATGATGGTTTCCCATTGATTCCTGACATACAGACTGCCTAATACCAGTCGCTGTGTCTGACTGTTGTCCCCTGCCTGGGCTCCACGGAATGGCCTTCATAAATCAAGCTTGCTTCTCGCTTTGTCTCACAGGCGAAAAACCTCATTACGATCTGTTCACCAAGAACAAAACTAAGCAAATCTTTCCAACCAAAAAAGGAATGAGAACAACCTGTTACGGCCACCATTTTGGCCAAGGGGCTTCTCACCGCATCCTACCAGCTTCATTTCTCCTCCCATACCTGCTATTCTGTCATTTTGTTACCGATGAGTGCAGTTTATTTCCAGAGTTGAGGTTCTCATAAATCAAACTATTCCTTCCCCCATAGGAGCGGCTACATCCTTTAAATATCCCTGCAGTGCTCTGTTTCTACATTAATCACTTAACCTAAAGCTCTGCTGTTCTCTTCCCCCTACAATCAAAGCAAGCTAAGAGAGGACAGCCCACACGTGCTGGAGAAAATGCAGACACCTTGACCTGAGTTCGCCAAGAACCTTGTTCTAATCGGATTCTAGCTGTGATGTTTGATTTAAATGGAAATGGGAACATGTTTGTTATCTGCACAATTTGCTTCATTTGCAAAAAAGTACAGGATGAATAGACTTTAAAGGGCTAATTAGGGACTAATTAGGGACACTGGGTTTATAGGTCTTTAAAGGTCAATGACCAAAGACCTAAATATATTGTTGACATTGTGTGCTTGTAGAATATAACCCTAAATTACCTCTTTGTTATCTTTAAAACTGAGCCAGCTACAGTTTGTTTTACTGACTTTTAAATTACCATTGATGTTCTATACAATTATGTATGACATTGTCAGGAACGGGAGAAATGAACCCAAGCGCAGACAGCGTTAAACAGGGAAAAAAGTCTTTATTTAAAGAAATAACCAGACAAGAACCCATGAGGGGACAAAACAAAAACCAAAACACAAGCTAAAAGTAACTAAAAAAACTCACAAAGAACAGAGCAAAAACACGACAAGACAAGACTTGACAACTTGACAAAATCACGATACAAAAAATGGGCTAAGGTACAAAACACCAGATGCAAAATAAACCAAGAAGCAAACAACCAAAATGCAAAAATGCTAAATGAATCGGCACTAGACAGAAAACACGAGGGCATTAAATAGCACACAGACAAACGACTAACAGGTGCGCGAAATGAGCGCTGACGAGACAAGAGAACGAGGGGGCGGGGTCAAAACGCAAGACTGGAGAGCACATGGCGAATGTAAACAGAACAGAGGCCATGTGCTTCCACACAAGATGAAGACCCAGAGCGCACGTTCAGATCCCGACTCCAAGAAACAAGAACCAAGACTAGAAGGAGTCAGGAGTCATTGCTATGGTCTTACAAGTGTTTGTTTGAAACAGTCTCCTGATAATACCATATTTTAGGACATTATGGTATTGTGGTAAAATGTTGACTTGAAACACAAACCATGGTAATACCACAGTTTCCTTTAAACCTTGGAGAACCATGTACTTTTCATGACATTGTTCATTGTTCACTTTTCATGTACCTTAAGTAAATTGATATTTATCAAGACTACAGTGGTATTACTGTCACTGTACTGTCAGTACTCTTTTGTAAGAGCTGAAAGACTTGTCTTATTCATTTAGTTTAATAAAAGATCATACTGAGATGCTTGGCTTATGAATAAGCATATCAAGATAAGATCTTGTTTTTTTACCGTAGTGAGGTATGATGGCCCAGGCCATGGCGGAGGCATAGATCTCTCCAATCATCCAGAACATGCAGAGCCAGCTCAGGTGCTCTCCACGCTTCTCTCTTGCCAATACCTCAGCAAAGTATGAGAAGACAATAGGTACTGCTCCACCAATCCTAAAGACCATTAGAATCCAAGAGCATGAGAATAAAATACAAAAATCAAAATATAATAATCATAAAGATAGGTGCCAATAAGATTATATTTACCTTAAACTTTAGGTCATGTACTGTACACACAAACAAACTTTTTTTTGCATGAGCTTGCATTTCTGGTCTGCTGTATTCGCATGAGTATAAATGGATGTGAATAGAAATGACCGCACCTTTAGGCTTTTATCTGTGCTGTTTTCGATACTCTCAAAGCTTTGACTCTTTTCCTGGAACAATCAGGAGGAATCTTCAGTGTTTCATGAAGCTTTATTTTGCCATCTCTAGGTCACGTATCCATTTAAAGAAACAGATAAGAGTGCTAAAATCAAACATAGCAACACAGCTCTAACTTAGGATATCGTTGGTTCTCTTTCGAGAGAACTTGACGTTGCATCAACTTGACACTATGGGAATGTGCTTCAGGCGCGCCTGAGTCTGAACAAGTGTAAAATCAGGCCTATTTATAGCCAGGTCAAAGACATGTGACCTGCGAATTTACGTCTGTATGCATTTCCCCTGACAGCCTTGCTCCCGGGAGTTCAGCTGCTTTTAGTAGTGCCGACCTGGGTCTAGTTCTCCGACATGACGTCTCTCCTGAACGGAACTCCTTGGGAGCTCCCAGTCCAGAGGAAACTCCTATCCCAGGCTCGGGGGGCAATTTTTCATCCCTGGCCAGAGGTCTGGAAACTGTGGGTCTGACCCCTGAGGGGAGCCAGCTCCTAAATTCTGGTCTCTCAACTGAGGTTGTAGAGACCATTCTGAGTTCCAGAGCTCCATCTATTAGGAGACTGTATGCCCTGAAGTGGCAGCTCTTTGTGTTTTGGTGTGGGCAACACCATATTGACCTGGTTCACTGCCCTGTTGGTTTAGTGCTGGAGTTCCTTCAAGACTGCCTTTCTGCAGGGTTGGCCACCACCACCCTAAATGTTTATGTGGCCGCCGTGTCTGCTAGCCACATTGACGATATTACCCTGGCCTATGAGGCCTGTGACCTTGTGTCTCCTGTGGTCATTAGAACCCATTCTACCAGGGCTGTAGCATCATCCAATTCTCTGTCTAGGAAGCATCCCTAAATGATGTTTGTGCTGCGGCAGGCTTGTCCTCTCCGCACACATTTATTAGATTTTACAGTTTAGACTTGAACTCACTTCTAGACACTCAGGTCCTTCTGGGATGACAAGTCTAAATCTGCTCCTATGTTCTGTGACAATGTTTCACAGCATCTGGGGCAGGCTTTTCCTCACTGTGGCATAGTGGGCATTACTTACCCATAGTGTCAAGCTGACGTAGTGTCGAGTTCGCTCAAAAGGTAACATCTCAGGTTACGTACCTGGTTCCCTGAGACAGAGAACGAGACACTGCAGTGTCCTTATCACACTTCGGTCTTGCCTGCACGGCCTTCCTTCAGACTTGAATCTGATGATGTATTTTGCAGGCGCCTTTTAAAGGCTTTGTGGTGCGCAATGCTATGTCACATGACCCTGACCTGCCTATAAATAGGCCCAATTTTACACATGTTCAGACTCGGGCACGTCAAGCTGACGCAGCGTCTCGTGCCTTGTCTCAGGGAACCGGGTTACATAAAACATGTCATGTGACAAAATGCATATGAAAGTAGTCACGAGACACACAAGAACCATTGCGATTATTAAGTTATTGTCGTGCCTCAATGTTTGATTTTAGTGCTCGCATCTGTTTCTTTACATGGATACATAACATATTATTCTTAATAAGGTATGGAGCTAAAATTGTGCCAAAATGAAACAAACACCAAGCATTTTGAAAGTAAATGCAATCTGTTTTGCAAAGCAAACTCGACTATCAAACAACTGGAAAGCACTTTGCAAAAACAAAAGGTAATTTAAGAGAAAATGCAGAGGTTTAACAAATAGATGTACTCTGTTTTATATATATTTTATATATACCTTTTTAATGAGATTGCCTTGACATGATTATCACAAATGCAGCTGTGCAACTTCCTCTTTCAAAACAGAAGATGGTGCTATTTTTAAGCTAGTCTCCCAGGAAATGCCCTAAAAAATATCTTATGTGCCACCATGTCAGTGGCATCAGCTTAAAAAACAAGTATGGAAGTGTTGTGCATCAGGTTTCTTTCAACTAGTCTCATTAAATTTATAACTGTTAATAGTCCATGAGTGATTTTTAAAAGTGTGTTTTAAATAAATGACTCCAGTCCAGTCACTTTAATTAATTATATTAATTTATTCTCATGGAATTAGTCATATAGATCTGGCTTTGTGCATGATCAACATTTTGCAGAAGTTTTGCCTAGTTCAAAGCATCTCTTCATTTAATTATAATTTGCAGCAATTTTCTTTCACAGCCTTTCTTTCACAGCAGATCAATTCTTCATATGATCTGCCACATTCATTTTATTTATTTATTTTTATTTAAACCAACTCTCAAAAAGTTAAATGACGTTTGAATCACAAAATAGTTTAACTTGTAATAAATGAATGCATTATATTCATATGTAGAATCATGGTACACTGACAGCAGAGAATTTTTGATAAAGATGTGCCTTAGTGCAAACATGGCAACTGTATCACATTAACCTATGTGTAATCTGTTTGTAACCTTACATTTATTCAATGCTGCTTATTGTGATTATTTCAAGCAAATTGAGAATACTTTTTAAAAAAAACAGCATGCAAAAAATAATTACATACTAATATATCAGACCTTTCTCAATACAATACAATAAATCTTCACAAAATGGCAATCATGTAAAAGAACCAAATCATATAGAGATGTACAATAAAAAATTTAATTCTTTGGAGTAAGAGTAGGAGGGCCGTGTCAAAGTCAGAGCTTGAGCTGGGTAGATAGAGCTACAAGCAGCAAAAACCAAACAGTAATGTGAACGTAAGTTGATTGATAGCGCCATATGCTGTTTTGGAAGAAGATTGCACAGCTGCATTTGTAAGAAAAATCTGTAAGAAAATCTGAGAAAATCTCATATGAAAGGTGTGTTGTAAAATACAGTGCATTTATATGTTGCACCTCTGCATATTTTTCTCAAACTACCTTTAATATTTGCAAAGCACTTTCTGTTTGTTTGAGAATCGAGCTTGTTGTGATTGGCTTGTTTATTTAGTTTTGGCACAATTTTAGCTTCATAAATAAGCTTAAAATATATTTCTTCCTTTCAAACACATATCGCTTCACTTCAAAGGACTTTTAATAACCCACTGGAGTTGATTAAAGATTACTATTACAATAGATGCAAGCACATGGAGTGATACAGTGTTTTACTGTTTTAGAGTGTTTCAAGTTGATGACTCTCTAACCCAGCCCCTTACTAGCTCTACTCTCATTTCAAAATGATGACTCCCTAACCCAGCCCCCTACTAACCCTAGCCTCAAATAAGCTTTGATTTTTGTAGTTACATTAATGGATTAAGGCAAAAGTTACTGTGGTGTCTCCTGCTGTCTGTAGGAGCAATAATTCTGTAAATGGGTCTACTATTAGGTCAAATATTAAAGGGAAGTGACTAACGACCTATATGGTCATATGGGTTAGAAAACAGGTTGCTTGTGAAATACCATTTAGGAGGTTTAGATATCAGTGCAGGTCATTACAGGCTAATTGTATTACAGAAACCACCAAAATCCTATCATGAGAGAGACAAGTGCTTTACCTGTGGTGTGTCTATGCTAGAAACAGAGAATCAAGAGTCAAGAAAGCAGCACTGCAGAGACTATCAATCCAGCCAGATGTAATGTATTGTCTGTCTGAAAAGACTATTATCTAAGAAATGGGGGGACGTTCCCGTTTATAGGGAAGTTGACAAAAGATGCCCACTGAATAATTTCCATTTTACCATGCAAGAATGATCTCTAGAAAAACATGTCAAAGTATTTCTTTTAGACAAATATGCCAAGAATCACTACTGAATTTTTCACTTTTTAAAAATATTGCTTCAGTGTGATGTTACATTTATACCACCAAGTGTAAAAGTTCAAGATGACTCATATATGAGCCTGCACAACATAAACAAAAATGCACCAGATTAATGTTTTAAAGATGTACAGCTCCATATCTGACAAACTTTACTAAATGTTTTTTTTCACAGAACACATACAATAGTGGGATGAGGAAAGGACTCACCCAAAGCCAGCTATTATGCGGCAGAGCAAGAAGAAACCATAGCCCTGCACAAAAGATGACAGGAAGGCGAAGAAGCCATTTATGGACATGCATATGAGCAGACACTGTCGTCTTCCCACCTTGTCTGCCATGCCGCCCCAGAAGAAAGCCCCCACCATCATTCCCAAGTACACAATGCTGCCTACAGTATAGGAAGTAAGAGGTAGAAGAAGAAAAAAGAAGATCAGAAAGTTTAGACAGAAAGAACACACAGTTTACAGACAAAACATGCAAACCCAAGCAGTCTTACTCAGGAGGTATCTTGTTTGGCTGCTGCTTAGAAGAAATCAATAAAATATTTAGTTGACTGATGTTTCTACCTGGGGACTTTGTTGTTTGCTGGCAAAGTAAAGACTTTCTGTGCTGATGATAGTAGCATATCTAGAGCACAGAATTAGGATACAGATGATAAGATGGAAAACCAGCCTGATAAATGGGGTAAGTACAGATAAATGCAGATATTTTAAAATAAAGATACAGATAGACACAGCGACATCCAGGTGATGCAATTATTCAGACAGACAGACAGACAAGCCCAAAACAAAAGTCTTCAACATTTTGCTAATTTCTGCTGAAGTCTAAATTTGTCTCTGCTACAGCAGCTTTCTTTGTGACCAAGTACTGGAACTAGCGCAGCAATTTACTGTAATAGTACACAGTAAACTGCTTTGCTCTTAAAGATGCAAGCCCTGTGAAAAGATAAATAAGACAATGTTGGAAAACTGCAAACTAGTTAACCTATTGATGGCCTAGAGAAGGACTTAATGCCATTATTGTAATATTCAACTTTTGCCAAAAATGTATAGATTCTTACTGGAGGACTTAAAGGACATGAGAGATAATGATGTGTTTGACCAAAACTGACTTTAGATAAGTCCAGCCATTTTATATAATAAAGATGAAAATGTGTGCCATACAGTACACAGTATGTCTCCCTCTGTAATAATACTACAGACACACATTTGTCCAACTCCAGATGTTCATTCCTTGTAATGAAGAAGACTTCTGGGTTAAGGTACTGACTATGAGGGATCATATTGTATAAAGCATCTGTATTGCAATAGTTAACTTAGAAAATAGTTAACTTAGTTTCCCTTGAGATCCACTTGTAATATTAGTAAAATAGTTTTTAAATATTGGTTTTAACAAGGTTTTCATGCTGAATTGCAGGTGCTAAACACAGCCCAAAAGGGTCTGAATGGTTTGACATACATTTATTCTTATCTTATAGCCCCTTTGGTGTTTTAAATCAGCGGTTCTCAGTTTTCTATCCTGGGGACCCACAGCACTACACATTTTGTATGTCTGCCTTTTGTGACACCCAGTTTAGTTCATGCAGCTCTTTGCTAACTATGAATCACGTGTGTTAAATGAGGGGGAACCATTTTTATAATTAACTATCATGCATACTCTGTATTTTCTCACATGACTGGGTGGACTAGGATTTTGGCATCATTAACATGTAAACATGGGCAGTTGTGTTCAAATGTATTTATCTGTCTGATGTCAGAAAGTTGCAGAAGTGCAGCCATTTTTGCAGTTTGCATTTAGTTTCAATAACACTTTTCTACTGTTCAATTCTTAATATCAGAATATGTCAACTTTTTATAATCTAAAACTCTACAACACTTAAAATTTTTTAACTGTATTTAACAAAATATTTTTTAAAAATCTGTGCTATGTCTTGTAGTAATGAGTCTGCAGAGGGTCTGTTGTCTAGTAGTACTGTATGCAGTTTAGTGATGACTGAGGATGGCCATAGCAGGGAGGCCTGCAGGACAAAAGCTCTCACAGGCTAATTTTGTTTTTCCTGCAGGTTCCAATGGGTCTGACTATCAATCCAGCAGAACTGAGAACCACACAGCTTCTTGTATACCTAGGCAAGATTTGCTTTTTCAGACCTGATCATTAAGAATAAACTATCCTATCTAATTGATCAGACTTCCCAGTTTGAAAAGACAGCAGAAGATAAGCAATAGACATAAGTGAGCTACACCATATTCCCTTTTGTGATTTCACACTTTGGTAATCATGAAAGGTGGATCCAGAGAAAACACATGCTCTCATTTATGCATGTCTTTACAAAACATTAATCACTCCATAAGGCTGATGAGTCAGAAATAAAATGTAATAAACTGTCTTTTTTTACTATGTGCACTTTTATCACACATTACAGCTCATTTTCCCTTCTGTTAGCTTCTCAGTATAACCAACCCTTTGCAAACTATTTGGATGGATGGAGTGACAGCAGAAATGTCAGGCAATACATTAGAGGATAATAAAGAGAGTGTTTAAGTTATAGTCAGAGTCCACCAAAGCACAAAAAGAAACAGATAACAGAGAGACTAAAACAACATAGCCAAAGAAATAGAAACTTTTAACACTAAGAAATAAAATGGTTAAAATAAATAAAATAATAAAATAGAAAGATAAAAGGGGTTATATAGTGCACATAGCAGATAAATCACCATCTGATTAACAGATGAAGATGGGCTGCTGGATCTAAGCCAAAAGTAAAGGGAGGATTAATATAACCATTAATATAATTGCGTGATGCAGCAATTTTCCTTTTTCTTCTTTCCATATAAGACTAATGGTCCCTTGGATATAATTTATAGATGTTAATAAGGATAACTGCGTAAAGTGTGAGTGATGCAGTAACATAGTCTGATGGTAGGATATGAGGGAAAGCCTATCAATGGCATGGCAGTGAAATTAAATTGGCTACAATCATATTTCACAAAGTTTCAGTTTTTGAGACATCTGTGTGAAAGTAGAAAAATGGATTAACAGATAACTTAAGTCAATCCCCTTCTCAAACTTGCAATACCCTTAAGTAATGCCTGTAACCACTGTGACAGATAGCAGTAGTAAATATTGATAGATCCAAACATCCAAAAGTTGAGGTACAGTTCACTAGGCCTTGCATTAGGTCTCACTAGACTCTCATTCTTTAGAGAAATTATTTTGTCTGTCACTTAAAGACATTCAACTGTTAAGAGTGTACACCTAAATTCAACTATGAGGCAGATTTAAAGAGGGGAAAAATAGCAGGCAGGAAATGAAGTGATGATGGAATAAAATAACAATATTGAATAAACTTAGTTGCATTCTCAATGCTCAATTTGACTTTGTCAAAGTTCAATCAGTGTTACTATACCAGATCTTATACTAAGGATAAGAAAATAAGAAATGAAATACAAATATGTCTGTACTCTTGAGTCAGTTTCATCTCTCAGGTAATATACACACACAAACACAGGTTGCTTTCAAGACATTCAATCCTAAAATCCTTCAATATCAAGACTTTATGATATTTTGAAGGATTTCAGTTTTAGTTAACTATTTCAGGGTGCCATTGCTTTTAGTTTCTCTAATATACAACTTGTTACATTCAGCTCAATTTATTACTCTCTCATCTAAACACTTACAGTAAGTGTTTTCTGCATTTTCATGACATGAGCAATGTTGACAGCCCCTAATATTGACTGACAGCACCAAATAACCCATGAAACTTGCAATATGCCATAGTGTACATATGCCATGACATCACTGACAGCTAACCACTGTGGTTCTGTGCCTACTGCACGCATTATCAAACTCGCTCTCTGAATATTCTAAAATTATAAGAAAAACACTATGATTATGGAACAGTTGTCAACCTTTTCATAACCCATAGAATTAGAATATACCTCTACTTAAGACCTTAAACAGGGCTGATATTTGACACCCACTGTTAAGTCTAGCTATGGGGCATTTATGCAGGATCCTGTTAGTAACCTAATTTAATTGTATTATTATTTAAACTATTTAGGACCTATGCCCATTCAATGTCATAAGTGTGCATGTAAATTATTTAAATATGACAGCCAGTGCACTTGATTGTACCAGAACTGCTTTTTCCCCATCAAGCAATGTACACAAGTAATACTTTGTGATATCAGCAAATAGAGAAGGACAGGGTCCAATAACAACAAGAGATCAGTGATAGAATACTAATAGCTACAGAGCTATATTCTGACAGCCTGTAACCAGCTAACAAGTTGTAAGAATGTTTCCCTAAAGTTCCTATTAACAAAAACATTAAAAATGTTATTTTGAAAGATATAGGAAGTCAAAATGTAGTTAAAAATTAACACTATCGCTTGGTTATATGTACTTTATTAAAAAATCTTTAATTCTATAACATTTTCTAAACGTTTCACAAACTAAAGAATAAAGTTGATATATAACATTAATAAAACTTTCTACTAATGTTACTACAAGAATGATTTTGATTACTTTGAGAAAACATTAGCCAACATTCCCAGAATGTTCTATGTTACCTGGGAAGTCAGCAGGCTTTTAATATCTTCCTGAGTATCAGCTAAAAAAATATGTAGCACATTTATCTCTGAACATTTAAAAGCAAATCTGCACAAATATGGGTAATATAAAGCCCTTTGAGTGGACTGACACAACCAATGACATTAATGTTAGGTGCTGTGGACTGAGCATTTATTTTTAGAGATCTGTAAAGAGTGACCTTTCAAAATGCTGAAGTGTCATTAAAGGAGGTCATTTTAATCACACAATGTCATAATTGCCACTTTAAAAATATATAATATTAGCCAATGACTAGCACTCTAACTCTCACATGACAAAGATTTTTTGGTTTTGATAATGGCAGAGCTACTAAAAAAGGTATGACTGCTTGATTCTTTTTGGCTGAAAAGCAGCGCACCTTTCAGCTGATGACCATAAATGATCTTAATGGCCAGTAGCTGGAGAGAGAGAGCATAAAAGAGATGAAAGCAGAGCATACCACACAAAGCCCACAGGGCTATCCAGATGAGTGCATACAGAAAGAAGAGAAACGGAAAAAAAAGATAGAGAGTGAAAGAGAAAGAGAATTATTCAGACTTAATTATTCTGACAAACCTTGTAATTGTATCAAATAATAAAATGATCTTAATCAAGGTCAAAGACAACTGGATGTCTTTTTACACTGCAGTAACTTGCAATTCACGGAAAAAAACCTGAAATTAAAAGAAACAACCAGCACTGGCAGAAATACTTTTGAAAACTTTTAGAAAAACCTTCAAACTTAAAGTTAAATATATATACTAACTTAATTGATGTGTTTTGGTGGTGTGCTGGTGGTCATGGTTCTATTATAATTGCATACCATATAGCCTCTCTATATCCAGCCAAACGGCCAGCCTTTGACAGGTTTGACATTATTTGGTTTCTGCGTAATGCCCATACCTCAATTTGTGTTTTTGATAAACAGTAATTTTAGAATGAGCATGTGTGTTGAAACTGTTGACTAGTACCGTACTGGTCCTTACCTAGCCAACCAGAGGTTGAATCAGGCACACACATATCCGTCTCTGCACTGGGGAGAACAAAGCCCACCACAAACACCTCCACCCCATCTGACATGAGCGCCAGCCCTAGCGTGAAGAACAGCTGCCACTGGAACCACCCGTGTCCGCATTCCTGTATGATGAGCTCGTACTGCTGAGCCAGCTCCTCCTCATCCGCCTGCCTCTCATTCTCCAGCTCTCGTCTGTCCTTGAGGCCATCTGAAAGAGGCTGCCCCAGTGCAACCTGCCCATCTCTGGGCTTTGCATCTGAGGGAACTCCCTGGTACTCCCCCTCATATACCTCGTCCTCATCATCATGACCCTCAGTGGCATCGCTGGATCCCTCTTCATCATTGGCATGGCCGCCCATGTAGTTTCCATCAGGCTGGCTGTAGAAGTCATCGTCTTCGTCCTGGAAGCGGTGGTAGGCACGGCTGTGGGAATACTCATCTGATGCGCGGTCCACAGCTTTGTTAACCTTCTTAACTGCTTGTCGTTTGGCCTCCTGAGCAATGTCTCTGGCCCCCTTAATAAGAGAGGAGGTGTCCCGTGAAACTGTATCCTCCATGATTAGAAGGTGGTGAGGATAGTGGAGGTCAAGAGGTCTGCAGTCACTACAGAAGCAGTCTTTGCCCTTGTGGTGGTCAAAAACGAGTCTAGAAGGAATAAAAGTATTGTGTATTTTAAGCCATTGGGCTACATTAGATTGAAACATCATCAGCATTTTGTGATCAAAATCATTAACATTCCCCAGAAGCATCAAAGCCATGAATGATTTGGGTTTCAACCTGTATATTTTTACAGAAACTAATTCTTATTAAATCATAATGTTGGAGTTTTGTGACTAGCAGTGCATACGTATATTGGGTTTGAAGCCTTCTATATGCTACTGTACTCCTATTTAAATGTATTACTCTCCCAGGAAAACAGAGATATTGATGTTCATTTTGCACTACAAAGATTTCTGTGCAATCAAATGAGAATTTCTCTCCACTTGATAGTAGTGGAGGCTCCAGGCTGTGACAACACAGAACAGAAAACAATGCATATTGAGTTATTTAGTAGGATTTTGACTACTGTTTGATATCAAAACTCTTTAGGGTTAAAATCTCTGATCAAAAATCTTAACCATTTTAACATTGTCCATCCAATAAGCAATATATATGTTTTTGGGTAAAAAAGCAGTTTTTATCTTTAAAAAAAAGATTTTATCTTTATTACGTATTATTATTAACAAAATATATGAATAAAGAAAGGCATAAGAAGCCAGTGCTATTTAAAGCAAACTGTTCCACTATAGGCCTTAAAAGTACATAGGTTCATTGAAGGGTCTTGACCACTGACTACATAGTTATCATCCCTGATTGCTAACAACTTGCTGCTGATCCGATATCACAGGAAATGTTAGTTTGACTTCAGCATACGATTCAACAAACAGAGATGGCAACAGAGAGGCCAAATTTATGGATTGCAGCTTTAATTGAACTCCCATTTTACACATTTTCTGAAAATTCACCAAATGGTATAAAAAATGTTTTAGCATCAAGACAAAGTGTAATGACCTCAGTAAGCAATGTAGCATAGTTACAGACCAATGGCGATAATCTTAAAATGAATAATATATTAATGTTTTACTACATAAACTGTAATATAATCTTTATGGCATGTGTGTATAGATACTCAAGATTACACTGATTACATCTTCTATGTGAAATACTAGAAACACCATGAATCTACAACCCCATACTCAGTTCCATACACACCCATGAGAATGTTGAGTCTGTGCTACCCTTTACAACAGCTAATGGATCAAAAGAGAGAGCTTGTTTCACTTTCATTGTGCTTACATGCCGTTGGGAAGCTGAGGGCTCAGGCTGGGGAATAATCCATTACAGGCTGACTGAATGGATATAGACCATGTGTCTGTCTGAGAGGTCTGCTTGTGTTTGGCAGCCCCAGTAAGCTGCATGATTGGCCCTTTAGCTACCAGCACTTCCCCCAACCTACCTGCACAGTTCTGGGGCCATCAGACAGGACTGCTGCTAACAAATGTAGGATTATATGGCAGAAAACCATACAGGGCATACAGTGGCATTTGTTTTTAAAATGTTAATTAAAAGGTGTAGTTTTTGATTTGTATATGTATTACTTACCAGCCGTATACCTTAACAATAGAGAATATCTACAGCTAATTTTGACTGGGGACAGCTTAACCTAAGTGCACTCTTTAGATACAATCAGTCGCAAGTGGACTGAAAATAGGCCCTGCACTCTTGATAGCCTCTGTCTAAATGATGTATGGTGCTTCTGTTCCTTTTTGCTTTCTCTGGTGCATTACAAGCCAGGAGGTTAAGTTTTATATGCAAGAACGTTATAGCATCATTTGCAGCCTGGCATGATTAGAAACTATTTTAAGAGGCAAGCTGTAAAACTGCCTGTTGATATGTAAAGATATTGTGAACTGGACAAATATAAGTGGAAAACAAAATGAAAGATTTTCATTTCAGTCATTTTTTATTTTCAGCCCGAGAAGAAATTCAATTTAAATATTTCAAACTATTTATTTTGTGATTTTTTTTTGTCCAGATTTTTTTTTGTGATTCATTGCAGTAGTGTGATACAAGACAAGAAAGGATTTATTCTTTAAAGAACTAAATACAGAAGTGAGTGGAATTCAAAGGCATTCTGAAAAGACATTATTGGTGGGTGCCAAATATTACATGTACATGTACACATGTATGTGTAAATATTACTACATGGCTTACACAAACAGCAACATATATAAATTATATCATAAACAGATATTTATACCTTCTATAAGTAGTATTGATTTTGAAATCACCCTAAAAGACCCTAAAAAATGCAGAAAGTACAAAACAGTGACAGGCAGTCCCTTTCTTTGTCAGGCAGTGGGAATGAGCCATGTTTAATCTCCTAATGGTTTGGAGAAGACAATCACATTAAAACAAAAATATTGAATGACTTTGTAAGGAACACGCCAGGGCATCTTGTGATAAGAGATTGCCTGAGAAATTTTTGACATTATGTAAATTAAGAAAATGCGGGTCGGAGGAATTTGGAGAAACTTGACAATAATGCTGGCATATTATGTGTTATGATCATTTTTCTTTACATTTTAACCAGTGAATTTCCATGACTTTACATTTGTAGTATGGTTTTAAAACAATTTTATCATTGCATGTCAGGTACCAATTCGATAACTTGGAATTACGTTTAACCACATTTTGCAATAAAGAATATTCAATTATTTTTATTAAACTTACCCTGGACTACACAAGCCTTTAAAATGTAAGAAGATATGTCAATTATGAATCAAAATCATAAACCCCTTCACACATGATGTGTTTACTGGTAAATTACAGGCAAATTACCATTACCAGATCATGTGTGAATGGGACCTTTTAGAAAATTACTGGTAAATCAGCCCTGGCAATTTACCAGTAAGAGAAGTTGTAACATTAATACACGCTAAAGGGAAAATAAGGTGAGATTATATTAGGCATGTCACTCTCAATCACGACACGGGCTGGCTGTGTCACTCTGCAGGTAATTCAATACAGCCTTTTCTCAATGGACAGAGTGACAGACCAGCAAAACCTTCCTACATGCATTAAAGTGTGGTCACACTTTTCGCTTCATTGACTTCCATTCATAAGCATTTAAATGCGGCAGAAATTTTTTTGCATTTCGCAGCCTCCCAAAGTTTAAGTCTGGTGAAGTCTGACCTGCAAATTTGTACCACATGAAGACATGTGACCATATTGATTTAAAACCTATTTTGTGAGAATACTTTACATTGATTCAAACTTGCTAGGTCTGTGATTAATATCAACAAAAGTTACATGTTGACAACCTCAAGAGGCTAATCATTTTACCACGTATACATTATTTATCTCTAAATTGTTCATTGCTTATTATGCAGCCTAATAAGGCAGACTGATGCAGAAGAACTTTGTGAAAGCAATGATAAAAGCCTGGTTAATGCGGCATTGCTGATGAAGTACAGTCCACAAAGGTACAACCTTGCGGCTTGGGAATACTCATTTTAGAGTTGAATTGCACATTATTAGGACAGTAATAATAAACTGGAATGCTTTCCACAAAACAGTGACTACATCTGACACTATTCATTTCTTTTATAAAATGGCTGTACATGAGAATATTAGGCAGATGGTTACAGTGGCCATCCACACAAATAGAATTTTACTTTTTAAGGTTTTTCGCAAAAATACAGTTCATATTTTCATCACATTTAATCCCAACTATCATCTTTGCTGTTGCTGTTCTACAACAACCATTTGAAAGATTTTCACGTAGCCTACTATTTTGTTTAACTTAAGATATTTTTTTGCATACACACAGGTTACATGTAGCATAATTCCAATATTAGCTAGCTGTTTGACGAATTAATAAGTTATTTATTAATTAATTTTACATTTCACAAGTCCACTAGTATTGTTTCGTATTGTATTATTAAGTCTATTAAAATTATTATTATTATTATTTTTATTGGGTTGTTACATGGACTATGTAATTCCAGGAAACATAAAAAAATCACATACGTATGAAATATACGTATGAAACAACGCAAAAAGAGCCTGATTAGTATAAGAGCCATGACAGAGCTCGTAGTCTCTCACTCCGTCTTTCTCTGCAGTGCACTTACTGCCCGCGGCGTGCGATCCGCGTACACTGTGCTCTATTCAAGCCATTAGTCTATTTCGTTCATGTCAAAACTGACTTTTAGAGGTGCGCTGACTCCCATTCTTTCCAATAATTATGTGAAAGATTAGAAGTACTGAATGTACAGCCCAATACAAACCCCTAAGCTGCCTGAGAAGCACTGAAAAGTCTTTAAAGAATAATTAACTTTTGTTTCTTTAACAAACTAAGCTGTTCATCAGTAGCCTAACTATCCCGACTGTTACTCTGTTTAATCCACTGACAAACTACATGGAACCTGCACGTCGTCAAAATGTGGACATTATTGTTTTAATGTCGTGTTTGTCTTAACTGTAATATACATGGGGTGTTGTAATAAACCGAAACTCTTAAAATATTTTACTCACCCGTTATGGAGCTGAACAGATGATATTTCGATTTTGGTTATCCATTACTCTGCACCAGTCACCAGCCGTGACTAATGAATGCACATTTATTTGTATCCTAAGGACATCCACCAAGTAAATCAATTGCTTACGGCAAGTGTTTTACTGCTGCAGTTCTGTCTCTGCAGCACTTCAAGAAAGAGAAAAGACACACACACGCACACAAAGAGAGAGAGAGAGAGAGAGAGAGAGAGAGAGAGAGAGAGAGAGAGAGAGAGAGAGAGAGAGAGCAAGTCACTTGGTTTATGTTGTAGGCTAGTACAATAATGCTATGCGGACAAACCTGGCGAAAACACCGCGGTATGACGTAAAAGAAACCCCCACAAGCGCTGGTGCTAGATTTATGACGTACCCTATATCTTATTGAAAATCGTAACTGGCATCTCATTGCCAGAATAGATGGTAGTTGAATGTAGCTACATGCTGTCCAGTTGCATATGAGCTTCCATTTAGTGTTCATCTCACCTGGTGCTCATCTCATTCATATTTTACTCGGATCGTTAAACTTCCAATGCCGGATGTTCTATACATTATACATTTCAAATGGGTTATTATTAAAAAATATAATTATTAAAAATGTTTTAACAGATTTTTTGGTTTGGTTTGGTTTGGTTACCTGTTAACATTTTCAGGAGTCAAACTCTAAAGGACAAAAGAAAAGAAAACGTAACTTTAATTTCACATATCTGTTTTGTTTTATTGAATAGTTGTTTTTACGGTTGGTTCAAATAACCGTATAGGCCTATATACTACATCCAAATTCTCTCTGAATATCCAAACTGATTTAATCTGCAATGACATCAATGATTTTTTAATTGATAAAAAATTGTTCTTTTATTTAATTATTCTTTTGACATTATAATCAAAACTTTCAAACATTTCTGTCTTAAGGATCAATGGTGGAGCTTAGCAGCAGAGAGACTCATAACAATCATTAAGATTAAACTAACAGCAATGCAGTGTACAACAAACACCAGAAAATTGCGATTTCATCTGATGAAGCCTTTAGACCCTTTCAACCCATTCAATAAAGCTAGTCAATCAAAATAGATTATATTAGAGCTCTCCATCTTACAAGTAATAACCATCCGAGCAAAAACCTCAAAAAGATCAGCTTGCAATGACAAATCATCCATACTCTGGAACCTAAACCATATATGGCTAATAAACACAAATGAGCCAAACAAAATATTTAGATGGTACAAAAATCCTCTTTGACTATTTTGCCTCATACTTCATACATAATTTTCCCTAGCTGCTCAAATAAAAATGAGAGACTTTGTGACATGAATCCTATGACAGTAATTCACATATCTGTGAGCTATGATAAATTCCTTAAAGGCACTTACAGTTTTTCAGTGATGCTATGCTTCCAAGTAGAACTGTTTCATGACAGCTGTTGCTGCCTGTGAAGAATTCTCTGCATAATAATGGGAGGGTTCTGCATATGTTATGCTCATTTTGGATGAAAATCCGATGACATATTTCAAATAACCAAACTGTTATTAACTGTGACACGTGTCATCTGTCCAACTCAACTCTGTCCAGCACACTCTGTTGAGAAAGAGAATGGATTCACATGAACAAAACCATAATACAATTTTTTATTTTGAGACCCAAAAAGAAAAGTTGGCACATGGGTGGGGCAGGGGGGCTTGGTAGCACCACCTGGTACAGGGCACAAAAAGATGCCAAGACACTGAAGATGCTAAATTGCGAAGGGATTTTTGTTATCTTAAAAAGTGTTGCCATGGCGAAGTGATAAATTATGCTGAAAAGGGAAAGACGAAGTCTCTACAGCATGCATTGTGTCTTATATCCTCTGAGTGATTTCATTCAGACTTGAGCTTTATGAAGTGACTAGCCATATCTATGTCATCAGTCTCCAGAACCAAACATACAGCTCAAGTTTGAACAAAATCACTCAATTCACGCAGCATATATGAGCCACTTTCTGTTTCCATTTTTTGTCATCAATTTTGGGTTTAATATTTGTCAATTTTGGTGACAATCCACTAAATCCCCTAGGAGTTAAAAATTTAAAAATTGCCTGGAATTGTCAGAAAATCCACATCTGATACAAAATGGCCGACTTCCTGTTGGATGGAGCTAATGAATGAATTTTGGAAGTTGTCTAGCTTGATGAGAACAATAGATACAACAGTACCAAGTTTGCTGTAGGTAAAACCAACCCAGTCGAGGGTGCTACACAACCCCCCATTATGCCCATGTCTAAGCTTTTCCCACGCCAGCTGAACAGTATGATGTGTGTGCCAAATTTCATGCAATTTTAGGCATGTTAAGGGCCTCAAATACACCAAAGTGTAATTTAAAAGTTTGTCATGTTACAATGACAACATAATTTAAGATATCACAATTCCTTCTACAAATCAACCATGTCTCTACATTATTCTGACCAAGACTGAAGTGACTTGGCAGTGTAAGTGTACATGGACTATTTTAAAACTGGTTTTAGGTAATGCACTTCCTGTTGCCAGTTGGTGGCAAAATTACATATGAGTCATGGTCAGTGCCATCAGCCCCCCACACCAAACATATCCCCAAGTTTGGTGTAAATCACTTAATTCATGCTGTTTATGCTGAGTCTTCCTGTTTCCCATTTTTCACCATAAGTTTACCACCTTGCTATGGCAACACCGTAAAAGACATCAAAAACCCCTTTGCAATTTTGCATCTTCAATGTCTTTGCATGATGTCACCAAGTTTGTTGACAATGACATGAAATCCCTAGGAGTATTTAAAAATTTCATGGCATGCACTTTTCAGAAAATCCAAAATGGCTACACTTCCTGTTGGGAAGAACTAAAGGGTATCAGTGTTTTCAGGTTGACCAATACACAAACCAAGCTTTGTACAGGTGCATGATATGTGTGATATATGCACCATTTTTTGTACCTCATACCAGGTTGAGCTGTTGAGCCCCACTGCCCACCCATGTGCCAGCCTTTGCCTGGGCCTAATGGACGACAACTCTGACGTATGTGCCAAATTTCAAGAGTTTTTGAGTACATTAGGGGCCCAAAATGCCAAAGAATGATTGAAAAATGTTATTTAAAAATCTAAATATAGCTGCAAGCAGCGATGATGGGTCACAGCACTACAGTGCCATCACCAACTGGTGCTTCTTGAAAAACAATGCACAGTCATCACATGCATTTATCTCCAAAAATAACTAAGGACTATAAAGTTTGTTTTATGTATGTAAATTTGCTGTAATGACACACTTCCTGGTGCCAGTTGGTGGAGCTATGACTGTGACTCAAAATATCCACATAATTGTGATCAGGCCACAACACCAAACAAACCTCCCAAATTTGATGTAAATCACTCAATGAGTACAGACGATATAAGACATTTCCTGTTTCCTTTTTTGCCATAAATTGATCGCCTTACTATTGGAACAGTGTTCAGGATATCAACAATATGTTCACAATTTAGCATGTCTCTCCTTTATTCTGACCAGGTTTAAAGTGACTTGGGAACATTTAAGAGTACTGTTTAAAACTCTGTTTTAAATGACACACTTCCTTCTGCCACTTGGTGGTGCTTTGACTGTGACTCACAATAGCTATGTTATCAGTCCTGAGGACCAAACACACAGCTCAAATTTGAATGAAATCGCTCAATTCTCACAGCAGCTATGAGCCACTTCCTGTTTTTTTTTTCATTAATTTAGTGCATTACCATGGCAATACCATCTGAGATATCAAATATCCCTTTACAATTTAGCATATTTAATTTCTTGGCATAATATCTGCCAAATTTGATGACAATTCCAAAATTTTTTTTAAAATTAAACAATAAAGGAATGTTTAAGAATTCAGGAATTGTCAAAATATCCAAATTCAATCCAAAATAACTTTCTGTTGAGTGAAGCTAATGAATGTTAACTTGTTGAGAACAAAACATTTACTAAGTGTGGTGACTGTAGGTAAAACTAACCCCAATACTTGTCAAAAGGGGCCACTAGAGAGCCCTCCACCACACCCATGTCTAAGCTTTTACCCACACCTAACAGCCTACCTGTATGTGTGTGCCTAATTTCATGTCATTTTAAGTATGTTAAGGGCCTGAAATACACCTGAATGTTATTTTAAAGTTTGACATGTCACCATGGCAAAGTAATTTAAGATATCACAAATCTAATCCTTCTAGAACTTCACATCAGCAATGTCTTTGTAATTTGTCTGATGTGACTTACATCAGTGAATAAAAGTTAATTATTAAAAAGTTTGTTTTTAGTCATGCATTTCCTGTTGCCAGTTCATGGCACAATGACTGTGACTCACAATAGTCATATAAATGTCTTCACCAAACATATCCTCCAAGTTTGATGTAAATCGCTTAATTCATGCTATAGATGCAGAGGCTTCCTAGTTTCCATTTTTACCATGTTTACTGCCTTGCCATGGCAACACCGTTCGAGACATCAAAAATCCCTTTGCCATTTTGAATCCTCAATGTCATGGCTTGATGCTCGCCAAGTCTGGTGACAATCACATGAAATCCCTAGAAGCATTTAAAAGTTCAAAGCATGCACTTTTTGGAAAATCCTAAATGTGTAGGGTGTCAAAAAAGTCAATACCATGACCCATGAAAAAATAAAAATCCTAAGGAAAGCAATAGGACACTTCACCCTTTCACTGCTTGGGCCTTAAGGAAAACAACAGGGCTCTTCAAACTTTCAGTGCTTGGGCCCTAATAAACAGAGAGCGCTTTGGCCATATCCAGTTGAGTATTTAAAAGCTACAGTGCTGATTTATCTCTCTATAAAATAAATTAAAAGTTGAAACTGTAAATTAAATTTAGGCTGCGTTCGAAATCTTGGGTAACTGACTTGCTGCCTTATCAAGCAATAACTTAACAGGCTGCGGAAGCACCTCCGAAACGGTTTCGGACAGGCTAAATAGGCAGCGTAAAGACATCATGCATCCCACCTCTCCCGGAAGTTCCGGGAGTCTCCCGCATATTCGGCTCCCTGACGCCCACAAATTAGACACAATATCCCGGAAATCGTGCGAGAGAGACACATGTAGTGATATACGCCGCGTCTCATTTCAGAGGCTGCGCAATGAGACACACCTATAGTAAGTTTTGAATTGCAACAGAATGAGCATCCTCTGATGATTGGTCTCATATGCGCTAAATAGACCAATCAGTTGTCTCTGTGGGCGGGCACAGAGTCCACAATTCTCACTCTCTCAATCTCCTGTCAGTCCAAATTTCCAGAGTTCTGCGTCTGCAGCCGCAAAGGCATCTGCTGTCCGAGAAGAGCGTCTGAGAAAAAGAAAATAATAAAACTCAGTTTACTCCAGACTACACTAAGGTGTACCCCTGCCTAATAGGGGTAAAAATAATGACAGTGTTGCTCGCTGCACTTTTTGCGAAAGTGACTTTTCTATTGCCCATGGTGGGTTAAATGATTGTAAAAGACATGTTGAGGTGGGTTCAGGTCTGTTCATTAGCAGAGCTTGCATTATTTAAACTGCTAAAGTAGCTGATTACCTGCAAATTTACTTATGTTCTACGTGATGAAGTCAAATCTCTGCACACTTGTTTAAAACTGTAATTAAATAAATGAATAAAAACAGTACCATGAGTAGATTAATAAAAATATAAGTACATATTTTAATGCATAACTGGGTTCACACGGGATTTCTCTGGATTCTCCATGTGCCCCTCAACTACACTGGACACTCAAATTTATTACGAATTGGGAAGTGGTAGCCTAAAATTTCTAAACATTACATTTTTTTGGTTACATGAATAGGGCAGTAAAGATATCTCTAGCGCAAATCGCAGCATGTGTCTGTCCATCTATCATCCATCTCTCCCTCACAGACCCACGCTGCACTTTGCTAGTATCGTCCTTAAAGGGGATCGCGACCGCTGTCAGTGGAGTTGTGGGGCTTTCTAAACTGTAGTTTGTATTCCTTTTTAAAACGTTATTTAGATGTATTTCAATGAATATAATTTACATGTAATGAAGTAATTATGTAATTACTGTACATAATTACATACTGTAATTGTGTGTACTGTAAATAATTAAAACATGTGCTAAAATGTTTTATTTAATTTGTTTGCGTAATCAAGTTTGACAGAACCTTGGGAGACGGTTGTGGGGAGGTAGCGGGGTGGGATGTCTGTGACTATATTTGAAATTTGCGCTCGTCCCTGCTCGACCAATCAGCTTCCCCCTTCCACACGCTCATAAAGATATCTCCGGAGACAGGAAGTGAATCAATCATTGGATTCGGACGTGCCTTGATGCCTTTCTATCTTGGAATGCGTCTCCCAGAGGTGGCATTTTAAAACGTTCGAACGCAGCCGTTGTTTCACCAACACTTCCCTGTCTCCGTTACTACGGAACCATGCCACCCAATCATAATAGCTAAAATGGATGCGTCAAATTTTCAACCAATCATATAAGCCTTTACTGACACAACCAGCAATTTGAAAGAGTGCTTTTAACAGTAGTGGGAATGTTTTTCGTTGTCACGAGACGGGTTGTGTTAACAGAGAAACAAATATTTTAAACCAAAAACCTCTTTTACAAAAAGGTAACGATGTGCAGTTTTATTCCCCTACCTTACACCTTGTGCTGTTTGATTTAGCGAAAATAACATGCTAACACATTGCAGTACAGCTTTAGCAGAAAGGAAGACAACTTATGATTATTACTGACCTTTGTATCAACTGTTGATTGCATTATATACCTGCAATCCAACTTTGGCTGTGTTATGTAAAAGTATTTAGTATACTGTGTATACTAAATACTATATAATACAAAGGTTGCTAGATGAACTGTTGCCCGTCCTAGCCGATAAAACACAGCACCTGCTGTTGTTACGTACAAATGTTGAAAAGTTTGTCATTTAACTTCTGTTCGACTTCTGTTCATTTTTAGGTGAATAATTAGTTAAGTAATCGTGTGTGTGTGTGTGTGCGTGCATATAAGTTTCATTTAATATTAAGTGATCGAGTTGTCTTTGTTTAAATCTTTAAAAATGGTAAATATAATATCAGAGTTAGACAAGATTGGGATTAAATGTTAAGCATTAATTTTAAAGTACACTAAAATAACTAAAGTAAAAGTAAGACTGTCTAATTTAAACTCATATTCTTATGAACAAAAGTTTGTTCTGTATTTCAGATGTCCTCAGGTGAAGGGGAGCGCAGCAGTCCAGTGTTACCAAGGGATTCAGACAGAGGCAGCTCAGTTTCTTCAGAACTTCAGGTGATATTTTATCTATAAAATCACAGAACAGCATACTGTGATATCAAGGCCCAGTAATTGTCATTTTCTGTGATCTACAATTTAAAGGAATTTGGTATTCTTCCCTCTCTTTTGTATTTCAGGAAGAATATGAAGAACTTATTAGATATGCTGTTGTGACTCCCAAATATGATCCAAGTATTCCATTACATCTCTTAAACTCAACTCAGCTCTCCAAGAATTCACATCAGTCTACTAAAATGGGTACAATAATTCAACCTTCTGCAGGTTAAAATGATTCCTTACTAGCTTGTAAGACGTATTTAATAGATACATATATATTATATTATATAATGCTTTAAATATAATGCTCTGTAATGCTATGCTCAAACAAACAACATATTTCAGGCACTATTTCAATATTTGTGATTGAATAATGTTTTCCTAGTTATTTCAGATAATGAAGGACTCTCAAACAAAGCAGTGACTTCAGCCAAAGCAACTCCTCCCTTAGAAGAATCCAGGCCACCAAGTTACACATCTGGGGGTACAGGCATGCAGTCATTTTGTTGTGAAATATTCCATTGATTATGGGATTTTAGGTTCAGAAAATCTGAACCACAAGAGGCTGTAGTGTAGTTACTACAATATATAAATACAATATTGTTAACGCTGATGAAATCAGTTTAAAACACAACGTTTGTGACATTCATAACCTTATTGTATATTGCAACCTTTATTGCTTTCGTAAAATAGTGGCAGTATAATAAAAAAACTCAATATTTAATTAAACAGTTACTTTAATTATTGACAATAGGAATAAGCAATTTTTCCTCTTCAGGTTATTTATGGTTGCAAAGCAACATAGCAACTTATATACAATGTTTAGTCACAGGTGTGGATGTCTGGACATTTTTTAACAGGCTCAAGCACAGTTTATCCAAATTAAAGCTGTAGTCTGAACTATCCATTTCTTAATACTGGTTTTACTACAGGTGAGAGTATGGCAGCCAGGTCTGTTGCATTTGAAGAAAGATCAGAGATGAGACAGACTGGGTCAGACAGATCAGAACAGAGCAGTCCTGATACTCTGATTACCAGCATGACTGAGATGTTTATCTCAGAGGAGAATCTGAACAAGATGGAGAACATTTTGGACACCTGGAGCACAAACCTTAAGGTTTGCATTGCTCTAAGATTCCTCTTATGTAATGTCATGCAACACATTATAGAAACCGTATTCTTGGTCTGTGTGTAGAGTAATGTAATGGTGGAGCTGAGGAAGTGGAAATTGGCCTTTGTGGAGCAGCACAGACTAGACCTTAAGAGAGAGAGGGAAAAACATGCAACTCACTTGGCAGCTGTAAATGCTGAGATGGACAGTGTCAAAGACCTGCTGAACACCTACCAGACCTCCAACCAGAGGAAAGATGAGGTGTGCACTGCAGAGCTATAAGTTACATTTAGATATTTACATTGCATTTTATTAAATAATTATGCCACACCTTTATTGGGATTAAGAGTGAAATATTTGAGCCGATTCATAGTTTTAGGATCTAACCAATATGATGATAGTGTTTGGTTTTTCCAAAAACAAACCCTTCAAAAAAAGGCCTTTAGTCTGTATGTTTTTTCTGTTGTTGTTGTCATCTCCTCTCCTATGCTCTTTGTAGGTAATAGTCAATCTGAGCAGGGCAGTTGACAGGCAGAGGGAGAAGCTGGAGCTGATGAGGAGCTTCACCCAGTGGAGACTGAAGCACTGTGCCACTAAAGAGGAAGTGAGACAGGGCGGCACAGAATGACAGTACACACACAGGGCAGATATTATTCAGACACTGGTGTTTACTCATGACATATTGACAGTGAGATTTATTCAAATTCAATTCAAAATTTTTACACAGATATTGGTAGATCTGTTAGTAAAATCTGTTGACTTTAGCAGTGCTTACATTATATGCCAAAAGTGACCAATAAAAAACACGGAAAAAACACTACAAATTAGTGGATTACTCTGTAACTATTAATCTGTAATATTTTGGGTTTCATCACTTTATGTTGGTCTTGCATCTTTAAACCAAATCAAAAATTAAAAAATAAATAAATTAAGCCAGGGAAATGTTAAAAATTTGGGTGATTTAATATGGAATCAACCAATAGCTTTTAAACCCTGGAACTTTATATTTTGTCTTTTACTCATAAGCTTAAGCATAAGGACTTTTGTTGTTGTTTTCTGAAATAAAAATTAATGTTTGCCATGTCTCATGTCACATACAATAATTTAAATGTATATGGATTTAAATGAATGTATATATTTCTAAAGCAATCATTTCCTTAAATGCCAGAATACACGTAAACAGTTTCAAATGGTTTTAATCGCTGTGTGTTACAGGCTCAGGGGGGCAAGCTGGCTGTGCAGCACTATCATTTGCAGCTCAAGAGGAAGGTGTGGGCAGGCTGGCATTCGCTCATCCAAAACAGGTGGCGGGAGCATGTAGAGAGAGCATGTTGTGCCAGGGCAGAGAACGTCTGCATGCAGCTCTCTGCAGAGTATGAGGCTAAGATGGCACAGGTAATTCTTGAGTAAATGTAGTAAAATCAAGCAAGTTGTGACAGTGTAGACATGTTTTGATGTTTAGGTGTATTTAGTTGAAAAACAAAAATAATTTATTGAGCAAGTACATAACAGATCAGTGTTCAAAATAGTCTTCTTACCATACCTCAATTCGCAGTAGCAAGTTTATAATAATGATATGTAATGATTGAGTTTTTGGGTCCAGTTTCTTTGTAGATGTCAGCTTCATTTGTCCGGGCAGATGTGTCACGTATGTAAACAGAAACAGGAAGACCAGACTTCTATATTGCGTGTGTGAGTGCTAAGGATGGTGGAGCGTTTGTTGCGTGTTCTTACCGCAGTTAATTAGAATTTAAACCACATTAAGAAAACTCTGCAAGTAACTTGCAATTTTATGTTTCAAACAGAGATGGCAAATGAGTGGCAAAAGTTTTGGATTATAGATTTAAGTAACTGAATGTGAACATATTGAATATAAAAGTGTGTGTGTGTATATCTGGTATGTCAGCATGTAGAGGAGCTTCAGCGTGCTCAAGCTGAGATCCAGAGGCTGTATGCAGAGCGAGAGCACTACGAGGACTCTATGAAGAAAGCTTTCATGCGTGGAGTCTGTGCGCTCAACATTGAGGCCCTTAGTATGTTTAACACTAAAGAAGCAGGCAGATTAGACCTTGGTAAGATAATATAAATGCAGTTTGTAGATTAGTTTAACTGGAAATTATGAGTTAATCAGAAATTATCGGACAAGTAATATTTTTAAATAATTGAATACACCCTAGCCAACTCTATATTGTATGGCAACTAAATCAGATTTAGGTTTATGTAAAGGATTTATACCTTCAGTCCTTATTAATCAAAAGTTTAATATTCTTGCATTCTAATCAACCAGTTTTCCATCAGTCATCCAGCCTGAAACCAGTTGCCACACATAACTCATGTACCCTGTAAAAAGTGGAACAATGTAGACCACTGTTCTCTACAAATAGGAAGTGCATAATAAGTTAATAAAAGTTAAATAAAAAATAGAGGGCAATATATGTGACTAAATTATTTGAGAACATGCTCTGTTGTGTTGTATTAACGTTATACATGTAATGTTGTAATTTTGTGATTGCACCATTAATCTGGTCTTAATATTTTCTTGTAAAATGCTCCAGGGGATGAGCCAGGCACCAGCCCAAGGACCATTCAACTACCATGCACTGTTTCGTCTGCACGGCACAGCCCAATTGTCATAGAGACTCCTGTACATCCACCCTCCTCCCACAGCAGTGCAGAGTATGCAGAGGCGGTAAGATATACAGCAAAACAGTTTGGCTGAATACAATCCTAATTGATTCCTTGTACCCAGCAGTCACATTTTTAGGTGTAAAATGGCCATGGTAAAATTACATCTTAATTTACCATGGTGGTAAAATTACATCTACAGCATATATTGAGCTTACATCACATTATCCTGCAACAGGAATTGTGACTTTACACAAACTTCAGAATAGTCAACTTAGATTTAGCCAAGTCACTTCAGACTTGGTCAGAATGATGTAGACACATATCAAATGTAATGGTTTGGAAGGATTTGTGATATCTTAAATATTGTTGCTATGGTAACATGTCAACCTTAAGAACCACATTCAGATGTATTTGAGGTGCTTAACATGCCTGAAATGGCATGAAATTTGGCACACACATCACAGTGGTCAGCCACCACCACCAATTGGTAGATGGAAGTGTCACTTTAAACAGAGTTTAAAAGAGTCCTCCTAAATGAGGTGTGCTATGACATTTATAAGCGATTGGGTGTACAATGTTTTTGGGGCGTACAAAAAAAGTAACATTTGACAGATCCTTGTGATGTCATAGCTCTGCATCAGAATGTTGTATAGATTGGAGGTGGGCTTATATCGCTCATCTTATTAAGCAGCAACAAATGGTGACATTTCAACTACATATCCATGCCCCAGCAACAACTCCATTGACTTTCATTGAAAATGGTGAGAGACATCAGAATACTGTAGAGACAAGTGGTTGGTCTCTTGACTGAGACTGGCAAGCAGTCTTTAATTATCATCATAAAAAAGGTCCAGCCATGCCCTAGCAACCATTCAGAGCACTCTAGCAACCAACATCAATTAGTAGTTTCTCAGTACCAGAATATCATAGAGACATGGGGAGTTGGATCTTTTGATTCAGACGCACATTAGTCTATTAGTTTTACCCTGTGAACTGTCTAGCTACACCCTAGCAACCGTGATAACCTTAGAATTACATAATATCATCATGCTAAAACATGCTAGCATCATGTTAAAACATGGATAGCTTTGTTAAATCATGCTAGCTTCCAATGCTGCAAATCATATCACATTAAATTATTTTCAAATATGTTTTCTAACTATTTACAATCTATGCAACCTTTAAATTGAAACTTTAAATAGTTAAATAACAGAGAATAAACTTTTAGACTGGACTTTCTCAAGTCCAAGTTTGACCTCAATCTTCACTATCTAGTTTATATTGAAACTTTGCATTGCCAGTGTGGTGTTGTTATTGTGGTTGTTTTTTAATATTTAATAATGTTTTTGGTAAACAAGATTACTAAATAATGTTTTAGTGAGCAAGATTACTAAAAACCCTTCCATGATAATTTTTTTTCAGAAGAATTATTTTTTTCAAGCATTATTCTTTAGCTGTATGTTTATTTCAGCAACAGTTTCTGTCTCAAACTGGCACAAGCACAGCACCAAGAAAAGAAGCTATTCCCTCAACCACAATGTTGAACTCTACCATACCACCAGGGGGCAGTACAAGCTCTTTCAGACAGGTACATATACACAAATCCTTTTATTGTACATATACAATATTTACTTTGTGTTGTATGTTGTTTTTTTAGTAATACCTTTGCTGTTGCTCATTTCCTTAATTTTCTTTAGGCAAATGCACGGATAGTAACAGCTGGCAAGCAAAAAGCTTCTAAGACTGTAACGGCTCGTTTGACAGGAAGAGCAGAATCTAACCGAATGGGTCATCCTGCTACTGTCTTGCATGTCATGGGTGTGGCCCCTCCCATGAGTTCAGTTATAGTGGAAAGACACCACCCCGTCACTCAGGTATCAGGAAACGCTATTATAAGCATTTTAATACCTATAATATAGAAAATGAAGGCAGTAGTGCCCAGTTCGATCTGTGCTCATTCGTTTTCGTTTTTTCGTCTTTCCCTTGTATACAGCTCACTGTTGGTCAGGCAACTGCGGCAAAGTTTCCCCGCTCTGCTCTGCAGAGTCAGACTGTCTCCAGCAGCAAGAGCTCCTCCAGTCAGCCCAGTGGCCCTGCCTCCTCTACCTTTCACATCCACTCCATCAAAGTAGTGGACTAACACAAATACACGCTCATTTGTCTGTCAGACTTTGAATCTGAAAACCTCTTTATCCAGCTGCTCACCTTGTACTACTGTTTTGGGAGTAAAACTATCAAAGCCTATCAAAGTCAGTTTTTAAGATTGAGAAGTGTAACTTTAGCTTTAATGTAACCTTAAATGAATATGTTTTGGTACTAAATTTGTTTTAATGAAACATGATGTAAATGAAAGCTTGTTTTTATACTATAGCTGCAAAATTGGATACCGCTTTTTTTAATTGATGACACGTTTATTAAGGGATGTGGTTTTATTTATTTTTGCTGTTTGGGCAGACATCACTTGATGATGTATTCAATGCAGGTAGAACATTCTCCTTGAAGTTACAAAGACATAATCTGCAACAATTTCATTATTCAGATCAATTAGCTACTGTATTTGTTCTGTACCTTAATCCATATGTATTAAATGTAAATTGCTGAATTCTGAAGTCTTTGCTGAATTCCGAAGTCTTTGCTGAGTAAAGCAAAGCATCATTGGTTGTTTCATAGCAGTGTTTAATGCAGTGTCTCATGAAACTGTGCACTTTCGTGTAGCAATGCTTGATCCTTCCATTCTTATTTTTTCTAGGAATGAGACCGAAAGGTATACAATAAGACTTTGGCACCTTTGTTTCTGCTAAAGTAATTGTAAGCTACAATAAGGACCATATGAAAGGCAGCTAAGTAGCTGGAGAAAGTCACATCAATTTTGGATAATCTTTTAACAGTTTTCATCAGTGCTTACTGTAAAGCTGTGGCTCCCAGCTGTTTCTGGAGGAATCCAACAGTACACATTTTAGATGTCTCCCTTATCTGACAAACCCTCTTAAGGTCTTGGGGCAATCATTTAATGAGATAACTTCAAACATTGAATCATAGAATTATTTAAAATGTATACTGATGGAGGTCCTGCAGAAACAATGTTGGAAACCACTACTATAAAGACTACAATGTAAAAAAATGATACATGTAAGAACCTACCAGCAATCTTTGTGTTTCCAACAGAAAGCAGTCCTTCATACAAGCCTTTGAGTGGGCTGCTCCCCCCTACTATGTTTCCATGAAGCCAGATCAGAAACATTCTGTTTCCATGCTCTTGGAAACTGTTAGGACCTAAATATATAAAAGGCTTATGAATTCCGTGTCTCAGAGACTTGGAGGATTTCTGCTTTATCTATTCCTTTGTGTTATTTAAAAGAGGAGATTTGAGAATGTTGCATATTTACATTAAACAAATCACTGCAAAATAGAATTACTCACTTCATGCTTTTGTTTCATAATTTCTAGAAAGTATTCCATCTGTTGTTGATGCAAAATTGTTCTATCTGGGGTTAGCTCTGAAGTTAGGTAAACAGAGATTATATTAGAATTATATAAAGATCTGATCTCACCTGTCCATTGCTCCTCTATGGCAGCCATTTCACCCTCTGTGAACTCCCAGACCTCTGCCAACTTCTTCCAGTCATTTCGCTTGAGATGCTTGTATGCAAGGTTCCATATAATATCACGAACCTGCTTTGTGTCTGGGGAGTGATCTAATTTAAATGTCAACGGTGATTCACTATGAAGGTTTTCGAGAGCATTTGTATTAGTCTGAAAGGGTAATCAAATAAAAAAGGGCCAGAGGCCAGGTGCTGAAATTAGCATGGGTATATGTACATCACAGACAGTATTATTAGTCCATGTGTGTTTCTCATTTGCTGTTCTGAATTAACAATGAGAACAATCATTTTTGACATATTCAATCCTTATACAAATAAATCTGATGTGGTGACATTTAAGAATTAAATTATCCATGCTTTGATATTGATTAACCCCCTGCACTGCAGGGATGTGATATGTATTTGAAGGAATATGTCTTTCCCACTTTGTTTACAGACAACATTATTTTTCACTGTTTTCTTTGATCTACATTGGTAATCTTCATACCCACCATTTGCAATTGGTGTTTCCATTTAAAATACCTCTTCGCTTTAATGATCATATCCACAATGATCACCATATTTGCCCTCGCAGCCACTCCGAGAGCTGTTTTACCTTGCTTTGACAAAACAAATTTACAAAAATAACATATATAAACTTGAGCATAACCAGGCAATATGAAACTTCAGACACTGTTTTTTTACCCTGTCCTGAATTTCCATATCCACTCCAGCTTTTAGAATCATCTCAACCACATCTACCTTCCCCATCTCAGCAGCAATATGGAGTGCAGTCTGCCCCATCTGACAGGGTTGAATAAATGATTAAACGCTGAAACATAAGGACCTTATCAATTCAGAAATGAAGAAAAAGGAACGCACATGATCTGTTACATTTGGATCACAGCCAGCTTCTAGCAAGGTGTGGATTACTGGAATGTGACAGCTTTTTACAGCAAGATGGAATGGAGTCTGCAAATGCTGAAATGATCCAGTAATAAATCTTAGTAAATGTAGCTTGCTGTACTTATGAAATATGAAAATATGTATAGCTTGTTGACTGAATTTAAACTGAGCACCTGATTCTGAGCATTCAGTTGTGCTCCACAACCAATGAGGAGTTTCACAATTGGAAAATGACCCCTCTCACAGACAGGATGCATAGGACTACTTCTGGTCTGAGAATTGGTAAATACAGGTAACCATTAGGACACACTTTGTAGCTGTTAAAAGGACATTTAAAATGATCACTTCTATAAAAGTACACACTAGGGTTCATACTAGGGTAAAGATATTTGGGTCACAGCCAGCTTCTAGCAGGGTTTGTATGCAGTCCTCATGAGCTCCCTCCGCAGCAAGATACAGAGCAGTCTGCCCAGCCTACACAAGAAGATAATAAAACATGCATTAATGTGTGTGCTGTTCAAATGCATGATTCTGGTACAGGTGTCATTAGACATGTTCCAAAATAGATTTGTAAGTCATGTAGGACATTTTACCTGGTTGACCTCATTGCGAATGTCAAAGTTGTCTAGAAGTAGCTGCAGTGCCTCACGTTGACCATTCTTGGCTGCCAGGTGCAGAGGCGTGTCCCCAGCCTTTAAGCAAAAGCTGAAATTACTTTATAACATAACATACGACTTCATAACAGCTACATGAGTCCAGTATATATACTGTGTATAGCACCTCAGTAATAAAAAAGCATATTGTCATCCTGTGTACTCAAAAATTATACGTCTATATAATGCCTATAAACCTGAAACCAAAATGAATACATAAATATAGCTCTTTAAAAAAAACTCATACTGCCCTAAACAGCACATTTGATATTTGCATGCAGAAAAAAAGCATAAACTCCAAAAAGATAGAAATGAACCTTATTTTCCTCCATGGTGGCCATGTTGTAAGGTTCTTCCATCAGCATTTGTAACATCCTCACACAGCCGTGTGCTGCAGCCAGGACAAAAGGCCTATTACCATGCTGACAGGAAAACAGCAGGTGCACCTTTATGAGTGTTTTGAGGGTCGGTAATGTTGCATAACGTTAAACTCTTAAACATTGCTCTTTGCTTACTTTGTCCTCTTTGTCAAGTTCTCCCATCTGCAGGTCATCAAAGATGTATTCCACAATATCAATGTGGTTGTTCATTGCTGCACAGTGCATCATGTTCATTCCTTCCTAAAAAAACTTTTTTGGATTAAGTTGTGAAATGGTTTAATTTTTCACAATTTTAGGCACTCTATGGTGTAACTGATAAACACACAATTAAATGAATAACTTAAAATCTCACAGTATTTTCAATGCTTTGGTCAGCTCCACCTTGCACAAGCAACTTGAGAATTTCCAAACTCCCAAACCATGCTGCCAAATGAATAGCAGTTAGTCCGTGCTGTAAAAAGACAGTATAAGTACCCTATTAATGTAAGCGAAACCCTGTGAATCATTAATGTTTGAGCCAACATACTTTATCTTGTAAATCTAGTTTGGCTCTCCTTCGAAGGAGCATGTCGACAGCTTCAATGTTTCGGTAAGCCACAGCATAATGAAGAGCAGTTCGACCATGCTGATGTAAGACACAAGAATCTTTAGGTTTCAGGTATCTGTATCTGCTACTTACATGCAAACTGTTCCTTACATGCTACCTAAGAGCATTTTATTGACATACCACATTCTTGGCATTGACATTAATGCCTCTCCCGAGAAGCTTCATTCCATCCACGTTGTTTCTTTTTGCTGCTTCAATAAATTCTTTCTCTGCCTCCAGCACTGTGGTTAGAATGATGAATTCAATAGCATTAAAGGCTTTTAATGCACCTTTACAAAATAGCACACCATGATAGATGGCTGTGGTGCAGTACTAAATGTTTGCTATTTATATGGTACCTTGGAGTACAATATAAATACCATGCTTTAATGAACTGTAGTCATGATACATGCCAACATGATACCAAAAACATGGTAATATAATAGTACTTTTTGATACTGTTTGTAATTGTTCATAAAAATCATTTTAATGACAGAATGAAGTTTACATCTGCACTTTAACATATTTAATTCCATACATGCAGCAGAATATTTTTTAATAATCTACACACTTCCACAGAAGAATTCTTGGTATCTTACTACCTGAACAAAAAATACTGATAAAATGACTGGTGTACACGGGTATGTGCAAACATCACTGAGTACACAGTTTGTTTTGGGCGTTTACTTTATGAATTACTGGAAGACACTGTCAAACATGACAAATAATTGCTTTGCCAAACAAGCCATTAACTTACACAGTTCCTCTGAAAACCAATTTATGTTACTGTGATACAGACAATATACTGCACTCTATGCAGTTACTGTGGTGCACAGCCGCTGAAATCTAATTTAAAATATAGTAGTAGAATATATAAATCATTCTATGTATTGTACTTCAGAATCCTCATCTAAAACAGATTGTGAACATTTACACGCATACAGGCATACTTAATTATTATTAACATGATAAAATGTAACTAATACTAATAGTAAAAGACAATTGTGTTGTGAAGATTTTGATATACATATTAAGTGTAAAAGCTTATAAAATATTGGTATCATCAGTAAAGTCTTATACTTACACATCTCAGCATTATCATAACCGCCATCTTCACTCAGGTCTTTTTGCAGTATAAAGTCAGTAAAATTATTGACATAGTCTGATTTTAACCATGTTTTGGGATTAAAGTTTTCCTTCTTCCAAACAGGGTTCTTCAGTATATAGTCTCCTAGGGTCAGCTTTCCTTTCTCCATGCTATTGTACTGGTTGCACAAGTACTTGACTCTGACTGTGAAACAAGTCTGGTAGATGGCTTTGTTTGCACTAAGAGCTCACACCCAAAGAAAATTTGCTCTTACCCAAAGTAAATTGCTTCAAGCACTGATTGTATTTTGTGGAACTATAGGAAATCAAGTTATATGGTTAATATGTGTTTTACTGTATTACTATTTATGACAATACAAATAACATTTTACCATACATTGGGAACAACACTTTAAATACAATAATACAATACAATCATTTAGTTTATTTTGTCATGTGTTTTAGGTTTCCTTGTGTTCCTTTTTTTAATTTATTCATTATCCTGTTAATTAGTTCTTCATTTGCTCCTCCTCTGTTACCCTAGTTACTTATTGTTTTCTGTTTCTAGTTTAGTTGCCTTATGTATACTCCCTGGTTTTATGCTGTTCTTTGTAAGTCCATTTGATTATGATGGTTTTTTTCTCCTGGTGTCCTGAGTTTTGGTTATTAAAAGTGTATTTTGAGATTATCTCCCTGTTTCATTGGATTACTACAAACACTATTCCAGAAGGACTGACCAAAATAAATGAGTATTATTGACATCCCTGCTGTGCATCCCTTTCTGGACTGCTCACTCTGTGTTTTTAATATTAGCAAGTACAAGGCACGTCTATATCTGAGAAGGTGCTTATATACCCACCTCTCAATCAGTAGAGGAGCACTGGCTCATTGTTTCGGAGGCAGAGCCAGTCCCCACCCATACTCCTGCCCTGGACTCATTTCCCAGCTACCTATGGCTATAAGTCTTCTGGACAACCTGGTCCCTCCCTGTATTTTGCCTGCCCCATTACCCCAAGTTCTATGTTGGCTCCCTCATCCCCGTTGATCCTGCCCAGCTCCTTGGTTACCTTGTATCCACTGGTCCCTCCTAGCTCCTTGGTTTCCTCGTATCCACAGGTGCTGTCCAGCTCCTTGGTTACCTTGTATCTACTGGTCCCATCCAGCTCCTTGGTTCCTATGTATATGCTGGTCCTGCCCAGCTCTCTGGCTCGGCCCTCTGCTCAGGATTCACTACCTCTGCTAGTGTCTTATAGAGCCTCAGCTCTGCCTCTCCTAGTTACATCCTCTAGCTCTACGGCTCCGCCTTGGGCTCCTTTACCACTAGCTCGGCTCTGGAAGGTGGATCCCCCATGATGCAGCTCAGTCCTTTGCCTTGGCTTTGCGCTCCTTCGGCTCCACCGTAGACCCTTGTCCATCCAGTTCCACCTTGGTCGCTCATTGCTCTGATCCCACTGTGAACTTCCAGTCTTCCGGCTACACCTCGTCCCTCCACCCATCCTGCTCCACGTCTTGTTTTTCTTATGTTCCTCTTGTTAATTTAGTCATTGTCCTGTTAATTAGTTCTTAGCTCCCCCATTACCCTAGTTACTTATTGTTTTCACCTGTTTCTAGTTTAGTTACCATGTGTATATATATACACTCCCTGGTTTTGTTCTGTTCTTTGTCAGTCCTCATTTGATTATGGTGTTTTGTGTTCTTCTGGGTTCCTGAGTTTAGGTTATTAAAAACGTATTTTGAGATTATTTCCCTGTTTCTCCTACAAACTACAATATATGCAAAGAATTAAAAAGGTATTTCAGACATTCACCACTTTTTACTTGTTTATTAATATCAATTGCATGATTTATCTAAATATTAAAAGAGACAAAATAAAATTTTGGCTACACAAATACACAAACTTCAATACATACAAAAAATACTATAGAGCAGAGGGCATTCCTTACACCATCTCTTATCAAGTGCCATCTTAAACACCAGTTTATTATTTTTTGTTCACATATTGTTCTATAGTCAGCATGTTGGTTATAATTTGAGATTTTGTCAAAATTTTGCCTGAGGCAGAAACCAGGAAAGGTATTGGGGATTATCATTTCTCTTACTAAATTCAAAGATGTAATCATTAATAATATGCATGTAATCTATAATAATTTTAATTTATTGCAGTTTGTGTGTTACCTTTAAAGAACTTGTCAATGATGTGTCTTGTGTTCAACACTTTGGTTTTCTTGAAAAGAGGAAATGCAGATGATACTTGTCTAAGGTTAGATACAAAAATGAATAAAAACCTAATTCAAAATATAATTCTTAAAAGATTATTTAATCTCAATTAAGTACTTTTTGCTTTTTTTCTCTTACTTTAGAAACTTTTCCACAGCTGAATAAAATCCTCTTACAGCAGTACCTCCTGGTTAAAACATATTCACATGGCGGTTGAAGAAAGTGAGGTCATCAGTGCTCTGCGACTGACTGCACACAGGACATGTCAAAGACGGGCCTTTCAGTTCATTTTATGCATTTGGCAGACACTTTTATCCAAAGTGACTTACAGTGCACTGAAGTTATAAATTTGCTTAGTACATGTACTCCCTGGGAATTGAACCCACAACCTGTTGCGCTGCTAACGCAACGCTCTACCACGGAGCTACAGGAGAACCCAGTTCAGATGACAATACTGTGATGGACTCAGGAATATGTGGTACATGGGAGGCTTTAGAACTAGATTCACACAGAGATGTCTCCTTATTATAAACAACTGAATGATTTTCTTTTTATTTTGTCCTGCGGCTAAATAAACGGCATCATGAAGTAAGAGCATTTATCATCATCCTCCATTAGTGCATAGATACTAGTGGATGACTTTTCTCCTTTAGCAATATATGATGATTCTTTGCTTTACACTGATACAGGCAGTTTGGTACAGAGCTCTTTCTGTATCTCTTGCGCTTCACTGCGTTCATTCAGATCTGCATCCATGTCTCTGGCTGTATTATCTATTGCACTGCCCTGGAGACATTCATCAGTGTGGTGGTTGAAGGCTATGAAGTTTACAGCCTTTATCTCCCTGTTGCACAAAGGGCAGATGAGACACTGTGTTGAGATGTTCTTAAATGTGTCGATGTTGTGTCTGACTGTGTTTGTTATAGATCCAGCGCACTATGGGGAACTGCTTGGATCAGCTCCACCTTTCTGCAGAAAACCTATTATACTTCTCTGAAGGAGAATTAAAATGTGGAATTGAACATCTCTACACTAATAAACAAAAATTAATTTTTGTGGCTGCGGGCTGACACTGTCATTCCTAACTCTGAGGAGGTCCTTTGCTGCAGCAAAGATCTCGTCTTCAGTACATACAGCATACTGCTATGTAAATGCTCTGGTCTTCACATTTGACGTTCTTCAACTTTAAAGTAACAGTTTTGCCCTACGGTTCAAATATGAATAAATTCAATTTTATTCATTCGATTCGATTCGATTTTTTCACTTTTATATTTGCATTAATTGCACTTGCTTTAAGAGGACATTTCCTAAATGTTTTTTGAAAAGCTTTTATGTTTATTACATCCAGTGTAGTGTATCCAACAACAAACAGAAGACAATTTTAAGAAGAAAACAAAAATGAAAAACAAATACTAAAGCCGGATGCACACTGTGTGATTTTGGTGACAAGCAGGGGCGTTGCTAGACATAAAGCTCTACTGGGGCACAGGCCCCTCATTACTCATATCACTTTTCTTTCTTGAAAGCCAGTTGTGTGCAATAAGTGTACAACACAATGAACTATACAAACTTGTGTAACACACTATTCCCTGCAACAAGCACTAGGGAAAGTAAATGTAGACATTAACGCTTTATGAACATTTATTTAAAGGGCATTCATCGTACTTCAGATGAACATTGCCCTTCCCCCCTGTCTAATGTTCTCTGCTGCCACTGTGCTCATCTCTCCCTCAGTTTTCTCTGCATGGCTCTCCTGTCTTTCACTTGTCTCTCGCCTGTCCTTCTCCACTCTTTCACTCTGCCCTGCCTCCATCTGTTCATCCAGTTCCATCTCTCTTCCTTCTCCTTCACCTGTAGGGTCTTGGTCAGACATCAGATGAAAAAACATCAGTTCTCAGGAAAAACTCTGTAAATTCTGTCAAATTGCATTATCCAACATCAAACAGTGTCCTAAAATAAAACTGCTTCAGACAAAAAGGTCTCAGAATGAGCAGAGAGGTGGTTGCTAGGTAAGTGTTGGTTATTAGGCAGAGCTGGTAGCTAAACTGTCTGAGTTTGGTCCACCTTTTTTATATAGGAAGGCGGTGCACTGTTATTGCTTATGAATGGGAGAATGATCTTCTAATTCTAGTCAAGAAATCTTTTGCATATAAATAAATATTAATTTCATAAGACAGTTCCACAGAACACAAACAATTTTATTTTCATTGCAGTAGGCTAGTGCAATTCCATAGATTTGACAGAGGTTTTCCTGGGATTTAATGCTTTTCATCTGATGTCTGAGACCTGACTCTGATGGCTGAGAATGAAGTTTGTTGTTTATCATGTCTTACCTCCCTCAGACTCATCTCTCCTTTCTGCTTCTCTGTGACTGCTTCGTGCAAAAAAATCTGTTGTCCATCTACAGGAGCCAATAATGCTTAGTCAAAATAAGATTATCATATTATTTAGAAACATACTTTAGTTTCGTCCAGTGCTTGAAGTGGAAATACAAAACTGCTGGTACTCCCGATGCGGGATGGAATTTCCCCTCGTTGGAACTTCATGGTACGCTAAGGGTTAAAGTAGGCTATAAAAGTGCTGATACGGCGTACAGGTGCGTACCAGCCCACTTCGAGCACTGGGTTTGTCATTTTTTCATAGCCCACCTCAACTGCATGCCGAAACCTGGACTTCTGTGTGCAAGGCCCACCTCAACTGCATGCCGAAACCTGGACTTCTGTGTGCAAGGCCCACCTCAACTGCATGCCGACACTTCTACGTGAAAGGCTGCGCGTTGCAGTTGCAGTAAACACAGACGTGCACGGCCGGCGCGGGCATAGATTTTTGCGTGCATGCGTCAGTTTGTTTTCGGTTAAACTGTGTTGCTTTTACAAACGTTAATTCGATCATTTCTTTTTTCCGGGATTATCAATCTAAATTAATACACTGGCAAATAAAGTAAATTAAAACTCAAATTTGAGATTTTACTGGGGCACAGCAGATTTTTACTGGGGCACGTGGGGTCTAGCGACGCCCATGGTGACAAGTCGGTTGTATGAGACAAGTCCTGTAAGATTCCTATAACCCTAGGCCAAAATCTGTAGTCTTTGATAGCTGGTTTGACATGTTCACCATTAATGGCTGTTGTGATCACTTTTTCCTTTGATTAAATTTTGGCAGTGCCAAAAGATTTGAGACACTTTCCTGCAGCATGGCTTGAATCAAAATCAAATAAAAACCAATAGAAACAGAAATCAAACTTACCGCTTGAGATTTTTTGTTGCCACCATTTTAATTTTGCATACAATTGCCATCACAGAACATTTCACAGACTGAAAGTGTAAAGCTCCGGATGAATCTTGTGTGACCTTGCCTGGGTCCATTTCTTCAAATCCTACTGTCTTACTGTCTGGCATTAATGAACAGTGTGACATGGTTTGTAGCTGGGATCATGTTTGTACAGTCTGAAAACCAACAATCATAAAGAACTCTTAAACTCTTAAAGAACTCATAAAGAAGACCAGCTTAAGGTATTTAACATCTGAGATAAAACAAAGCACTGTCAGAGCAATCTGATCACATTCTCACAAGCTTAATACAACAACTTCTCATCTAAAAAGCTCTATGGGGTGAACCTTAAGACCCTCCTTATGTAAGTCCTGGGCTAAATCATGACAGAATTCCCTACAATCGGAATACTGCTTATCTGCATCACTCATCTCCCCCAAAGACCTTGAGGACAGTGAATGAGGGTAGAACGAAGTGGTAAAAAAGATGAAAGAAAGTTGATTGTTCTGTGATGTGCCATACATGGAAAAAAAAATATAAAAAAATAAAAAAAATAATGAATAAATAGACCACATTACCTCTCAGTGCTCATGCTTTTTTTTCAGTCCCTAAAACAACAAAATGCCCCATAAAACGTAAATATTATATATATATATATATAAAGGGCAAACGTAAATATACATATATATATATATATATATATATATATATATATGTGTGTGTATATATATATATATATATATATATATATATATATGTGTGTGTATATATATATATATATATATATATATATATATATATATATATATATATATATATATAATACAATTATAAAAATAAAATAAAAATCGTCTGACTCTGAGACATATGCTTTCAAAAGCATTAACACCTCAATACATTTGGAGTCCAAACCCAGAGATATGAAAATGACGCCAAGGTTTTCTGAAAACGCAAGGATAGCAGCGCCATCTCCTGGTCAGATGCACAGCACAGCTAACTATACTTAAAACAGCCAGCATATTCTCAGGCTGCGTTTACACTGCAGATCTTAATGCTCATATCCGATCTTAAGTCCTATCCGATTTTTTGTCTCGCCTGTTTACACTTACACCTCTTATCTTATGCGCGTGTTTACATTAATCTTTAAATTACATTAACGTACACCCAAAAGCAATTAATTAGACAAAAAGCGAAAGCATTTTTTAATGCTGACATCCTAAAGATGGCTTAATACACATAGTCTCAGTTACCCTTCCATTGTCAGATGCCTGAAGTAAATTACAAATGTTCATTAAAATGTTGCGGTAACATCTGAGGTAACGAGTCCGGCTAACCTTTCTGACTGGAAGATCCTTGATAAAATCTATCTACAACTCTGTACTGGCCATTTTGCTTGTTCTGCATACTTTTTCCAGCATCATGTTTGGGATGATGCCTACCACAGAGATTAAGTAAACAAGAAAAAAAGCATTCAGATATTCTTAAAGGTAGGGAAAGCAATTTCAGAGAGGCTAGAGATAGCAACCTAGTTTTGAAAGCATAGGATCCCACCTTCCCTTCAGAGTGCTTTCCAGAAGCATTAGAATTAAAATTGCAAAAATATTGAATGCCAAACAGACCAAACAGATAGTTCCACCCCAAACTTCATGCCATTGGTAAAGAAACTTTTAACTAAAACTTTGAAGTTTTAGTTTGTTTGGGATGCTGAAACAAACAGTAATTATTTGATAGTGCCACAGAGCCACATTGTTCACTCATCCTAAATACCACTGCTTTCCCATCAGCATTATCTTTTAACAAGATAAAAGACATAAATTATGCTAATGTACTGGCACAGACATACATTGCCAGGTTTTCACAGGGTAAAAACTTGGTTCTTTCTTAAGTGCTCTAGACAGTAGATGTGCAATGCAAAAACACAATCATATTTAGTGCACCATTCTTGGAATCACAAATGTGATGTTTTCACATGGACTCCAGGTGCTCCAGGTGCTCAGTGATGTTTATAAGTCTCATCGAGACTCACAGGCATTAAATGACGATCATAGTCTGAGAATACCTTCCATATCTTTAAGAAAGATGAGGGAATTAAGAATCAACAATAGCTATCACAATTTAATAATACATTAGATTAAGAAATTAGAAAACACTTATCTGATGGGACACAATAACAAGTAGCTCTCAGCAGTCCCACATTTTTACAGCAGAATAGAATGCGTTTATGTCTACAGGAACTATTACACAGCCTAGTTCTTGACCCCTTTCCAGTTCAGATGTCAGCTTGTCCAGCTATGATGCAAAACCCCTTGCTTAGGTCCTGAAGCTATTATATTTTATGGTAACCCAAAACGCTGTCTTTTTCATTGGTTCTCATTCCGAATCACATTTGTTCATGACTGTGTGTCTTGTCATGACGTTAATCACGAGACACGTGAGAACCAATAAGATATGTTGTTGTAACGTGCTGCCAGTTTGGTGTAGTCTGTTATACAGATATTTACATTCAAACGTGCCAGTTTGATTGCTAAATATGGTTCAAATAGTAATCTTTTTTCAAAAACGTTTTAAGGCATTTAATAACCCCCTGAAGTTTTATGTTGGATGATGTGCTTTTTGGGACTTTAAAATAATAAGTAACATTCACTGCCGTTTAAAAGCTGGGAATAGCCAAGATACTATTTAATATAACTCTGACTGTGTTCGGCTTAAAGAAGAAAGTCATATACTCCTAGGATGCCTTAATGGTAAGTAATTTATGGGCAAAATATAATTTTGGGGTGGACTTATCCTTTAAACCACAGTAACTGTAGAATCCAACTAATGTAGTTGCTTATGATGGCATTGTCAAGGGTTTTAAAAACAGCTTGTAAGTTTGCTTAAACTGTCTTTTTGCGCTTGATATAAAATTAAACTCAGTACATAATTGTTGTGCTTTTGTGATCCTTTTAAAATAGTTTCTGCAGCTTTAAAAAACAATTCATTATTTATGAAATTGTTTGGAACAACATGAGGCTAAGTCATGTATAACAATTTTCAGTTATTTGGTGATCTTTTAATTCAAATGTCATTCTAATAATTGTAGTATTTTTTGGGCATCTTTACTTTATTAAAATTTTTTAAGATTGCATGAGTGCCTTCTTGGTTTGTATAATGTTTTCTGTACCACCCCAGAGTAACTGCTGACACCTACCTGGCCACAACTATGAAAAATTCCTGGCTCTGCCCCTGTTGTTAGAACGCCATACTACCAATGAACGTCGGTTGGTTCGAGCCCAGCTCAGAGTGAGTGCAAGACAGACCAGTTACACTTCAACAGCAGAACAATTAATGTTTCTGAATAAAATCTTGATATGTTACAAATCTGAGACATTGTGGTTTGATTCCCTTTGTTAATATTCGTTTTTTTGACCAAAATAACCTATAGTTATTGAGGAGCCTAAGTTTCAAAACTTATGTACAAAGCTTATGTAGTTGTCAGAGAGACGACTGATGTTAAAAGTGATACTTTTAAAAATCACAACGACTAAACGCTATAGACTCCACCACACACACTTTTGTCTAGATCGTCTAAACTTAACACATGCAAGCGACTAGGTGTCAAGGTGTAGACGGGTGTCAGATGGTTTCGAAACGTCGACACCCTCGGGAAAAGGAATATAGTCTACTGATAATGATAACCTTTTTTGTGCTGTTTAAACGTGTTTCAAAGTATGAATTTGCTGCATTTAATAGCATTCAGTAGTGTTAATTGAGTTAATTGCCTAAGGCATAATCATATAGGAAAAAAGGGAAACGAAACTTTGATAACAAACCTGCATGAATATCCCTATCGCTGTGCTATAACGTTTAATAGTCAAAATGAGCACGTTTTTATACACGATTAAACATGTTATATTTTATTATTAAAATACGTATTATATAATAATTATAATAGTATGTATTACATGCATTAATAGGTATAGTTAAATATATTTGTTAATTAAAGAAAATTACAGAGGAAGTAAAATTTCTATGCCATATGATACCCACGTGATTTTAAGCTTCGCTTTCGATTAGTGGGCGAAAACGTGGGAGACGGAAGTGACACGAAAATACTTGTACTGTAAATCTGTGACAATACGTGTTGTTTTAACCTGAAGAAAGCAGTTTTCTTTTGATACTCGATCTTGTAATGGGTTTAACTGATATGGGTTTGTCTTTTTTTTTGTGTGCGGGCATCTTCCATAACTGCATTACGCTGTATTCACTTCCCGTTGACTTTGTGTTACCGTAAGAGAAGCGCAGCTGAGGTTTCCAGCAAATGGACATACGTGTTTCCCCAGACAAAGCAGACAAAGCTAAAATGGCTTATTCGGGACAAGTACATTTCATGGTGAAACATATGGATTCAAAATAATCAAAATGACCAGCCGCATACACCCAGTAGCGCATTTGTTACTGATGATCAATCTCGGTAAGATCTCTGACAGGACTTTCTCTGACTTGAAATTTACCATCAATTGTAATTTGTAAAGAAAAGCATCGTGATCTTGATATCCACAACACAGTACACCTATCTCTGTTTTGTTTCAGTTGGGACGTTTGACTTACAGCCGCCTCGGGATGTTAAGATAGTACAATCAGAACTACAATGGCGTCCTTCTAGTGATGACAGTGTACTGTATTTAGTTCAATATAAACTTGACTCGTAAGTATGTAATGTTGATAGTCCATGTATCTCATAATTCTTCAGCTTGTGTTAAATTTCATGACAAGTCACAGAGTCCACCATACAAGTGCCTTTGTACTCCTATGATTTTTCATTTTTTGGCATGTGGCCTGACAATACCATGATTTATTTAGACTTGACCATGACATTACTAATACCTTGCATTGTAATTTTGTATTTTACAAAACTTGTATTTTATTTGATCCTTTACTGTTACTTCATTTTCAGCAAAACAGTGAATGAATGGCACAATCTGTCAATCCAGAATGGAACAAAATTTGAAATTACTAATACATTTTATAAAGCAATATTCCGAGTACGTGCAGAGAAAGGAGACCACGCTTCAGAATGGCAGATTTCAGATCAAGTCGAGTGTGTAAATTGTAAGACATGGATTGTGTGGTTACATCTACTCTATTTTAACCTTACAAACTTTTACTCAAATTACACATCCTTACTTGTTTATCCCATTTCACAGTTAATTTCTGTATTCCTGTGATGACTCTGAAAGTAAAACCAAGAATGATTTACTTTTCTATGGCGCATATGGACAGGAGCTTGGAGAAGGAATATGGAGTTCACATTGCCTTCAATATATCATCCTGGAAAGTAGTTAATGGAGGCTATTCAGAGGTGTCTTGAATTGTGCATCTAGCACAAATTTTTAAACCTTATTTATTGGTGTTAAGGTAGAGGTAGGCAATTTTGGAGAGGCTAGCAATAGCAACCTTGCTTTGAAGGCATAAAATCCCAAATTCAATATTATTTTGGAACAAAATGCAGTGATTGGACAAATATTATATGGCCCTGTGCCTTCAACAGAAGATATATATTTATATAAATATATTTAGACCACTTTACTTAGTGATTGCTATCAGGACTTCAGGAGACATTTAACCAGAATAACAAAACATTTTCTGGAAAAATTTGCCTACCCTGCCTAAAAGTTTACACTAAAAAGACATTTTAATGTCTTTAAAGTATAAATTAAAGTATAAATCTGATAGGTGGTTTTAAATCCTGCAGGTACAGTTTAATGTTACAAACAGCAAGATTGGGGTCTTTCGTAATCTGGAATCATGGCAGAAATACTGTTTTCAGGTTCAGTATTCATTGTATGACAACCCCTATGGAAATACCAGTGAACAACAATGTGTAATTATACCGGAAACACGTAAGTTTGGAAGTCTTATTTACATTTGCATTAAGGACAAAAACTATACAAGTATGATTCTTTGGTCCTGTGTACATAGATTAAGTTTTATTTAGTTTCAGTTCAAAATCAATTCAGCTATTTGTCATTTTACCAAACCATACATTTGTTAACATTTATGCTGAAATTGAAATTAACCTCTCACTGCCACCATTTTATTTTCCTGAAGTGCACTAATTGTTTTTCATTCCTTTTTCTCTGTGTAGCTGAGGAGGCAAAGAGACGTGCTTGGCTCACAAGTATACTAGTTACATTTTGTGTTTCGACCATGTGTGGTTGCTGCATTTTTGCATTCTTTAAGAACTACAAAAGGATTAAACAGATTTTACAACCCCCCCCACAAATTCCTACACATCTCATAGATGTACGTATATGGATTTTATCATCACACGATTCATAAAGTAATATCTGAAATATAAGTATAATAAGTAATATTTTAAAATAAGTAATATTGTCATTATTTATTTTTATTATGCATTAGTTAAAACAATCAAGCTTTTACGAAAGTTGAAGCTTTTGTAATGAGGATTGATTCTCTTACCTTCATGCAGTTTTTTTCTATGGAGTTTCCTCAGCAACCATCTCCAAGTCCCAGCAGTCAAAGTTTGTGGTCATATGACATGATCACAGTAATCGAGAACGTCAATACAGAGGAGAATGGACAGGAGAGAAGATCTTGATTTTGTTTTGTTTTCGACAAAGATTGGGATTGTCTCCAGATTTGTTTTTGATAGCCTACTTCCCTTCTTAATGCTGGTCATGAAACTGGATACCAGGTGGATTTAACTAATAGTTTCACTTGAGCACTAGGAGATACACTGCACTGCTACACTCTTAAAACAAAGGTGTTAAAAGGGTTCTTTGCAGTGATGCCATTTTTGGTTTCCCAAAAAATTGTGGTTTAGTGTTTAGAATATAATTTGAGTTCATTTTTGGTTTGCTCAGTTTCACTAGTGTTTGCAGGTTGTAGCACTTTTAACACTAAATATGACAAAATTAAGTTTTATGACAGTGTAGTAAATCAGTTTTGCAGTTAAAATTCAAAAGTACAGGCTGTTTTAAAGATTCAGCTCAAGAGGATTACTACATTCTTCTCTTCAACTCTTGAACATTCGGTTGAAAAATAATTGGTGAAACTGCAAATTACTTCAATTGTAACTGCAATTGGCTTGTCTTATTCAGATATAAAAGCCACTGCTCAAGCTTTTTGAACATCTGCTATTCCTTCACATTTCTGCTGCTTCAACACAAGACAGCAAGTATCAGTTCAGTATTACTTAGCAGTTTCAAATAGCATTACACAATTGACCTTTTCTTTGCTCATAACAGGTTTTATGATATGTCCTGTGTTTAATATTTTCTTTCAGTGCTGATGAATGTCTTTTAATGCAATTCATCTTGTTGCCTAAGTTTAAAAAATATGTTGAAGCATTTTCTTAATACCAGTCTGCTTGAGGAAATATTGATGTGTCATTCATGATATGGTAAACAACGCTCTGAGGAATCATTTTATCTTAAAAGAGTCATACACACTATCGCAGTTGAAATTTAGCTCTGTAAATTTGTACACTACACTAGCTCTGTAGTGCTGGTGTATACAAAGGACACATTTTGCAGCATTTTCTTTCATTTTTACCTGATGAAAAGTCACATGAGCAAGTTAGGGCCGGACCATTTTAGACTAAATTACCTTTGCACCCTGGATTTCTCCTGCATGCAAAGAATGTGCCCACGGCATGCAATGTGTTGGATGGCTTTAAAAGTGACAGGGAGCAGTCTTATGGCCATTAACTGTTCTTCTAGATGCCTTCGTCTCAATTTCTGTGTCCAAGGAATGTTGTTAAGTGTCTGTGCAGTTCCACAGAAAGGAACACAAAAAGGTTTCAAACTTAGCGACATTAAAGTGTTTGTACAGGTGATGTTTGGCTCATGCATTTCTATCATTCTGTATTTGCCATCTTTTGAAACAAGTTCACATAGGTCACAAAGAAACAAGGAGATACACTTTGACCTGCCTTATCTCAGTGTTATTACGCTAATTACAGTTCACAGTATAAACTAGTATTAGCATTGTATTTTATTATATTAATATATATAAATATTAGTTTATATATTAGCTTAACTGTTTTCTAAGCACTTTAAAGCCACATTATTGGACACATTATTGAATGGAGCAACGGTTGTGTAGACCACTTTTCACTAATTCTCTCTGTCCAATAAACACGTACTTGTGTAAAAAGGGGATCTCTAAAAAAGTGTTATAAAAATATGTAAAAGGTACGTAGTTATAAAGTAGTTATGTAAAACTTCTAAGATCAGGATCTTTAAAGTGTGTTGATGACAGTCTTAGAGTCACTTAAAATTGCACCAGTTCCATGGTAAATCGGTTTAGTCTGTGCAACTAAAATAAACAGAGGTCATATTATCACCCTTGTAGTATGTTGTCAACTGCATTTTATAACCCTGTATAGCTTTTGGTTTTACCATTAAGAAAAGTAATATGGAAAAAATAAAAAAGTAAGTAAAAAAGTAAGTTTAACATGCATAGCTGAGTAACTGAGTAACATACATATATTGTCTAAAGTTTTTAAGGATAACATAATAATCAAACCAACTTTTCATTTTATGCTGTACATAGCATTGCATGCAACATCTGTATTTGTTCAGAGATCGACTTCCCTGGGCATTTGCGTGATGTGTTCAGGAGGTGTCGCTATGTCACAAGTAAATAGGACATCGTCACAAGGTGCGCAGTACCTGTTTTGATTCGGTCACAAACTTTCCCCTAATTCTCTAGCGCTATATGTGCATCATATGAGCTCACCGAGAGAGCCGGTGTGTGCTTTTACACTCTCAAAGTGTTTCTCTTCTCTTTAAAAGTTAATGGATATCAGCTTTCTTCGAAAGAATAAACGAGCCTGTCAGAATGATTTTAATCCTGGTTAAAGCACATTTTAAAGCAACTTTTTGACCTCCCACTCGTGCTGTGACGTGATCACAGCAGCGGCTCGTAATATATGAAATTTAAAGCGTCAAGTTCTTCTGCCGCTTTAGTAAACGCGTTTGTCTCCTGTCACATGTGGCGGAGCGCTTTAGCCAAATCAAAGATAGAAAGGACGCAAGGTATCTTTCATTTATCTTAATTTTCTTTACAGCACTTTTATTGGTATTTAAAAGATATATAAAGTGGAAAGAGTTATGAATCCTGCTTGTTTTATTTATGAGCAGTAATTAAATAATAACCCTCCACGATGTGTTAGCTAAAGGACAGTTACAGTAACTGATCATTATTTCGCTTGTAAATCTAAGCAAGCGTTGCAGAGATTCATCTTATCGCGCTGGACTGCAGTACAGCCGAACCACTGGAATAAATTAAGGACCGGTTCAACAAAATGAGCGCCGGTAAGAGGTAAGAGCCCAATATCTTATTTATAATTTAACGGTTCTATGATTACTATTTTCGTGCAGTCTTATAATCTAGTTAGTGAAGTGTCATCCGCGAAGCCCTCTAAAAGATCTTGGAATAACCAATTTTAATTTGCCCCGTCTGGGGGCAACGGACGTTGTTGCTCTTGAAATGTCACTAAATTCTTAATGTAAATTTACACAGTGCACTATACAGCCTCTTCTCTTAAACAACTGGACACAAACACTGGAATTCTCTGCGTTCTGGAAATATTTAGGAGTTAAGTCAACATGCATAATCCATGGTATCCACACCCACCGTATAAAATGACTTCTTTAATACATTACAAACCTAAAAGGTTAAAGTAACCTGTAAAATGTTTTTGTTATGTACGTCATGTAGTCGAAATGAAGCACTTGGTTAAGCAAACAGAAGTAACCTTAAAGTTAGAAACAGATATTTAAGTAAATGTTACCACTTTTACAATATGACTTACTTTTAGTACTGAGCTTTCTTCTTTACAACTACCTACATAATTACATACTGAGATTTATACACTTTGCCCTTTCCTAGATTAATTGCCAGTCTACATTTTGCTGTTAAAAATGTTCTACAAGGATACAAAGGATATTGTTATAAACAGGTTTGTTATGAATTACAGTTTTTCAATAAAACTGGTGTTGTTAATGGTTGTTATTAACAGTTTGCGTGCATAGCCTATTTTGGCAAGGTGTTAGAGTCTTGTTATGTTTAACCTATTCACTGACCTGTTTGTCAGTCATATATCTTTAAACAAATCACAGATGACTAAACTCCATGCAATAATTTACACCTCTGCTTATGTTGCAGTGAACTCATATAGTTACTGTGTAACTGTATGTGTATGTTAAATCCCTGAAGGCTTCTGCAATAGTTTTTAATGTAAACGTTACAGGACCCTTTGGTTGACATAAATACTATCACTTTGTCAAAACTGAGTGGGTAAAAAAGTCTTGGCATGTTTACAGCATGCCTGATTGCATCTAGTTAAGATATACTGTGACACGGGCTCTCAGGAAGCGATGAAAGCGTTATCAGAGAACAAGTTCTATCCTTCCTGTTTTGGTTTACATCTTGGTTTGTATTCATGGTTTTATAAACATGCAATTCATTAGAAATAGGGGTCCCAAAAGGAAATAATTTTCTAAAGTGTGCTCTTCTGGTATTAAAAAATAAACATTTTAAAATGTATTTTAGAAGGGAAAACCACTTAAGAAGCACCTTTTTATCAAATCTAGGTGATTGTGATTTGAAGAACCAGTATATTATACACACCCCTTTACTGCACACAGTCAATGTTTAATCCATGAAAAGAGAATGCAATTGTCAGAAAATTTCAGGCGGGTCTTTAGACTTGTTTTCTAAACTAGGAAGCAGTAATCTATAGGTAAATGACTAAATGCCCCCTTCCTCCCCCTCTTGCTCAAATGCAACTAAAATGTGCCCTACATAGAAGCACAATTTTTACAAGAAACTTTTAAAATACCGCAATGAATAAAAATGATTTATTAAAAATAGCAAACATGAAATTAGTCAGTTTTGGCTGATTATAAATCATTGTTTCATTCTTAATCGAATACCCCAAGGGAATATGGTGTTTGTTAACCATGCAGTACTTAACTAGCCTTTTATTACTTTTTATTTATGTGTTTGAGATGCATGGTTCTCTTAAGTTTAGTAAACCAGCTGAAGAAAGCCAAATGTCAAATATACAATGTGTGTGGAACATGTGGAAACCATGCTTATTGTAATATATTTGGTATTGCTACTTAACTGATCTGGAATCTGTGTGTGACAGCCTGGGTTCACACCTCCTGGTACATCATACTCAATTAACATCTTACTAGGCTGTTCAGCCCGCCCCATCCCCCATGGACCAGATTACCCTGCTAATGTCTACCTGACTGGTCCTGTGTCCCCTCAAGGGCAGTAGTTTCAGAACAGGCTTGTGTCCCCACTAACCAGGGCTGGATTCAAAACCTTAGACACCCCCCTTGTTAGCGTCACCTGCTAACCTGAGAAAATGGCTAGTTCTAGCAGAAACACACTGCAAGTGAATGAGCCGCGCCACTATGGCTCCACTTTGTCTTTAGAAGAGAAATGTGAACAGTCTTTCTTTCTTTTTTACTACTACAGGATGGAAGATGAGGCAGTGCTGGACCGAGGGGCCTCATTACTCAAGCACTTATGCGATGAGGAAGAGGTTGAAGGTAAGATCTCAGTTTTAACTTATTAACTAAAAGCTTACTAATAAGTTTTAGTAACCTATTGTTTATTGTGTATTGTTTAAATTGCCATTTAAAACGTTTAAATTTAGGAAATGTGTAATTGCATATTTTATCAAAGTTAATTGTCTCTTCCTTTAATACAGATGGAATTTTAGCTTAGTGGTACATGTGGTAAAATATGTTTACCTGGTTGATTAAGATGTAGGGCACAAATATTGGATGATGTTGTGTGGTTACCTTGACAATTTTCTTCTGGTCCAAAGACAGATCAAAAGTTTAAATGTGTGTTAATGTGTGTTTATTCATTTAATTGATTAGAGTTTAGTTTAGAATCTTGATAAAAACGTTCTTTTAAACAACAAAAACAAACATTTATTATCTTAAATTAAATTAACCAGTTTAACCAGATGTCTACATCAGTATCGTCTATTAATATAGACTAAGTCAAGACATAATCCAAAAAAACACAGATTATTAGGCCTTCAAAAGGGGGACAGCAGTAGCCTTTTGGTGACAAAGAGATAAACGAGAGATAAACCTTTGTTTCATCTTTTAGCTCTGTTGAAGTTGCATGACTTTAAGTGTACCTCTTAACCCTGATTGAACAAAGTTCCTGCACTTCCTGCTGTCACTGTGGCAGAGGCTATGAATAGAATATTAGCTTACTACTTACTGAATACTGCACAATATATACTGCCCACTATTTAAAAAAGTGTGTGAAACTATACATACATGTATGCTACATTATTGTCACATAACTTTATCACCTTAAAGTTTCACCTTATCACCTTATCATTTAATTGCTGTTGTCTTAAAAAATAAAAATGACTAGTATGAAATATGAAATGAAAAATAAAAGCTAGAAACAGAAAACCCTTTGGCTAAAAAGATGAAATGTAAACAATTACTTAAATGTAATTGTAGTACATCACACTGGAAGTGAAGGGTAAAGCCAATGAAATCATGCTGGCTTTGTTCCTAACTGGATACTTACAGGGCAACAATGTATTTGTAGAGCACTGAAGATTTTTAAGTATATGCCCCTACAAATTGATTGTTGTGCCCCTGTTGGTATACAATTCCAAACAAAACCAGAGTGTTTCAATGTTTTGACACCAATTCCCGTTTCTGTTGGAATTACCTTTCTTTTAGCTTGCAAGACAACCACTATCTTTCTGTATTTATCTGTATTTAGCACTGTGTTAATTACGTTATTATACTTAACATTGGACTGAATTTTGTGACGCCATAGCTCCACATCAGAAAGTCTTGGGGGTGGGCTCATATTGCTTGGCTTAGCAAGCAGGAACAAATGGTAACATTTCAACTTCATAACCACCATCTATCCCACCATCTAGGGGCCCCATAGATTTTTATTTAAAAAATTTTCATAGACTTCAACATTGGGCTGAATTTTGTGGTGTCATAGCTCTGCATCAGAATGTTGTAGAGACTTGGGGGTGGGATCCCATCACTTGGCTTAGCAAGCAGCAAAAAAAGTGACATTTTAAATTCATAGCCACATCCTAGCAACCAGTTACAGTACCCTAACAACCACCCCTTTAACTTTCATTAAAAACTGTGGGAGGAATAAAAATAACATAGAGAAAAGTGGGTTGCCTCTTTTGACTCTAACTAGTAAGTAGTCTTGGATTATCACCATGGAAACTGTCCAGCCATGCCCTAGCAAACATTTAAAGCACCATAGCAACCAGCATGAATTAAAAGTGAAATGAAAGAAACGTGCCAGATATGGTAACCCATACCCAAAATGTAATTTTGATTTGGGGGTTAGGTGCCTTGCTCAAAGGCACTTCAGTTGCTTCCTGCCAGCATTAGAATCGAACCAGCAAACTTCTGATTACAAGCCCAACTCACTTACCAGTAGGCCACAACTGCTGGTAAGTAGGCAGCTGAATTACATGATTATCTCAGCACCAGAACATTGTAGGGACATAGAAGTTGGCTCTTTTGATTAAGGCTATGCTGTAGCAACCATGTAATTAAATCAATAGCATATCTCAGCACAAAGGTATTGGCTTTAGGTATTGACCTGGCAACTTTCTAGCCACACTCTAGCAACCATTTAGAGACCCTAGCAACTGCATAACATCATGAATGTGCCACATTTTAATATATCTATCTTGCTAAATCATGCTAGCATCATGTTAACTCATGCTAGCACCATGCTAATTCATGATAAAACATGTAAGCATCATGCTAAATCATGTTAGCATGATGTTAATTAATGCTAAATCATGCTGGCATCCTGTTAATCATGCTAAAATCATGCCAAATCATGATAGCATCATGCTAAATCATGTTAGCATGATGTTAAATCATGTTAGCATGATGTTAAATCATGTTAGCATTACGTTAAACATGCTAAAATAATATAAAATAATTGTTATAATTGTTAGCATCATGCTAAAACATGTTAACAACACGTTAAATCATGCCAGTATCAATCATGCTATGTAACCCTTTGAAGTGTACAATCACACCAGTGATCTAAATTTAAATCTGTATTCAAAATAGGGATGGTGGTAAATGAGGAGTGAATTTCTGAGTACTTATCATGTGTCACAGTTAGCGTTTTCAGTCACGTAATGTAATATATGTTTCTTACATTTTAAATAACGTTGCCCAATTACAGGAATAAGAAATACATATTGTTCCATATAGACTATAGTTTGTATAAAGGCAAAAGTAAACTTGAGGTTATGCTTATTAAATATTTCTTATATTTAATATTACATTGCACAAGCAGAGAAAAACTAGGAAAAATATATATATAGTTTATAACATGAGGTTATGTTTTATTCATGTCAATCACACATTGTGTAGGTAACTTTGAAGTTTACTCTGTTCCTGTCTCAGCTCGCCAGCTACTTACATTCATGTATTTCGTAAGAAGTGGATGATTAGGCATGTTGTAAATCCAGCAGGGTCTGACTAGTGGGCAAACCCATCCTGGACTTACCTATCATCTAACATGATCACTATTAAAGTATTGCAAACACCTAGTAAGTTCACTTGCACATATTTAACAATCTATTTAATTATTTAAATATTATTATTTAAATAAATATAAATATTATTTAATCATTTAAAACAATCAATACATTATTAATTTAACAATGCCTTAAACAGGTATATAAATATTTTGAATAAAATAATAAGAAATAAAATTGATACATCCATCATTCATTGCAGTCTATTTTCCCGCTGACAACTGAGATCGAGCTAACATCACTCTCACCAGATTCACCTTGGCACTTCTTACTTGACACACATTACTTAAATTAACCTGTTTTTATTCTATTGCTTCAGAAAAAAAAATGTCTGTCAATGCTTCTAAAAGAAGACAACTGCCAAATGAGGATATTATGAACACGGTTTTAAATTGTGATTAGGAGAATTTTGACAGTGAGGCTGACAGTGACAGTGATGAGGATCTACACCCAAACCTTAAATCTCTTGGCAACACTGAATGTGAAGAGACTTCATTTACAACACCAGTCTATTCTGATGCCATGCCATGAGGTACCCCTTCCTCCTACCAACCTTTATAAGCCTCCTGGACGTAGGGTTGCTTTTGATGACCACCTGTGTGGGGTGCAAAACCCTTCAGAATTCCCCAGTGAGGTGAAATGTTTTAGAAGTTGTGATTGGAGAAATTGTTATGGAAACCAACTGCTATGCTTCAGAACTGCAGGGAGGAGAAATGAAAGGAAAAATAGACAAATGAGTTCCAACATATATTAAAGAAATGTACACATTTCTAGTTTCAGTTCCTTCTGTTCCTTAGGTGCCTTCATTTTACCAACAATGAAACAGCACATAACAGAGACCTTCTAAAAAAAAAACACAGAAATATTCACTGCTCTCACCTCCTACCAGCTTTTTGTTTTATGTGATAATGTGCTCACTGGTTATGTGCAGGACATGATAATTTACACAGGACCTACCACTGACATCCAGCACTATGAAGGACTTGGGAATTCGTGGTCAGTTTTAATGACATTACTAGCCCCTTACCTGGGAAAGGGTCATGTAATTTACATGGACAACTGGTACATTAATCCTACACTGTTCCAGCACCTCTTGTCCTATGGAACAGAAGCTTGTGGGACTGTGCAAGCAAACAGGAAGGGGATGCCAACATTCACTAGCAAGATGCCAAAGAGCCAAAGAAAGTACAAAGAAAATAGAGCACAGCTGGTCATGAAATGGCATGACAAGAGAAATGTTCGTGTCCTTACCACAATCCACCCAACTCGTACGACAGCCACAGGAAAGGTTGATCACAGCACTGGACAAACAAATATTAAGCCAGTCTGTGTGCTGGATTACAATAAAAAGTTAGGAGCAGTTGACAAAGCTAACATGATGAATGGTTTCCTTGAGTGTGCCAGAAAGACCAGTAAGTGGTACAAGAAAATTTTCTTTCCTTGACACTTGTTCTCAACAGCTGCATAGTCCATCGGCAACTTACTGGTAAGAAATTTACCAAGATCATATAAGAATAACTATAAACAGGATTAAACGAGATTTCAGTCAACTAAGTGTTTTAAACAGGAAAGGAAATCACTTCATTGCAATTCAGGAAGAACCCAATGAGAGGACTGCTGGAGTACAGAACACCCGGCTGTCCAGCCAAAGGGGGACGTCCTGCATTGGACACTCCTCTACACCTTACAGCGAGGTACAGCACACTTTCCCTCTGAAGTCCCTCAGACCACTTCCCAAGGCAGCAGGACCAGGTGGCACTGCAAGGTTTGCCTCTTCAGCACACGCAGGAGGAAGCAGTGGATGCAATAAAATGTATGCAATAAAACAATGCAAGTAGATGCAATAAAACATCTATAAAATCTGTACATTGTGTGCTGTTTAATAAATATATTAATATTAAATTGCATAACGTCATAATGCTAAGATCATACTAGATGTGTTAAACGTATGTTAAAACGTAAACAACATACTAAAACATGTTTAACTTGTAGCCATTGTGTGAATGTCAGAACTAAAGTATTTTAAACCATTATACGCTTTTCAGGCCAGGCTTTGTCAAGCCAACATAAAGTTTGTCCTAAAACTTTACTAATTTGTTTCATTATGAGATAGTGTGACTGTATTGACAGTTTTCTAAACTCAAAGCAAAATGCGTTCAAATGCTGAGCAGACATTACTCTTACATTGCATTACATACTGCTTACATTGAAAAAAGAATTCGTCTTCCAAAAAAATCCAAAAAAGTCCCTGCTTTTTAAAGAAAACTATAACCAAGCAACATGTGCCTGGTAGACAAAGACTCAATATGTGGTGGAGTTTTTTATGCACAGTGCTTTACTAGCAGCTATATCAGCATGCACAGTGGTGTGTCTCCATCTTCTGTAGTTGTACCCTCTATTGTACCCTCTATTACTGTAGTAATCCAAGATGCTCAGATGTTGAGGCCTATAGGGCCTAGCCAGATTCAGGGAATACGCTTTATCCAATGATGAATTGCGTGCCACTCCAATTCAGGCCTCTTTCTATGGTCGCATAGAAAAAGGTTCCTACAAAAGAACAGGAAGTTTGGCACAAAGCTGGCTCGACCATGTGTGGTTCCTCCCTCCCTCTTACCTCTCCCTTTCCTTCTCTTAGTTTGGGCTCTTACTCCCTTTTCCTTATTTTTTTTCTCGCCCATCCCATCTTAAGTGGGATTCCCGTTCATAAACGATTCTTGATGATCTTTCTGCTCCATTTGTTTGTTTGTTGAAAAGCAACCAAACAAAAAGGCAAAATGTCAACAATTTACATATTTTTCCTAAATGTTTGCAGAACATATACTAAATATGCCATGGAGCGAACAATTTTAACTAATTCTTAACTTCAGACAATTTAGATAATGAAGTTTTTATTTCTTTCAGCTTGTTTTTATTTCTTTTAGCATGTCAGTTAACATTGAAGTATTTTGGTAACACTTTACATTACAATGTTGGGGTAACATATTAAACATCAATAAAAATAAATACAAACAACGCAAAATTAGCAAGGTGCAATATTCAATATTCATATTTAACCCTTTAAAGAAAATATATATTAAGTATGTATTGTCCATAGTAATTGCATTATAATGTAAAGTACTGATTTAAAGATTCAAAAGATAATTAACTTTTTTCAAAGCCATGTTTTGATTTTCTCAGGACACTGACAAAAACTAAGAAATCATGTTTCTTTTTAAAATTAATACAGAATGTTCTTGAATGAACTAATGTGACCAGTCACATTTTCTATTCAGGATTTGTGGTTTGTTTATCTTTTCATTTAAGGCATTTTGCCACTCATTCCTGTGGCTTTGTCAGTGGCCTGATGGTGTGGATTGTCCCGTGTTTAACCCTGTCACACCTGGTTATGTCATGGGGCCCATGAATCACTGTGATTGTTTGGTAGACTTTCCTATGGTGTGAATACTGATCACCGTGTAAACTGTGGTAACACACTCAGGATGAAAATGTGGAGTAGCTTTGTAAGTGGTTGTAAATTAACAACTCCAGATGCATCTAAACAAATCTTACATGACTTAAAAAAGAGTTTTTTCTTGTTTTGTTTTGTTAATTTTGCTATACTTTACCATTTTTGTTGCAATACATAGTAGAAGTTTTTGGGATACATCAGGTCTGGTATACAGATATACACCGATTGCTGTAGTCCTGACCTGTTGGAGATGCATAATGTTACCAGGCTCTGATCTGTTTGCAATGGTGTCACATAAATGCAGTTCTACAATATGAGTTCCATGTGTTATACAGTAACATGTTGTTTGACTGTAACTTTAACAGATGTATGTCATGTGACCTGGGGGTGGGGCCTAGGGTCTCTGATATAGCTCTAAACATTGGCAGTTCTGCACAACCTGCTGGCTCTCCCATCCAAAATATTTAGTTTGACAGCCTGCTGCAAACCCCTCTGGTGAGGTCTATGGATTATCTTATCTAGCTGCCTTCAGTAGTGCTGAGGTCATTTCCTGCATGAATTACATTGAGGAAGTGCCATTTATTTACTCTTTACTCTGGTTACAGTATTCGTCCTGACCAATGAGCCACAAGGAAACAACTGACACCCATTTCCTGACCTTGATGGCATTGCACATCATTTATCTCATAAATTTAGTCTCTGTTGAAATAAGTAACTATAGGATGGTCTCATGGCTTGCGTTATCTTGACAGTAGAGTGTCTAGGAGTGCAAGAGTGCAAGTGTCTATCATGGTGGTGATTGCATTTCTCTTTCAAATATGGAAAGTGCAACTACACTGCTGCTGTAATCAATAGAAAAAGCATATTTCTTTTGAAAAATTCAATAATATTGCATTAATTGTTTAGGTAAAACAACACTGACATTTGCACATGCAAGTCTATAATATCTATAAGTTGCAAGTCTATAATAAGCCTAATTGCATAAAAGATTTATATTTGTGCTAAGAAGAAGAATAATGACTCTTCATTATTAAATATGCTTGTCACAGTGCTAAACCAGCTCAGATTGTACCTATATTGTGTGTGGCTAGTGAATAAGATGCAGGTGTGTTGCATTACACAATACTGTGCAAAAAATGGTGTAGCCATTTAAAGAATTTGTCCCACTGTCTTATTGAATTACTTTGTGTGATGTTATGTTGTCTTATTAGCCTGACTAATCTTTGTAATTTCACTCTCTCAGGTCACCACACTATATATATTGGTGTGCATGTGCCCAAGAGCTACCGGCAACGGAGACGCCATCGCCGACGCACAAGTCACAAGGACAGAAAGGAGAAAGTGAGCGAAAACACTTCAGACAGGTCGGACGTTGAGAACAATGAGGAGGCCAGCAACAGCATCCTCAAACCACTCAGTAAGTGCCTTCCAAAGTGCCATCATTTTATATTAATGTTTGGGCCCTTCATTGGGTCAGTTCACACACACACAAGCTCACAGCTCCAAGGCTGCTGCTGACTCTACTTAGTCAGAACAGATATCCAGAACTGCCTAGCCAGTGGATGAGTGTGTTTGGACAGACAGGGGCCCGGGGCCCTGCTTGTAAGTAATAACCATCCAAATAGGTCATAATTGTCTGATGCAAGCCACGGGAGGAGGGAAATTTGTGTGTCTCTGAGATTTTTAATGGGGAGGGATTATACACCCAAGGGAGGAGCACTTAGGAGGCGTTTCTGTTGATTTGGATTCCAGGACTCAGAATGCTGTCTAATGATGTGATAGCTAAAAGGCGGGCTGAGGGGTAAGAGATAAGGGAAAACGGAGGAGATGAAAATGGGGGGGTGGCAGGCTGACATAGAGAACAAACATGGTGATTCATGAAGAACATTGTGAGGAAGCCATTCTGAAATTGTGCGATGACTTTGTGTTCTCATAAGTCTGGGGCGTCCAGTCCTAGACCTAGAGTCCTTCAGAGTTTAGCTCCAACCCCATTTAAACACACCTGAACCAGCTAATCAAGGTCTTACTAGGCAGGCTAGTGATCAGGCAGGTGTGATGGAGCTAAACTCTGCAGAACAGTGGCCCTCTAAGAGCAGGATTGGACACCTCTGACTTTGAGTTTGGACTCCCCTGTCATAAGTGTAATTGAAAATATGGGTTGAACTTCTTAAATTAACACTTAAAAGTTGAAGTGCAGTTTATTGAGCTGACTCTGCACAGACCCAGTTACAGACCATACACATTTAGATCCTAATGGAAACTCAAATGCAATCAATCAAAATCCAGTACTTGACAGTGGTGTGGGAAGAGGCCCTAAAGCTTACCTGGTATATTAGATTAGCTTTCATGAGGGAATCATTTTTAGATGTTAAAACACCTTGTTTTATCCCATTGTGAGCAGTCCAACTTGTCAACTTCTGGCTCAACCAATGGCATGAGTTTGGAGCAGGACTATTTGTTTATTTTGTTTTCTTGCATTTATTTGTAACATAGACTGTTTTTGCACATAGCAGAATTGTCCATACACACTGTTCTGTAATTTGCTAACATCTGCTTTTTCCATGAAAGGCATTTTCTGTTAAAAATTTATATAGTAATGCTGAAGATTAGGCCATGCCCACATGTACAGTAACAATGTCCTGGCTCCTTGCCTTTCGGCCCTGAGCAGTGTAAGCACTGACCTTTGTCCGTAGATGGATTACTTCCTGATTGTTATCCCTCATCCGGATGCATGTTTGTTAGTATCAATCTTCCTCTTTTATAAGATGCAGCCAATAACACAGTAAATCTCTTTAAAAGTGAATAGTATGATGTTGTTGTTTTAGTTTGTGACTGAAACATAATTTTCAAATTGCAAATGATCCACAATTGCTATGGTATCTGCCACTTAGGACACTCTTTTCCTCTAACAAAATCAAAGTGTTATGTTTCCAATTCAGCATCACGGCTCATTTTCATGTGGCCAAATGTAAAGGAAAGCTCTCTTGTGAAAAATCATTGCTACTACACTGAAGAGAGCTTTATAATAAGAGGCAACTGGGTATTGTTTTCAGCAACACTTTTACTCAGACTAACTTTAATCTGTAAGGAATAACAGCTTTTCTCACATTATCTAATTATTCCTTATTTGCTTCATCCACAGTTTTACACAGCACATTGTAACACAGTGTAAAACATCATACCTTAATACATATATTACATCAAAAACTGCTCATCCAGTCTTAATCCATAATGGTAAATTACATTTTCTGGAAGTGGGTGTTGGACATAATGAATAATTGACAGGACAGAAAATCAGGCTCTTCTCTGATTTACACATTGAAGCAAAACAAAACACTTAATATTAATAAAACATGGTTCTATTTAGAATGGAATGCCTCCAGCATGACAGGTGTCTGAAGTATGTGTCCAGTCACAAATTTTATTGGTCCATGAGATTGTGATGTGGTTCAATTGTGTGCATAAGAGGCTTCCTGTGAAGCACATCATCAGCTTTTTTTTGTCTTCAGAAGTCGTTTGTTTGTGCATGTGTTAGGATGAACCTTATGTAACTTGTTGCTAAGCACTTTAGGAAGTGTGTAGGTAAATTGACCTACCTATTTTCACAGCAGATTTGTAAGCTCTTGGCAAAGTAAAGTGTCGAGTGGCTGTAGCTAGTTTTCTTTTTAGGGCTTCCCTTTGCTTGCGGCCTCACTGGGTTGAGTGTAGTGGTAGCCTCCCTTACTGTACATATTTATCTGGGCTCCTCCACTCCCTGTAGGAGCTTACATTAGGACAGCAGGCTCCCCTTGGGAAGCTGGTCCTCAGGACAGTTGGCTGCCTACCCAAATATTGGGGAATCCTTTGGCTGGTTGGCAGCATAGAGTTACACTTGTACAGTAGTAAACTTGCTATGTATAGCCTTGCTGTGAGGTTGAGCAGTCCCCCAGGATGTCAGGGTAATCCTCTTTGGTGGGCAGCTCTGTCTTATTAGGGTTGAATGTAGAGTAGTACTCCTGCTATGTAGGCATCTCCACTCCCCTCAGAGCCCTTGGTTTTGGAGTAGATACTGCCTTCTTGTCCTCTTGGTGGACAGCTTCTTCATAAGTGGTTGAGTGTAGGGAATGTCTCTAGGTTATGGTTGTAACTCTGGTTCCCTGAGAACAGGGAACAAGACATTTCCTTTATACAAAAAAACTGATGATGTGCTTCACGGGCATAATAATAAGAATATTCAACATAAGAATACCGTGTCTCTGTTCTCTGTTCCTTTTGCCTGTTTTTAAACAGGAAGCCAGTCAGATCCTCTGTCAAGCAAGATGTCCCACAGACGATCTCTTAAACCCTGTGACAGGAGGGCCAGTCCACTTTAATCCTCTCAAGTGCAGTTATTCACTGTCATGCAGGTTATAATTAGTTAATCTAACCTTCCTTCTACTGTATGTCCTACTGACATATGTGATCACCAGCTTTAACAAGTCTTCATTTTCATGACAATTTAGTAAATTTAGTAAATGGGGACTAAAGCATTATAATAGTGATACTGAATAATCCAGGTTTGCATGTGGGCAGTAGGTGGTTTTGACTGGATTATAGTGTATACGTCTCACATTTGTGGGGAGGGAGAATGTATGACAGTAGAACATGTATTGTAGCTTAAAGAGCGTCTGCTGCTTGCTCTGACTGTGCATTGGGTACATGCTGTTCCCAGTGTCCAGAAAGTGACCATTACATGTATTTACATACAAATATAACAGTCAGTATAATAAGTACATTATCAATATTGTGTTGTATTGAGTGTCGTTAACAAACTCTGTTTGTTATGTAGTCTGAACTGGAAAAATTTAATACAATACACACAAATTACAAGATACTTAATTATTATGTTAATGTTGCACAGCATATAGTCACAACTATGTTCAAAATGAAGAATGGACTTGAGTGGGCTGGTTATAATAACATTGGCTCAGTGGTGTGAGTTTAGAGTATATCTTACTGCTTGTTTAACCAACAATTATGAAAAAAATGAAACAAATTCATTAATTGTCACTCTTTTGCTAGCAGATATAACATAGCATATTGATAAGGTAAGATAAGACAGCATGCAAGCAGAACCGAAACTACCAATTTTCTTAAAATATTTTACCTTCTTAAAGTGAATAAATACAGAGTTTAAGCATTATGGTGACTCACTTCTCCCATGTTTATTATGTCTCTCAGGGCTACCATAATGGAATCCCTCTCAAAACGTAAGTTGTCAGTCAGACTCAAATGAGTTTCTGCCCTTTTGTTGACTCTTCTCCAGTCCTGATGGAGAATCAGGGGTTGAAATTAATTTGGAGATTTCTTTCATCCTTACAAATTTAGAATTGTATCTATGGAGACTGACACAAAAAGCCTTGTAATGTTGAGTGTTTATTGGTTATAGTAAACAGTCTATAAATGGGCGTTTGTTGTAAACAATTTGTCAAGTGGGCTGAGGTTTTGAAATGCTGTCCAGTAAACAGAACCATCTCTTCTGTTTTCAAAAGTTTTAGTGAATTGACTAAATATTTATGTAATGTGAATGTCAATTAAACTGTATTAGCCTAATATCACATATATATCACATATATATCACATATACAGCCTAGCTATTATCATCAACCATATTGCTCTACCATTAATGCTAATCACACATTTTCATAAAGTTTATTTTATTTTACATACATCCAGGCAGGTTTATTTTTAAGGCAAACTCACTTCGCCGTTCAGTTTATATCTGAGAAAACCTGGCTCTGAAAGATGATACAGTAATTAAACAGTTGATTAATCTAGCTTACTTCTCCCATTTGATTCAAAGAACCAAGAAGTGAAGTTTTAACATTATGTTGTAAAGTTTGTGTAATAACAGTGATAGTTGTATTCGGTAGTGAAGTTGGGTATCAGTTGCCATTTGGAAGTCAGTGGGAGATGCAGGGGTGGTAGTCAAGTGAAAGGACAGTGACTGTTCTGAATAAAACTGTTGTGCCTCAAACAAAAGACAAGAGCCAGTTATCACAGGCATGTGACAACAAGTCAAGTTCAACATCAAGTTTTTCTAAATTAATATTTAATAAATGTACACCTGTGACACATTCTTGACACGTCAAGAATATCAAAAGTGCTTATAATGATAATCAACCTTATACAATTTCTATTTTAATTAGATAAGTGGTATTTCAAAAATGCTAATATTTCATATAACAGTACTAAAATATTTGTATCACTTCACTTTCATTTGTATCACTGCAGGCTGTCAGCAACGGTTGATCCTATTTTTATTTCTTTTGCAATTATTTTCAATAAAAATAAAATAACTTTTATATTGTGTCTGAAATGTAAATTCAACATTATTAATTATTATTATAGATTTGTTGGATAAAAGCAAAATCTATTGTGCTAAGCTAGTCTGATTACTTGTGGCTGATTCATGCTGATGCCATACTGATATTCAGTACAACAGCACAATTGCTTAATGATTTCACTAAAATGGCACTCGAATGGATTAGAACTTTGCTTATATAACAGATATTCTGGGACCAAATGTTTTTGAGCTCTGAGCTTGCTGAGCTCTCTCAGCAAGCTCTGAGCTTGCTGAGCTCTCTCAGCCACCGTAGATAATAGTTTATCTACCAAATCTAATAGTTCTCATGAACTGAAAACAAAGGCATTTGCAACCTGCTTATAGATTTTGACATGACGTTCACATGTATGCATTTTGCCAGACACTTTTAACCAAAGGGCCTTAAAATGCATTCAGATTTTGCATTTTAAATGTGCATTATCTAGGATACAAACCCATGAGCCTGACATTAATCACTATTGCACTACAGAAAAACCATAAGGCAAGTGAAAATTAAATTTATATTTTTAAAAAGATAATTAGGCAAAATGTCAGACTAACTCTTTCAGGTGGCATTCTCTTTAAAGCTGCCCATTTCTTAGCAAAAACCTTGTCTTCTATTAGAAATTCTAATGGATTCTCACATTTACTTAATATTTCTTTAGAAAGATCTTTTATATAATTTGTTTCCACCAAATTATGTAATCTGAAGAGCATTCAGGACTCATATGATATGTGTTACATTCATACTCAAAGCCGGGGGCAACCTCAGGCTGACGTGAACAGTGGAAGATGAGGATTAATGACATCATTAAAATGTCATATTCTTTCATTGCCAAATATGGTTACATACTCCACTTTAACCATTACAGAAAAAGCAGAGACACATGATTAAAACTGGGTGAATAAAAATGTCTGTCATTAGTCACTGGCTAGCAAGTTGATTTACTCCCATTACCATTGTAGAGTGCTGATTTGTGCATCCAATACTTTAAAAAAGTCATGAGACATCAGAGTGAACTACATTTGTGAAAAGCACCACAAGCTTTATAACTGCCTCAACAATTCATAAACCTGTCACATTCACAATGATTGTTTCTCTGTTTAGTACAAGGAATTTAGTTTGGGATACTGCTGTTCACATGTGGGATGTTGTACAGTGTTGCTAGTGAGACTAAGACTCTCCAGCATGAAGTGGCAATTCGGCTAAGTCCCTTTCTGGGCACTGGGCATGCTTCCCCCCCACTTTTCCCATAAGCCCCTAGTGTATGCACAAAGTCCCCTTTGTGTGGGTTGTAGCTGTTAGCGAGAGAGCCCATAACTTGTTTAAATGATGTGATGTCTGTCCACTCTCTCCCATATTGAGCTCACTCGCCCCTCTCTCTTTCTCTCTGTCTCTCTTTCTCTCTCACTTGTTTCTTCTGTCCCAGCACTGCTTAGCAACAACATGAAGTGAGTTCTCACTAAGACTTAGAGCTTGGGTATCCGTAGCAGAGTCTGTATGCATTGTAGGGTCACTTTGTGTGTGGAACAACACACAAGTTAGGACAACGAACTAGCTCAAATGAGTTAAAACACTTCACATCAGCTCTTGTAGTCTGAACATTTTAAGAACTTAAATTATGAGCAAATTATTCTTCAAACATACTTTAAACTTTGACATTTAAAATAATCATCATGTATTAGAAGCATTTAGTCTCATGAAAAATCCCAAGGACATTTAAACAAAGGATGAGAATTACATTTTTAAACAGAATACAAAATGTATATTAACATGTTTGTAAAATCTGCTAATCTTATTTAGGTCTGTGAGGTGTTTTTAAGAGTGTCCCATAGCAGGCTCTTTCCTGGCAAATGCTCCAGACATATAAATGTGTATGAATTTCAGTATCAGTAGTCTCAGTTTGTGTTTTTCAACTGTAAACTACCTGAAAATTTAATGATGTAAATGTTCCTGTAAAAGCTGAAAGAGAAATGTTGATTAGTGTTGTACCCTAACGTTTCCATCCAATCAGATTTAAAAAGATTGTCCAAACAGACTGCTTATCTTTCCAAAGATTAAAATTTTATAGGTTGTAATTGAGTCTGGAGGTTTCTTCAGAAAATCAGGACGGTTCAGTGCAGAGCTGTGCAACCAGCTCACTGACTCACTTATGGATTGTATCCATGTTGGTAATGTTGATGTTATCAACAGTAAAAGATGTCATCTGGAGCTAGTGACATAAGCAATGATGGAGGTTGAATCAGAGGACAGTCTTTTTTAAATCCCCATGTGACTGTTTGTTCACACTGAATTAGTTTTAATTCATATACACCACTAACAATAATTTCAACTAACGATTTGTTCATACAGAAAGGTTTAGCCATAAAACTAGACAGTGAAGAATATTTTGACCTTTCACCTATCACTGAAGACTCCTCTGGAATTTACATAAAAAACAAAAGTTCCAAACTGTTCCCAGGTGAATTTTATATAATTTCCCAGGAATTGGCAATTGGACACATTGGAAATGTGTCACCATAAAGAAATTGTTTCCTACAGCAGTATGTTTGTAATATGCTTATGTCTTATATTATGCAAAACAAATGAGTTATCATTGAGTTATACCAGCATAACTAAATTTTAAAGGTTTGGTCAGGTAGAAACAGCACATTTGAGTTACCTTTACATTTTATTTGGTAAATAAATCTGCCAGATTTTGCCAGTTTTAATGATGGACCTAATAATAAACTGAATATCAAATTTCTAAGGAAAGAGACATTTTTATTTAAATCAAATGTTACCATTTACTTTTTCCCAAGCTCTAATATTCAAATGAGGAAACAAGGGAGAAAGAAAGCTGTTTTGCTTGTGAAGAAAGAACAGTTTGTGAAACATTTCTTAATTGTATAAGGGGCTCAGGGCAGGGTGCCAAAGTCAGAGGGCCAATGGCAATGGGGTACAGCCGGAGCAGCCGATGGGCGGGCTGTTGCTCTGGGGTGACAAGGGGGACCCCGTTTTTAACTACCTAGGTGTCACTATATCAGAGTGGGATGTAGAGGATAGCAGACAACACAGAATACTCTAATGATTTTCTAAGTGCTTGATTGTATGAGTGCTCATGTCTTTGACCCCCCTCCCTCTCTCAATCACCCTTTGATCATTCTCTGGGGAACAGACATCTTTTTTAGAGGGTTTTGGAATGGATACACCAGATAACAACCCAGAGAACACATCTGACAACAATAATGTGGAGAAGAGTGAAGTTGGGGAAGAGGAGAAGATGGAGTCTGAGACCAAACAGAATGTGGACCCAGACTCAGAGCTGGATACGATAAAGATTCCTTCCCCACCAGAGCCAGCTTTCTCTGTGTGCAGGACTCTACCTCCACCTCTGACCCACAGTATTTTTCCTCTTGCAGTCTCACCTGCGGCTGAACGCATCCGATTCATCCTGGGAGAGGATGATGACAGTCCAGCACCCCCTCAGCTCTTCACAGAGCTGGATGAGCTACTGTCTGTTGATGGTCAGGAGATGGAGTGGAAGGAAACTGCCAGGTAGGAACATCTTGGCTGTGCTGAGCCTCTTAATACAGCTCAATATTGACCAATGCTAAACCTGTGCTGATTAAGCAAGGAGACATAAATAAGAAAAATTGAAGCCAGTATGTTCATAAAATAAGTTTATTTTAACTTATATTGCTTATTGTGTTTATAAGTATTATTTTATTTTGTCTCCATTTTTGTTAGCTGAAATTCTTATTTTAGATTTTTCATTCCCATATTAATTTGTATTGTAATAATTTGTAATACTGGTATTATACCAATTTTGTTGGCATTCATTTAAAAATTACCTCCTACTTTTAAAATTTTCTCTTCATGTATCTAAAAAAGAGCCAAAAACGTGACATCTGTGTTTTGTTATTTAGATTGTTTTAATAATTAAGAATTGTTATAATTATTATTATTTTCATTATTATTATAATGGAAATTCAAGTGCACTGGCCTTTTGCTAATAATGGTCTAATGACAGTATGCAAAGACATTTGTAACACTTCACTTAATAGTTTCAAAGTGACACCTTTACCTCAGTTAATTACAGATATAACATAAGTGATCCCGGTTTCCTTAGTGTCTATCAAACCAGCAAAACCAGCATTTAACAGACACTGTTGCTTTAAATCCCCATGATCATTAGTTCACTGGTGCAGACAATTTGGTCTCTGCTGAAAGATTTGTTTTGCACACAGCATGCATCACTTCTGAAGATGTGTTGCTCTTGAACGGGTAAGATCATTCAATGAGGGGTGTTTCATGTTAAATTAATTGAAAGGCACTCCAGATGGTCCCAAATCAGCACCCATTATGACATACCACAACGGGCACTTGACACATCACCAAGAATGAGTACAGGAGTGATTACTGCTAATACTTTCATTTTGACCAAGATTTTATTTAATAGATTGTTTTTACAGATGAGATTAAAGCTTTATTGCATTGTAGGATTAGGGATTACATATTTAAGACTTTCCCGCATGGTCATCAACTTCAATAAACAAAGTTGTGCATGGGGAAAGGTTACAGTTTTTATGTACTTATACTTGATAACAGTAGAGTTGATGTCAGATACTGTAAACATAACAAATATATAGTGGAATTGCCAGCATGTTTAATTGCCAGTATATTGCCAGTTTAATTGCCAGTATATGTTTAATATAGTTGCATGTTGCACTTCTGTAACTCTCTTACTGTCTTGAATAGTCTACAGTGGCTAGGAATAAACTTTATCAAGCTTATATTTGCTAATTCTGCATAATTCTATATACTTAACAGTATCAACAGATCTGTTTAAATACTAAGTACTAAGTCCCAGGTCAATAGATCTGTTTAAAAAAGACTTGAATTTAGTTGAATTCTCTGTTCTTGCTTTTCTAAGGTGGATCAAGTTTGAAGAGAAGGTGGAAAAAGGTGGAGAGAGATGGAGTAAACCACATGTGGCCACTCTGTCTCTACACAGTCTCTTTGAGCTTAGGACATGTATAGAGAAGGGCACCATCCTGTTGGATCTAGAGGCCTCCACTCTGCCCGGGGTCGTTGGTGAGTTTCCCTTTAAAGAGAACCCAGCACTGTGTCTGGTTTGATGTATGGGGAACGCACTCCAATCTGATTGGCCCACGTCAGTGTTGATGCACATCAGGTGCACCTGCACGTATATTATTTAGATTCTCACTAAAATAGTGCTGCTCTTGTCTGGCTGTCTGTATGAGCCTGGGCGAATGCCTGCAGGTGCGGTCCCACCACTGCTGAGGCTCAGTGGAAGCTCATCTTGCAGGGTTTGCAGGAGGTTTTCTCACTCCCCTGCTGAAAGGGTGTGCAATCTGCTGAGTTAGAGAAGGATCTTATCAGCGTCCTTTGATCTGACATATATTATCCAACTGCCAGAGAGCCAAGATATGCAGGATGTGGCTGGGGAAGAGAAATTGTTGGTAAGCCTGCCTGCCCTGCATATGAGGAGCTGTTGCAGATCATGTGTTGCAGCCACGAGAAGCCAGCGATCGCACATGGCCAGCTTAATAAGCGATTCCTGGCTGGTCATAGCTGTGAAGCTCCTGTGAGCCTACTCTTCTCCCTGATCTCATGTGAGGTGAAGAGATCAAATTATGCGAATGTGAAGGAAATACAGGGATACCTTCCGTTAATGAGATGCTTGGCTGATATTGAGGAGAAGGAAAAGAGTTTTCTTCTCGACTTGTTGGTCTTGCCCTCAAGCTTTTGCACATCTGTACAGATTGTGATTGAGAAGCTCAGAGCAGCGAGGGTGCAGTGGACCAAGTCCTTATCTGATCTTAGGACTTGAGGTGGGGCCTGAAGCAGGGGGTCACTGCCCAGGGTGTCCTCCCCTCTCACAGGGCTGAACACAGGAGCAGTGTGATCCTAGGAAGGGAGGCAAGAGGCCAAGGACAGGTGGGTTGAGGCTGGTACAGGAGTGAAGAATTAGCCCCATCTCACTTATTCCTTATTTATCTGTCCTGTAATGTTGCATAAACACTTGTGTTGAATACTGGCCCAGTAATGACTATGGTAGCCTGTTTAAAATCTTTGCCTATTCTTACAGTTCAGTGAACACTTATCAGATCATTGTTACAGTCACATAAACAATAAGGGTTGTGCTGCCGCCCCAGATATTAGGGTTATGTTGGTCAGAGAATAGTTGTGCTGAGGAGTTGTAGCAATTTACTTTCGAGCTCCCCTTGGCTAATGGTTCTTTGGGTTGAGCATCATTCTCATTCAGAATGGGAGCTGTGATGCTCCCTGCTTTCTCATGGCAGGCTTGTGGCGTGAGCCGATTATACACCATCGCTAGACTTAAATACCTGGGCATGAGCCCCATCTTGAACACTTGAGCAGTGGCAGCCATTTTGATGGTTTCCCATTGGGGCTCTAGCCCCATTGGGGTTCTAGCTACTCGCTAGCAGAGTAGCACCCTTATTGCTGTAGTAAGTCCTTTGCCGGATGTGGCAGGATGTGGGTAGAGGAGTACACTGCTCCCCAGAGCTCAGCCTAACCTTTATGCCACTGGCCTAGTGGCATGCTTGGATGGTGTGCTGACATTAGCCTGGGAGACTTGTGTTCAAATCCCATGTTGAGCACCTCCTTGTGTATATAGAGTAAAATATTTTTAGCAGGCCAATGTGTTTAGGTAATGGTGGGTGGGTATGCTGAGTGACGCCCTCCCTATAGAATGTTCTTCTTGATTGGCTGAAACCAACTATCTACTAGCTCCCCTCGAAATTTAGTCCATGCAGTTGAGTGTGTCTGGCACACTCAACATGGAGTGTCTCCTGCTCCAATGGTGTTTGTCATTGGCGTGCCGACACTAGCCCAGTAGACCGGTGTTTGAGTCCCATGCCAAACACCTCCATGTGTGTCTAGTGTAAGCTTTTTTAACAGGGCCTTGCATTTTGGCAGTAGGTATTGCGTTACCTATAGCACAGTGTTAAGTTCCCTCAAAAACAAATGTCTCTTGGTTACTTATGTAACCTCAGTTTCCTGAGAAAGGAAATGAGACACTGCATCTCCTTGCCATGCCTTCAAAAAAGGTGATGACACGCTCTACAGGTGCCCTGATATACTCGCAGGTGCACTTGATGCGCATCAAGCACTACCATGGGCCAATTAGATTGGTATGATTAGACATGAGATTTAGACACCCATTATAGTTAACATTAAATTACATGTCATTTTATTTCCTCCATTACAATGTATGAATTTCTTCAGCTAGTGTGTATCAGGAGTGCTTTTAGTAATAGCCATTCAAATATCATTGAACACTTTGATTCTGTTTCATTATTTTACTTAGATCACAGTTAGACTGATCAAAACATTTATAGACCAAATAGCACATACAGAATGCTGGAATATGTCCTGTGTGAACAGCCATTATTCTTTCATTTTCAGTTATCAAAAGATTTTTTTTTCTCAGCTAGTAAAGACTTCTCTTTGTATATAACAGATTATTTAATTGCATTTACAAGTGAAATCAAGTGGTTCTTATTGTTACTGTGTCTGAAATAGCATCATAGACAGATTTTAAAAATAATGTTTTTCAGCACTTGAGGGTTACATTTAATTCAGATCAGGCTCAGAGATAAAAAACTTTTCTAAATGCCCTGGAAAGACTGAAATACAACACAGGGCTATGCTTATGATCCACACACGTTTCTTAGGCTAATACAACCCATCCATTTATTTGGTTTCCAAATGTCATGTCAGGATGTATTCATTTGCTCTGTTTATTTCACCCTTCTCTCATCCCCCACCTGTGGTCTCAGATGCATGCGTGTTTGCATCCATTCAGAAAGCTTTTCCTTTACTCTGACTTGAGTCAGAGCTTGATGAAGATCAGCCGGATAATTGTGGAGGCATTAAACACCTCCAGAGCATTGTTATCAAAAGCATGTCATTCTGGTCTGATGATTCTCTGAAAGGTTCTCTAGAGGATCAATTACACAAGGGCTGTTGAAAGCGATTTATAATCAGAAATAAAATGGAAGGTTAAGGATCATAACCCATGCTACCAATCATATTAGAAATATTAATTCACATTTATCTCTTCCCTGAATTTCTCACTGTGAGAATGATATGTCAGGTCTTATTATCAATTTGCAGTAAATCTTAAGTTTGGCTGGGTTAACTTCAGTCGACCTTAGTTCCTTTCAAAATGAAAAGATCAGCCATTAAGGCCAAACCATTCACAAAAATGGCCTGAGGGCTCAGGCCTCGTGTCTTTGACCTCTCTTTATAAAAATAGAACCTTACAGGAACCACCAGACAATCTCATGCGCAAACCACTGCCTCATTAGAACTCCACTTCTGAAGACTAAGAAAAGAATGCAATGTGTCGCTTCACTGACACTGATTCCAAGTTCCCTCTAAAAGTTCAGTTTCAAGTTCTTGTTAAAAGTTTGATCAAATTGCTAAATTGCGTGGTCATGTGAAGTGAAAAGTTGCTGTTTAAATAAAAAGATTTCTCAGTTGTGAAGGGAGTTAAATGAGCTCCTCAGAAGCTTTCTGCACAAGCTAAATAACCATAAGACAGGTCTCTTTCTAACTGTTTTTTGCTGCCTGGCTGCCTACTGCTTTTGTAGTCGGCTGCCTTGATAGGCAACAACTGCCTCAGTCATAAGAAGCAAATAGCAGAAAGCTGTATTAGTGAAATATGTTTGGATAAAATCTATTTTTAATTACATTGAACAATTGAATAACTTCCAGTATTGAAAGAAATACAAGCACTAATATTTTTCTCTTTGGACACATTGTATTTTTGTGTTTGTTGTATTTTGTATTATATTTTTTCAATGTTGAGAATGTTGCAATGCATTTTGGGACTGCTTTTTTCACAAAGGGTACATGTGATGGTGCATTAAAATTTGGCCAGATCAAGGATTTTTATAAAACAGAATACATTTTAACAGCATTCATGCCAAGAGCGTGTCTGTAATTTAAAAAATGTTGCCTCCATAGTCAGCTCACTAGATTTTAATAAGGATTATAATCTGTCTCTGCTTCTCATTCTCTCTCTTTCAGAAATGATCACTGACAGTCATATTGAGACTGGCCTGTTGAAAGCTGACCTGAAAGATAAGGTCATGTACACTTTGCTGAGAAAACATCGTCATCAGACCAAGAAGTCCAATCTTCGCTCACTAGCTGACATTGGCAAAACAGTCTCGAGTGCAAGTAGGCTGTTTTCCACACCGGATAATGGTAATGCAGGTGCCAGTTTGGTGCAGTTATTTCTTAACCCTCCTTTGTCCTTTAAAGGATTTGAGAACTTTTGTCTTGTTCTTTCAGTCATTTTTATTTAATTTTTGGTTTTTAATAATAATTTTAATTATTTTTCTTCCATATTTTTAATCTTTTTTAATTTGTAGCTTTTGCTTCTACTTTTGACTTTTCTTATTTAATATTTAAGAAAACCATATGTAAAGCCCTAGAACAGAAACAATTCACAAGATAATATAAACAAATAGTTAGACTAAAGTAAGAACACTGGCCCTCAAGCACACCAAATGTTAACTAATAACTTGCAGTTTTTAGGAAATCGGACAAAATGAGTACATCACAGATTAACTGCATCAGTCATGCAGTTTTGCAATTTTACCATCATGTATACAGTAAGTATTTGCGTAAGTTAAAAGTGGAAAACATACAGATTTATAATAAAACAAACCACTACAGTACATTACAGTGATTTTAGCATAGGCAATGGGTTTCAATAAGAACAACATGAAGCAATGATAACAGCAATATCATGACAATAAAGACATTAATCTTTCACATTAATGTTAATATTATTAATATTGATGCATATTATTAACAATAAAATTAAAATGAATAAATAATATTAATTAATATTAATATTTGTTAACATTAGTTCTGCAGGATGTTTATATTTGTAAAGCAACTTAGCAACTTTGCAGTAATATAGAAGGTGCATTAATATAGAAGGTGCGGAACAGCTTCGATCAGAGTCTGTGCTGCTATCTGTTTTATATTAAATGTTTTTCATTTTTGCTGATCCACTGTCAGCTTAGCATAAATAAAGCTTTCCATTCTGTCCTTTTTCAGTTATTGATTGTCAGAGTGTGTTTTAAATAATAACCATCTCTTTTGTTTAGTCTGCTCTGTCTCATTCTGCATATGTTTCTCAGTGATACACAATACATGCTGTTGTTGAGAATGTAAACCATTATGAACTGTTGAACTAATGAGTTAATCTGAAAACAATGTTTAAAGGATAACATGCGACAACACTTCAAATAAGGCTGTGGTCAAAAATTCATTTTGCCAGTAACATTTGCATACTTGCTGTTATGACAAACAGTGTATTAAAAAAACTTTATACAAAGATCATGAAGATGTTTTCCCAGCTGACTAGATAAATGTTTATTTTAAATCATTTTATGCCGTTATTCCTGTGAATCATTGACCATTGCACTTTTGAAACGTGACAGAATATGTGCTTGACCTTTATAAATCCCTGAGCACACTTCTGATGGCTGTAACTGCTCAAAGTTATCCTGTCTCCCTAACAAATCATGTCTTAAGCAATGTGAGAGATTTCACTCAAATCTCACAAAACTAACTCTTTATATTTAAAATCTCTATCACCTTAACAGTCTGTTGTTCACCCTTACCTTCTTTTTCCTTTGGATGCTCTGCTGCTTTTGTCACTAAAAGCACGTAGTCCACTTGAGAATTCAGTGCCTTGTCTAACAACTCGCAATTCTGATGAGGTATTGCGAGTCCCTGGAAGTCCAAGCATGGGATGGCCTAGTAAGTCCAACTTACAAGTTGCCTGTATATATGTGTGTGCTCTTAGCTCTCATAGTTTATAATAGAAATTAAAGGGAAATTAAAGCTTAAAGGGGTCAAATCATTAGGAATCAAAATTTTCTTAAGATTTTAATTGTACCATGAAAATATACTGTCAGAACTTAAACTTATAAAAATAAACTGGGAAATAATTAATGATAAATGATATGACCCTTTAAACTTTTTACCATATTATGAAACTATTTGTTTATTGGTAGTGCTGTTGTTGGTACAATCTATATGTCTAGCTAGTCAGTCCCCTGTGCTCCCTTCACCATTATAAAGTGAGACAGTCTGTATAGAGTTGATACTACACGTAACTGTCTTACCTAGGATCCTCTGTTATTGTAATATTCACCTTTATTAGATTTAAATTCTTATTCTAGACTTTAACCTCTCTGATATTCAAAATTGTATTTTTTTTTGGCTGCATTTTTCTTTGACTGCATCAAACTGACATCTTAGCCATTATAACATGTCTTTCCAGTAATAATAATGGCAGGTTTTAGCGGGAATACTCTGCTTCTCTGTGCTTGTCTTGTTCTCCTGCTATGCATTTACAGTATAATGACATTTTGCGCTCAGAAAAAAAATTAATTTTTCAAAATGGCCTCCTTCCTGCCTGGCACATCACTTTTGCTAATTGTATTATTTTTAACAACATGGAATCAAACAATTCAGAGCCTATTAATGTGTATTTAAAATGTTCAGAGTTCAATGTACAGTGTTGCCTGTTCCATTAATTCCCCATTTGTTTATTGTGCAGCTTGGTTTTTCTTGAAATTTTCATGCAGGGATCACTGTTTCTTTTAATAGGTCTTTTTATTGTACTATTGTTTATAAATTTTGCTTAGGTAGCCCAACCACCACACATCGGAATTTAACATCAAGCAGCCTCAACGATATCTCAGACAAACCAGAGAAAGATCAGGTGAGTCCAGTTTCAGGATTTTTTCCTTTTAATTGCCTTTTTTCAGATTTCCTAAAAGTCCTAAGGGCTGTTTGTGAATCTGGGGTAAAAATACAAGTTTAAAATATAGCTGCAAGTAGCGATGACGTGCCCAAGCAAAACAGCGCCATTAACACCTGGTGCTTCTAAGATCACTCAATGCATGCAGAAGATATGAAACACTTATTAGAGACTAATTAGAGAAAAAGATATTAGAGACTTTCTGTTTCCCACTTTTCGGCATAATTCGTAAAATTTTGCCATGGCAACACCATTTGAGAGCCACCCTGCCCCGCCCATGTACCATAACCTGGCCCTAATGGCTGACGACTCTGTGGTGTGTGCCCAATTTTAGGATTTTCTGAGCAAGCTAGGGACCCAAAGGCCCCAAAAACCTTGAAAAAAGAATCCTAAGTAAAACAATAGGGCCCAAGCACTGAAAGTATTTCAGTATATCATAAAGTATATTAGAAATTACATGTAAATTAATAATCTGACTAATAGTTGAATTAATAATCCATTAATTAGCAGATAACCTTTGAATCCATTTACATTTATGCATTTTGAATATATAATGCACATTAACAGGTGACACTTAATGTACTGTTTACATTTAGACAGTGTGTTCTGGTCATAAAGGTGGGCTAAACTTCACAAAAATTAACCTTGGAGAATTTGTAGAATCTTTTTTTTTAACTATTGCCAAATACAACATGTGTCCTAAGAAATAGCTGACAATTTTTTCACCGTCTTTTTGTGGAAGTGCCTCATGCAAAAAACTGATGTGCTGTGCTGATGTGATTTCAAGCAGTCCTCAGCTGTTGACAGACTCTGTGGTGATGCCCCTTGCCCCTTTTGGCAGAGTGGGGATTAAGAGACTGTTTGTGTGAGGGGGCCCAGACACATGAACAGATTTGGATTGCAAGCACAGATTGAAGGGTGGCTTGGTTTTGTGTCATGCATTTTGAAGGTTATGTCATACTGGTTTATGGCTTGTCATACTTTGGCTTTTTTCCTCGGTCACATGATGATGTCATCCCTACTTTCTGACATTACATTTACTTATATTTATTCATTTAGCAGACACTTTTGTCCAAAGCGCTTACAGAGAGAGAGATTAAACTCAAGAGAGCATTTAACTCAAGGAAAATTGAGTATTCATGAGACAATATGTATGGTGGATAAGAACACTGAAGTAATTGCCATTTTTATAATTGTTTTCATATAGTGAATTAGTGTTAGGTGGTATTAATGACTAAACCAAAACAATTATAAACCATATATTATTATATTATTATAAACCACTATATATATTATAAACTATATATTAGATTTTGTTCATTAGGTTTAGGGCTTCATACTTTGAATGTTGTAGAATAAGAATACCCTCAAGAATACCACACTATGAGAGTGCCCAGTTAAGGCAGCATAGTTATCTTGACTTTTGTCAGGTCAGGAACTCCTTGGTGGTATAATGAGGAGTGAGGGGTATGGGGATCCATTTGCAACATTTATTCGAGTAACAAACAGGTAAGGTCAAACAACAGTAAACAGGGCAATCAGGGACAAGGCAGAAGAATAATCTTGAAACAAGCAAGGTTCGAGGCAGGCAGCAAACAATCAAAAACCAGTTAACAGTCCGATAATCAGGGCAGGCAGCAAACAATTAAAAACCAGATAAACAATCCAAATCCACAACAAGTAATCCAATACAGTATGTAGTAACCACTCAGCACTATCAGCAGGGGAAAACAAGACTTTACGCTGATGTAGCGCATGACCAGAGTTTATATAGGAGGGAAAATGGGAAACAGGTGAGCAGGAAGTAATCAATCCCAGGTATGGGACATTATGGGAAATGTAGTAAACACAGTTAATACTCTGAAGATGGTTCCCTCTGGTGGCACGGAGGAGGTGGAGTAGGGACCTCCTCCGTAACAGGTGGATTGAGAGATGGAGCAGAGATTCACTGCTAGAAGAGTGTTGCATTGTGTGTCTGGCATTATAATTAAATAAAATAATCTGACATATAATTAAATTAAATAATTGTCTGACAATTAAATGTGTTTATTATATTGTTTAGAACATTTATCTGAACTTTAGCTTCTTAGCTTTATTTTAGGTTAAATTTATATTTTTCTTTAATACATTTTTTATACACAAACTTTGGTTTGAGATAAAAAAAACAATTGGCAAACCCTAGTTTGAACCATGGGACCCCATATGAATCACAGAACCTCTGTTAAAGACCACTGAGTTGGAGTCTGTCACCCACATTAGCCTTGACATATATTATTGTTGAATAATTAATAAAAAAATAAAATAATAAAAAATTAAAATAAAAATCAAGTGTGCGATAACACAAATGCACCACAAAGAAAACATCACGTGGATTCCGTTTTATTTTATGAATTCTATTCCATTTAAAAAATACCTGTAGACATTAGATTTTTGAAACTATTGGAAACTATATTGAAACTGTGATGACAGACAGATGGAATAAAGTTTTGCTTAAACTAGAGGTGAAAATAATCCAGTGTCAGAAATTATGTTCACACAAACTGCCAGCTGCACAGCTCTAGTGGAGCATTTATTACCTGTGTGATATCCATATCCAACCTGTGGATTATTTCAATTTATTTTTAAATGCTAAGCTTTTCTTAGGCAACATTATAAACATTACATATATTAAGTATAGTACAAATTATGTATTTGTATTGTGCTTTGTGTAAAAAGTACTTTGACAGTACATTGATGGTATTGGATGGTAATACCATAGTACTTTAATATACTACTTTGGTTTACTACCTTTGTTAGCTCTTGCCTTAAAGGAAACAATGTTGGTGTTATTTGTTTAATCCTGTCTCTGGTGTGGATGGTCCATCTTGGCATCTCTACACATTAAGTGTCATTTTATTCTCTTATTTACTTAAATCTAAGCAAAAAATATTTAGTAATAGGGTTGTAATGAGATTAATAAAATTGTTGAATTGCTTATACTGTCAGTTCATAAAGCCATTTAAGACAGAATTTTAGAAATGTGTACTTAAACTAGGGAACTGCTTTCTTATTGTCAAATCAGATTTTCAAGCTTCCAACTTTATTGCTGGCAAATAATGGATCTGTCATTTTACTGTTCTTCTGATTTTTAAAGGTAGATAGGTTTAGAACTTTCATATTATTTTAATTGTTCAGCGTTAAAATAATTATTAATTTAATTTATACATTATTTTAATATTTAATAATATTTAAGTTGAAATTGCACTTTTAGCTGCTAAAAGGACATTTTCAGTGATGACCTTGGAAGCAGCGTGGAAGTTTCCTAACCACAATTTATGGTTATGTGAGTAGGGTATGCTAATTATCTTTGGCCTGTAAATTTTACATTTGGCACTACCTCAAAGGCTATGAGCTGGCCCTGGCTATAAGATGCCACTGCCTTTGAAGTTGAAATTCAATCTATTATAGGGAGTAACAACAACTCTAGGAATACCTTAATTTAACAACACTTTATACTGGTACCACTGACTTTAAACTGGTATCACACCTTACCTCATGAAAGTCTTGGTACAAAAGCTAGCTGGGCACTCAGTTTAATAAGGTCATGTGTTGGGGCTTCATTTATACACTTTGTTCATCTATTCTACCTCCTTACTGATCTTCTCAAAAATAACATCCTATTCAGCTGAAGAACAAGTTCATGAAGAAGCTACCCAGAGATGCTGAAGCTTCCAATGTTCTCGTTGGAGAAGTGGATTTCCTTGACACTCCATTTGTGGCCTTTGTGAGGCTGCAGCAGGCTGTCATGTTGGGGGCGCTGACTGAAGTGCCTGTGCCCACCAGGTATGACCTGCTTTCATCTCATAAGGTTAAAGATCAAAGTAAATGTAATAAAAGAGCGATGTTTAGTTTATAAAAGTCTTAAGTAAAAAAAACAAAATCTGAGCAATTTGAATGTAGGCTTTCAAATGGATTTCAAATAGTTTCCCATGATCTTCCCCAGATTTCTGTTTATTCTTCTTGGGCCCAAAGGCAAAGCCAAGTCATATCATGAAATCGGCAGAGCAATCGCCACCCTGATGTCAGATGAGGTAAACACAGGCTTTTTTAGCTAATTCTTTGCGTCATTAATTTGAATAGACTGTTTGTCTCAATAGTGTGCCTGTGTTTTGTAGCACAGTCTGGTGTGCCTGAAATATTCTGTTATAATTATTCTACAACATACTCTATATTCTACAACATACTAACGTTTTTGCTTAGAAGTCATGTGTGGGAAGAGTTGGCCAGTAATCACAGTTCTCTTATCAAGGTCTTCCATGAAATAGCATACAAAGCCAAGGACAGACAAGATCTCCTTGCTGGTATAGACGAGTTTTTGGATGAGGTCATTGTCCTCCCTCCAGGTGAATGGGACCCTGCCATTAGAATTGAACCTCCCAAATCCCTACCATCCTCAGATAAAAGGTAATTAATGTAGGGGAGTACATATCAGCCCATGACTGTTTCTTTTTGAAGCCTTACTGATATATCAAAGTGTGCCAAGTGACTTATTTCTAAGGCTGCCTTATTAAGTCCAATGTATATGTCCAAGGTGTTGTGCCTTATTTTACACAAAAATAAGACCTTATTTTTGTGTAACAATGGAGAGGTGTTTGAGGGTAAAAGTATTTGCAAAGTAAAAATGTGTTAACAATGTGTGCATATTGTCAGAAACTCTGAAAATGGGTACCATATATAGTATGTCACACATGAAAGTGCAATGGATGGTAAGTGGTGTTGTTCTGTCAGCCTGTTCTTTGCTAACAAAGACAGATTCATTAATTCAAAGAAAAGGTGAAGAAATACCAGATTAGCATTTAATTGGATAAAGCACCACGCCTCTCTTTGGCTTCAGGTGTAGAGAAAGCATACTGCTGCTGCCACAGCCTGCACCCTCACTGCCAACACAGCACAACATGACACAGAGAACTTAGCACTGCAGTCAGACCACTATAGCACACAGTGCTAACACACTCCATGTAAAAAGTCCTCATAAAGTCATTCATGGATTGTTGAAAATAAACAATAGTGTGATGTTGACACTATTACAATCAGGCCTAGACAGACTTTTCATGCATTTTATGTATCGATTATGGGAAAAATTTTGTTATGTATAGGAATATGTCAAGGAAAGTGTCAAACATGTCTTTGTCTGTCTTACTGCTTTAATAGTATACTGTACTAAATTCCATGGAGCAAAATATTTCTTTATTCATATACTGGGGTATTTACATGATAATATGAAATACTTTATAGATGTTATTATCATGGTACATGTTCAAAAGTTATGTCTATCCATCTAGTCTTTCAGAAATTTATAAGAAATCATGGGTATGTTTAAAAAATCCAAACTGTTCCCCATGGCATGTTTAATTTATCTTTATACTGTATTGTTTCAGTTTTTATGATGGTGCATCAAGCACGTCACCTGAATGTGGTGCTGTGCTGCTGACTGCAAGAGAACACATTTCAGTGTCTTTCTCGTTAAAGACATTAATTTATGTGCAGACCTACAATACTTTATTGCTATATGCACTAAAGAAATATGAGGGTTAAAAATTATTTGCTTTTTTATTCAAAACATAACAACATTACCAGCTAACACATAAGTTCTACAGTCTATGTCCGACTTTTGTGTTGTCCAGGAAGAACATGTATGCTGGAGGGGACAGCACACAGATGAATGGAGACACGCCTCACAGTGGTGGACATGGAGGTGGGGGGCACGCAATAGGCAATGAGCTGAAAAGGACGGGGAGGTTGGTCTGTTTTTGCCTTTTTTTTAAGAAAATCTCTCAGTTCTCTGTAATGTCTTTGCCCTCAAGTTAATGTTTGTATAAGTTCTTCTAAAGGTACAGATTGTGATGACATTCTGAATTTTTCTAAATAGTTTAAAATTCCACTGCTGGTTTTGGAAACAGCATGACCTTTGGCAAAGAATTTCCTTGTGCTATTAGTTCCAATTGTTTTCACCAAATTATTTTTCCACTGTTTTTATTCATTACAAAACATGTACATGAATTTCCAAATTTCCTGGTGTTTGGTACATCCCACTTGTTTCCAGTAGAGCTGGCATGAATTATGCACGTTTGTGCAAAACCTGATGATCCATGTTACTCCAGAATGTTCCAAAGAGCATCTTGTATGCTTCAGCAGAAGCAAGACATTTTGACACAAACATGTGTTTACATGGTCAGTGTCACGTATTTCAGAATCAAAAAGGTTTCTTTATTTAAATCATAAAACTTTACTTAAAATTGGTTCAAATTAGGTTTCAGATAGATTTAAATTGTATTCTGCCTCCCAGATTTTTAATTTCCTGTGATCATGAACTTAGAATGTGTATAATGTTTTTCTTCTTGAGGTTTTGTGGAGGTCTTATACTTGACATCAAAAGAAAAGCCCCATTCTTTGCCAGTGATTTCTACGATGCACTACACATCCAGTCTTTGTCTGCCATTCTTTTCATCTACCTGGGAACGGTAACCAATGCCATCACATTTGGAGGATTACTGGGGGACGCCACAGAAAACATGCAGGTAAAGATACAGTTGTGAATCATGAAAAACTTGAAACAACATTACGGCTGTGCCATTTACTTTCTGTACCCTAGCCTGTCTAAAGAATCAAAGCATCCTTGCCAGAGATTACAGTGTAATTTATTCTCAGTCAATCTTTAACTGAATTTAACTGAAGCAGATTTTAAGTACCTTCTTCACTAATCACCTTTTGAAATGTTGCCTTTGATTCACTGACAAGTCATGTGAGTAAGTTAAAGTCTCATGGTTCATATGTTAAGATGTTTTAAAGAATTCTGAGGTCTGCATGTGTCACAGAATGGTCAATGTTTTAGCTCAAGGGAGCCCTTCACTGTTTGTCAGGCCACAAAGTGGTATAATTTAGAGTGATCCAAAGGTCATTTAGAGAAATTTTGCATGCAGGCTGCAAAGAGGAGCAATGAAGTGTATGATATTAGAAAACAAATCCCTTTGTGCAAACCCTTTTTCTCAATCAGATACATGCACAAAACACTCTTACTGGACTTAATTCATTTCCTTCAAAACTTCAAGGTACAGTTATTAATAAAGAATGTCTGTGATTCCATGTACTGATTAGGACAAGATTGACAAGATATCTGTGATTGACAAGACATCTGTGTTTTTTCTGGGTGTAGTCATAATCTAAGATTCCATGTGCTGGAATAAACAAGACTTAAATATGTGTTGTATATGTAACATTATGTATATAACTAGACCCATATTTCTATAATGTTCTGATGCTGAGATATAGCATGCTGCCTTAGTGGTTGCTAGGGTGTGGCGATGAATTTAAAATACCCATTTGTTGTGGTTTGCTAAGCAGAGTGATATGAGCCCACTCCAAATCTTTACAACAGTCTGATGCAGAGCTTTGACACTTCCTCAGACTAGTCTGAAGATCTGGGGTCTCGCTTTGGAGCCCTATCACCTTCGAGTAGTAGAAAACGCGCCAATGAACATCGGCCAGAGAGGACAGAGCCAATTGGGGCAAAGGATTTGCATGCCGAGGCGCGCCCACCCAGAAGCGGGTATAAAGCCGGCCGCAACTCACTTTCATTTAGGTTGTGCTGAGGAGCCGAGATGTTTCCCGGCCGATCACAAACCGGCCAGTCAGTCACATTCAACGTTACGTCAACGTACTGACGTATGGGGTCCCTGTGGAAAACGCTGCAAGCCGACCCACGTTACGGGCTAGGAATGCAAGTACTGGCAGGCAAGGTGTGACTCTGTACGACAGCTCCCCTGCCTCCGTAACCTACCCAGTGCTCCGCGCAGGCAGCCATCGCAGCCCCACCAGGTACGGAGCCCGGACGTGGAGAGATCGTGACAACCGTACCTATCCCCCCCGGAGAAGGCACCTCGGTGCACGGGTCTCCTTCCTCTCTTGAGATGCCACGAGAACACTGGGGAAAGCGCCCGCTACGAGGGAAAGGGCGCTGCGTAGACCACACCCTACTAAAAGGAGGTAACATGTGGAGATGAGGTCTAGACTGACAAGGCAGTACTACCTATAAGAAGGTCTCTGTGCAGGTCCTACCTACTGGGACGGCACTACTGTCAACAGAGACTGGCAGCGGTAAGCGTCAAAGGAAAGACACGGGTTCACCGACAGGGAAACCATATTATCGTGGAGAATACACACATGGGATGACCAATGGGGAATCACTACATATGAGGCACCTAGCCCAGTACAAGGGCTGACTGTGGCATACACACAAGTACTGGGCCTGGCGTGAGGCTCCTCCGCTGAGCCTCCCCACCCACAGGTGCTGGAGGAATCGCAACGCAAGGTTCACCAGTGGGAAACTGTTGTGAAGGAGTAAAAATGCCTATTTCCCCCTATCCCAGGGGGGAGGCAATGCAAGCAAGGACACCACGCACATCCTCCCTCCCACTACTTAGTGGGCCCCAACACACAGGAGGACACGGGCTGCACCCTGAGATTGTTAAACCTCACAAGGGTGTAGGTGTCGCCCAGCCCACAGCTCTGTGAATGTCTGATAGAGGGGTGCCATGCGCCAATGCCCAGGAGGAGGCAACACTCGGAATCAAGTGAGCCCCCACTCCAAGGGGGCACGGCAAGCCTTGGGAGTGTACACCAAGGCAACGGCTTCCACTATCCAACCACTGTTGGGAGTGGGCCAACCTCTGTTGGGAGGGCCTTTCCCTTCTGACACCCTCCAAAGCAGACAAAGAGCTGATCTGAGCATCTAAAGCTCTGCATACAGCCCATGTACATGCGCAGGCGCGAACGGGACACAAGTAAGGGCTGGGTCTGCCTCCTTCACGGGCAGCGCTTGCAGGTTCACCACCTGGTCCTTGAAGGGTGTGGTGGGAGCCAGGCCTGGGTCTCAAGATAACGTGAGAGTAGGCAGGTCCGAACTCTAGGCATGAGTCGCTGACTGACAGTGCCTGCAGGTTCCCCAACCCTCTTGATAGAGGCGAGCGCGGTCAGGAGCGCTGTCTTAAAGACAGGCTTTTCAGCTCTACCGACACAAGTGGCTCAAGAGGGGCTCCCCATAGCCCGGAAGTACTACGGGAAGATCCCAAGAGGGAAGAGGGGCGGCCTTGGGGGGTTCAGTCTCCGGGCGCCCCTCAGGAACCTGATGACCAGTTCATGCCTCCCTAAATACTTACCTTCTACTGCTAGGTGATGGGCCGAGATAACGGCCACGTACACCTTCAGGGCAGAAGGGGACAACCTCCGTTCCAGCCCTTCCTGTAGAAAGGAAAGCACAGAGCTGATCAGGCATGTGTGTCTTCTCCACGAGAAGACCACCAGTCAGCAAGGAGGCTCCACTTCAAGGTATAAGTCCGCCTGGTGGAAGGGGCCCTCACCTGAGTGATGGTATCCACCACGCCCGGGGGTAAGTCACTCAGGTCCTCCGTGTCCCATCCAAGGGCCACCGCGGGTGCCAGAAAGTGCCTCATCCCTGAGACAGAAGGTCCTCCCTCAGAGGAATCTGCCAGGGAGGGGTTGTCACAAGGAGCACCAGGTCAGAAAACCAGGTCCGGGTGGGCCAACATGGTGCAACCAGCAAGACCTGCTCCTTGTCTTCCCTGATCTTGCGCAGAGTTTGCGCAAGGAGACTCACTGGGGAAAACGCGTATTTGCGTGGACCCCGGTGCCAACACGTCCGTGCCGAGGGGGCCTCGGACAGGGAGTAAAACAGCGGGCAGTGGGAGGACTTGTGGAAGGCAAACAGATCAACCTGTGCCTCCCCAAATCGATTCCAGATCAGCTGGACGCCTGGGGATGGAGGCTCCACTCTCCTGGGCTTGGAAGCTGCATGAGAGCGTATCTGCCACATGGTAGAGCTTGCCCAGAATGTGGACAGCGCGAAGCGACCTGAGTCGTCGCTGCCTCCAGAGAAGGAGATGGCGGGCAAGTTGGGACATGCGCCATGAGCGTAGACCGCCTTGGTGGTTAACGTACGCCACTGTCGCAGTGATGTCCGTACGAACTAGCACGTGCCTGCCCTGCCGCAACAGAAGAAACCGCCGCAGTGCCAAAAGCACTGTCAACTCAAGACAACTGATGTGCACAGGCATCGAGATCCTGTCCAGGAGCCTAAAGTCGCCTGCACACTGCACACAGCGCCCCAGCCTATCTTGGAGGCATCTGTCATAACGTGCCTGGACACTTGTTCAGGGGCACCCCGACCCGAGAAAGGCAATGTCCATCCAAGGGCTAAAGGTTTGGCGACCGGATGGTGTGACAAACACCCGACGTGTGCCGTGGCGCCATGCCCACCATAGGACTCGGTCATGTAGCCAGTGCTGCAGCAGTCCCATATGCATCAGGTCGAGCGGGATGACTGAGACCATAGATGCCATATGCCCCAGGAGCCTCTGAAAGAGTTTCAGTGGGACCGCTGTCTTGGCCCTGAACGTGTTCAGGCAACGCAGCAGTGACTAGGTGCGCCACCATAGCGACCGAGTCCAGCTCCACACCGAGAAAAGAGATGCTCTGTGTTGGGGAGAGCTCGCTCTTTTCCCAGTTGACCCGAAACCCCAGGTGGCTGAGGTGCCGAAGCACCAGGTCCCTGTGTTCGCACAACTGCTCTCGAGAGTGGGCCAAAATGAGCCAGTCTTCAAGGTAGTTGAGGATGCGAATGCCCACCTCCTGTAACGGGGCAAGGGCGGCCTCCGCGATCTTGGTAAAGACGCGGGGGGACAGGGACAGCCCAAAGGGGAGGACCTTGCACTAATATGCCTGACCCTCAACTGTGAACCCGAAGGAATGGCCTGTGTTGAGGCAAGATCGAGACGTAAAAGTACGGGTCCTTCAGATCGATTGCTGCAAACCAATCGTTGGGACGAACGCACAAGAGGATGCGTTTCTGCGTGAGCATCTTGAAGGGTAGCTGTACAGGGACCGATTCAAGACACACAGATCCAAGATTGGCCGCAGCCCAACTCCTCTTTTGGGCACGATGAAGTACGGGCTGTAAAACCCGGACTTCATCTCGGCTGGAAGGACAGGCTCTATTGCATCCTTCGCCAGGAGGACTGCAATCTCTGCTCGCAGGACCGAAGCATCGCTTTCTACCACCGGTGTAGAGAAGATGCCTCTGAACCTGGGCGAGTGCCTGGAGAACTGAATCGCGTAGCCAAGTGTGATTGTCCTGAGGAGCCAACGAGACGTGCTGGGGAGTGCTAGCCAGGCGAGAGATGTGCCCGGAGATACGCCGGCACAGGGCTTAAGCCGCGGCGGAGGCCACAGGATGTGTGGCCTCCTGCATGCGGGTCTCAGTCCCCGCCCAGGGGCGGCAGGACTTCAACGTGCTTTCAAACGCAGCCTCACCTGCCCTGGTGAAGTAAAAGGACAAGCTCGGGAGTGAGGAGACAATGCGTTTCTCACTGTCGGGCAATGTCCAATTGGGCCTGGACTGGAGGGAACTGTCCTTGAGAATGGGGGTACCACTAGGCAATGGCCTGGTGGCGGAACCACCTAAGACCCGGCCCTCGTCCAGTTCTCTCAGGGTCACTTAGCCATCCCTCTGGAGGGCTTATCATGGACCTAAAGAGCGGGCATCTACTTCCTGCGGCCGGCTCTATGACGGGGATGAGGGGCAGCCTCAGTCCGCGACAGAGCCGGTGCAGAAAGGGGAGCCCTCTGCAATAAACAGATGGGGGTCAGGCGGCGTGGAGGTGTAGAATGCGCCTGGCGACCTCCGTCTGCCTCTGAACTGTCGAGAACTGCTGAGCACAGCCCTTGACAGCATCGCCAAAAAGGCCATCTTGGAAGGCACCTGGGGGCACCAAGAAAGTGAACTTTGTCAGTGTCCCACATCTCCACAAGGTTTAGCCAGCGATGGCGCTCCTGGACCACCAAGGTGGACATCGTCTGGCCGAGGGCCTGCGTTGTGACTGCCTTCACCCAGAGTGCAAGTTCAGTCACCAAGCGCAGCTCCTGCATCACCTCAACTCAGAACTACCCTGGTGAAGCTGCTTAAGTGCCTTGGCCTGGTGAACCTGCAGGATGGCCACGGCGAGCAGGGTGAAGGCTGCCTGTCCAGCACACTGTAAGCCTCGGCAGCAAGAGCTGCCGCCGTCTACTGGCCTAGGACGGGAGATGCGGATGACTCATACAGGTGGCAGCATATTACGGGCACAGCGCCTGTGCACCGTAACAGCACACTCCACCAGAAGAATCTGCACACATCCCTTGGCAGCCCAGGGTTCCGCTCCAGTCCAAGGCACAGCTGTCCGGGCAAGCACGGCTGTCAGCTCCGAGTTTGACCCAGCAGGAACGACCCAGCCCGAAGGGGGAAGTTCTGCCTCGTCCTCAGAGAAGAGCAGCCCACTCAGCAATCAACATCTGCTCCTCATCTGGAGCACCAAAGTGACAGCGGGCCCCCGAGGGGAAGAGGGAGAGCCGTGACCACAATGTCAAGATGGCCATGCTTTTATAGTAAGAGCACAAGCTGACCATGAACACTGCGCCAGCATGCTTGCCCAGACAATCAGACGAGGACGGGAAGTGACTGCATCCAGAAACACACGGACAGAAAACGTCTTTAAAAAGACACAGAAGAGCAAATTTACTCTTTAGATACTCACCCTCCGAGCGGTCCGCCGCCGGAGCGAGCGAAAACCGCTGATTGATATAATAATATCCTACTTAATAATAATAATAATTCATGATGTTGTGTGGTTGCAAGGGTGCAATAGTGAAATTTTTGCAATGGTAGTTATCACATAAGGTCTGCATGACTTCATGGTATCACATTCAGCAGACTGCATGCAGGGAATATCATGGTGACAGAACCCTTTGTGTACTGTGTGTAGGGTGTGCTGGAGAGCTTTCTTGGTACTGCGGTGACTGGAGCTGTGTTTTGTCTCTTGGCTGGACAGCCTTTGACCATCCTCAGCAGTACAGGGCCAGTACTAGTTTTTGAAAGGCTACTCTTCAATTTCAGCAGGTACTTTATTATCTTTATTTCATTATCTTTTTAGTAATTTAAGATGTAACATCACTACCTATATGGCAACAATAAGTTGAATCTAACATTCTAATAAAAAATACCAGTACATGATGATGTCCAGAGCTTGTCCTTGATATTTTTCATTACTGTAGTGGGACACAATAAGGTATAAAAAGTCATTGAAAGCAATATAGTATTATGTAATAATTTCCACAAACCAGGGAGCTATGTAGCCATGTTTAATTGGTGCTTATGACTTAATGCATATGTCCATTCCAATTCAACAGGGTTCATTGTTTTAAAGGTCCAAAATAAAGTTTCAGTGCAGCTTCAAATGGTTCCCCTCGACCCTAGTCGAAGAATAAAGGTGTTCTCTAGCAAAACAATCATATACATTAAATCATATACATATCAAACAATCATTCATTTTCAGAAATAAAATATATGCTTTTTAAAGTATATTAATTACATTACATTAATAATTTTATACTAATTATATATATATATAATTACTATAAAATATATTTACTTATATATAATTACTATATATTTTTTTTAAAGTATATTACTTTTTACATACTTTTTAACTGCATGTTCATCTTGGTCTGGCTCTGCAATGTGTGTCCCTGAAATCAGGCATTACATAATCACGTTGGAAAGGTCATGCTGGACATAGGCGAATTGCAAGATTTAGACATCCAAGATACACGCACAAATGGACCATTTTAAACAATAAACTGACAAGTACATATAATATGTAGCATTCAACAAACTCATCAACTTTTAAACAGCCCTTCTTTCAAATCTTCTTGGTTTTTAACCGTGGCGGGCAACAAGTGTAATATGTGCATGACCGCCACCTTCACCTCTGGAATGTGGTACAAAGTTTAAATTCTATTTATCAGCCCTGTCTCCCTAATAAAATCACCTGAAACAGTTATTCCACCTATGCCCAATGTGACCCTTCCAACATGATTACGGAATGTGTGAATTCAGGGATTTATTTGTGAGCTAGGGTTGAGAGGAGCAATTTGAAGCTGCATTGAAACTTTGTTTTGGACCTTCAAAATGATGAGACCTATTGAATTGCATTAGATGGAGAAAAATCCTGGAATGTTTTCCTTAGGAACCTTAATTTCTTTTTGATGGAAGAAAAGCATAAACATCTTGGATGATGTGGGGATGAATAAATTATCAGGACATTTTGGGGTGGACATATCCTTTAATTGATTTTTAAAATGCCACCCTCATTTTATCTGTTTTTTATTTAGCCAGTTTCTATATAAAGTTAATATCTTCCACCATTATCCACAGGGATAACGCTTTTGACTACCTAGAATTCCGTCTTTGGATTGGCTTGTGGTCGGCCTTCTACTGCCTAGTCCTGGTGGCCACCGATGCCAGCTTTCTAGTGCAGTATTTCACTCGATTCACAGAAGAAGGCTTTTCCTCTCTCATCAGCTTCATCTTCATTTATGATTCTTTCAAAAAGATGCTGAAGTTGTCACATTATTACCCAATTAACTCAGACTACAAAATTGACTATGTCACACAATATGACTGCATGTGTATGGCACCCACTAAAGGTAAGACATAGTATATTTCCTTTCTTTTTCTGTTTTTTCAGGTGTTTGATGCTTGCTGTAGATGCTGTAGATGAATCCTACTGAACCTTCATTTAGTTTCAGGTTTTTGGCACTTCAGGTCTTACCTGAAGTTTTGCATGCATTTTAAATTCCTAAGTGCACTAAGTACAAACCAGAAGTGAGATACGATAGGTGCTGACCAAACAGAAAAAAAGAAAATGTCCATTTTCTAGATTACTGACGCATATATAACACTGTTTTGTTCATTGAAGCAAACATGATGTATTTTAAAGGTGACCTCTTTCTTCTTGGTTGCCATCACAAATGAGTGAGACAGGCAGAGTTTGGCTTAACTGCAGTGAGCATTCTTTAAGTCTTTTTTAATTCATTAATTTCTTTCTAGATTGCTTCAGGTACAGAAGCACAAAGATTGGATTAGGATGGACGCTTATCATTTGAGCCCTGTTGAACTGTTGATAAAAGTTGTCCAAGTTTACATTTTGTAAAAGATTTATAAATATGGCCAGCATAAATACTTAATTGTCACTTTGCTGTACTTTTTCTTTGTTCAAGGGATAGTTCAGTTCTGGTGTTTTTGGCAAAACACGTAAAACTACTTGACAAAACTGGGCTTATAGTGTTGAACAAGTGCATGAAGCTTCCAAGCTACTGTTGATTCTGGATATAATCATAATGATGTCAGTTCTTTATTTAATTATCCTCTCATTTTTCAGCATCACACAAAAGTTTGTTGACAACACAAAAAAGCAAGAACATTAATGTAAAAATGCTTTTCAGTAGTTGCACTGGTAAAGCTAGCAACACAAAGGTCTGTACACCTGTTCAATCGCTTGGTAACACAAATTGCTAATCAGCCAATCACATGGCAGCAACTCAATGCATTTAGGCATCTAGATGTGGCAAAGACGAATTGCTGAAGCTCAAACGAAGCATCAGAATAGGGAAGAAAGGGGTTTAAGTGACTCTGAACGTGGAATGGTTGTTGGTGTCAGACGGGCTGGTCTGAGTATTTCAAAAACTGCTGATCTACTGGGATTTTCACGCCCAACCATCTCTAGGGTTTACAGAGAATGGTCCAAAAAAGAGAAAATATCCAGTGAGTGGCAGTTGTGTGGACGAAAATGCCTTGTTGATGTCAGAGGAGAATGGACAGACTGGTTAGAGATGATAGAAAGGCAACAGTAACTCAAATAACCACTCGTTACAACCAAGGTATGCAGAATACCATCTCTGAATGCACAACACGTCGAACCCTGAAGCAGATGGGCTACAGCAGCAGAAGACCACATTGGGTGCCGCTCCTGTCAGCTAAGAACAAGAAATGGAGGCTACAATTCGCACAGGCTCACCAAAATTGGACAATAGAAGATTGTAAAAACGTTGCCTGGTCTGATGGGTCTCAATTTTTGTGGTGACATTCAGATGGTAGGGTCAGAATTTGGCATAAAGAACATGAAAGCATGGATCCATCCTGCTTTGTCTCATACATCTGTACCATCTGAACATTGTTTAAATGCCACAGCCTACCTGAGTATTGTTGCTGACCATGTCCATCCCTTTATGACTACAGTGTACCCATCTTCTTCCAGCAGGACAATGCACCATGTCACAATGCTCAAATAATCTCAGACTGGTTTCTTGAACATGACAATAAGTTCACTTTACTCACATGGCCTCCATAGTCACCAGATCTCAATCCAATAGAGCACCTTTGGGATGTGGTGGAACGGGAGATTTACATCATGGATGTGCAGCTGACAAATCTGCAGCTACTGCGTGAAGCTGTCATGTCAATATGGACCAGAATCTTTGAGGAATGTTTGCAACACCTCATATATATAATAACACCCCATATATATATTATACACACACATCTGGGCCAATAGAATTTCAGATGACTGTATAATTGCAAAACTTTATTTTAGAATTTTTGCAGTAATAAATAAATCACTGCTTTGTATTGTGTAATGTTTTGTGCCTAAGTTACAATGACGTTGATAGTGGCTTGCTTCACAGATGATAGATCTGTTTATTGTTCTAGTGAATTAAGACCGTGCAGAGAGGGCCTTCACCCACCCATGCTGGTTTCTTCTAAACTGCTGTTAACTGCTCTTCGCCCTCCCTTGACTTTCAATTTGATGTCACAGAAATAAACAACAGCTGTGTGGAAATTTGTTCCAGTTAAAGGAACCCAGCAAAGAGATTTTAAAGATTAATGCTGTGGAGAAGTGGTGAATGTTTACAACAGTCACTGCGTGCTGGCACGTATGCTGTGCTTAACTCGCCCATGTTTGCTCTTCAGGAGTTTAATTCACGTCGTCTGCTTGTGAAATCTGTCATGTGTGTTAAGAGTTTAAGAGGCAATTAAAACACATCAAACCATTATCTACTGACAACCTCAGTGTGAGGTGAGCTGAAATAAATTGAAGTTCTCACCAAAGCCATTCCAAAAGCATTTAGTTACTTGACACAGAGGGTAAATGTATAAGATAATCAATATTTCATTGGTCAAGACTTATGTGTATTTTCTGTACTGTATGTGTATTTTGTGTACTGTATATTGGTATATATAAATATATGTCTCCTGTAGTCCAGCAAAAACAGATAATGAATACATGTATATTGCTTTGAATAAAACTGTAGGCCAGATGAATACGTATATAATTTACCACATAATAAATATTTCTTATCATGTCCATTGTATGTCCATATTTGTGTTTTTCAGTTAATACTTCAGATGTTTATAGTGATCCATTTGATCCAACATCAGTTTGGACTGTAAATTACAGCTACACTGTAAGTGTTTTCTATTTTTTTCTTATCACTGAAATATATGCATGTGACTTGCTGGATACTGTGAAGTAGCCACATGCAACTTTACCACATGGCACTAAGAGAAACCACTATAGAAACTTCCTTGTCCTGGTTGTATTCAGAAAATGCATGGTGCATTTAATCCTTAAATTGGTGGCTTTATCCATTCTCCCCTGATCTGGCTGAAATTTTGTTCTCTTGTGTACTCCTAGCTATAGCCAGGCAGAGCTCCCTTTTTCAGTTTCAATTGCAAATAATAAAGAAAAGGTTTTTATGACAATGGCTTGATGAGATGGTTTCCTCAGTTGGAGATCTATGAAATATAACTCCCAAAATTTTTCCAACATCTTTGTGACGTCTTCTGAATGAGGCATAGATCTTGTTTTACACCCTTTGTTCAAGTACAAACAGTAACAGGACTAGAGTACAACCTCAAAGAGTTTGAAGACAACAAAACATCTGCCTTCATAATAGGAATATCTTTCAGCTTTTAAAGGAATGTTCTGGGCTTAATAGAATGTTCTGGGCTTACTTAACAGTTCCAGAGTTCCAGAGGATTTAAAAGCAGAAATGTGAAGCCTGCATTTGAATTAGAGCAAATGCAGCTGTAAGGATGCATTGTACACAGCTGTAAAATGCATTTTTTGAGCTGTAAGGATGTTTGTGTAAAATTATATCTTAAAAGTTAACTAAAATTCTAATGTTTAAGTTTTTAATGTTTAAGTCTTATAAGCCTATAATTTTGAAAAAGTGTGATATTTACTGCATGGACTCATACCTCACTGTAACCTTGATGTTTGATTTCTTTAAAAACTGAATTAAAATGTTCAGTGCTAAATTACATTGATTATACCACAGATACTATAAATAGATTCAGTTATACAGTAACACCTCACCTCGCCTCACCACTTTAACAAAACCACCTGATCATTAGGATACAATACCAGACATGTAAATTTGGTATTCTGGTCATGTTTTTAAAGTGAACTTGTGTGTCATTTATGCAGCCCTCAAATGCCAGCTGGTCGTCCCTGTCAAAGAAGGAATGCCTGAAATACGGAGGGGAGTTGGTGGGCAAGGCCTGTGACTTTGTACCTGACATCACCCTTATGTCCTTCATCCTCTTCTTTGGCACTTACACCTGCTCCATGTGTCTGAAGAAATTTAAGACCAGCCCTTACTTTCCTACTACAGTAAGTAGCCACATGGTTCCTACTTTATATTGGGTGTCTTTAACTGGGGTTGGGGTTGCATGTGGTACAGTATGTGCACTTACAGTGTACTTATCCAACAAAATACTGGTAACTACATGTACTTAATATGGGTTAGGGTTATGTTTAGGATTCAAACCTAGTAATTACACAGTAACACAGAAAGTACATAATACATACATGTGAAACAAGACTGTACTATAAAGTGCTATATACAAAGACACTTTACATTTAAGAATAATTTACTAACACATATATAAAAGTTACATTGTATTATTTTTTTATGTATAAGTAGTAAATACACAGTAGTTAAAGACTCTTAATATAAAGTGACACCACCACACTTGCTACTGTATGTTTCCTTCTCTGTCAGCTTGGATAGATTTGCTAATCTCTAGGTCTAATCGCACTGTGTATGTAGAGCAGAAATTCAGACATCTCTAAACTAAACTGCAGTTGTAGAGTCCAAAGTCTGTAAAACAGCATGTAAATCACACTTCCTGTTTCCTTTTGTGTGTTTTTTTTTTTTATTTAGGTAAGGAAGCTCATAAGTGACTTTGCCATTATCCTGGCCATTTTGATCTTTTGTGGTGTTGATGCTCTTGTTGGGGTAGAAACACCAAAGCTCATAGTGCCAACAGAATTTAAGGTAAACACCCTTTCCATATTAGAAACAACAGCAAAACAATACTGAATGCATGATTTTAATTCTTGAACTAAACAATTAATAATTACTTAAATTCTGGCTCTCACACAAAGCATTTTTATGGCTTCAGAATCCTTGTAATATGAGTTTAACTTTTATAAAACTTTAATAGTGCTTTTTGTGCAATGTTGTTATATGACACGCTGTGTAATGAATTTTTAAAAAGTTTTTGGTTTTTGAACAATTTGTTTTTTAAAAATGCAAGGCCCACTGCTTTTAAACTAAATGAGCATCAGGAAATTACAGAATTTCCTCTACTGTGCAGATTATGCTTTGCAGGCATGCTACTTTCTGCATCTCATTTACAAAATCACACACATTATCGTTCTCCATATATGCAATGTTACTGATAACTTTCTGTTTAAGATGTTACTGTTTGTTTCCTGTTAATATTTGTAAAGTGCCTTGACTACAAACTCTCTGATCTTCAATCCACACTTCTCTCATATCTTAAGCCAACTAGCCCAAACCGTGGTTGGTTTGTGCCACCATTCGGAGGTAACCCCTGGTGGGTATACCTGGCAGCTGCTCTGCCTGCCCTGCTGGTCACCATCCTGCTCTTCATGGATCAGCAGATTACTGCTGTCATCGTCAACCGCAAGGAACACAAGCTCAAGGTAGACCTGCTGTGAATATGCAGATGGTTTATCACGCTCGCTTTAAGCCGCCCATGACCTAAGGAAATACTTGCAGCGCCATGGGCAACTATACTGGTTTATTTATAGAAAGTCATTTACAAATTCAATTTTTTAAATCTTTTGTTTGGAAGATGTGAGTCAGCACATTGAGTTAAAAATAGTGTTATTCAAACAGATGGCTAGAGACATAATAAAAATACCATCAGAAATATTTAATACATTTAATTTATTTGTCAATTAAATAATTGTTAACCAAAAGTAACAATTTTTCTTTAATTTGTCATTGTGGAAAACTGGGTTTATAAAGTAATAGCTATTAATCCAACCATTGTACTGTTGTGCCAAATAGGAACAGATTCTGAACAGTGGAAAAAAGAGGAATTGTTAATCAGACAAAAGGAACCCATTCATTTTCTTGTGGTGTGTAATGTGAGAATGGCAGTAAAACATTGTGTCCTCTCACTATGCCTTCCAGTGGAACTCTTATTTCCATCTCTGTGTGAACTACATTGCCTCTGTGACATACTCTATGTGTTCCTATCTACTGCACTGGGAGGCAGCATCAGTTTAATGCCAATTTTTTGAATCTAAGTTTTTAGCACTTATACAACCTAAATCATTGTTTGATGATCAAGTCTGTTAAAATTATGGTAAATTCAATCACCACAGCCACTGACCACTGACTGACATATGTTTGACAAAGATGTCATCATACATTCACAATTCCACAGACATGACAATTATATTTGAAACCAACCTTATTTTGCCTTCACCAGAAAGGTGCAGGCTACCACCTGGACCTGTTCTGGGTAGGTGTTCTGTTGGCCGTGTGCTCATTTATGGGTTTGCCCTGGTATGTAGCTGCTACGGTTATTTCTATCGCTCACATTGACAGCTTAAAGATGGAAACCGAGACCTCTGCCCCTGGAGAGCAGCCCAAATTTTTGGGTGTCAGGTAAGTTCTAAAGCATATAGTTCTAAAGCATAGATGATTCTAGAAATTTAAAAACTATTTAATCTTACTGTATCTCACTTTCTTCATGGATAAGACTACAGAGTTCAATAGGTGCTTAGTGGGGTGTCTGTTAGAAAAGGCTGCTTGTTTGATTTAATTCCAGGGGGCTTTATTGATGCAGCTGTAAGCTGAACAAATGTAAACAAGCCTGGTTCTGTTAAAAATACAACCTCCAGTATTTAGGACATGTTTTTACAGTTGTGTTCCAGTTTAGTTAATCGATCAGATTAGTACCTGATAAGTATATCAGATAATAATTGATAATGTACTTATTCATTATAATTAATTAATTATCATGATTAATAATTCAAGAAATGTAAACAGTTGAAATTACTATGCTTATAGATAGCAGGTTTTGGTAAGCTTTCTCTGTTGTTAATGTTCAATGTGTAATTCTTTCCCTTTTAGGGAACAGAGAGTTACTGGTGTCTTTGTCTTCCTTCTCACTGGTCTGTCTGTCTTTATGTCTCCCATCCTTAAGGTAACAATTATCATTAGTATCAAGTGAGCGCTATTGTCATATGATTTGTCATAATGTGTGTAATTGTCTTTGTTTTCAAAGTCATGATATTTCATTATTTCAGATGATTTAATTTTTTCACAGTTTATACCCATGCCGGTGCTCTATGGAGTTTTCCTTTACATGGGTGTTGCCTCACTCAATGGGGTGCAGGTGAGTAACCACTAGGGTTGTGCACCAACCAGAATTGAATTGAGAATTGATTGAAGTTCAGTTTCTGGAGTTAAGTTAAATGAAATAAAAACAGGACACAGGTGAAATCAGGTTTAGAAAATAAAAAATAAATTCGTATTACTATTGTAATTTTTAACAACACATCATTTTCAGTATGTATTATTTGTAAATATGTTATCATAAACATAACAATTTTCTAAAACTAGGTAATAATATTAATCAGTGTTTCCAAACAGTTATTAATCCGTTTAATTTAAATTCTAGCTCAGAAATTCAAGGTAGCCAACACTTCTGCCCAGTACTGGTTATCAAAGACACAAAAGTTGATTCATACTGAGACAGTTTTTGGTTTGAACTTCTGCGATACTGTACGTTCAGAAATTTACCTTAATTTATGTTATTTGGTTCTTAGTTTATGGACCGGCTAAAGCTGCTTCTTATGCCTGCCAAACACCAGCCAGACCTGATCTACCTGCGGCATGTCCCTCTGAGGAAGGTCCATCTCTTCACCTTTGTGCAACTGCTGTGCCTGGCACTTCTCTGGCTCCTCAAATCCACTGTGGCTGCCATTATCTTTCCTGTTATGGTTAGTCACTCACCTATACAAGCTGTTTACAAGAATTACAAATTAATTTAGTACTTGTACTAAATAGAACTAGTACTAGTTTTTTATTATCTTTTGAGAAATTAAAATTCAGCACAGCAGTAAGAAGTTGGTCTTATGTAGAGATGAAAAACTACCTCACTTATTGACAAGCTGGTTCTTGGAATTAATTCAGACATGACCCATCCCTAATATTTTGCTGCATATTTCCAACCCTGTAGAAAAACAGACAAAATTCTGTAGTAGCATAATTGATAGAGATTGATAGTGTATGATGTTTGTGCCACACCTGTCAGTATGCAAAAAGATCTTGCTTTGTTTCCATTGGTCAGATCTTGGCATTGGTTGCTGTAAGGAAGGCAATGGACTATGTCTTTTCTCAGCATGACCTCAGTTTCCTGGATGATGTCATACCTGAGAAGGACAAGAAAAAAAGAGAGGATGAGAAAAAAAAGAAAAAGAAGAAACAAGAGAGCATAGACAGTGATATGGAGGATGTGAGTGTCCTGAAATATAACGTTTTGTAGCTGTAATTTGTATTTATTTAAAGAGACGCATACATTATTATGCACCAAAGTCTGTTTCTCAATACAGTCTGTTGTTAATGCAGTGAATCAAATTATAGAAAATGTTGGGCACAGGTAGAGGATGTCTGTTGTTTACAGGTATTACACTGGATAGTTTATAATTGGTAAAAACATTGTATTGTTGGAGCAGTAATAACAGTGTGCATCTACAGGATTAATATTTCTACAGGAAAATTCCTCACTCTAGGCCTTCTTATATCTTTTATCCTTACTGTTTACTAACAGAAATGTGTGTCTGTCTGAACGGCCTTTCTTAGCAACAAAGTGGACCACGCTGCACTATGCATCTACCTGAGAAGTGTTTATTACAAAATAAAGCAGTCAACAACTGAAAGCCAGTCTCAGCATCAGACATCTCAGGGAAGAAGCTTTTAGATTTACACATATAGCAGACACTTTTATTTAAACAGCTTACAGTGCATTCAAGGTACACATTACATATATTTTCTTTTACGACTTTAACACAGCTATAAATGTTTAGTAAAAGTTTTGTATTTCGTTTGATACTGCTGTATTGGGAAGAGAAGGTATGAATGTGCTATGGTTCAGAACTTTATGCCCTCTTTTGATCATTTCTTCCTGTGCAGTCTGACTGTCCTTTCAATGAGAACATCCCCAGCATTAAAATCCCAATGGACATGATGGAGCAAGAGCCTTTTTTAGGAGATAAGGCCTCTGACAGTGAGTAGGCTAGACCTGGGGTCCAACTTCAACCTCTGGGGCCTTTAGGGACCTCAGTGAGATGCTCTCTAACCTCTTCTTCAATTATTCAGCATGACTGTTTTGATCATTCTTCTTTTCGTATGCACCGCACAATGCCACTAACACCTCTGTCACATTATGTCTGTGGAGTTTGATAGTTCTCTATGACCTTTAACAGCTTCATTACTTCTACTTGCCCTGTCATAGTCATTTTTGTTTGCATTGCAGTTTACTGTGACTAAGCATTTGTTTGTGGCATGTTAACATTAACTGGACACTGGGTTACTTTAACCTTTTTTAATCCTCCTTGAATGTTTTGGCTGATTTGCTGACACTTGTTAAACCATTTGTCTTTCAAAAAGCTGGTCTGTTAGTCTTCATCAAAATCATATCATGTGAAATCTACAGGAAATATCATTCTGTTACTTAAAGAACTTTATTTACATAATTAAACTATTAATTTTGTAGTTTTAGATGCACATTAAGATTAATAAGCATGATGATATTAAAAAATAATCCCATGATATATTTTTTCCTCACTTTCTAAAAGCAAACATTAAGTAAATCCCTTTGATGTATTTAGTCTTCTGAGAGTTTCTGTTTGGCCTTTTGCATCTATAAACTGTGCTGATGCCTGTTCCTTGTGAATGTAAGTGCATGGTATTGGTAGTAGGCACTGGGCTATGTGTGTGCCAGTGACGGACCATGTGTTTATTTCCTGCTCTCTCTATCTTGCAGGAGAAAAGTCCCCTTCATTCCTTAACCGATATTCATCATGTTGAAAAGCGTCACTACATTCAAACCAGCCCAATGTCGAGGTAAGCATGGGCCTTATGTAAGTTAGTATATGTTATAGAATGAATGGGTAGTTGTGTATGTACACAGTGTATGTATTTGAGTTTACATGGATTATGTGAACTCTTACAAAGTTTAGCTTAGACAGATGAATGAATGTGCTCAAAATGAAGATGTATATTGTGATTACATGTCATGTGGATCTTAATTAAGGGTTTTAATGATTACTATTTGTAGGTTTTAACAGCAAATGAAAATACCAATTGTAGTTTAAACTGCAAAGCAAAAGGTTCTGTTAAAAAGTAAACAAATTTAGTTTGCTTGTGATCAATAAAGTTTGTGAAGTCAATGGTTGCTAATTATTATTTTTCAGTTCAGAGAGACTACCATTAAATGTGCCTCAGATTAAAATAGACACAGACCCAGATGACAGCATTGGCTACTACTGGAGAAGCTGGGGGTCTGAGACGTCCATATAACTTTATCTGCAGTCTTTAGTCTGCAAAACAGATTTTATTAAAATTTTGTAGATCCCACAACATTCTTTCAATTTACAGAAAGGCAGTTTACTAGGGGATATTCTTTAAGGACTATTTCCCTTCACTGACACTTTCTGTGAAGTGTTAAGAATGGCTTGAGGAATGCTTATGTGCCACTTACCTAACTACCACGGTTTGCAACTTGGTTGTAATCTCTAAACTACTATGCAATTTAGTTCATTGTTTCACATGTGCTTCTAAGCTTTAGAAAAATGCTGTAACTAATTTTCCACAACAGATAAAGAATTACTGCCTTTATTTTTCATCCAATACAATACAATACAGTGATACAAATCTTTTTACCAAATTAACTTAACGTCACTATTTTCCTTCTTTATTTTTTGCTTGCTCTACCTCTGTTTTAAATGGTAGGGATTATAAAAAAAGGAAAAACAGATTTTAACTTTTTTCATTTTCTATTTGCACAGCATGAGATTTTAATGTTGATCTTTTGGTGTACATCTTGAACAAATTATTCAATAAATTATATTATGATGAGAGAGAAAACACCAGTGAAATGTGTATCACAATGTTTAGCTGTTGATTAACCTGTTAATGTTATTGATATTAAATTTATTGAATCAGTGGTATTGATCCTGCTGTTTTTATATATATTTTTGTCATTTATATTTTGGTATTGTTTCCTTTAACAAAACAGCATTTATATCTGATTGTTCAAAAATGTTCTAATAATCATAATAATGATGTTTACTCAGTCATTTTGAGTTCCAAATGTTTTTGGGTATTTGCTTTCATACCTGGTTATTGAAACCATGAAAACCTGCAAGTCTACATGTGTAAACCCAGGATCTGCTTATCCTGAAAATGATTTACCCAGGTGGCTTAAAATTGCAATAATACATGACATTCTTTTAGGTCGTAGATATTGTCTTATAAAATTAAGATCACTTTTGAATTTTAATTTGTGCATTTTATGTGATTTCTAGTCATTGATTGAATGTTATATTGCAAGTTGTGTTGTTTGTAAAAATGAGTGTCACTGAATTAACAATGTTATAGTCATATTTGAAAGAAATTGGCTATATGCTAGGAACGAGAATGTGCTGTCCAGATGTAGCAAATGTAGTGTGTCATAAACATGTTATCCTTGAGCCTTGATCGTTTATATGTTATTCCATGTTGATTCCAGCTAATTTCTCCTCAGCCTCCTCCATCATCTCATTTTATTTTCCTCTCTCTTTTTCAAAAACAAACAAAAAATATGAAATTATTTTCTGATAGTACTTAACCTTGTAAGTATAAGTTTGGATTTTTAACTTAACATATTTTTGGGGGTACCTAGCTGAAACAGACAAAATATATTGTGAAAGCATGTCTGGAAATATTCTTGAACATTTCAATGCTAAATGTTAATTGTAGTCATAACACTGACATATTTTTAATTGAAAAAAATGTTTTGTGACTTTTTAGAACAAAACACTTGAAATTATTTTAGAATTTATATTTTTCAAAGGAAATGAATATTAAAAATAAACAGAATTTATTATATGGTCTCCTAATTTTTTTGTGTACATTATTGTGTGTGCCTGTGTGTGTTTTAGCTGTATTTTTAGGTGTTACTGATATTACATTCTACATAAATTATTTTGTGGCTATTTGTGATGTTACTCATAATACATGTGGCAATATCCTTAGCACTTTGGCCATCTGGATGAATAACTGCCGCTTGAAGATTAGGAGGCAAAAAAAAAGTTAATTTACAATCAAAGACAGCTAAGTGATGCATGCTTTTCATTAAAGATGACACAATTTCACCATAGTCCAAAATCAAGATTTTATATATATATACATATATATATAAATATATACACACATGTATATATATATATATATATATATATATATATATATATATATATATATATATATATATATATATATATATATATATATATATATATATATATATATATATATATATATTACACATATATCTTACACACGGCTTTCAGTTCAGTACATATTTCCTAACAAACCAAGTTACCTGGTCCTTTCATCATTCTTCTGCTGTGTGCTGCATCAGAACTGAGCCAGACAGAAGAAAGTGATCGCCCCCCCTTATGTCATTATGCAATAAACTAGAGATGTATTGTCTGTTCTGATCAATACATGTAGACAGTACATGTGTACTGCTGACATTTAGCTTGGCTTAGGGTTTTGTAAATTGTTAATATTGGTTTTTAACATAATGATCTAAATACAAACCTAAAGACTACTATTTCGTTATTTTCTGTTTCTCCTGTTGTTTTTCATTATGCAATGTTCAGATATTTTATGATATTTTTGCAAATCCCTTATAGAACCCCTTTTCTATATCATATCTTCTTTCTAAGTGCCATCTCCATGTATGCTGGAATGGCATATCTTGCTTAATATGACACCTATCATCTAGCATGTTAATTGACTAAATATCCCATGGACTCAAAAGTACATACTGTTTCAGGAGGCTCTCTGGATACATTACCCTCTCATAAACCACTGAGTAGGTTTGAGACTTCGCATGCAATGACAGGTATTTCTGAAAACCATTCATCCTAATGGTTCAAATGTGTATAATTATCATCAGTTCAGTCAACTTTATATTCATCAACCAATTATATCTCTAATTATATCTATCAATTATATTAATAGATATAATTATACAAATTATATCTATTAATATCTCTAATTGGTTTTACTGATATACATCTTATAATGTATACAAATTTGCAATAACAAAACCATTTTTTCTGTAGTGTGTGTTGCACATGTTTCATTTTTTCCTGTTTCCTGTTTTTTTATTTTCATTGTATGTAAAGCTGCTTTGAAACAATGTAACATTGTAAAAAGTGCTATATAAATAAAATTTATTTGAATATATGTTGCCATCTTATTATGTGCAAAAATGCTACACTGCCTAAAACAGCATGTATTTTTTTATAATTGATGTGATGCACACGATCGTTCCCTTCACACTGGGTTCCCTGATTATGTTGTAGACTATTTTGCTTTTCACAGTTCTTTAGTATCTGAACAAGACTGGATCACCATCAGAAATTGTTTAAGTGGTGCATGATGCATCTGAATTGCTAATATACAGCAATAGAATGCATTTTAATGCATTTAATGCAATTTAAACTCAGATCTACAACTTCTGTAACTAAATCCAAAAGTAAATTTCAAAGTTACTGGCACTCAGACAAACAGCTTTGAAAAACATGCCAGCCTCTGTATGACAGATTTTTTTGCCCTTGCTCTTTTGAGATTTCCTGTGAATCATACAGCTTGTGATTAAGTGACCAGACGTTTAAATTGGCAAAGTGGCGGTAACAAAATGTGCAAGGTTAAATATAGCCCAAAAGTTAAACCAAAGTTTGGCTGGTTAGCATGGCCGAGTTACCCCCTGCTGGTAGATGCTGTAACTACGCCATCTGGCGACAAAAAAGCACCTTTCTCCTACACAGACAGGAAGAGCCATCTGACTCACGTGTGAAGCAATCAAGTTTTTGGTTTTACATAAAGTAAAACAAAACATATGCAGCGACTGTATGTATGCCACAACGAAAATCCTTGTTGTGCCCTTGCTTGAAGAAGTGCTTGCTGGATTAAAAATGTATTTTCCAGTTTTGCAATATGCAGTGTGCAATATGCATTAGGTAAGTAAAAAGACTGTGGGTGTATGTGTATGAAGTATGGAGAGCAACAACGTTATGGTGCATCTACAGCCTCAACTGTTTTATTCAAATGCACAGTACAAGATGAGGTGAAAACATCAGCTTATTTCATGTAGTAGACTTCAGTTAACTTATGTTAACTAAATGTTAAACGCTCATTTATTTGTGTCACTTTGGAACAAAGTGTCTGCTAAATGAATAAATCTACATGTAAATGTGCTGTCAGGGAAGAGCTACTGGTGGGTTTTTATTGAAGTCTGACAATAGGAAAAACACATTACTTTAATGCTGATATAGTGGCTCATACCAATACTTTCTCAACTGCTAGTATAGCTCAATAAACAGGTCACCCCCAGCACAGCTTCTGCTTCAGATAGGAGTGCTGGCTAACAGAGGAAAAGCTTCAGGCCCTCGCCAATGATAAGAGAGATCTATGAGAGTTCTCCCAGATCTCTCCCAGAAGTCTTATGCCCAGTGTGAGCCCATTGACATCCTGCTTCTCTTCAACTTCCCCACTGCTCCCTTTGAGTGCAGCATTCTGTAGGTCAAAACTCATTCATTTTCTCCACAGTGAAACTGACTTTTAAAACATATAAACCTCAGAAGCTCCAGCATGGAATACATATATTTCTGTGGAGCCCACTTATCAAGGCATATGGAATGGTGAAAACTTACTAAATAATTAGCTAATTAGACTGAATGATAAATCTTTAATAAATCTTAGGCTTAGCAATGAACTTTGTTTTGTCTGATACTGAGCAATGGAGTGTGGGGAATACCCATAAACACTTGCTTGCATAATTTAGCTTAGCATTAGAATGTAAAGGACAATAACATGTTAGTTGTTATTGTTTTCTCTTTTTAATATCACTGATATTGTTTCGTGTTTTGTGTGCAGTCACCATTAGGGTTAATACACCCTTAAAAATAAAGCTGCTATCAAGAAGGTATCTTTATTATTTTCCTGGATATTTGGTTTACACAATGTAGGCAAAACATTGCTGAGTATTTTTTGTAAAAGTTTTGTATTTTGTATAGTTTGATAATGAACATTACCACCTTTGGTGTATGACTATTTTTTTTTTCTTTTAAATTAGAAGAAATTGCACACAGCCACTACAATACTGTTCACAAGATTCTAGAAATTTGATTGTGGTTGTTATTTGTTGAAATATATGTATAAAAACAGTGTTGATGTCTGTTTGCTGAATGTGACTTACAATCTCTGATTCCTCTCTGTGGTCATGCATGGAAAAATAAATATATACATTAATAATAAATTTAAATGTTTTAGACAAAGAAATGGATTGACTTTTGTCAGCTTGTTGAACACATATGAAAATGTATAGATTTAATTTTAAGGCCAAAATAAAAACAAATGGTAAGCAGGTATCTATTATTATCTATTATTAATTTCAGTATCAGCAACAGAGGGCGAGTGATGGGATGGCGCATGTGAGAGACTGCACGTTTAAATGCTTATATCGTCTAAAGGCGAATTTTGTCAATGTTTATAGACAACTTTAAGACTAACATATTTAAACTACAAAGAAAAAAACTTTTTTGATTTTTGTGTTCATTGTGCCTCATGTGTGTGTCATTCTAATGATGTTTTGTGTTTTCCTTTTTACCACAGCTTGATTTATTTAGTGACTGCCAATAAAACATGGAGAGAGCCTCAACCCATCTAAACAAATAAGATTTTATTTTTAATGTGCTATGTACACACCTCTTATATTGTTGATAACTGCCACTTTATTAATTCAGATAATGTCAGGCCATTCAGATAACTAAAAAAAAAGATTATTCAAATAACTCTTTTGGCCTACAAAAAAGTTATATTCAAATTTATATGTACACAATGTAATGTATCACTACAATGCAAATAGCTAATGTCAGAAAATAAGAAATTAATTTGAAAGCAAAATTGAAAATTACTGCAAACTTTGGTAGGAAAACATCTGCTTAAACCATAAAATATAAATGTAAAGTGTGTAGTCTACCAGTCTGCAATCAAATATCATGGCAACAACAGAAGTAAACAATCATCTTGTCTTGGACATGTTATGCTCTAAGTAAAGGTTATTCATACAGCAGACTGATACTATTATACTAAAAATGCCACAAATCACAAAAGAGCAAACTGAACACTGAAAACAAACAAACACTCTCTGAAGCAAGTGAAAAATTCATTTAAAGAGAATAAAAAATCTCTGATGGTGAGAGGCAAGACATTTCCAACATTTCATTAGAGAAGGAATGTAACAGATCTCCTCTGGTATAATTGATGGTGAAAGAAAATCTTTGACTTTAAACCCAGTGTCATTCTTATATTTAATAACATCCTCTATCTGGGAAAGAACAGACATTTCATGAAATAGCTTTAATCAGACGTGAGTTTAATAGCTACCTATATTAAACATAGATCCTGTTATACAGACACCCTGAAACCTAATCAAGCACTGCTTGTCCTGAATGTCTATAACACACCCCATAACTAGTGAATATTAAAATGGACATTTGATTCTGTCATCCGTCACTCATCCTCAATATTCTGAACCCGTATGATTTGCTTTCTTTCCACAAAACACACATGGAGAATTGGTAAAAAATGTCTGGGCACTCTTTTCCATAAATGTAAACTAAATAGCAAAATGACAATAAAAGCACCATAAAAGTTTCATAAAAGTATTTCATAGTATTTTCAGTATTTCTCTGGGTATGGCCGCAGGTTATAATCTGATTTAACAGACTTCATTTACATTTTCCCACCAGCAACTTGTGCTGCAAAAGACCTAATCAGACATCAAAAAGATTTAAGCGTTTCACAATAGCTGTCAGAACAGTAGAACAGCTTGGATTCATAATTTCAAACTCCTCAAGAGATTTTTGTGGTTATAAGCACAAAACAGATCAGTCACAAATCATTAGCGTAGCCAAGATGGGGTCTGGGGGGGCTAAGCCCTTTCATTTATATGTTTGCCCCCCACGTGTAGAGAAAGCGTTAACTTACGATGGATTCAAAGACTGGAAATACCTGTGCAGATCATGCATTAGACACCAAGCCAGCAAATTTTATTCCCTTTCCTTTTTAAATACAAAGGAAATAAAGCAACTCTTAAAACCAGGAGACCAGCTCTTTTGTGATGACTGCATGTTTGTGAAGAAAACCCGTCAACATTTGAAAGTGGTTATTGACATTAACCACTGTCATTAACCATTGACATTTGTGCAGCACAACGCATTGCCTTATGTGGCCACAGGGGAACTGTGGAAACTGGATTTAAATAAGAGCAATTTTTAGAGCTGTTTAGCTGAAGTGCTAAGCATGACCCATATGTGCAAAATCAACTTAAGGAGAATGGCAGACTAATGAGTCCAGACAATCAGAATGAGTAACATGAGTTACATGAGTAACTACTATTATTTTGGTAACCTACTATTTGATTATGGCATGCAAGGACACGTCAAAACGCCAGCTGGTGGCTATGTGTATAAGATATGTTCATACAGGCAAACTTAAAGCAAGAGCTGTTGGGTTCATAGAAACAGAAGATAGCGCTCATGGCAAAAAATTGTAAGTTATTGAGCCACTGCTGCTAGATCCATCTCTGTTTTGGCTTTAGCTTTGATGGGGCTTCTGTCATGTCAGGTAACAAGGGTGGTGTGCACTTAATCCTAAAATGTATTTCCAAATACCTTGTATGTGCACTGCAACTCACACATACTAATTTTGTTCTCTGCACCTCAACAAAAGTATTTAGGTATGTCAGGACTTTTTTGATACTGTTAACTCTTTGCACACTTTCATGACTGTACACAAGTATTTCTAAGTGTTTAGAAAAAGCCTTATCCTCACAGGAAGCTTCCTGAAGTTGAGTGATCTGCGGACAAAAAATGGGGTTTGAAATCTGGCTCCATCAGTAAAGTACTGACTTTTTTATGTCATTTTAGAGTTCTCTGAAAAAAGTGTCAAACCAAACTTAAAGCTGATTTAGTCATGCATCAAATGCAGACAAAAAAAAAATTATTTCTGTTGGTGACATTTGGGAAGTTATTTGAGGCCAGTGATGTTGCTACTAGGGCTTTACAGAGCAGCACAATATCAGTCACTGACTGCCTATCACTGATCAAAGATATTTTGGACAACTATTTTCAGTTTCGAGAAAATGTGCAAAATGATTTTGATAACGTTTTAAAGTTAACAGATTAATTAATTGAAAACAATTCAATTTCCCACTGTTAATTTCCCAGCTTTGAGATAATTCATGACAACTTTGCGTTTAAATAATCGTTCCCAGCTGTCCTTTGAACAGGAATTATCGGATTCTCTGGACTATGATGACATCATCAAAATTTTTAATATTCACCCTCAAAGATTGCTCTGTCATGTAAAGGTAAGCCTATGGTTTCAATTATAGCCTCCAAGCTATGTTGTAAGTTATTTTCTATTTGTTCTGCTAAAATAATGAAATAAATATGCAAGCAAATACAAATTCATATATATGTAATTTATTTATTATATTTACTAATTTATTTGTATGGGCCCCTCTTTTTAAGATGGGACCCCACCAAAATAAAAAAAATGTATTCACAAATAAACCCTGTAGGGGATAATGATAATTACTTTGCATGGATCTCTTACATGTCAAACAGGAGACAGAGACCATCAAAGACAAATTAAGTGGCAGTAAATCAGTTCACCATCCGTCCTTTGGGAACTAAACATGAATTAAGGAAAGAATAATGTGGTCTCACCTTCTCCATTAAACATGTTGTGAAATCAGGAGTGGAGCAGCACGCTGTTACTGCAGTCTTTATGTGATCAAGGGCTGTTTGTCAACACAGGTACAGAAATGGATGCATATCTCCAATCAAAAACAAATACCTAGAAACACACACATATATACACATAATTATGAGTCAAGATATTGTTTTGTAATTTGCCTGCTATGCCATACAACTGAATTTAGACTTTTCCTACTGTCACCACAGCCCCCAAAATGTATGTGCTGATGGCAGTTTAAGAGCACAAATGTTCTGCCCTTCAGCAGGAGAGGCTGGAAAAAGTCAATGTGTTTTGAGTCTTTGTAGGAGGCTGCAAGTCCATTTCTTTGGAGGGCCTTGTTCTCAAATTTGTTTTCAGTACAAACTAAAGGATCTTGAGACACGTGCACATAGTATCATTTTGATCAATGTCAGTATTCCTGCAGTTAAGATAAAGGAAAATGGAGATATTAACCTTCATAAGTCCATTGGCCCTTTTCCTCTTGTCCCACCCTAACAAACAGCTTTAAAAATACACACACGCTGTGTGCGTACTGGTATGTGAAATAATGGTGATTCAATAATAACATTATCACATACCACATGGGGGCACACAACATAATCCAGGAATTTTAGTTTTGTGCTTATTGCAAATAAATGAAAAATATTGCACTGGTTGATGTATAATTTAGTATGGGATGCAAAAACAAATTTCTAACACTTTTATACTCCACCACTAGATGGTACAGTTGGGCAGTGTAATGGCTGAACAAAATAGCCTATATTAAGAAGTTATCACACATTTAAATATTATTAGTTTTAATATTAATGAAAACTTAAGTACTTCATTAATGTCTGATGGTGGACATATGGCTTAATATTAGGCTTCAAAACATTGAGAAAATGTCACCTTAATGACACCAGGTTCTGAAGTAAACATTTGAATTCCATGTTGAGTGGCTCATCTAATTACAGCCCAAGATTAATTAAACACAGGCTTCTCTGCACATCTGTCTGTCTGTCTTTCTCGACCACCCATGCACACAAGTGACTTTATAAGCCTCATTCAGCACAGCATGCAGTGAATACTGCCTGTTTTTTCACCAATGATGAAGGCAAGAGGTGCTGATCAGAGACCAGCCATGATTCACTTCTGTAATTGAAGCTGACCATCTCAGGAGAAAAGGTCAGTGGGTTTAGATCCACCTAACTTGTTCTAAAGGGTGGTGTTCAAACCAAACATTATGTGCGGGACAATAATTGTTGAGCTAGTGAAAAATTAAAGTTGGGCAAAAAAAGTGTGATCTGCATTAAAAAAAAAGACATTTAAGGTCAAAAGTGAGAAAATTATGAAAAAACAGAGGGGATTGTAATTTCTTCTTAATTATTTCTTTTAAACCACATAGACCTTGGGTTTAATTTGGCTGTGGAAACTTGGAAAATCAAACAAGGCATTGTGTTGAAGAATATGTTGAAGCTTTATTATCTGGACTTAATTCAAATTTGGAATCAGTTTCTTCTGTTGATGAGTCTGGTTGTATTTTTTCAGCATTTTCCATCAGAGAGTCTGTTGATAATATAATCATATTCATATTCACACAATGAACAGTTTTTGAATAGTAACCCTTCTACCCTTTAAAACACTAGTATAAGATAAAATCAAGAGCTCAAAACCTCTTCATTGTATTTGGGAAAAAGGTCCATTTGACTATTCCTAGAAAACCTGTATTTGATTTGTGTGGGTCACTGTGAACATGCTGTGGATTATTACCTAGTATATGATTATTATATACTGTGCAGCTTTACATCACATAAGGCACAATGCTAAGTGATTTCAGTGTGAAAAGTGAAACAATCTACATATTTTGGTAAATTACCATCAGTCAGGTAAAACAATAGTGACAAAAATAGTACTTTCCCACTCTTTGAATTTAGTAAAACTGACTGATATTTAATTCTGACAATTATGTCACCTGTCCATTTTTAATGGGGTTTGTCTTCTGCACAGATCTGGGATGAAGGGGGATTGATTAAATCTGGGGACTGACGTGGCTGTCTTTGTAAGCCATCCACACAGGGAAGCGCATTCAAGGCAGGTTTCCTGCATCACCCTCTGAATTCCTTACTAATGGTGTCCAGTTTTGATTCATTGCAGAGAGCGTTTGAAAGCTTTTTAGCTACAATGCATAGAAAAGAACAATCCACAATACAGATTTTCAAGATTAATAAGTAAATCCTGCTATCAATAAGCTTTCTTGTAAATTTGTTCTGGTGAAACTAAAAACTCTTCTAGTACCTATTGAAATTCCCTCGTTGTCTATTTCTCCTTGAAAAGAGGGTATAATGCATTCATCATTTCATCATTTCTTAGCATTTTTATGTAACTGCAGCAGTTTCATCATGCATCTCAAAACTGAATTATATAAAAGATAAAATTCAACAAAAGTGAAGCGGCTTTGACAAGCACCTTTGTGGAGCTGTTATTTTTAGTTAAAGATGCAGTATTTAAGTATTGATGCAGTAATAAAGCAACTTAGAATACTGTGGTTATTCTTTTAACAGAATTCACTTAAAGTCCGCAAGAATTTTGTATAACCACCAAAAGTTGTGATAAATTGTAATGCAAGGCTTTTATTCACCTAGTTTACATACTGTAGTTACCAGAATTTTTTTCAGAGAATTTTTTTTTTTACCAGATAATCTTTCATTAACAGTCAGATAGGAAATAGACCACAGGGACAATTGCTACCAACTTGTGAAGTGGAATAGGAGTCTGTTTGTCCCAACAGATATGAATGTTGTGTTTCTCATTGTGGTTATACATCATCCCCCTCATCTGAATCAGAGAGTTCTGACCAGTGTCCTCACTTCTTCAATTATACATTCATGCCGGGGCTGTAAACAGCCCAGACTGGAAATAGTTGATGCCTCTTCAAAGGATCTTCCTAAGAGGTTTCCATAATAAGAAGACAAACCAACCCCATTTTCTAAGCTAAGTGTATGATTTTGCAAATTCTAGGCAAAGGGTGGCTGTATTGAAGATGCTTAAATATATTTGTACATATAATTGTATAATAATAATTCTTATTAATAATAAATATAATAAGTACAATTGTGTTATTTTATAGTTTTGATGGGTTTACTATTATTTTAAAATTTTGAAAAAATATTAATAACGAATAAGTGATCCTAAACTTTTGACTGGTAGTGTACATGTTCTTCAAATGAAATTTAAATTTGCATCAAATAAATGGCTATTTCAAGCATCAAAGTTTAAAAATAATGAAAGAAAACTATAATCATGAATAAATACTATTAGATACAAAAGAAAGCTGTTATTTACAGTCAAATATGATTCTCTCATGTGGTATCGCTGAGTGACTTGAACTTTATTTGATGTTCCAGTTCCCTATAGTTGAGAAATGTTTACCCCCCAGACAACAAGTAAAATAAAGATATTTAATTACTGGCTACAGTAAGCAGTGTGGGCAGCAAAAACAGATATCAGAACAACAGATGTGTCTGCCATCACAGATTTGTTTTGACAACATCTTGGAATCCTGTGTATTCCCCACAAAAAACTGTGCAAGAACCTTCAGGAAATTTGATACCAAAAGCAGACAAAATGATTATTAGTCTCATTATAGTCTAGCATAGCACTCTATATGGCTCTTTACAATAAGTTTGATTGCGTTTAGACAATACACACAACAATAGCAACAAAGTGGGAACAATTACTTTCTTGCTACAATACATTTCACCATCTAAAAGACATGCACATATGAAGTGTCTTGATACCCAGTAATGAGCTGGCTCATTGTGACTTAGAATTGAATATTATTAAAGGGAGGGCTGCCATACAGGACATATCCAACAATGTAGAAAATTAAAGTTGTTCTACAGCCAACAAAACATTACTTTCATGCTGGTTTAAGCTGGTTAGTGCTGTTCCACACAGTTTTGAATCAACAAAACTTAACTGGTGAAGATAATTAACCAAGAAAGTCCTGCTGTAGATAAGAAGTCTGATCTGAAACACAACACACCAGCAGGATACAGAAAAATATATTAATTAAAATGTATTAAATATATAAAAAAATATAGTAATCTTGTACAGATTTGGTAATGGTCATAAGTTTAAAGAGATATTTGCAATATTTTCAAGAAGTCACAAAGAAGCAGTGTGACCAAGCAAACATAGTAATGGCTTTGTTCAGGCAGTAATATTTTACTTTCTCTAGGGTCTTTTATTTTATTCACTCAATACTGCCACTTAACTAGTGATATCACAAATTACAGTAGCCCAATGAATACAAACATCAATAATGTAATTGTATTATGCATGTAATAGATATGAAATGATTAGCATTAAATAGACATCTTTCTCATCAAGTACTATTTAGTGTGCTGTAATTACATTTTGTGTTAATACCCACACACATTGTAATAAATGTATTCTATCTGTGACTAGTCAGGGGAAGTTGTCCAGTTTGATTTAGGAAGGAAATTGCAAAACTTTTTCTTGTATCTGCAGTCAGAGTGTAGCATGACATATCCATTTAAATCATATCAAGCCAGGTGCAATGAGTCATTTTCTCAATCCAGATATAAACGTAGTGCAAGCTCAAAAAACATTCTTTTCACACAAACAACATTTCATAACAAAGTATGGAGAACATTAATTAATATCCATCTTCAAAATTGTTCTAAAAAGTGTGATAGATCCTTGGACAACCCTTTCATTTAGCCAGATCTTTGATTAAATGGCACAAGGTCTGGTACACACTGCAGCTTTCTACATGCTGTTTAGGGCTGGGAGTGCAAAATAATAGACTGATACAGGAACATTACATTGACTATTGGTGCGGCAGTTCCTATACCTGGTTGTCCAAAAATACAAATATACAAAAATAGGTATAGACCATGTGATCAGATTTTCTGTTAGTAACAGTTAATAACAGAGAAATATATAATTTTGCTCATGGATATCTAGTTAAATTTCCTAAATTCTAAAAACTAATTTCTGGACATCTTTCAAAGATTTGATACGAATAACCTGGAAAAATCTAGGCAGTTAGAAAAAGTTAGCCAAGCAAATAAGAAGCTTCCTAAAGCAAGAAAGTACTTTGTGTGCATTATGCCTTAGAAGGCCAGGAAATGGACTACAGGCTGCCCGTGGGTTTGGTATGTGACCTGTTATTTCAGTGTCAGATAATAGTGATGTCTGATTATAATATAGAACTATAACATTAAAAAATATAGTTGTAAGCAGTGATGACGGGCCCAAGCACTACAGCACCATCACAAGGTGCCCTACAGAACCTCCACACCATGCCCGTGTCTAAGGTTTTGCCCATGTCTAACGGCCTAACTTTACATCATCCAGGTCTCTATATTATTCTGACCATGCTTAAAGTGACTTGGCTAAATGTAAGTTGACAATTTTAACATTTGCTTAAAGTGACACTTCCCGATGCCAGTTGGTGGCATTATGACCATGACTCACAGTAATAATATCAATGTAATTAGCCCACCAAACTAAACATTTTTACAAAGTTTGATATAAATTGCTCAATGCATGGCTTAGATATTAGAAACCTCCTGTTTCCATTCTTTACCATAATTTGTCACCTCATCTTGGCAACACTGGTCAAGAATCAAAAATCCCTTTGCAGTTTTGCATCTTCAATGTCTTAGCATGATGCTCACCAAGTTTGGTGGCAATCCGGTGAAATCCCTAGGAGTGTTTAAAAATTCAAAACATGAACTTTTCAAAAATTCCAAAATGTCAGACTTCCTGTTGAGCTAATGGGTGTATTAAAGTTGTTTGGGTATTGTTGGGTAATACACCTCAACAATACACCTACCGAGTTTCGAACAGGTGCGTGCATGTATGTTTGATATATGCGCCACCATTTTATGCCCCGTACCAGGGGGTGCTACTGAGCTCCCCTGCCATGCTTGTGTACCAACTTTTGCCCCAGCCAAATCTGATGTGTGTGCCATGTTTCAGGAGTTTTTAAACATTTTAAGGGACACAAAAGACCTGAAAATCTTGACAAAAGATAATAAAAAAAGAAAATAATTATCTTAAGGATAACAATAGGGCCCTTCACACTACTAGTGCTTGGGCCCTAACAATTCTACGGAAAACAACAGAGCCTTTCACACTTTCAGTGCTTGGGTCCTAAAAATAATAATAATCCTAAAGAAAACAATATGCAGGTCTGTTGTATGCGTGATTGCAAATGAGGTAATAATGGGTATTACTGTTTTAACTCAGTAATTTAAGTTACTGTATAACTGTTTGAAATATTGTTATAACTTATATTAAACTTATACCCCTTTGGACAGGGGTCATAGTACCCTGTTGTTTCCAATGAATTTAATCAGAACTGTGGCTCACAATATCTCTTGAAGGAAAGAAGAGTTCTTGGTAGCTTGGTGGCAACATCTCTCGACAATTTTCACATGGTTTTGAGTAGCCTAAAGCACAAAGCCTGTTGGGATGTTTCTGTGCCTCCAGGCAAATTCATACACATACCGGGGGAAGAGATATAATTACTTGTGATGTGTACATGGAAAATCAAAGCTCCACAAGATGCAAGCCATAAAGGGCACATACTATTTTTCTCTCTTATTAGTAACTTCTAATGAAAAATCAAAGCAAATCAAAAGTGTTTCTAGATATAATTCTATCAAACCAGCAAGCAATCCTTGTGTTTGTGCCTGGATGAGGGTGTGTTGCCGAAAGATTTTATTAGTAAGAGCTGTCATTATGCTTCCAAGGTTTATTTTAGGACTAGATGATTCATATGATTACACAAACTCAGTTGCATTATGCAATGGACCCTGGTGAGCTGTTGGAAAGGAAAGGAGAGGTCTATGAGCTAAAACTAATTTGGTCACACTTTTTTGGTAAGCCAAACAAATTTATAGCGTCTTTATGTTAAAAAATAAATAGCAGGATCCTAGATCTGCTTATCTTTATCCAATATGCCATTTGTAGCATTATGCTAATATTTATTTTGTTCACCTCTACTAAAGCGTTTGACCTCTACATTTTGATGTATACAATTATTTGGCACAAGAATTCTGCTTGAATGTGTCAACAAGAGGCATGTCCCTTTTTGCACAACCACGATCAGCAGAGACTACAGCATCCAAAAAAGCAATTATCATATCAAGTGCCATTAAAGTTAAAAGAAATGTTGGTGTTATTACCTAAGTTGACTCTGAATAGAGGTTCTGACCAAGAGAACTCCCCTGAAGCAGAAATGGTGAAACATGCAATTATCATGTGCACCTGACTACTAAGCAGAATGTTTTATTATTTATTTATTGTTTTACACCACACCCACATCTAATGCTATAATCATAGCATAAAATAATTAATCTACACACAAGTCAGGAATTTAGCATGTCCAACTCACCTAAACTGCATATCTTTGGACTGTGGGAGGAAACCAAAGTACCCAGCGGAAACTCTGGGTACTCTGGGAGAATGCACAAGCTTCACACAGAAAGGTCAGGACTCAGACCAGGGACTTTCTTGTGGGGAGGCAACAGTTCTGCCCACTAAGCCACTGTGCCACTTTAGCAGACATGCGTTTCCTGGGGAATAAAAATAAGAAGCACCTAATGCATGTTACAAACAAATAGCATAACATTGTCTCAAACTTTATAAATAAAATACACACAGTAAAATATGGTGGCATCAATTTAAGTTTAAATGAACAGAGAAAGAAGGCCCTTGAAAGTAGGCTACCATAGAAAGAACATAAGAAAAACACCACACAAGAATTGGCAGAATTTGGAACAGATTGATGCAGAACAATGCGTTTTGTTCTGCAAAAATATCATTGCAAAAAATATCATTGTGTAAACAAACGGCTCTCAATTAGCAAGCATCTTTTAATTAGTAAATGCTTACAGCACACCAGTATAAAAAAACTTTTCTATCCCACTTCTTTATTAATGCACACATTTGAATGTTACATCCTAGTGTTTTAAGCTATTAGTGCATAGCAAATGTCACTGTAACCTAAGTTTAATCTAAAAAGCCTTAGACTATCAAACCAATCCTCAAAAGTGTTTGATATTCATGTATATGAAACAACAGAAAAACTGAAACAGACAAAATCCATAACTGAACTGAACTGAACGTTTTCAGGCTTGGAACAACCGAGACCAGCAAATTTACCTTAAACACTCTCCTTTAAAGGCAAAGGATGGCAACACCAAATCTTGATTTATATAACAGGAGGTGATTGATACAGTAAACTAAATCTATTCATAGCCTAATTTTTAAAAGCATCCTCCATTAAAGCATTTTTATTAAGTACCTGACACTTTTCAGAGTACACTCTTAAAAATAAAGGTGCTAAACAGAGTTCCCAGCAATTCTATAAAAAAACAATTCTGATTCCCCGAAGAACCTTTTAGTCAGTTTTGAGTCAAAAGAAAGAACCATTTTATTCCATGAGTCTTTTCCCAATGCACAGAATCTTTTGTGCAATAGAAAGGTTCTGTGAATGGCTTTTATTGACCATTACTTTCAAGAGTGTACTGCAGCTTTCAGGTAGGTTGTTACAAGAATCTTATAGATGGTTTATTACAGTGAATGGCAAAAAATGTTTGAAACCCTTAGATATTTCCTACTGACACACTAAAGAAATTATAAAACTAAACATCACAACCATTTTTATTTTGGTCACACATCTGTCCGTATGTCATATTCTTAACCTTCGCAAATATGCCTGTATTTGCATATATGCTACAATAAAAAAAAAAATTCCATGGCTGATATCTTGAAGGAATTATGAAGAATGAGTTATTAAAAGCTTTGGTTTCCTAACACAGCTCTCTCTAGTTTTGCTGAAAACACATCAGAATCAGCTCCTTTTTTAAAAAAAAATTATGCTAACAAAGAGATGTTATCCTAATTCATTAGAACAGCATGGAAAGTAAGAACTTTCCTCCTCTAATCATGCTATACCTGGGACAACTATTTTGAAAAAAATCATGGCTATTCAGAAAAACTAAACAGCCTGTGATTGGTCTGAGGTAATGCAATTGGCGTTCTTGATACTAATGACTGTATTCATGAGGAAATGCTGAATCTTGAAGAAATGCAAATGAATATATTGTGAGAGATGCTTGTCTGTGTGAGCTATAAGTACATGCATATTTTGGTTTAAGAAGGGGATGCAGAATTAAGCCACTAATCAAGTATACGGAAGTACAGCTTGTGCTTTTTATAGGAAGTAAAAGTGTTGGTTAGGCTGTGATAAGTTCTACCTTTGTTTAAATAGTAATTTTATGACTAGCAAAGTTACATTATCTGGTTAGACCCTGAAGACCTAAAATTTAAAATTTTAAGTCACATTGTATATTACTAAAAAAGTTAACAACAGACATATACAAACCAGTGAGAAAATTGGCAAGATGCTGCATTGTTTTAAATTCAACAAATTATTCCTGTTTTATTTTCATTAATTAATCCAAATACTTGACCAATGGTCAGAACAATGATTCTGTGATTTACGTCTCACCTGGCAGCATAATTGCTCCCCTCTTTGGCATACTCTGTGCTTAATAACTTAATTTATGGTAACATTTAGATTTAAGTTAATTTGATTTTTGTCAGATACAACCAATTAATCAGAGAATCTATAATGCACAAGAAAACTTCCTGATGACTGATTTATTGTATATAATAGCATAATTTAATTTAGTATATTGTAGGATATTTTCTGTGCAATGTAATTGTAAGAGCTAAATTGTTAACGTTCTACAGTACGTTCTACAGTGCGTTAGAGTTCTACAGTATAGAGTTAACTGCAAGTCCTAACTGACATTTGCTAAACTTAATGTATTTATGGTTTTAGAATATCAGTTCTTTTTTAACATTTCAAACAAATACATGTTAAACAGCTCAGTATGTCATAGCATGTGCTACCTGCTAGGCCACAGACTCAAATATGTTTTTACACTTGTTGGACTTTTTATTGGAATTTTAATGAAAGCAAGAAAAAATGCAATAAAAGCATGATTAACCTAATTCACGTCTCTCTCTAATATCTCCCCAATATTGTTGGTCAAATCAGTCTAATCTGTTTTGACAGAGACTTACCTATGTTGACAAAGACAGCGGCTAACAATCCACTGATGTGAATTTATAAAATGAAAGAAGGTTTAATGACAGCAACACACAGAATTACTCTTTTATGAAATGTAAGCTTCAGCTTTAGGTGATGAAGACAAAACAATCATGCTATACCTGGAAAAAAATTTGAAATTTATAAAGTCAGGGGTATTGAAAAGCACGGTGTCAGTGAGAAGAGCATCAAGGTTGAATGAGTTCTGTCAAGATGGGGTGTGTGATTTAGAGATGTAATTAAGGGGTGCCCAATACCTCAGGAATTTTAAGAACAACACTTAGAAATTACCACAAAACTATTTGAATAGGACTGTTTTTACTTCATTCCACATGTCTTTGTTTTTTTTACATATATGTGATATCATTAGCTTATTCCTTTATAAAATGTAATAAAAGTCTCTAATTTACATCTCATCTCTAATCACTGTCTATGTTTCTGTAGGTCAAATGGTAGAGTGTAGTGCTAACCATGCACAAGGTTAAAACAAGTTTATGGGTTTGAATGTTTGGTGGATTAAAGGTTCTTTATGAAACCACATGGCTGACAATGAACCTTTTTTAAGTGTCTATTTAAAACTTTTAAAATATAGCCACTGATCATTTCTGCCATAACACTGAAATCTCAGTATAGCATCAATTAAATATAACTGTTGCTTGGACAGAATCCTCTGAACTAAGGTGAGAATGTCATAAGAGCTTGTTTTAGAGATTCTAGATTTTGAAGTCCTACATTCTGACTGCATCATTTATTTGTTCGTCTTTATTATTGACAGTCCTGACTGCTATTACTCCATTGCAGGACTGGCATTATCTTTGCAGCATTTTTCTGCAAGTTTGGTTATTTAATTTTCCACATAATTCACCTCCTAAATGTGACATTTAGGAACTTTTGACTGTACAGGGCAGTTACCCTGTGGAGGAATCAAAGCTGACAATATTCAAGTGGACATGAAAACAGTTCAGAGTATCTCTTCTAATTAGGTTAGACAAAATACACAGAAGCAGATTCAAAGTTAAAAGTGCAAATAATCTTAGATGTGTGTTAAAATTAACTCTAGGAAAATTAAGGAAAATCACAGATGTGATCTCTTTAATATCTTAATTATTTCTCCTAGACAGCAATGAGATTAAATGGAGAGCAAATGGAAACTTTGCTTAAGTCTTCTGAGAAAAGAAGTCTTCATTAGAGTTTCAGAAGAGATCTTAACAGTGTCACAAACTGAGCTCAGATTTTCAATATTATTAAAGATTTCAATATGAACTCAAACTTTACTCATCAAATTTTCCCAAAATACAGATTTTATATCTCCATAATCTTTAATGTATTTTAACAATTGTCTTGTTTCTGTTTTTATTTCTCCTAAGCAATTTTAGAAGAAACATCTGAGACAAAGTTGATACTTGAAACAAAACTGAGATCAAATCTCCTAAACTATGAAAAAGCAATCTCTGAGAAATAATTTTTTCCTTTGGGTAGTTTAAAATGTTCAAACAGGCAGACAAATATGTTTCACAAATACAGAGGCAATTACATCAATTTGCAAAAACTTTGATTAAGGCAAATTTTCATTTCCAATGGTTTTGAGCTCTTGGAAAACCAGCAGATATCACATAGATATCACAACAGATATGCTAATTTAAGATTATGAACTTAAACAAACTTAGTCTAAATTACACTCCTAAACTAAGATACATTGTCCATCAGAAGAGATATACCACAGAGGAAATATAGCATATAAAATACCTTAATTTAAATAAAATCTGTTCTTCTTACCTTTGTCAGCCAACAAAGCTAGAAATATTAAAATTAACATATTTAACGTAATTAGCTGTGCTCCCCATAGTTTGCCACAGGTTATATTTTGATAACTTCAAGATGAGTTTGAATTGGGAGCTGTCTCTCTATTGCAGTTTTTAGGAGACAATTGTATGCATGGTCAAAAATAACTCATAACTCATAAAAACAGCATGTAAATGTTCAAATGCAAACTTAGTCCCCATGGTGTGGCATGATAGCTGATCAGTAACAAGTCACTATAACTTTTGACAGCAGTGACTCAATGCATCAACAAAAATTACAACATTTTATTTGAACATTTTAAAGGTTAAACCCACAATTTCAACAACAAGCTTTTAGAGCAAAACTAAAAATAGTCCAGATCTGATTCTTGGTTTAAGTCTGGTAAGCTATAAAGGTATTTGTGATATATCTGATATTCAAGAGTTTTTACTCTGATATTCAAGAAAGCTTCTGTTCTTCTAGCAGAGAAGGAAATTACCATATTATTTAACCACAGTTATTAGTTAGTTTGATTGATAACCTCTTCTCATGGTGGCCAACATGTCTCACTGCACTGCAAATGAAGAAAACACATGCAAATAGAAAAGACACCTGCAAATCAAGAAAACATGTTCATCTGTTTAACAACACATGCTGTAAATACTTACAACACAACCACTACAGAAATGCACTGTTTGAATGACACAGACGAAACTTATTAAAAGTAACAATCTTACAGTAACAATTGCATTACGATAGTCCTGTTGGAGAATGACGTTGCATTTATTAATGATACATGATGAGCATAAATGAGTATGAGTTTAGATGGTGGCAATACTTTTGGACTCAATGCACTAAGCTTTGATGACAGAACACCAATTATTACAGACTCAGGAAATGTAATTCTACCAAGTTTATTAAAACTTTGCTTAAAATTGTTTTAGTTTATTTCAGTTGAAGAACATACGACCTCAAGCCAGTGGTTACTGGTTCTGCCTGCAGTCCTTCTCGAACCAGTGACCAGCATGGTAGTCGGCACATAAACAAAGAGGCTAAAGGCCACAGCCTTTTGCTTCTGTTGCATCTCTAGAGATCAGGGAGGGAGGTTTATAGAAAGCTGTCCTCAGTTACATTTGTTTTCCTCTGTTTTAGTTTTTTTGCTGCTCTTTCCACTTTTCCTGCAACACAATTTTGCAGGAAATACTGGTTGCTAATGGGCTTTTTTAGGTGTATAGCCACAATTTCTCATGCTTTTATTGTTTTAGACCTTTTTTGAAATCAGCAATGTGGGATGCTGGGTGGCATTTGTTTCAGGTCCATTTGTTTTGCTCTTTTATTAGGTTACTTGTTTTGCTTTCCATGCAGGCAGTTCTGTGGAGTTCTGTTTGTTGTTTTAGTCTTTCAGACTCCTGAAGGGCTGTTGACTCTCTAATGTTATTTTGCAGTTATAAATATTATTTGCCTTTTGGGAAAATTTGACTTTAAGAAATAAATAAAGATCTTTTTATTACTATTAAATCCAGTAGATCAGAGAGGCTGTCAAATGTTTAAGGTATATTAAAAAACCTTTGTGTAGTTCTAAATAAATCAATATTCTACTCTCAGATATGATACTGCTGCTGTGATCACTCTTGAACTCAAAGAAAGCTTCAAAGGCATGTATCAGAAATAATATCATACAGGCTGCACCATGTTAATCTGCAACTGGGAGCAGATGTAAGCAAGCAAACCTTGAGTAAGAGCAATGACCTTGAGTATCGGTCCTGTATTTTCCTCAAAGGGTTGTTTGAAAATACTCTTGCTTGGATATAAGCTTTTAGGTAACCTGAAAAAGCCAATACACTGTCCACTGCCATTAGGATTATACATTAGCAAGTAGGAGGCACTGGTATAAACCTAATGTATGTAATGTATTTAGACAAAATCAATGACTACAGAAAAGTACACTGTTAGAAATAAACACAAATGATGATGGATGCTGTTCATATAAAGTGTAAATAAAAGTAATATGCCATTTGTGCTTTTGTCAACAAGGTCAGCCATTGGCACTTTGTGTAAATAAATAATTCTAAAATAATCCATTATATTTACAGCATTACAGTGGTAACACAGAGCATGTCCACATCATCTGGATCATACAGTCATATCAAGTACATATTGTTAAATCAGGCTGAGGTGCGAGAAAATGCTCCTGTATAAAAAGAAATGTTTTTATGACATTTCCCCTTAATTTAGGCTGTTCTTGCACTCCCTGCTTTACTTTCATCAGCATATTAATGGCTCTTTGATTAAGTCAGCAGTGTCCCTGCCGTGTTAGTCACTGTGTCATTTTGTATTAACATCTCTGTGAATTAAATTTCAGGAAAGAGGAGAATAAGCATGCATTGGACATAGTATGCTGTCAGAACAAGTGGCTTAAAAAAACAATTACCAGGAGATATATTCATTATGGTTGGCCTGCCATGACTATAGGATCATCACATTTAATTGGGGATTGTGGTGCTCAGAGCTTGATGGAAGCAAACAAATTGCTGCATCTTATACTAGGAAGTGAAATGCTGTTATGTATGTGGCCAATGAGATGATGGAGAAAGTTTTTATGTTATTAACAGCAAATATTTGGTTTTAAAATGAAGTTTATTCAGCTGGTAAGACACCTCAATATTTTAGAATTGATTGGATAATTTTATTTAGCTGATTCTTCATGATTCGTCACACCTACCAAAGTTATTTTTAAATTCCTCCATCTTTTTAAAATGGAGCGATCCTTTCAACAGACCAATTCAATTTTACTCAGATTGCCCTCAAATTCCTACGTGCTGCTTTCTCTTGAAGATTCATTTCTTGGTAACTATGGTTGCAAAGATTCTCAGTCTCACATTGGCAAGGGTTGAATCTATATTATTGATCAAGAATTCTCTTCTCAGACAAGCATTTCAGGACTCTAATGGTCCAATAATCCAAAATGTAGAGGTACATAAGTTAATTTAGTTTTCAACAATGTGTTATGAAATCAACATTCTTGAAATGAAACGAAATAATGTTTCAGTCAAGGTAATCAATAAAGTGCTATGGTTGAGAGTCAGCACAAATCTTGGTCTGTCAATGTTAGACACTTGTTATCACATGTTAGATTTTGGTTTGGTGAGTCTGATATGCTGATTGTAATGACTGTAAATTAAAATTATTATATACTGTAACAGATGTATAATCCTGTCTGTGTACCAGATTACAGAATCTTGTCCTAACTCCTAACAGTCCAATTCAGATACTGCTTGGATGCCATTAACCCACAAAGCAGGCAAAAAGTTGTGTAACTACAAGAAAAGGTCATTAAATGTGACAAGTTTAGAAAAGGTAACATAATCTGTGCTGCTTGTGGTTCATTAAGACGTGCAGGGGCTATGCACAACTAATAATAAATGTTAAAATAGTCTGTGTACTAATGTTCTGCCGACGTTATGGAAATTATGAATATACGTACTGCATGGACACAGATGGTTACTTAGCAAATGAAAATTTAATACATTTATGATGTATTGTTTTTGTGTTTCGCTTTACAGTGCAATTAGCACATCACAAAATATGGCTTCCTATTTGGATAGATGGTTACACAAGCTCAAGGATTTCAATATTAGTCATGTTCCAACAGTATAATGCTCATGCTGATTATATGAGTTTTGGAATTTGTATGCCAGCAAAAATAGTAATTTGCTTATGTCACATTTACTCTGTTTAAACAGAAACTCAACTTGCAGTCATTCTAAAGTGGTAACCCTGATCATCAGGACTTATTTCTAGGGATGAGCTGATCCAATATTTAGTAAACTGGCCAAAAATGCTGGATAGGGTATCGCCAAAACCAAAATAAAAAAACTGGTTTTGATCCAGTATGACATAAATGCATAACACGCTGTAAGGGGGCTGAGGCAGAAGCTGAAGCAGGATCCAGTTGCAGATGTTTATTGGGGTTATCCATAATCAAAGTCAAAAGTACAGGCAAAGGGTCGTAATAAACATAGACAGTCCAACCATGCAACACAACAAAAGGGAGAGACGTAAATCAGAGGTCGTAAATCCAGGCAGAGAATCAATATCTAAACAAACAGTCCAATCCAGGTGTCAAACAAAGGGGCAAGGCAAAAATCAGAAAACGAGAACCAAACAATAGGTAAAACACAGGAAAGCAGGCAGTAAAAGAGAATGCTCAGTAGTCAGGTGTAAAGCTGGCAATACTTCGCAACGTGGCCATGTGGCAGCAAGGTTTATATAGATGCCAAACAGGAAGTAAGTTCAGAGTTCAGCAGAGGGAGCATGAGCAGTCAGTATTCCGGTGAGGGCTCCCTCTGCTGGCGTGATGTTACACACACTTTAATAAGAGATGTGTCGCAAAGCTGTACAGTTCTGTATTGGATCCGTATTGGATGAATTTATCAAACTGTGTGTCCCAATTTATCCACTATACATCCTAAATAGTACTTGAAATTTGAATTAGTGTCCCAAATCGTAGTATGTTGAAATGAGTATTCTTACCCGTATAATCTACTTTTTTTCAGCAAAAATTCATAGCACAGATCCATGCACACTCTAACGGCTAATATTACCCACAACTCGTTGCTACACAGACGCTACACTGAATTAAAACTTGGCATAGCAAATAAAACAATCACAAGTCACAACCCATAACCGATAAAAAGTTTATTTTACTATCAATTAAATTACTTTTATTTTTCCACATTGTTTTTGTTCTCTTTGTTGTCCATGTAATGCGAGTTATAGATAAAACTCATGGCGCTTTATCTGTTCTTCTGAAGGATGAGACACAGACTTTAGATTCACTCAGTCACTTAACGAAGAGAATATAGTTTTTATGATAAAAGTTATCTTTAGCTTAAAATAGACTTGTAGTACACATTGATATAACATTTTCTGAAAGTCATTTGGTAACTGTGTAAGTTTAGGCTTTGCTGAGCTGCTCCCGCTCAATTAAAGAAACAGTGCATTGTTTATGGTCAAAATATGAACTAGAAAAGGAACAATTTAATCATAAAACCAATTATACAGTGATGTCAGCTGTTTCACAGTCACAGCATATCATTTTCAGCACTGTTAAAATGAACACCTAAAAACAGAATTGCATTGTTTTTTGATGTCTAGGTTAAATAAAGGGCATGCAGTGTCAAGAAAGGTAAAGGAGAGAACCTAATAGACCCACAGATAAACACATTTTATTTAACAAAAACTCCCAAAAACCAAAACAAGACTTCAGAAAAACAAAACAAGACTAGATTATATATGTTAAGCTGAGCTCAAAAACAGGACATGGCAGAATACACTAAACACGATAAGATTCCACAAGCAAGGATCAACAACACACCAGCACACAACAGTGTCACCATTACAAAACACAGACGTGTTCCCGAAATAAATACTCTAACTGCTTTCACCGTACAAACAAAACAACAAAAATAAAAAAAATCGAAGCATACCATTAAGGACACCCCACTAAACCTAAATGTGGAAAACATGAATGATCATCATCCAAAATGATCCTTCTTCAATTATACAGACAATAACCTACTTACCAAATTCAAACTCCCGCTGTCAGCATACATACAAACAAGATCACATACAGGTAAGAGTCAAAGAAAGCAGGTTTATTGGCAGATAAAGCAAGACAGCAGGTTAAAGGTAAGTATGCACATAACAGATCTGAGATGGATCAAACATAGCTTAAGTTTACTGATAGCCCTTATTGGTGTTACAGGTTGACGTTTGGTTTGGAGCTGTGGAGACGGAGGAGTACGCTAGAAAGACGAGTGGAGAATCTTCAGGTGAGTAAACATTGAAACGGCAGTCGAGAGATCCACAGGGTTGAGCTATGAGACTAGACATAGGGGTGAGCGGAGTGAGTGTGATTAAATAGGTTGGTTAATTGGCAGCAGCAGGTGTGAGTGATTAGTATTCCGGTGATTGGGAGCATGTCAGCGTGACTGGTGCTAGAGGCGTGTTCATGGCTGGCGGGTAGGTGTGGGTGCATCCGTGACAGTACCTCTTCCTCCATGGATGGCTCCTGACGCCCGCAAGCAGTGACGAGGATGACGTCTACCTCTGGGAGCTGGATGATCCGGGTAACTCTGGTGAAACTCAAGACATTTCCTCTGAGCCAAATCCCTCCCAGTCGTTGAGGTATTCTAGATGGCCGCGTTGTCGCCAAGAGTCCAGGATGATGTTGACTCTGTAGATAGTCCAATATTCTACGACTACTGGAGGAGGGGGCACCTTGGGTTAACTGGAATGTGTGATACAGGGAGTGAGAGGGTTAGTATAAGGTTTAAGAAGGGAGATGTAAAATGTGAGAGTAATGCGGTACTGTGGAGGGAATTGCAACTGGAAGCTGACGTCATTGACCTGCCTCTGAAAATGGACCAATATAGTGGGGACTCAGCTTCTTACTGGGCAGTCGGAGACGAAGGTCCCAGGTGGATATCCACACTTGATCCCCCTGATTTCTGAAATCAGATATCTCCTGATTTCTTGGATCTCGCGTTCAGTCTGGCCATTAGTTTGGGGATGATAACTGAAGATAAACTGACTGAAACTCCTAGTAGTTTGAAGAAGGATTTCCAAACCTGGGATATCAATTGGGGCCCACGACTGGAGACAATGTCCTCTGGGAGACCAAAGTTACGAAATACATGTTGGTATAGTAGTTCTGCAGTTTTGAAAGAGGTGGGAAGACCTTTGAAGGGTATGCATTTGCAAGCTTTGAAGAATCGATCTACAACTATTTAAATCATATTTATCTGACTGATTCCAAGTTGTTGCTGTGAGTGGAAAGTTGTCATACCGATCAAAAGTTCAGTATGGAGTACCACAGGCCTCAGTGCTTGGGCCTCTACTTTTCACCCTGTACATGCTACCTCTAGGAGCAATTATTAAGAGACATGGAGTTAGTTTTCATTGTTATGCTGATGATACTCAGCTGTACATTTCTTCTAGGCCCAACGAGACACATAAATTCACCAAATTAACAGAATGCATAGTCGATATCAAACTTACATGGCTAGCAACTTCTACTACTAAATTACAGACAACTACAGACAACTTGGCCCTACTTGGTGGCTGCCCTGCAGGATTAATATAAAAACTCCAGCTGGTTCAGAATTCAGCAGCCAGAGTTTTCATGAGAACGCATAAGTATGACCATATTAGCCCAGTTTTGTCCACACTTCACTGGCTGCTTGTCAAGCATCATATAAACTTCAAAATTTTGCCAATTACCAAGGCTCTAAATGGTCTATTTTCTCAATACCTAAGCAAGCTCCTCTCTTTTTACAGTCCTTCCTGTAAGGCTACCTGTGAGCCCTCTTGGAAGCGTTTTTAAGAGAGTCATTATGCTGGGGTCTCCAATAGAGAGGTGACAGTACTGATTGGCAGGCTCTCTGTGAGCCTCCTTAGTACTCCTGGGTTTGCAGCGTTCCAAGCCCTTTTCTCATTTTAGAGTCATCCCAATGAGGCTCTTTGGAGCTCCTCTGGGATAGCAATTCTGAGTCGTTGGGCTCTCTGTGAGCCTCCTGCGAAGCGGTCTTAAGCACAAAACTTGGTTAGGCCTCCTCTCCTTTAGAGAATTGTTATGCTGAAGCCACTGTACTCTGAGATCTATCCAGTGGCAGCTGCAGGCGTACAGGCATATGCATGGGGACGCAGTGTCTCATTCACCTTCTTAGGGAACCAGGATTACATGTGTAACCATGTTAAACAGATTTTTTTCAGCGCTAATTCTTTGTTAGAGTTTTTTTAATATTTACAGACTTGTAATCTATTCTATGTGATATATATTATAGGAAAATAATATTTTTAAGTAATAGTAACTCACAAACAAAAAAGCTAATCTATAAATAATAGAATACATTGAGTTCTGAGGGGGTAGGAGTTCAGAATAAGGTTTGTAAAATTAAGAGTAATTTCCTTAATGTTTCGGCCTGATGAAATACCATAAAAAATCAGACATGCACAGTAAGATACCAACTTAATGTTCCACGTGTGTTCCCTCTGCATGTCTTATCATTCTTTATCAAGAGCAATAGGAAAAAACACTAGTCTTATAAAACACCTTTAAAAGCTCATGTAAACACGGCAATCTCCCAGTGAGTCCTGCCCAGACAGCCTCCACAGGATATATCATAGCATCATTGTAATAGATAAATGACATATACAGTATTATCAAAAAATCATGGTTATATTTTAAGTCAAATTAATGCAGAACTGCAGATTATTTACAAGATTTTATAACTGGATATTCTCTCTGATAAAGACACAAAGAACCAGGGCCCAAACGCCATGGGGCCAATTATTAGATTACTGTATCTCATCCAAAACAGAGAGAATGTTGTGAACAAGGCCAGATGACAGGTTGAGACCTTGGCTTAGTAGATAACCCACCCTCATGTAAGATCTTCTTGTTATTTATCAGTAATGAATCAGTAATGTGTGGGTTATTTTCATCTACCCCTACAAAAAGAATACAAGAGAAACAGAAAACAAATACCCAAGGATATTTTCCTCTTTTAAACATTTGAAACAATAGTTTCATTTCATTACGTTCTCATAATGAATAAGAAGCTTTAGGAAAGCTAACCTCAATGAGCCACATTCACTTTTATTTTTAGTTTTATTTTTAGTTTGAGAAAAGATCAGAGGATCAAGCCAGGATTGTCCAAGGCTCAAAAAGACATTGTAAAGAATTTCACTAAACCTTATTGTTTATTTCAAATAGCATTTATAAAATTTATCTTGTAAACAGATAACCATATGCCAAACAATATGCACAATACACACATAGCATACTGCACATAGTACAAATCAGGAAGAAATGGAAAATGGATGTCAATGTAAAACAAAAATTTAGAAAAAAAGCACTGCTGTTATTGTGTGCTAATGTACCAGTAATGCAGCCCTGGTGGATTATCATGCAGTCTGACAGCAGCCAATAGCTGCAGATATTTCAAAACAGAGTGTTGTAGAGAGACAGTGTGAAATGTTTGTAATGGGCTTTAGTTTTAGCAACATCCTCTTCTCTGCCACTGATACCAGTGAATCTAAGTTAAGGTCAGTAGTTTAGCTGGCCTCCTAATACATTTGTTTAGGCATTTGTACATTTGTTTTGGGTAACCTCCCCAACTAATAACAACATAAAAAGAATGCTTGCAATTATAGGCTGCTGGAATATCTCAGGTGTTACAGAGGCGGCTTCTGCTCCACCTCCTCCACACCACCTGAGGGAACCATCACCAGAACAGTTGCAAGCTGTGTCATTTCGGACTCCATTTCCCATAATGCCACATACCTGGAACTGACCACTCCCTCTCACACCTGCACCTCATTATCCTCCATTATATATACCCCATACAAACTTTCACTATTTGCAAAGCCTTGTTTTGCCCTGGCTACAATTCTGAGTGGGTTGCCCGCCTGTTGCCCGCCTGTTGCCCGCCTGTTGCCCGCCTGTTGCCCGCCTGTTGCCCGCCTGTTGCCCGCCTGTTGCCCGCCTGTTGCCCGCCTGTTGCCCGCCTGTTGCCCGCCTGTTGCCCGCCTGTTGCCCGCCTGTTGCCCTGATTTTGTGGACCGTACCTTGATTCTGTGATTGTTTGCTACCTGCCTCGACCCTTGCCTGTCCTTTGTTTTGCCTCTGCCTTGCCTCTGTTAATCCTGTTTGCCGATTCTTGACCCTGCCTTCCTGGATCCCTGTGTGTCTAACTCATTACATCAGGAAGTTTGCTGCTATCTGATGCACTGGCCAGTTGAGCCATTTTTTTTGAGTCTGCTAGAATTTATAGTGCATGTACTTTGTGCCATGTTTTTAAGCACTAAATGCTTCCTTGGAAAACATACAATTTTGTTTAATTTCAAGTGTCAAAGTGGGCTGAAGGTGGAAGAGGCTTCATTATTCTTGTGTTTTGCTGCCAACCTGGTTCTGGATTGTTTCCAAAAAGTTTGCACTTATGAAAATTTTTTTTTGTTTTCTTTAGCTGGGCAAACACAAACTAACAGCTAATAATATCACTGGTTAACTCGTATGAAGTGGCATTTGCTGTATAGATGGCGGTCAGTGTTGTTTAGTACACGCCACTTCTATTGATGCTCTAATGCTGCAATGGGAGGAAATACGGCAGTCGCGAGATCCACAGGGTTGAGCTATGAGACTAGACAAAGGGTGAGCGGAGTGAGTGTGATTAAATAGGTTGGTTAATTGGCAGCGGCAGGTGTGAGTGATCAGTATTCTGGTGACTGGGAGCATGTCGGCGTGACTGGTGCTAGAGGTGTGTTCATGGCTGGCAGGTTTCCTATTTTAAGGAAATACACACTGTTCCTATATATATAAATTAAAACAATTTTGTTTTAAATCGTTTCAAAATTTTGAAGACAATTACAATAAGGGTTAGTTAGCTGTGCAAAAGCTGGAAACATTGGCTATTTACAACAATGCTCTGTTAAGTCATAGTGTTACGGTGTCATAATTAATGTACAGCAGAATTAAGAACAAAAACTTAATGCATTCATAGCATAAGGTTCATGTCACTGGCAGTAACAGCATTACATAATGATTCAAATTTAAATTCAAGTAGCTTATGCAAGGTCTGTACAGTATGGGAAACCCTGCAAATGTTCAAAAACAAATCTAATAATCTAGTAATTTCTGCACTTTAATTGCAACCTTCTGTCTCTAAAGAATAGATAACACTGTAAATTCCCTAAGGTTTAAATGAATTTGTCACACAACCAATTACATTGGCCTGAAAAATCACCATGTGCTAAGAAACTGTGTAGACCATAAGAAAACTGAACTGAAGTGCACATGCAGATCTGTTTTTAAATCTATAGCAGTGTCATTGAATGGGACACAGAAGTCTTTTCCTCTTGTTAATTATGGTTGCTGAACAAGAATGTGAGACATTGCAGAAGTACCAGGCTTTTTGTATGCTTGTGAGCAGGGTGCCCTCAAAGTCCTCTTTCATTCAATAGGCTATTATTTGTTTCAGGGTGAAGTTTGTTCTTTGCCATTTTAATGGTTTGGCCTTGAAACTCATAAGGCTGTTATAATATAGAATAAAACAGAAATATATTAACAGCAGACGTAGAATGCAACATATAATACACAGATGTCCACTTGGGTGTAGAAACAAAGAAGATTAACAACAAATAAACTTTCCGTCATATTAAATTTTTACATTACATTTACAATTTAATTTAATTGTTAGGCATGTCAAACAAATGAATGACAAGTTTCCTGTATGGTTTGGGACCAAGGTCTACATCTTTTAATAAACAATTTGAGGATCTGCATGCATCTCATCAGGCTTAACAGCATCTTTAAAGTATTTCTTGGGATTTCCATTGATTACTGTTAGTGATGACTTTAATACTTCCAGCTACAGGACCCTTGTGATCCACTAACAGGTGGTCAGGCGATACACATCGCTGTTCACACTTGGCAGTAAAATGTTTGTCCTGTGCCTGTTTGTGATTTCGAGAAGAGGATGACTCATTTAATGACTATATGCATCACTGACGGCTCACCACCTGCTCACACCTGTATTGATGCATTTTGAATTAGGACATAACAGATCCAAAATTCCAACAGTGTTTCATGACCCTTTTGTTTGTGTGTGTGGAGAAAACATTACAGTGCTTTCATAGTCAGTTTTATATGACTATTATAAAATGTAATTTAGTGAGTTATTAGTTTAAATAAACCCTGGTATGGTCAGCTTTGGTTTAAAAACAGTAAATCTTAATCTGTAAAAGTGAACTGTTTTTGCTAACTGCTTTTGATGAGATATAATTGCATGTGTGCATGCTTCCTGCCATAATAATAACGCAATAATTCACTTCAGTTTTTTTTTTCCTATTTCCTTCGTCCACCACACCTTTGAGATGCTTGTGCTCCTGGCATGCCCATATCCACCTCTGGCTGCCATCAGCTTCACCCCATCTGTTCATCCAGTCACATTCAACAGCAGCCACAACCTGTGTTTGTTTAAAACAGCCTGCATATTTGCATATTGGTATATAATTTCTATACAATATATAATTTAAAGAAATATAAAAAATTGTCAAAATTATCATTGATTGATATTGTGGCTGGAATACATCTTAACATTAACAACTGTGTATGTATAGCTTTTTTATATTTATGTTTGCTTTGTACTGTTTTCTTTTTCATGTGTCAGCCAATAACAAGGAATTCCTCAGCTGGGTCTTGGTTCCTCTGTATATTTCTTCCTCATCTACCTAAACATCTTAGAGCTTGCTCTTGCTTATTGCTTGTCTCTGAATACATTTTCTACAGAGAGCAGATTGTGTTTTTCACATCTAATGCAGTGAAAACATGGCAAAAGACTTCTGAGTGGTAAGTCCAAAGGGATGAAAACATGAATAAAAATTGAGGCTGTAAGTGAAACCTAGTTAAATGGTAAACAGCTACCACTTCTCACTGAGGTACAGTACTTATGTTGATGATGTAAACACGGAATTGCTAGAAATGAATTACTGAAATTGTTGTGAACTGAATTAAATGTTGTCCACTGAATAATAATTCACCCCCAAGTAGTATATATATATGTATATTCTGTAGTATATAAAGTACAGAAAGCTTGATATTGTCACAGAACTACCAGGCTCTGCCCCAGTCAACGATCCCAGTCACCTGAATGCTAATTACACTTACCTGTTTGCCATTTCACCAATCACCATTTGCACTATAAAAGCACACACTTCCGTCTAGCACCCTGTCTGGTCTCCAGTTGGAAATGGACTTATTCCTATGCAAGGTAGCTGCCTGTTATTGGTCTCCCTCGTCTCTATTGTCTTCCCTGTGTTCTCCAGTGGCTGCGTGTGCTCCAGTATTCCACAACCTGCTCTGATGCCAGCTCCTGGCATTCATTACCATCTCCTCCATTCACCCATATCTGGTAAAGGACATCAGCAATATTACTAGGCAACCTCCGTTAACTCGAGGACTAATTACATTGATACTTAACTGTTTTATTCTTCACTGTTTACATATCAATAAACCACCTGTTTGGTATTAATCCATCTGTGTTCTGAGTCTGTTACTGTTACAGATATTGTAATACCTATGTATTAATGTGAGAGTATGAAGAAACTTTGAACCTTTTGGAAGAAAAATGTATCAATTCAAAAATGCCCAATAAGGGTGAATACGGTCACTGTGACTGACTTACATGGGGGACACAAAGCATGGCATACAAAATTAATTTCTTCAATGGGGGTTAAATCTGAGGTGATGGAAAATAATTAGATTGGAATCTCCTACATGGGCCTCACAGCTCAATACTTATGACATTATGTTTGCTTGTGATGGCAGACAACAGAGCCAACCTATTGTTACTCACAATCAAGAATCTTTATAGTCATATTATCATTGCCTTAATGCATATTAGCAAAATTAATGTTATCACCTCTTACAAAGATTATTCTGGTTTGGTAACAAACATTTTCTGTAAAGCTCTGAAACAACTGCTAAGTGCTAAATGTGAAATGAATTTAAGAATCAGAACTGCTTACAGTTTGAGGTTTCAGTTACAGTTTTAGAAGCTAGAAAAAACAGGTTGTGATCAGCATAATTTAGTAAATAGCTCAGTAGAAATGCACCATTACACAACTGGTGCCTAAGGGTTTGGTATACCAATGTACAGTATACTGGAGTACAAGTATCGTTCAAAGTGCAACAAAGATTAGGACTAGACTACAGTGGTGTTATTCCAACATACAGTATCTTAATGAATGAATCATTTAATGATGTGAGCTGCCAACCTATCTGAAGTTACACAAAGTAGTTAAAGGCTTGAAAAACAATAGAAACACCACATAAAAGCAGAGATGTTGCTTTGAAATTAACAAAAAACTAAATGCAATTGCAAGTGTTCCATTAGGTTGGCTGCCAATTAGCTGTATTTTAGCTCTAAAATAGGTTTGATAATTAGCATGCTGACACACAATTTAAAAAAAACCCTGTAGCACTAACATAGTTCCAAAGAGGCTAGAGAGTCAGCACACGTGCATCAGTTGAAACAATCAATTGAATACATCTGGTGAATTCTACTTTCTGGTGATCAACAATCATTTCTAAAAAAGCTGTTGACCAAAATAAAACATGTTGTGGCCATGCTGTTTTGGTTCAACAGAGTCTTTTTCCTGTTATTCTGGTTTAATAAGGTTTAAGATTTCTCCAGTGCACAATGTATGTTGCAATTGCTTATTTTTAGCACGCATCTGAGTTTGATAGCCACTGTGTGTCATATAAGGACCAAAGAACATGCCATTTCACAGGATCAGTTGCATCCAACGAAACATTGTTCCCACAAGATATTCCAATATTCTAGCATAATACATGTGATAACCATGGAGATATGTTGACACACCCCCTCCTCAATAAAATCTCATTCATTTTGTTTAAGATGAATTGTATGCATCTTCAAAAATACTTAAGGTGATTAAAACATTTCATCATTATCCAGCATTAGATATTCAGCTGCTGAGTTGTTCCAACCAGCCCTCTTTGAGAGGATGATTGACAATGTTGAGTTAGTAATGTCAATTAGCCCTTCTTGATCAAATTACTTTTGAGGTTCAATAAATTATATAATTTCCTAGAGGGTATAAATGCCAAGTCCTGTGGTGATGGCCTTTAGAACATTTTAAAATATAAGCCACTTAATCAGTTTTCCAATGATGCAACTTTACTTGCCACAATAATGTCTGAATTTTTAAGGTGAAAATCATATTGAGTCAACTCTATCAATCAAGTCAATCGAACATACTTTAACTTTCAGCTCTATAAGGGTATATTTACTATGTTCCTATTCCAAAATAAAAATAAATACATATTACACAGTTAAAAAATCTGAGGTAGGTCAAGGAATTGATACAGGTTAAGATACAGGTAGACTCTGGCTTGCAACATATCCCTCTAAGTCTTTTTTCTTTAAATAGTTATCAGAAGGAAGGATAGTTTTATATTGCATTGCTGAGGCTAAATACAGTGTCATTCACATACTTTGTTAGTATGTGAATGACGTTAGTATGTTTGTTACTTCACAGAATGAGTAATTCATTCTGTTATACAGTACACAGTCTTACACTTATGTGTTGGAGCTGGTTGGTTTGGTTCAAGGCTTAGAAACAACTTTTGCTGAATTTTCTGAAGTGCTTACAAAGAAAATATATGGATAAAAGTACTTTCAGAACCAAGGCCATTGAGAAAATATGTTGCATTCTGTTATGACCTTGTGAATAAGACACAGCACTAGAAATTATTGAAGGTTACTCAGATAGTGCTTTGAAAGTGATACATTCGTCAAGGTATGGTAACCCATACTTGAAATGTGACCTCTGCAATTAACCCATACCAGCGAGTAGTGAACACACACACACACAGTTAGGTTTATATGCTTTGTGGGGACTTTCCATAGACAGAATGACTTTTATACTGTACAACCTAAATATTCTATCCCCTCACCCTACCCCTAAATGTAACCCTCACAGAAATGAAAACTTTTTGCATTTTTACATTTTTTATTTTTACGGGGGCACCTTGTTCTTCAGCAAACATTACATGTGGTCTGTCCTGTTGTGGATTATTATTATGGTGAGCCAGCAATTTAGGAAGTCTGTGCCTTCTTGCTTCATCACGGGTAGAGAAACACGCGACCAGTTTTAGGGCCAGCTTTTGAGGAAACTGACTGTGTACACTGTGAACAGCTTCCATTAAGGAGGATAATACTCGCAGGTGGAGTTGGAGGAGTATAAGACGGCTTTGGCTTCTTCTCTACTGTCATCCCCTAGCTCCAGCACTCAAGCACAGGACATGTAAGCTGCTGTTCTGCAGCATCTTCTGCCCCAGGTGAGAGCTTGATGTTTAGTTTATCTATCTCCCAGGAGGTGGATGTTCTCAGCATCCATACAGAGTATCTGGGTAACTCGCTAGTATGACATTAACCCCACCGCCCTCTGTGTTTCTTCAACACCCAACTTGTTAGGACCGTTAGCAGAGTCTCTGGCCATGATGGGTTCTTTCCTTTCAGGGAGGCCTGTAGAAAATCTGGTTTGGTCAAGTCCTGATGTGAACTCATTTCAGGACAATGGATCCACTCAAGAAGTTTCCCATGTCAGCCACAAGAGGCCGGTTCCTCTAGTGAATTTCCTTGCTGCCTAGCAGGCTTTGCCTAAAGTGTTGCAAGGGGTGCTAAACACTATACAGAGGGGCTACAGGCCACAGTTCAGGTCTCGTCCCTGCCTCGTCAACCAATGTTTAATAGCGTGCTGCCCACAGTGGTTGGTCCTGACCAGGCTCAAGTTATGTGACTAGAAGTTCAATCTCTTTTGGTAAAAGAGGGTGTAGAACCCATTCCTCCCCCAGAAAGAAACACCAGGTTCTACAGCCAGTATTTTATAGTGCTGAAGAAGGATGGGGGTCTATATACTATTATAGATTTGCAACTCTTGAACAGGTCTCTGAGGAGATTCATGTTTAAGATGGTTACAACCCCTCTTATTATGAGCCAAATCAGATCTGAGGACTGGTTTGTCATTAAAGACTTGAAGGATGCTTAGGTTCATATCTCCATCCTTCCTCAGCACAGGAAGTTCCTGAGATTTGCTTTTGGGGGCGAGGTGTATCAAAATCTTGCGTTCAGCTTAACACTTTCTCCCTGCACCTTCACCTCGACACCCAACGGCATCGAGATGTCATGCTCAAAGATATGAAGTGCTTATGACTAAGGCTCAGTGTCAAAAAGAGTATGCTCACTCCAGCTCAAATGTCAAAATATCCCTTCTAGACTGGCTCTAGTAGGGGATTCTGATCAGGAGGGACCTTCTCACGCAGGCAGAGGGGTACAATATCCAACCTTGGCAGAGATGTGGAGGAAACTATATTTTTGGAAATTGAGAGTCTCCACCTTATGGTGTGGAGAACATCAGGTTGACCCAGTTAACTGCCCAGTTGCTTCAGTGCTGGAGTTCAGTGCCCCATCAGCACTCAAGGTGTATGTGGTCCAACCAAGGTGTATGTACGATTGCCACCCTTTGTACTCCTCTTAAAGGGGCATATTTGGGGAAACACCATTTGGTGTCTTGTTTTCTTTGTGGAACTTTGAGGTTAAATCCTGTAGCCCAGGTCAGGGTCCCAACCAGGGACCTAGTCACAGATCCAGACGGTACTTACCTCTTTGTATTTGACCCTAGTAGAATGTATTACAATATACATGTAATAGAACACTGTTGGCTGTAGAAGAAATAGAACTAAAACTGCCCTTGTACTTCTAATACACACCAATCTTTAAATAACTCACCAACCAACTAACAGACATCATTGTTTATTGTTCCAGCCTGCTTAAACTTATGTCTAGCAGACTTAATGCAGAACTATAATAAGAGTGGTACGAAACACACAATGGATCAGAATCTTGATTAAACAATATATGTTTATTTGAATACAAAAGTGAATAAAACAGTGATATAATAAAGGCTGAACGTACAAACACAAAATGCAAGGCTCTATGAGAAGTATATTACAGGAGATATTTATAGTTTTTTCATACAGTCTGGAAAGAGCTATACCGAACTACTGAGGTGTCTGTTACTCTCCCTGCTTTGGAAGCATGTTTTATTCTTTCATTGCAGATGGATCTCTCAGACGGACTCATACTCTCACCACTCCCCAGATGATCAGCGGTTCATACTCTCACCACTCCCCAGATGATCAGCGGTTCATACTCTCACCACTCCCCAGATGATCAGCGGTTCATACTCTCACCACTCCCCAGATGATCAGCGGGTCAACTTTTGCTCTGAGCGAAATATATACTAGCGAATAGTGCCCCCTATTGATGAATGTATTGGTAAAGTGTGCTTGGCTATTTCAATGTGTGCAAGAACCCACAGCAAACGGGCTCCTGATGATGATAACATTATTATAAAGTCTATAATAAACATAATTAAAGAATAAATTAAATTCGATTGGGCCAGTTGATTAAATGTAGTACAAATGTCTATCTGGAATCAAAAGGTCTCCATGCAAAATGAAAATAATAAAACAGCTTTGGTCGTGCGCAACTGTTTACCTTTCTGTGGTGATGTTTTCAATATCCTTTTCGGGGCTGAAACTATCCGTCTGGGCGTAAATATTATTGCAGAATGCAATGCTTTGTACATCCCCGTTGCGCCGTGACGCTTAAAAGAGCATCGTCACTCTACCAGTAGCGCTGTTCTCTCTCTCGCTCTCTCACGCCTGCACATTGTTCATTGACAGCATCTGCCGAAGAGTGTGGATCTGGGACCGGACTGCTTCTGTTCTCTTGGAAAACCTGTTGACCTTAAAACTTAAAATTATGGCACACAACATATCGCAGTTAAGATTAAGAAGAAGTGCAACTGATTTGTAAGTAAGCTATTAACTGTTACTCATTTTAAAGGTTTTCAAAGACTCATGTGTCTGTGTGGAGGAACCGGCGAACAAGGAGGTGTGCGCGTTCGTTTTTACCTGGGAACAGGTAGTACAATAAGGGATCTGGGTATATAAAAGGTAAGACATGTTTACATACAAATGTGTTCAGTCTGCAAGTGGCACTCTGTGTTTTTAGTAGTTAATTAATTTAAATGATACAATATTAAATATTGCAAACTGTTGTGCATACACTTTGGGACTGGCAATGCGTGTACGGTGCCGTTTTAAATGAATGTAGTGGTAGCTTTTAACGCTTTGAGTGCAATTATAATTCAAAATTGTCTGCCTGTATTTAAGTCTCAAAGCAAATTACGCAGGCGCCCTGCGCAAACAAGCAGCAAATATGCTTTAGAGAAGTTACAGCTGAATTAAAAAAACTGTCCCAGCTGTTTGTTTTGGGTAGCTTTTGTATTGAACGTACGTTGCAACTTTATTGTGAACATTAAATCAGGCTTATACCCTTAAACATTAAAAACTGTATTTTTATTTGTGAAATCATAATCTTCTGCTTGTTTTAAACCCTGTTTAAACATGTATATGTGCACCCTTTAGGGCACCCTTCTAGAACGCTTACTGCGCGCTCACTTTATTTTTGTCAGATACCGGCGAATGTATCGTGTCTACATTCTTGTCATTGTGGACTGATTACAGAGACGAATAACGGAATGATGATCTATGCAATTATTTTCCACAGTATAAGATGGCTTATTGTAGGGAGTTTGTCTTTAATCAATCAGTCTTTAATAGTTTACAATATGCACATCTTTTGCACACCTTGCAGTCGCATAAATGAGAAGATAAGCATTTGTAGCAGATAGGCTTGAGAGACTTTAAAAGAGGTAAAAGGGAGATAAAGACAACGACAGATTGGTTGGTATTGACTGAGGAGGAAAAGAACATTGAACATAAGGTCTATCTCTCAATCCTTTTCTCTTATCCACAGATTTAAAATGAACAAAACTCTGGATCGAAACATTACCATTGTAGATGATTATAACTGGACTTTTCCTAATGGCTCCAGTGAATTCTTCTTACCTCAAAACAACATCACATATGTTGGATATTATCTGCATCAGCCATCAGTAGCAGCAATCTTCATAGTATCATACTTGCTCATATTCTTGGTTTGCATGGTTGGAAATGGAGTGGTGTGCTTTATAGTCTTACGGAGCAAAAACATGCGAACCGTAACCAACCTCTTTATCCTCAACCTTGCCATCAGTGACCTTCTTGTTGGGATTTTCTGCATGCCAACAACCCTTCTTGACAACATTATCACAGGTCAGTGCAATGGCAGAGACTGTAGGTATAATTCCTTGGGTTTGTATGTGCCTCAGAGTTTAACAAGGTTTCACTGTAAGGTTTTTTGCATGCCTGAATATTAAACTGACATTTGTGGATCTCCCTAGGGCCATCCTGACAGAGAGTAGTTTCCTGAAAGCTTCATTTAACATTGAATAAACGGCAGAGGTTCAATCTTAAATACAGTACACATATACATAGTAGTATGATACATGCAATTTGAGTGGGAAACTCTAAAACTATGTTTCTCTAGGTGAGTATGAAAGTTAAACACAGTAGTCCAGAAACTGATTTGGAGCAGATGCATTTATAAATTTGTATTTTGATAACATGAATGTTTGTTGGTTTCAAACCCAATAATGCAGAATTTTTATTGTAATATTACTGTTGTTTTCAATGTCACTGTCAGAACCAGAGAAACAAGTGGGTTTGTAAGAAAGCATGACTTTATTAGATGCATTCTGTTAAGTGTTACAGGACATACATGTTTCTATAGAAACAAAGTCTTTGACAAAATTACAGCTCTTTATACTGTAATGGACAGTTAAAGTCACAACAGTGGTTGCACTGTGACAGGCCACATTCCAGAGCATAAACCTGCCTGTGTTAAAATGACAAATTTTCACTGAAATGTATGTAGTAGTCTGCTTCACTGTATTTCAGGGCTGTCACACCCTGTTGTGATGTGGCTTTAGAAGCATGATCTGTGGTGAAAAATTTAAACTCATCATGCCGTCTGTAAAGATGGGAAAATCGCTAAAATCTGGAGTTAAGTAATGTAAGCATCAGGCAGGTTCAAAAATCTAAAATTAAGATTTTTTCAAATTAAATTAAAATTAAATTTTAGTAGATGTCAGCAGTAACAGGCTGCATAACATCAACATTGTTTAAATAAATAAAAATTAAAATAAGAATATTACATTTTAGTTTATTCACTGGATGTCTTATCTGTCCTTATGGTTTTAGAGTGTTAAAAATATTGATTTAAGCTTTCCATGCGGAAAATTGTGTTTTTATTTGCATTGATATATTTTGTAGGACAGCAAATATGGTGTCTTTGAGGGCTTTGGGAAATTATTAATAGATAGTGTTATGTAACACAACTAAACCTCTGTTTGTCTTGTAAAGGATATCTTTTTCATTACTCCACAAACAGCCCTTCATCACCACCACTTCACTACACGTACTTCACACGTTCCCATGGAATTATTAGACCTCAGTTTTCTATGTCACATTGGCTGTTTCTGTTATTACGCTTTTGTGGGATGCAGTTATGGTATTCCCGACTGTCTAATGTACTGCATTCCTAATGTTTTTGAAGAAAGAAACAAAAATGCAGTTAGCATACAGTTTACTTTAATCACAACCAATGGAAACATTAATGGGTAGAAACAGCATATTTTCTTTCATTTAAAATTTATGAGAAAGCACTAAAGAAGGTCAGAACACAAATTCTGTTTAAAATTCAGTTTCATATTAGTCACCCAGGACCCAGAGGAAGTACAAGTGTCTTTCTTTTTTCTTAGAGTCACTACCATACAACACGCAAATTAAGTCTGGCGCCTACATACACAAATACATTCCCCACCCCCTCAGTAAGATACAAAACATTTCCCTATTAAGGGGAAGAGATATTAAGCCAATTCACCTCCTCCAGCCATTAACAAAACACATCAAATCCCACCAGATGGTAACTGTGATAGAAACTGTAGTTGAAGCTGTATTACCAAGGCAAATAGGATGACATCCTTGCTCCTCTGGGCGACAGAGCAGTGCATTGATTATACTGTAGCTAATTTCGGTCAGGTTTTAAGGGCAAATCTGTTCATTTAGCTGCTTGGTATTCATTATCATTAACCTGTACCTGTGAATTACCCTCTATTGCTTATGCTTAACCAATTGACCTGGTGTCAAGAAAACACGTTTTAAAATCAGGTAAAAGATGTATTTATTATTTCCAATACTATTAGGCAAATATTAATTTTTGAAAGGTCAAAAAGAAAAATACATTTAATTTTTGTGCACTTTAATAATATCTGTATCTTTCAAATGTGTAAAATTGCTCAAAATTTTAAATGTAAAATAATTTGTTTATTTGCCACCACATAGGGGCCCCTCTGTAGCTTCTCTGAAATGACAGTGCGTGACATACTTTTGGTCTTACCATATGTAATACTTACCCGTTACTTAAAATTTTGTTTTGCAGCCAAAAGTAGCCCTGATGTAATATAAGACAGGATTTGGTCAACGTGCAAAATTGCATCCCATGGACACAAATCAAAATGTTACCTTACACCTTGAATATAAGTGCTATTAACTGCTTGAGTCAATTAATGTAAAATGCACATGATGTAATTTATCAGGTCCAGTGTCATTTGTAAATGGCATGAAAGTTCAATAGTGTATGCATAATGAGACACGCTTTCAAAAACATTTTGTTAAGAGACATTGTCACTTTAATATGTATTTAATTATGTCTGTCTGTATTGTTTTGATCATTCTTAGTATATGACCCCTCTCCCCTACACAGGCTGGCCATTTGGAAGCATGGTATGCAAAATGAGTGGGATGGTCCAGGGTATCTCCGTGTCAGCCTCTGTGTTCACTTTGGTTGCCATAGCAGTTGACAGGTAATGTCATGGTAAAATCACCTTGTCCCTCAGCTTAAGGCATTAATGATGTGCTGTCAAAATATCTTGTGACTTAGAATGACAGCAGTTAAATGAATTTGAATTTGACAAGGACCATCCCCATGCTGTGCCAGGGCTGTTGGTGGGTCTAACTGCACTGGTAAGCCATGGTTGTTGGCAGTCACTGCTGCTCTTAGAAGTTTTCTTTTCCTTTAGATTGGACAGCCAGACTCCCATGCTTACTTGATGTCATGTTTATATCACCACAGCAGGGGACATTTGGGGAGAGCAGTGAAATGAAAATATTCACTGTGGATGTTACATTGGGTGTATGCGCCTATTTGTGTACACATGGAATTGTGTTCAGGCTGAGGTCATGCTTCCTGTTCTGTTTCCCTTTCCCACACAGAGTGTGTTTACTTGACATATAGGGAGTGCGTAGTGAATATTTGTAACAGACCATTATGACTTTAAATATAGTTTAGAATATAGACGATAAGGCATAATACAAATATAGGTAATGTACAATATATAATATAATTTTGAGGCTAAAAGTATTAAAATACCAGTTAATGTAGCTTCAATTTAATGTGTGTGCTCAGAAACTCAATCATTTAATCCCTTAAGTGCTGTGTGTTTTTACAATGTTTTAATTTGAATTCTTCCCAGTGTTTATTTTGAGAATTTTAGCAAATGTAAGAGCTTACATTACTTAAAAAAATAACAGATCATTAGTTGTGTAAAGTGCATATATTTCTAAATACCTTAGCATTTTAACATTAATTAAGTTTTTGTGCAATAACTCAATTCATTTTCTCACTATGAGAGACAAAGTCGACATTATAGTTAATACTGTACATAATACAGTTTTTTTGCATTTTTTTCATGTGTTTATAAAAGAAAGCTTATCTTTGTCTTTTTAAGCAAGTGCATTTTAAGTGGTTTTAATTTAAAAGAATCACCAAAGTACCACATTTAAATTTCACCATTCCTTTAAATAGTACAATATTTGTTAAGAGGTGTTGTTTTTATTGGTTAAGTGTCAATGAAGACAAAACGGTTAAATAAAAGGTCTCTTTTTAACTACATTTAAGCAGGCAGAGCCAGAAATTAAACATTTTAACTTCTTTCTAGGCCAATGGTAAGTTTGGGGTGATGCTATCTGAGAAGAATGGGGAGATCAAGTGCCAAAAGTTATTTTTGCAAAGCCATCTGGTGCTGCTGCTAGAAGCATCTAAATTAAACACTTTACTTTTTAGGATCAGGTTTACAAAATTTAAAAATTAAATTATGCCACACATACTTAGAGAATTTGATGGCAACAAAACATATAGTAACAGTTTAAATACTGTTTTGTAGCATTAGTGTTACTTACTGTATTTCTTTATTTTCCAATGTGTTTGTTTGTTGGAATTGGTGTTGCTGGGTATGTTGGACAAACTGTGATGATCCGACATTTTTTCCCTTTTTGTTCTTTCAGATTTAGATGTATCGTGTATCCCTTCAAGCAAAAACTGACAATATCAACAGCCACCCTTATCATAGTCATCATCTGGGTCCTGGCAGTGTTGATCATGTGCCCCTCTGGTGTCATGCTTCAGGTAACTCAAGAACAAACCATCCGTGTGTTCTTAGGAGATGGCAACAGAACCAGCCCTTTCTACTGGTGCAGGGAAAACTGGCCCAACCAGGAGATGAGAAAGATCTACACAACGGTTCTGTTTGCCAATATTTACCTGGCTCCTCTCTCACTTATTGTGATCATGTATGCAAGGATTGGGATCACTCTGTTTAAAACGGCTATGCCCATCGTAGCAAAACCTGGCCACGATAACCGGCATTCTGTGTCGAAGAAAAAACAAAGAGTCATCAAAATGCTTCTCATTGTGGCATTGCTCTTTATTCTGTCCTGGTTGCCTCTATGGACATTGATGATGCTGACAGATTATGTTAGACTTACTGAACACCAGTACAGGCTTATTAACATCTACATCTACCCTTTTGCCCACTGGCTTGCCTTTTTTAATAGCAGCGTCAACCCAATAATTTATGGGTTCTTCAATGAAAACTTCCGCCGTGGATTTCAGGCCGTTTTTAAATTTGGGCTGTGCCCTGTCGGTGGTCAACATCGGACCTATTCTCACAGGGTGCAAGGTAATTCTGTGAGGCCAGTTAATCCTCAGCCCTCAACAGAGCCCATCTCTCTTAACAGTCTGGAAAACAACAGCTCCAGGAGGATGAATCACGTCAACGAGCAAGATTTAGTGATGGAAGATTTAGAGAAGGTTTCAGAATGCAGTTTGGAAGGAGCTTCCCTTTAAAGAGGTGAACAGGGCTAAGCAGTTATGTGGGGGCTATCTTGTTTACATACTTTGTTGTACACAATAAGCTCGATGCATCTCAATTTTCAGAATATTATTTATTTAAATTTTTAATTTTAACATGAATGTATTTGTTGATGTGTTTAGAAGGTTAGGCACTCCTTGCGAGCAAACCATGTTAAAATTGATGTAACATTGTCCTTGTGTTGGGCAGAGCAAGGCGAAGTAAATGTGCCATACTGTGTCGAGGCTTTGAAACAATCAGACACCCGTCTCCACGTTGACACCTAGTGGTCCCTTGAACATGTTAGTCTGAAACGACCTTGACAACAAATTCAGACAAGCATTAACAAATTATAACCTACATGTTGTTTGTGTCAAACAAGAATGTGTGTGTTGGAGCGACAAGTGTTCTTGATTGGCATGCTGCCACCTTGGATTCGAATCCTGGGTGAAGTGTCCCTGTCCTCATCGTTGTAAGAGCCGGTTAAAACTTTTGTGTTATTATTTGTGTTTTTAATTGTTTTCAATATCTGTCTGACATCAACATGAGCTTTGTTTTGTAACCTGTAGGCTCCTCATTGTGAATAACTATAGGTTATTTTGGTCATAAAAAATGAATATAATAATAAATGAAATCAGAAACAATGTTACATATCAATATTTTTGTTTAAAAACAGTAATTGCTCTGTTGTGTAACTCGTATTAATTGCACCCGCCCGAGAAGGCTTAAACTGAGGATCAGGTCGGCATGGGAGTCAGGCACTCTTGTGAAACATGCCGAAGCTTCATTTAGCTGTAGTCATTTGATATAAGTGTTTTGAATCACAATTCAGAACACTGTTTAGACACATCTATGCTTCGGAATCTCTACAAATGACTGTCAGAGGAGCAGTAAAATAATGTATATGTACAAATGTTTTCCACAACTACTATAAACAAGTATAAAAACATTATACATTAAATCAGTTTTTATTTAGAATGATTTATTTACATTAAATTATCAACATCAGAACTGCCACAATCCAACATTATTGTGTCTGGATTACAAACTAGGAAATACTGTAAAATACTGTAAGTATGTGTCAAATGTTATGTGGTAATACTATATGTGCTAAGAGACTAAAATACCACACAATGTAGGTGAAAACCATTTTATGTAGACATACATACAGGCTATATTTATTTTCTCACTTAGCTACCAAAACCAGGGTAAAATTAGTTTTGATCAAGACTTTGTTTTTGATATTGGTGAGTCTTGAGGACAGTAGAACAGTATAGTATACAACAAAAAACTGCCCTGTAATTAAAATGTTAGCAGGCAGAGATGTTAGATCATTTTTCTGACATCATGAAGAAACATGATATTTTGACATAATTCTGGACTTAGCACTGTGATTCACTGGCACAGGTATAAGCTGATTCTCTGTTTTGGCTTTATTTAGCCTGTATTATTACATCTAGGAAGACAGGTGTAACCAGCAAACCACCCCAAACAGAATTATTCTTTAAGTGCTGTTATTTGCAATAGTGTCAAGCAATTGAATAATATTAGGTTTGCTGTTTTATTGCATATTGGTATGCCTGGGATTTGGACATTGGCATGAGGATGTAATCACAGCCATGCTGATAGTCAATACACCAGCATTCTTGCTTAAACAAAAAATTTATACAAAGTCATTTACATTTTGGACACAATGTCTCCAACTATTTTGTCTATTTTTTTCATCATTAACAAAAGCAGTTTGTAAAGAAGCCAATATTGGATCGCATTGTTAAGTAACGCACAGACTGACATGAAATGTCATAAAGACAAGCTAAGATGATACAAATACTGAAGACTTTCATAACTGTTGTACTTTATTCAGCACTTTTGTCCAGATTACAGGACCGGAAATAATTGTATAATATAAAGGAATACAGGGACATGCATTTAGTAATAGAATTCATTTAAAAACGATCATGTCATGGAAAATTATTTTATTGCATTAATGTAACAATGACACTTTTGTATCATTTGATTTATTCTTCAGATATACTTAGACTGAAAATTGTTAATCAATTTTGTATTTCTTTTAAACAATGTTTACTTATGGGCTGTGGGTTTACTGTCTCTTTACAAAGTCAATGCACATTGTGACAGGCACTGTACTTTTTCTGCACTTAAATGTGCCACATCTGCAGCTACAGATCAGACTGAAATGATCTATCACCTTGGTGAAAATAATAAAACATTAGCAACTCTTTCTTAACATCTTTTTAAAGCATATGCAAATCTTGCTGACATTACCCCACAGCCCAGAATAGCACAAGGTTTGACAGTCCAACACTTTTGCTCTTATATCAGTTTTGTGGTGTTTAAGAATATAAATATTTGTATTACCTCAATGTGGCTGAGCAGACCAAGTTATTAAACACTGAATAAGTACTGCTGACATGTCGAATGTCTTCATAAATCTTTTTAAAAAAAGGATTAGATTTTTCAAAAAATTTGATTTTTCTTTATTTGACTCCTTTAGGGCTCATTTTTTGCATCTGACTCACATATTCAGTTAGCTCAGGTGAAGTTACGGTATCTGAAAGTGATTATTTTAGTCATGAATGAATGAATGAATGTTCTAAATTCACTGTCAATGTCAGCAGCCTCTGAAATTCAAAAATACAGACATACCGAAGATTTGATCACAAGTAATTCTGGAGTGTGTTGTCAACAATAGAATAAATATAATGGCATTCAGAGCGGTGTGTTGGTGATTATCATAGCAGATGAGAGATACATATGTTAACTCTGCCCTGTTCTTGACTGCAATCACTACAAAACCAATACAGTCCCATCATGATTAAAGAAGCACAGCTGACAATGCTTTGTTATGAAGCAGTATGGAAAATTAACCAAGAGAATGTGTGTCAGAACTGACAAATCAAAAATTCATGTGATTACAAGGTGACTCCAGTTCTGCCACACATTACTACAAAATGTTTGTCAAGGACACTTCACTTTTGTTTGTTTTTTGGCAAAAGCAATGCCAAACAAAACTTTGTTAATATTTAAAACTTTGTGAATCTTTGTGAATCTCTTTATATTAGTGTTGGCTACATTCTATTGTTGACTAAAATTGTACATTGTTCAACAAAAGTGATTGTGACTGATTTTATAAACGCTATGTAAACAGACATTGAAATTTTGAACCACCAACAAGGAATCAAGAAATTTCTGTGCAGCGTATTTTTCAACATTGAATAGACTGGATATGGAGTAAACAAAAGACTTGTGTTTTGTATTTCATTGCCCCTCAGAGTGATGTTTATACTGAAATTAAATTTAATTGTCTTAATTGCTTCGGTACACTAACAGTACTGTGACATTACTATTTTTCTTATTTATCTTTTGACTTTATTACACCAGACATGGCTTCAAAGGTTTCTTCACTGGTGCATTATTAAATGTAAATATTGAGAGGTCTTTTATGCTTTTTGAGCTCTTTGGGTTAATGGCACTACTCTTCAAGCATCGCTAATGGTTTTGAGCTGTTTCTCACTCTGAATGGAAAAATGATGCAATGTATTGTTTATGGGCACAAGATCCCTGTCACAGCATTCTTCACATTGTCCTTTCCACTGTGTAAAAAACACATTAAATTGAAACTTTTCTGATTTTACTGCCATCTGATTCATTACAGATCAATTCATACAGAATTTTTGACTAGACTTTTCAGTAGTAACCAATGGGAGAGTTGGGATCTGCTCATAGTATGCAATCAGACATTTCCTGTCCTAGGGCCTGACTCCAGTGGTACCTGTGACATGGAAAATATGGACAATTCCATAAATGATTCAGCCTGCTGTGTTTTCAGTCCTCTGTGAATGCAAAGCACTGTTGCAGGCCTGCTGTGAACCTATGGCCAACCTTTGAAGCTATGTTCAAAGAAGCAAGATCATTCTGTAGCTACACAAAAACTGTGAAAAAAAATAAAATCAATCAGTATGGTAGGGTGGAGGTGATAATTGATGACTCATACTCTTTACTGTTTTCATATGATGCGATATGGTGAAGTAAATGTGTTGTAGTCAAAACTCCAAGTGCCATTGTCATCTCAACTGCATGTGCCAACATTTCCATCATATGTAAAGTTATATTAAAACATGTTGCTCATGATTATGCCTTGTTTAAACAGACATCAACCATAGACAATTGTTATTGTTGCAAAGTTTTCATATTTGAGGAAACTGAATAAATTAAAATGACTGTACATATATTGTTATGTCTATCTTCCGTGATCATTGTCATTTGTCTTTACAGAATGAAGTTAAAGACTTGTGAGTTTTAGAATGATGTAATACAAATATCATGTGCTCAGGGGAATAAATCAATGTGAAGGGCTTGAATATAAGTCTATTCTTCATTTGCTTCTGTGTGTTTAAAAACAAGGTGACTTCTGAATAGGCAAAGATTAAAAGTCAAAATTCTGTAGCTATAGCTAGGTAGAACATAATGCTAGTAATGGCAAGATTGTCAGTGGATACACAGTAGATTTCAAAAGCATAACTGTAAATGTAAAATGCAAGGTAAAGGACAAGTCTCTATTTCTGCAAACATTTAAGAGAATAAAACTTATAATGTCCAAAGCAACTGTGTGTGGTGTTGTATCTGCCACAGTCTTCCTAAACAAGTAGCACAAGCATGACCTTGGCAGATATTTTATAATGGTTTATCTTGGTGTACAGGACAGGATCTCTGTTGCACCCTTTGCTCCCTTGGTCCACAGAACAGGTGCGTCTTCATCTCGCAACGAGGTGGCACTGCCTTCCTGCATTCAGATCTTCTAGTCCGGATCCTCTCTGGTTTAGGTTTCTTTGACGGAGGTGCCAGCAGAAAGAGGGCAGTTCTGGTGGGAAGCAGGCTGAGAACAAGAACTTGTTGGCCTCTACGATGACAAGTCCTGGTGAGGTAAGATGTACTTTATTGCCTCAGTCTGCGTCTTCATTGTTGGGAACTTCACATTGCAGTTTTTGGCAGTGTTGCCAAACAAGCCGCCTTGGGAGATGGCGCATTTAAATAGTGCACTCCCCCGGCATCTCACACCTCCGCACAGATGCCAAGCTTGGACCATGTGGACATTTTCTGTCCCATGGTGCATGCAGTGACTTTCATCGCCCTGAGTGTGATTGGTTGCCTTATGTTCAATTGTTCAATTGTATTTGGGTTGATTTTACGCTTGTGCAGGTCCTTGGCCTGATAGAACTGCAAGATTGCCATGGCATGAAAGGCAGGGAATGCTCTCACAATCCAGGCATTTTTCTTCCTATGATTGCGAACAACCACTGTAACGGCATAAATCCAGCAGGAAGAATGTATAAAACTGAAGTACAAGTCTGAGTGAGTTGTGCATATGTTCTTTCTTTTATGCCCAGATATCACTACATCAACAATGTCGAAGTGTGTGACATTTTTGTGCCAAATGATCATTAAAAGTCTTATTGTTTTCCACAATAAAGTAGAATGAGGAGGCTTCAAGCCGTTAATGAAAAGAAAAGCCAATAGGCTTAATCTTCAACGCTAGTACCCTTTCTTTCTCTCATGTTGTTTTTCATTTTATTTCTTTGTGACATTAGAATTGAACTGTATGGATTCATGTTTATGCATCAGAGAAATGCCTCTGAGGCAACTGTATGAATAAACATTGGTTCATAAGTTCATAACAGCATTAAAAGTAATTACTCACTTTACTCACTTTATGTTAAGATGTATTGCTTTACATTTCATTATAACAGTATCTACAGGTCAACTAGTCCTCTTCTATCATCCCACACAACTGATGTGGCAACTAAACTGCTCAATGAACTTTGCTCTTAGCATTGCTTGATTACATATTTAAATAAATATCTGGGCAAGATTTTAAGAAATTAAACGTTAAAAGTTATAGACAACGAACAATCGTTGTTCATCTATACAACGATTCATCTATACTTCATCTATATTTCAGTATTAAAAACATTATGTTCGATAACTGATATTGCAAAACATCCTTGACAAAATAATACTGTAGTCTCATAAAGACTAATTACATAATCAAAAATGTAGTTATCTTTTAAAACAAAATAATTTTGTTCATAAACTTCCTGTCCTTCCTTCATCAGCTGTAAATTACAGTCTGTCAGAATTTTTCTCATATATCCAAAAAGCTGTTATTTCAGAGTAAATCTCTCAATTTCTCCAACTTAAAAATAAACATTCTCAGTGTATTTATTTGGGAGTGATGCTTTCTGCAGTTAGTACATGTTGTATGGGAAATTGGAGATTAATAGTATAGCCATAGTAAACGTTTCAGTTGTGTCGATGTAGTTTGGGGTTTGACCATGGGTGACCAAACACTCTTCTCGGAAAATGTTTTTTAATTGGCTTTAAAATAAAATGCCAATAGGAATTGGTGAGTAGGATTTGCATGCCAATCCCCACTCAGGTCATCCGTGTATAAAAAGACAATAGTGCAATTTGTGCTGAGGAGCTGAGATGTACCTAACTGTTAGTGATCAGTTTAACACTGTGGCAGAAGGGACACAATGTCTTGTTTCCTACATCAGACATTCCCTTTTGTCACTCACTTGATGTTGTGTCGATGTAATGACACTAGGGGATTCTATACTAAATGCTAAAACTGCTGAACCGTGTTACAGATTCAAGTGGCGCAGCTGCCGTCAAGCAGAGCATGCCTGAAACAAGTCAATAACCTTTCAATGCACTGATAAGGCATGAAGCTTCCTGTACCGAAGGGACGAAACTAGGCTTCCAGAAGGTTATTGCCTACCTTTACATGTAAAAATCAGATGGACTTCAAGGAAAGTACCAAATTAAATTATGCCTATATCCCAGATTTTAGGCCATGATGGAGAGACTTCCATGTAGGGGAAGACAGAGGAAAGAGACTCATATGGAATTGCCAAAGGGAATTGCTTCATATGACAAATGACAATCGTACAACGAGCTAACCAATTGGGTAGCCACAAATGACAGATCCAAATGCAGAGCCCATCTACCGGGGTGCAGGCTGAATAGAAAATGAAATGTCCAGGTTGCCTACGATGTTAGTGGTTCACAAAGACCACAGTCTCTGCTAACTCCAGTGGAGGAGGGCAGCGGGCAAGTTGTAGCATGTGACAGGAGTGAGAATCGTCACGGTAACTAAGATACCACAGTCACTATGTTGCCCATCCAGACTAACACATACTTGTGATATATAAAGGGCCAAAGGAGAGCTCTGTTAACAGGGGTAAACTTGCCCATTTCCCATGCCCTAACAGTTGACATTGGCTGAAACCATGTCCCTAAGGGTACATGACTAATCGCAACTGAGTATGTTAAGAAAGTCATCTAGGTAGTTGACGTATACAACACCTTCTACCTAAGGGGCAAAGGCAGCCTCTATAACCTTAGATAGGCCATAAAGAGGTAGAGACAGACCAGGTGAGGACCGTGAAATGATATGTCTGTGTTGAGGCAGAACAAGACATATAGCACTTCACGTCCTTCAGATCTAGGGTCGTGCACCAACCCTGTGTTGAACGTGAGCATCTTGAATAGGAGCTCGTAAAGGGCCCAATTCAGAACACACAGATCTAAGAACAGGCATAACCTAATGTCAAGTAGCAAACATTAAACCTGTTCATCTCGGCTAGGGACAGGCTCCATCATGCCCTTCATAAGGGGAACGTCAATGTCTTCTCACAAGATAGCTGCATCCCCACCTCTTGGACCACCAGGGTGGGCACCCAGTGCACGACTGTAGACTTGAGGATGGGCTGTTGTGATTTGGTTTAGTAACCATGTAGCAATACGCTAACAACCACCATGTAAACACTCTAGCACAGTGGAGACTGTTGCATGAATTAGCACTTTTCATATTTTCTTCAAGACTTTTGTCATTTGTCCTTAAGAAGGAAGTTTGATTTAAATTATAATAAGCAGGTAACATTCTGATGTGTTATAACCCATGACAAGATAACCTAAACTAATTTTGTTAATACATCAATTCAATTTCAAATGGCAACAGTTTACAATCAGATATAAAATAGTATTTTTTGAAGTTGTAAGAACTGTGGAAATCATTTTGCCAGTTCCCTAAATAGAATTTCCCAGAAAACAGAAAATGTTTGCAGAATGTTGGATTCAAACTTCAAAGTAAACCTTTTCTTAACATTATATATCATATATTAATCTTAAATTGCTAGTGGAATGTTTTAAAAACATTACAGAATTTAAAAAGTTCAAATAACATTCCTACAATGTTAAGTCAAAAACTGTTACATTTCCAGAACATTCAAAATAACATTTATAATAATTTGTTACTGAATGTAAACATTAAAGAAACATTCTTACGACCTACTGGTCAGCTGGTTAGCTATTTCATTTTTACTTTTTGTCAGCTGTTACTTACAGTACTAACGGCATCAGCAAAAACAACTACATTCTTCATGTTCATAGCCCCATTACAGAGATATAGTAATAGTTCTGACATTCTGAATGCACTGAACAGCAAGGTATCCTGGGGTGAAAAGTCATCTCTCATTTACAGGATCACCAATGCAAAAAAAGAAGAGACTACATCCAGCTCAGACTGAGAAAACATGGTACAGATGAACAACTCGCTGGCATTAGTGAGACAAAAGTCTCCTGCTGCTTTTAATCTGAAAACTTAGGTAACACAGCAGGGGTTGTGGATCAGATACAATGTCCTTTTGATGGTGAGATAGTACAGGAAAAAACACTTTAAAAGTTTCCTCACATAACACAGAGGTGCAGCCCAGTTAACCAGAGCCATTATGGTCCTGATCACCTGCACTTAATGGAGATTTTAGACACTTCTATTGAGCTGGGGGGGTTGGTTGTGGTGGGGTGGTGCACTTGATGGCTAAAAATATCATCTTTCTGTACATGTACAATCATTTTCTGTCAGTCCATGCATTTAAAATTGTGATCATTGTCATGCAAGAGCAGAACTACCTGAAAAGGAAGAAACATGTTAATTAAATGCAGAAAGGTTAAAAATAGATGGGACTTTATTTCGCAGAAGATAAAACTTTTAAAAACCTTTCTGTCAGTTACAATATTGTCATTGTAGTGGATCTTTGCCAAATTGCACCATGAAATTGCACCATCCTGGAGAAGAATCAGAGTGCTGTCCTTAACTATGAACAAAGTTTATAAATTAGAAGAGGGACTGCAAGATGTCCACCAAGCACAAATCAATATGATAAACCCCAAGGGTTATAAAGAAGCAATCACATAATTGTAGTCATGGTAACTGAGACCAAATTCTAACTGTACCTTAACCCTAATCCAGCTGCCATAGTGGTCAAATGTCACAATATAGGATCTTCTCAAAAAAGTGATTAAAAATATCAGCTGATATTTAAGATAATAGTCTCAATGCAGTATTAAATAGTTGTAGGTCAGAAATATGCTCCTGTATGAGTAACCATGACAACAAATACCATCCATGCATGACCAGAGGGTGAATTTATAGCATATACCACAAACTCACATGTATGCAATGGCTTTCAGGAGAAAGAAAAAGCCCATGGCAAATTTAGTCAAACCACTGCTAAACATCTGTGAAGTGTTACATTTACAAGACATTTTTGCATCTTTGACATCCCTCAGGATTGGAGTACTAAAAAACCAGTTAGAGATTAAATAAATATCTTTTCTCCCTCTATATTTGTCTGTCTGCAAATGCAAAGCCCATGGTGCAATCAGAATATAAGACCATATCACTTAATCCAAACAGTGTAAATTTCTTCATAAAGCCATTCAATAAATTTACTATTCACATACTGTGCACTGACAAGCTTCAGAGAATCAAATCCTGTTTTTGCCTGACAAAATACATGGCTTCTATCTGCAGCCAAGACAAGTATGAAAACCAAAAAATTAGGAAAGACACTAAACTGTAAGGTTTAGTAGGCACCAGGGTAGATGAGACCTGAGCTTTTATTTCAGAGGTGGCAGTTGATTAAACTTCTTTTTTTGGTAGATTGGGTCATCATCTGTGTTGCAATGGTGTCTGCCTCGCAAATTAAACTGAGTAGAATATATTAAACTACTATGGTGTTGCCTCTCACATTTGTTTTACATAATTATTTTTCCAAATTGATGTGTCAGTCTGTAGATTAAAGTAAATGCCTTTTTAATTTACAGAATATATCATGACCAAGCCATGAGCAAAGTATTGGAAGCAAAAGTTGTATAATTGATTTTTAGCATGTCATGGATATTAACTGTGGTTAATTGCTACCAGATTAAAGCAGTTGAGTGGCTGGAAAGCAGATCAATGGCTCTTTAACAGTCAATGTAAAAAAGATTTAAAACATGTTGATACTGCCACAGAGCCAGCCATGCCTCCCGCACCAGACATCACAACTCCGCCCACTCGTTCCCTCTCACCTGACTACTGATTCTCTGCACCTGCACATCTAATCAAGGACTCTATATAAACACTACTCTGACACTCCAGTTATGTCTGGTCTTGTTGATGTTAACTGATCAACACCTTGACCTCGTTGGATTGTTTACGTGTTGGATTTTTATCAGTTTTCCAGGTTTCTCTATCGTGTGCTCCACTGGGTGTCTTCTAAAGAGATAAGACTGTGTTTATATTCTGCCAGGTTTCCATTCTTACTTGTGTGGATTCATTCTCACCTGTTGTTCCTGATTTTTGTTCTGTTTACCATCTATATTCTGTCTGAACTCACCTCCATTAATAAAGACTACACTGTTTACTACCTTGGTTCCTGTTCCCCTCAGTAGTGTGACACATTCTCTTTGGAGGAATTATTCAAAAAAGTAAATTTGTTGTATTTACTATTTACCTAGTTAACAATTTTTAGTTCCCAGAATACTCTGGGAATGTCAGTTTTTGGTTACTTTCTAAAGGTCTAAGTTTCTAGAAGGTCTGTTATTCTCCTGGAGAAAAATTGTAAGTCTGATCTAATAGGAAAGTTCCTGTATGTTATTATTTGGTTACCAAAATCAATCAATGTTAGGGAAACATTGCATGTTTGCGGGGTATTAAGCTGATTGCAGATTACATGTGTTTCATTCTTAACAATACAATCATCCACACAAACAATAAAACATTTGACAGTGTTTTTAACATGCTACACTCAAAAAGACAAAAGGTCATAAGAACTTGCTGTGAAATTCAGAACACACAGGAGACTCATATTCTAAATAGGACAGTATCATCAGAGCAACAGTGAAAATATCTCTCGGTTACATATGTAACCTTAGTTTCTTTAGGAAGGAAAGAGACACTGTGTCTTGTTTGACGCTATGGAAAATGCAATATCAACTGCGCCGTGCCGAGGGGAGCAACTGTCACATGGTCCACCATAGGCATTGCTCAGACACCTTGCTTAGACACCGCACTGCTGTGTCTCCCGTGCCACAACGTACCATTGGGCCAGCTGCACAAAGGCTTGGCAATAACGGCTCATGGGCCCAACATTGCCTTTGAGAGCCAATTTAGTGCAAGCGATGGCTTGCCAGCCTGTCACCCAGGGAGCGGGGGACCCTCTGTAATGAGGGTGCCAAACACTTAACCCTGAGGACTAAACTCTGAGGGAAGCGGGTAGATAAATGCTTCAGCTCTCAACATTGTCCTTTGACCAAGCTCTTAAGGTGACAAGGGCCTTCTGTCATAAAGGTCCCAGTTTGCCCACCCCAGCACCTAAAAGCAGCGCCCTGCTGAAAGGTACAGCACACTAAAACACAGGGAGGTGTTCGACACAGGACTTGAATGCCAGACTCTACACCGGGCATTAAACCACACTTACCCTAGGGACAAAGCAGTGGTAAATTAACCATTGCTGCCTGCAGTTACTGGCCCTAATGGAGCTCTGGGGGAGCGGGAGGGATCTCTCAACATGCAGACCCGCTTTATGCTCAACCCACACCTCAGCAAGGCAAAGACGGCTGTCTGCCTCCTGTGCTTGCTTCAATTACAGAGGCCAGTCAATGCCATTTCTTCATTCCAAATGTAAGAAAGTGACGGTAACACTGAAACAGAATTGCATGTTAAATAAAAACTCTACTTTCCATTACATTTAATTAATAAGAAAAAGACCCGGATGGAGAAGTGCAGTAGAATTTGGTCTCTCCGATTACCATTATCTCACAACCCTCTGGAAACTGAAAGATTTAAGTCACATTTTCCTCTTGTAAGAGGGACATGGGGTGACATTTTTATTTAAGGAATATAACAGGCTTTCTTCCTGTCCTGAACTAATGTAAGGGTGCATGTGTTTTTGCCACACATATGATCACTTCAAGGACATGGCCAAGGTAGAAGAAAACTGTGACGCTGATTCAAATAATGTTATTTGCTGCGAATGAGTTACACAAAATTAAATGTTTTTAAGAATGATGATTTAAACATAAAAATAGCCTTTTTAACAAAGCAAACCAAAGCACATAATGTTATCCACCAACCTTCTGTGGGGTTGGTAGCATTTGTGTTACACCAAATTACATCAGTACGCACATCCCTTTTATAAAATACGGTGTCACAACCCTCAAGCCTCTAACCAAGGTGGTAACAACCTGTCCTTGTTTTCAGGGACTTTATTACCTTAGACAAGTGATGTAAATAATTGAAGCTCTCTGGTATTGTAAGTACAGTTTCTGGACAGAAAAACACATTGAAACCCTGAATAAAAATCAAGCCCAACATTGAGGTGCCATTTCAGGACATATCACTGACCTTGTTTCAGGTTTGGTGAGAGAGTGTGAGTAACCTGTTTTTTGTAACAAATAGCACTGGTCTCCATAAAACATCATGCTGTTTCTGTTTAACTCATAGGCGGCAAGCAGACAAAGCATAAAGAGGATGTCATGTGCTCAAGAGGACAAGAGCTCTACAGTTAGTAGTACGCTGTCAGTTGTAATTTAAAGAGGATAAGCGGTTATTGGAAGTCAGTATTAAATCTCTATAAGTGAAGAGATGTCATGTGACAACTTTTGTCAACTCAAAGTTCATACAGAATAACAGAATCAAACAACTGCCAATTGGGATTTAGTGTGTGAGTAGAACAATAGACCAATCAAGACTCCCAACCAAGAAACTTGTCACGGCATCACTATAACAAATCAGTCTATAAAACAAATGAAAAAGGAAAGACCTTCATAGATTACAGAAGGCGTTCTACTTGCCATGGCACAGGCTCACAATACATTTAATACAAAGGATAATTGTAGGATTGTCAGAATCGAAATATTAAGATGTCACAAAAAAGTACTGTACTTGTTTTATATATGATCTTTAAAATCTAATTTTGATGCAAGCATATGTACAGTATGTATAATATGTAAACATACATGTCAACAAAATTATTATTGAAACTAAAATGGCTTTTTGCAGATTGAAAATCTGCAAAAATGGCTGGAATTTCTGACATCACACGAATGAATACATTAATGCATGATCAGTGATGAGTACATCAACTTCTTATGCCCACTTATGGTGAAGTAATAAGGATGAAGTGTGTCTAAAAACCAGAAGATGCTGTTCCAGATGATGTTTAAGACAACATTAATTTAATTCTGACGCTATATATTATGATATAATACACATTAATTAGTAAACATTCTTTATCTTATTATCAATTGGTTTAATTTCCAAAGAAATTGTAAATTGTAATCTTTTATCTGCATGTAATAGCTTGTTCTGAAAAAATAATCTTTTTGAGTTGCCACTTAATGTCAATGTACCCAAATAGCTATTTAGACAATTATTTATGCTGAGACCATATTGGAATTACCATAATTTACCATAAATTACACGTTTGCAACTTTATCAAACAAACAAGCTGCAAATATTTTAAAAATAACTGCTCCCACTTGACCATTGTGACCTTATGTAAAAACAACTAAAACAACAAACAGTAGGTAGTCAGATAGCAAACTCTGCACATACTGCACAAAAGTAGGGCATTTATTTTTTCAGTAATTTGCCAGAGATTAATTTAATTCTTAATTTAATTTTCTTAATTCAGAGATTAAAAGTATTCTGCTGTCATTAGTAACAAAGTCCGCCATACACGGATCAATTTTGATATAATGAACATTTCCAAAGGAATAAATAATTTATGATAATGTTAACAGCCTTAATTAGAATCTATGAGTTCTCATATCATAATTACAGTAATCCAGAAATTATGTCAATTAATGTTCTTTTGTATGTGATGCAGTCTTTCTAAAATTGTGTCAATAATTAATACAGTAATTTAAAACTGGTTATTGTTAATGTAATAAAGACACAGCAATAACAGAGGCATAACAATTGTGATATTTTAAGATAAATAGGTCAAAAAGTCTCCCCAGTGGATGCCGGACAATACAACTGGTGTTTTGATCTGTCTGGATTCTGGTATAAAATATCGACTTTTCATAATCCAATCAATTATCAGTTTTTCCTAGGTCAAAAATGGTCTTTGGTTGGTAAGACCTTTTTCATGAACTAGATATTATAGTTTAAAGACAAATACCTAAAGCCCACTGACAGTTGTCAAATAAGCCCACCAATATGTCCCCTCATTCACTGGTCTATGAAAAACAGTGCGTAACATGTTAGGGGCAATACATTATTTTTTATCATTTAAATGTCTGGATTTTCAGTTGGACAGCTTTGTTGGAATAAGGTTTACATGCCTAGGGTTCACATGAAGGGTTGGAATAGGGATTGGTTTGCTCCACCCAAACTTCTGTCCTCAGACTGCTGGCCTGGTGCTGTTGTTCCAAACTGCTGTCATATAGTGACAGTTCTGCAATTCTGCAGGAAGAAAAATCTCTGTAAATAAGCTTTGTTTCTCATTTGACAAGGATATAGGTAAGTTTACAAAAAATCTGAAATTACAGGAATATACATGTTATGGGAAATTTAATTACTCTATAAAGCAGCTAGCTATAGTTTATACAGCAGTTTTTGTGCTTGATTGTTATAATGGCTTAGCATTAGACATTATTTGCCGTGAACCATATTAAATACAGTTTTACGTTGTCTATAAATGTACAATGAACATTTTACTTACAATAAAACTTAGGTGTGCCAGAACAATGACAGACAAGCAGAAAAATTTTTGAAAAATTTATCTCAGATGTCAATAGCATCACCCTCTCTGTCAAAGGAAAGAGACAGAACTGTCAAATATGGCACATGCAACTGAAGGTGTCGCATTTTCTTCCTCTCGCTCTTTTCCTGGCTGTCAATCCCTCCTTCTCCATCTTTGATCTCTGATTGCTTATCTGTGTGTGAAAGTGCAAGTCCATGCCTTTCAGAGGGGAAAAAACTTGTCTGCAGTTGCTTTTTTGGCAGACAAAGAAATGCAACAGTCAAAAAATGAAGAGTAAATGGAAATAGGAATAAAAAATCCCACTTGTGATTCTTAATTGCATAGCAACTGCTTATGCAGCTGTTGCTACCAAGATGTCACATCCTGTTTCCCTTCTGCTCAGCAGTGCTGCTGTCATAGCTGATTTCTACAAACTGTAATCTGACATTTAGACACTCAATTCTGGAGAGGGTGTGAATGCCTTACATTCATAAAGATAATGTGGTGCCTCCCCAAGGTTTTGGATCTATAGCAAAGAAGTCAAAAGTGAGAAACAGTTTGGTTAGTTTTGCATTTGCATCAGAACAAAACAGTACTGATTAATGTTTCTTCAATTGACAAGATTTGCTTTCTTGATGTTGAATACCTGTTTTTCTAGCTATGATGAGGATTTTTGGGATTCTTGTCCATAGCAAATCAGTTTTTAAATACATTTGGGTACACTTTATTCAATGCATTGTGCTTTAAGATGTTTTAAGTTTGCTTGAGTTTGTATGACAAATTAACAACATAGGAGTTCCTGGTTTCTATATAGTTCAAGTTGAGGTGGTAAAAGCGAATACAAAAACAGTGATAGAAGTAGGTTATTGATTCCACAGTTTTAATTTGATTTATCCTTACATTTCAAAAATATATCACCTCTCTGCCATCATTCCAGCTGGAGTTGTGCTACTGTTATTCCCCCCAGAGAACCCCAACCTCCATTACAATGGCAGAATCCTAAAATATAGTGGCTCTACAACCATGAAGCACAAATTTAAAGGCCTCAGGGGGAAATTGTTCAGCAGGGGACAGACACACCTCCCACTGGGCTTTGTCATCCCTCAGTAGCCGCAGTCCTACACACTCTCTCTAAATCCCCCCTTAAAAGCTATGTGTTAGCCCTGAAGCATCACACACACAGAATACAGACCATCTACTTTGGGATTCATGCCAGTAGAAGCTCAAGGTACTGTGAGAGACCCTCAGTGTTTATTTGCCTTTAGCCTACATAACCCCACTATTTTGTGATCAGAACATTACACACATAAAGATAACATGGCCCATTGTCAGGGGTGCCTGGGGAATTTTATCAAGGAATGCACAAAAATTTGATCCTACAACCCACAAGAACCACCATTATTGCAAAAAGTTAACGAATGTCGGAATGAAAAATATATAACAATTAAATGCACATGGTACCTGTATTAAACATACCTTTGGATAACATGGTGACTCGGGTTTAAAGGCAGCGTAGGCAATTTTTTCCAGAAACATTTTTGTTACGCTGGTTGAAAAAGTCTCTTCATATCCTAATAGCAATATATATATATATATATATTTTGGAAGGAGCATCCACTGCTGTGCCTGTCCTTGAATGCCAATGTAATTTTGTTGTCAATTTAACAGTATGTCATGGTCTATATTCTTAAATACCACACAGATCAAGTTAAACTAACAATGAGATGCAACCTCCTTGTTTCCATTTATTGTGCACTGTACATTACTTTCAGCATACATTAACATTAGCGACATACACTAAGAGGTTATGACGGCCTTTAACCATCATGAATAAACACTCATGTTTTACAGCACATTTGCAACCAGTTGTGAGCAGGGTTGACAGTTGAACAGTTGGTGGTTGATTATTCTGTAATGTGCTAAAGAGAGGCTAAGTCACTCATATGTACAGTATTATGTTTTTTACTTTATATATATATATACAATCACAGTTGCAACTTTTAAGTTTAGAGTTTTCTTTCACAATTATATTGACAGCAATTCAGTCCCAGATGAGACATTTACAGTTGACTGACAATGTGGATCCAAGCCCATTAGAAAAAGATGTCAGGCAACAGAAAATGGTTGATTCTACACAATTATTAATAATTACTATATTTTGAACTCACTGTATCTCTTTTTGGTTCAAAGGTAAATAGGGGAATGCAATCCAGAAAGGCAGAGCCTTTCATCTCATTTCTTCAAGTAACTCATGACACCCTAAATGGCAACAGCCTCTGTATCACCAGAAGAATTTGATACTCTAGACCTCTGGAACACCTAAGATCTTTCTTTAAGGGGATTCTGCGGAAATAACTGCACACATATAATTTGGAAGGCTTTCAGGTCTTGTACAGCGTTTTGTGGGTTTTATCACAATTTTCTAAAATAACTTGAAATGTGCTCAAAATTACAAGACAGCTTTCACTTTTCTTTTAGTCCATCGCTAAGTCTCGATAATGGCCACCCTCTCCCATCCCATCTTTAATGAAGGCAAATTACAGCATAAAAATCTGAGGAATGCAGGAATGCACATCAGATTGTTTAGGCCTGATACCTTTGTTTCATTATGTGTCATCATTTCAACAGACTGTGGGAGCTGAAGCCATAGACACTCAAGACACAGACAGCAGGGATCTGATGTGGTGAATGGGACAAGACGCAACAGAGAAGAGCCTTTGGAATTTCTGTGGAGTGTCTGTCAAAGTGTGTATGAGAAGTTTATAGATGGGCTTTCAGGTAAAAAAAACCTAAAATATACTTCTGAAGTTACTCAATCTATAGCACTGGGATTTTATTGTGAATCAAAACACTGCAAAGAAGTATTTTGTAAATTCACTGCAGTAGAATAAGTTCTACATAGATGCTATATCATGAATGTAATGCACTACAATTAAAAGGTTGCCTCAATCCAAAGACACAAGGTCTTAGGGATTTAAATATACAGGACACCTCCGCCTTGAGAATGATGTTAAGCTACAATAATACCAAGATGCACAGCAGGAAAACGTTTTTGGAAGTGTGCAGGCTTATCTCTCGGCTACAGACGCTCAGAATTCTTTCACTGATGCTGAGGAGGAGCCTCCATTGAATGGGGTTAGAGGTGAGAGCACAACAGCATTTAGAGGAGGCTATAGTCAATGAGAAAACTAGCATGCAAAAATGCACATCAGTGCTTGAAGGAGAGGGTGGGTAGATTTGCATACATTTGCAGATGTACAATGCCAGTGGGTTAGATTATTGGAACAGAATTTCACAATTACTTTACAGGTACTTAACTATGTGGAGAGGATTCTTACCAGCTACTATGGGCAAGAGGAACTACTTGGAACAAAAACAATGACAAATTCATTAAGGATATGCTTCTGTTTATATGTTTATTTTATAACAATAATTCTATTGTACTGTATGTACTCTGATTACTGTAAAACATAATATCAGGAAAAACATGTTACATCCACCTAAAATGGTTTGCTGGTCTTAAGCTGGTTTAAGCTACTCTAGTTGGTCACTCATCCTAGCCAGGGTTGTATTCTGTTTGTTAAGCTGTTTGGCCAATGTTCTTGGTCTGTTTGGCCAAGGTGTTCCTGTAGTTCAATTGGGAAAGCATTGCGTTAGCAGCACCAAGATCATGGGTTTGATCGAGGAAACACTGAAAATTGTATACCTTGAATGCACTGTAAATTGTTTTGTATAAATGTGTCTGCCAAATGCATAAATGTAAATTTTCTTTCATTCTGACCAGCTGATATATGCCCAAACCAGCACAAGAGCCTAACTAACTTGACCAGGCTGGGACACCAGCTAACCATATTAAGCTCATTTAAGCTTTTTCTGAGAATTAGTGGCACTAATTTAAACACAATTCAAAGTTCTTAAATGGCAACCTTTTATAACAAAACATGTTGCAGTGAACTCTAATACTAAATTAAAATTATCTTAAAAACATTTCTTAAATGCATAGCGTTTACTCAGTGATTGCTTTTACACTGCAAGCACCCATCATTACAGAGATAATAAAATATTGGCAAAGACAAGTGCTTTGCGGAAATCAGCAGTTCAATACAAGAGGAGTTAGACACTATAGACACTAATTTCGCAGACAATGATTGTTTAGAATCAGGAGCCTTTGTGCAGGACATTGAGATGAATAATAGAAAATCAATGAAAAGTATGTCCATGGCTTTAGTCTTAACCCTTTCTAGCACTATATAATGTAACCATATTTATCATTTTCTGCAGATAAAACATCAGTATGTGTTAACAGAGCTCGGCAGGATATTGGATACAGCACTAAAGATAAAACATGGTGATGTTAGGTTTTCATTTTGGGCGAGACAAATCTCATCTTGCCAATTTTCCCCTGTCTGAACTCTGCTATATTGCAAGGCAGTAAGGTTAATAACATCTTACTGCAGTAGACAGGCTGACAAATAAATACATAAACTGTGCATGTGCTCAAACATGCTAGTATCTTTATATTTATACTAGTATATACATATTCTTATACAAATAATGATTAGCATCAGGGCACAGTATGTAAAATTTTATTTTGTGCACATTGTTATCATCTTTATAATGAGCTCTGTCTCATTTGGAGCCCCTTGGTTTTATCCTATGTAGAATCACCTGTGACTCTACATAGGATAATGGTATCGGAAATGGAGGATACAAATTATTAGCAGATGCTGTTTTTCTCAGCAAAGTTTATTTTACTGTTATTTAATGAAAACTAAAAACTACTGAGTTGTAAAAACTGGCTTCAATATTTAAGTAATATTTAAGTGACTTTATAAAACTATTTTATTACAAAATGTCCTTCTGGTATTTTATGTATATCAATGAAAAAATTGTGTCTTTTAAATACCATTCAAAACATTATGAATGGCCTGATAGTTGACTCATTCATTTGAATAGGTCTTTAGAAAAATTCAAGCATCTCACACTAATTTTGATTAACGTATGTGAAACTAGAAAAGAGAATTGCAGCTCAGGTTATACTTTTTGTATGAACACATCATAAGAAGTGCCAGTGTAGAATGCTCAAGCAATTTAAATAAAATGTTTGCACTAAATGATATAATTGACTTCCATAGAGAGGGCTGTATAAGCATCCGCTGTGACAGAAGAAAGGGAATTTCAATCACAAGCAATTTTCAGTGTTTAATTTGATGTTGTAAGGATATGGGTGCAAATCTAAAAATAGTTTGATTAAATGTGCACCTTTGCTCAACACATACAGTACTCATATATCCTCATATACATTTAATATCATTTAAAATTTCAGTACTTATTAATGTGACATATGCACAGTGTAATTGGGCTTCACTGTAGATATTTTCACATGCAAGTTTCAGTTCAATTATTCAGAGACTATGGCAAATTTTTGCATAGTATGGAAGGATACCTACACCGTATTACACATTTAGTAGTAGATCTATTCTTAATAATAAATTAAAATAAACATAATAAACGGAATTGGAAAAATAAATGGAACAAAACACAGTTTCCCAGTAGGAAAGAAAATAGGAAAAAATAGTTCACTGTTAATGAAACAAAGCCAACATTAAAGTACACTTAAGTAGACAGTATGTTTATTACTTTCTTTATTGCTATGTGCTCCCCATCACAACAAACAGCCTCAGTAGTGTACACTTCCATTACAACTAACAAATGTCAAAACAACGAGACATGTTTAGCAACTGAATGCCAGAAAAAGAATTAAGCATTAGGTATTATTAAGTATTAAGTATAAGGACATAAAAATGTGGGAAAAATACAGATATAGTCATATATCTGTATTTAAAAATACAGATATAGGTATATAAAAATACAGATACAGTCATATATTTTGTTTTTGTCTGTGGCTCAGGTGTTGTTAAACATCATCTACTAGCACCAGCTCTTTTGAGTCTCTGAAAGTTTGTTGATCATATTAGCAGCAAATCTTTCATTGACAAAAGTGAACAACAATAAAATGAGATCTTCTGTGATGCACAAAAAACTCAATTAACACAATTTCATCTACTGACTATTGATACTATCTGTATGTCTAGATCTGCGTATTGCCTATTCTAAGGGATCAAAATCCACAATCAGTTCATCATTTTTTAAAAGTTAAAGATACAAATTAACTGTAAAACACAGTTTTGTGTAGGATTGGGTTGAACCACTGTTAGTGACAGCTTTGTGTGATTTTTTCTCTAGAATATTTCTATTCTAAAACTGCTGTGGAACAGCTTTCCCTTCAGTATAACATCTCAAAAACTGAGCATGTGTCTTATTATTGTATAATGCATTTCAAACAACTAAAAGGCAAATCTTTTGCAGCAGCAACTTTTGATATTGAGTGGAAACTTTAGTTTACTGACTACATTAACTGACTGTGAGTTTGCATTTTTGGTGTGAAATAACAGATTGGTTGCACATAAACATGACTTTGAACTTTAAATCTTAATAACTACTCTAAACTTCTCACTTTTACATACAAGCTATACAGTGCCACAAAAGCAACAGTGTGTCTGGTTTTAAACAGATGAAATCCACTGATACATTAACTGGTTTCTGTGGTATTGCAGTCAGATGCATTGTGGTTGAGATTTAACCCTAGTTTATAAAATATAAATAGCTTTGTTCTCCCTCATACAATATATATCATGCAGTGTCTCACAGTACAAGATCTTCAAAATGTCCAGCTTTACTCTAGCCTTAAACATACAAAATCTAGCCTTAATGTAGCCAAAATCTAGCCTTAAACATACAAAAAAAATCTCACAATACACATGATGGGTCTCCTACATCACTGATAAAGTCCCTGTTGGCATGATATTGACACTCAATTATTTGAAACAAACAAAGAGATGAATTTGAAGTCAAAATAAAAAATAGGAAAATTAAAAAGGTAAACATCAAATAGTTTAGGAAACACTGCTCAGGAAATGTGAAAATGTAAAATGTGGAAATGTCATGGCTATTTGTGTTATTCTGCTGATGTATGGCTTACTGCTGGATTGTTTTCTGTGCCTTGTACATGAAATACATATTCTTCAGTGCTTCACTCATGGCCCGTAATATATTTCCTACCGTATTATTCTTAACAATTATTGATTTATATAAAAAGCACCAATAATGCTCCTGAATATCATATTTTAAAAAATCCTCAGCTTATTTTAAGAAAATACTAAAACTGACATTTTTCATATACAGTATTTGCAGAAAAGTTCATAAATATCAATTGGTAAAAAAGGTCCATGTTTGGAGCTGATAAAATATAACAACTGTTCCCTAACATGTACCACTAAAGTCTCTTTATGTAAGCTTACCAAACCCCCATTGACTGAGCTGCTGAGAAGATTCTTGACTGAGCTCCTGAGAAGATTCTTGAAGATGGGTAATGTGCCATTACCCATCTCAACAATGTTTTTTTAAAGAAAAGATTTTTAAAGAAACTACTGCTGTAAGGGAACTGATAAAATTTCAAAGTGAACCAGCACTTTACTCTCTTACTTTTAAACATCTGGGTGATCTAAAAAAGGGTGATCTAAAGAAAAGATGAATGTTAAAGGTATATATATCTACAAAAAAGACAAATGATCCTTCATCTCTCTACCACAGATAACGCTTTTGGCCACTGACATTCTTGGTAACTTTCCAGTCTTTAGTGCCATTCTCATTCCAACGGCTGTATTTCGACATCACAGGAAGATTCCTAGTACCAGGACTGGGGTGCCTTTAAGTCTTGTTGTTCTCAGCATTGGGCTTGCGAGGTGTCGGAGAGGGGGTCTGTCTGATAAATTGGCCTTGTGATGAGGATCCCTGCTGATTCTGGTGAGGTACCTTCAGAGTTCTATTAACTGTTGCTGAAAGTGTCTCTAGAAGCTGAGAGGCTGAACGGAAGCGACCTTCCTCCTCTATCTCAGCAGCTTCATGCAGAGGAGCAAAAGTGCCACTTCTTTTACTGCATGATTCACAGCAGAGCTTGTTGTATCCTGGTATAGAGCAATAACGAGCTAGAACCTCCATCTGACAGAATATGGACTTATCTCCTCTGCATGGCTCATCTGTCATAGAAACAGAAGAGGTTTTATTTAGTGCAGTTTTGGAAAAAATACTCCTAAAAGAGTTTTCCACATTTAAGTCTTTTAAAACATTTTTTAATCACCAGTACTGAATGGTGAAACTGTACCTGTGCCCTAAAAATCCTGTTAGCTGTTTCACTGCCTACTACCTACAGAAGCATGTTTTTGGACACACAACCGGAAAACACATAGGCAGCACCTGTGCACACACAAATAGCACTCCATTACTTATCTTCACTGAGTTTGGTGCAATGCTAACTTCTCTATGATGTATGCATGTGATGCTGTCTTTGAATTTGGCTAAAATGTGTCCAGCATTTTGGAAAAGCTTTAGAATCAGAAGCTACCTATGATACCTTACTAGGTTATAGAACAGAGCATGTTTCTATACTTATACTTTGCATTGAAAGAGATTTGTTACTTAACATGTCCATGCATAATGGTTATAGTATTTTAACTAAGCTACAAACAGCTAGAGTTTCACCCACATTGGAACACACAATAATTTACATTATCATCAGTGATCAGAAGTTTCAGTCATTAGTTCAGCCCAGTCAACCTTACATCAATCTTGAAGATCCTGGCAGGTAGTGCACAAGCTCTGATGCATTGCGTGGTGGAGATTGTGTGTGGGCAACCTAGATCTGAATAGCGTGTGGCATTTCCAAACCCCAACCTTTTGCAAAATAGTTTCCTCTCTCCCCTGACTGTCCTATCCAAAAAAGGAAAATCATCTCATAAAAGACCCAGAGGTCCTTAGCAAAATATCCATGACAGCTTTCAATTAATATACGTCATATTACAATTTTTGATGTTGGATTACAGACTGTTGCCAAATGAACCACCAACTGGTTTGTCTTTTACTGATGAAAAGAACCAAAATGCCTTTAGCTCCCTAAGGAGTCTCCCTTTATACACAGCTAATAAGTGCAGTAGTGTGTCATAAGAGTGCCATTTGTAAAGGGTAGGTGTTTTGTTTACTTCCGCTGAGATGTATTTCATCTCAGTATGGTTCAAGACATTAAACTGAAATTAACACTTTATTCCTGTTTTGTGAGATTTATATGTTATGGGTGATTTTAGAGTTTAACTCTAATCAGTGGTTCACAACTTACTGTCTGTGCTGTAGTGGCTGCAATTAACCACTGTAAAATGTTGTCTAAAACACAAAATGAAATACATGTAAAATGAAATTCTATCTTGTGTGGTCGAGAAATGCAAAGTCTGGAATTATGATAAAAAATTAAGAGGCCATTATTTATGAATAACAAATTTTGACAAAACTAACAATGTAGTTCAAGTTGTAGGCATCACATGACCCAATTAAACATTTTGAAAAGCCTTTGCCCACATGATGCATGCCTAAATAAATGCTCTCAGCATACTGAAATGAGACTGGGATAAACAAGTTGTTAGAACGTCACAGTCACCAGAGAGCAGTTAAAAAGTTCACACACCACACACAAGGCATTCTGGGAAATTCATTGTGATTTGAATGTTTTCAGAGCCCCGTGAATAATTTAATCACTAGTGATGAAGCACAGAACAATTTGTGCATTGTGTAATATTTTCTGTTCTCTTTAATTAAAGCTGTGTTTGTTGAATGAACAGATAAACAGATTAGGCATTAAAAGGACCAGTAAGTAGTGGCAGTTTCTGATCATTTTAAATGAGGCCAGGCCGGGGCCAGGTGTGCCTTTGGGGTGCAATAAATTACTTAGCTACAAGTATAAACAGTATAAAATTTAAAGGCACTGTTTAAACAGGGACAATCAGAGATTGATCAAAGACAATCAGAGATTGTCAGGGCTGCATGTGTTAAAAGCATTGTGAGCCTATTGGCACCAATGGTCTCTACGATCAACTTAGGCCGACAATGCTTTTGAGAAATGCAGCCCAGTCCTGTTAGGACTTGGAATATTATGACTTAAATGTATTTAGTATGTGTAGAGATCTCATAATACAGATCAGATTTAGACTACTGATAATATGGGAATTCAAGCCTGTAGATAATCAAGATTTACCACTACTGCTATAAACCCCAATTCCCCCAACCCTCCCGTCTAATGCACCTGCACCTTTGACAGGGTTTTGAACCACGTCTGTTTGTAACCAATTACTTCAGCAAAGTGCTTTGGGCTTTAGGACTTGGAATGACCTGTCCATGTTGTCTTACCATGGCAGGATCGTGGTCTGCAGGGTCTGTGTGATTCTGGCTTCTCGCCGGTGCATTGTTCTCCAATGTGGCATGTTACCAAGCGTTGTGCTATGCCCTCCCCACAGGTCACTGAGCACTGACAGACAAATGACAGAGAGGGTGAGAGGAAGCACAGAAAGATACAAGTGAAACAGGACTTCCTGTTAAGGTGCTGCATGACAAAACACAATCATAGCCAGTCAGATGTTTGATGTTTGAAGAATGTAATTCCTACAGTAAAAATAAGTAAATAACGGAAACCTTTCCCTACACACACCTCCTCATGCCCTGGAAATGAAGCGTGTGTGAGGAATGAGATCAAATGACCCTTCCTCACCAAATGATAGCTAGCTGTGCAGGGCATCAAGTATATGAGACAGCATGATTGTTCTTATACACTTACTACTACATGTACAGATACATTTTACAAAATTCCTACAAATTTAATCAAGCAATCAACAAAATGCCATGACGCTTGTTTTTTTAGTGCAAAACATCTGGTTAGGAAACGTGTCTGGTTTAAAACCAGCATATGGAGAACTGCAAACATCAGTCAGTCTTTCCAATGACTAAACAAAAAATCTATCTAGTATGCGCCTTGATTTTTCCTACTAGCCTGCCGTTAATCTGTTTGCTTGGGGCCAAAATCAATACCACATAGGCTGGTTCACTATACAGGATTAGCGCTAGTCATCGGTGTGCTGGTTAGGGATCAAAATCTCTGTATACTGTTTAAAAGCATCAAAGGATTTCTGACAATCAAAAGAATACTCAAAGTTGGGTAATGAGGTCAGTGTCCAATGAAAAAGGTAAAATCAGCTAAAATCATTATTGGCATAACATCAACAGAAAATGCCAGGCCCACTGAGACATTATCAGTGAAGGAGAAATGCTCTAAAATATAGATACAAATGTATTAAGTACAAAGGAAGTTAATGAGTCAAAGAAAAATGCTTTCTATTCCTAGAAGCTAAAGAAAAACTATTATTTTTCCTCAGGCATTTTAGAAAACAAAAACAATTTCTCATATGCTGTAAACACATTTTTCAAAAGATTTATCTCTTACACTGTTTTAAGGTCTAAACCTACCAAACTGAAAACTACTTATACACAGCATTTCTTTCTGCTGAGCTGTGTGAAATGTAACAACCAATTTTCTCAAAATGCTTCCCCCTACAGAAATTCAAAAAACGAAGTGAACAAGTTATGCCTTTCCTGTGTAATAACATGCTGTACCTCTGACCAGGCCCCGGTCCTCCACTGGGCTGGGCAGGGCACTCTGTTGCATGGACGTCTGATCTCAGGCTTTTCCCCACTGCAGTACTTGCTGTGGATGGAGCGATTTGTGCCTTCAGTAAGGAACTGGACACAGCGCACAGTGCGGATCTGGTAGCCCAAGCTACCACAACTTTTTGTACAGTGCTCCCACTCCTTTGTGATCCATCTGTATGATGACATTAGATGAGAATTTAAATGTGGTTAAATAGTGTCAATATTACATTGTATTCACAGTATCTCTATACATTTATAAATTATTAAAATTACTGTGGCCTCAAATTTCTGTGGATACTCAAGCAACACAAAAATGCATGTATACTTTTGTATAATATAATATCAAACCAAGTGGCACATACAGTACCTGAAAGAAGGTTAGCACAAGCCACACGTCATAAAAAGATGTTTGTCAGATGGTCAGGTGCTTGTCTATAGTTAATGTAAATTACATAACTCTGCTGATACACCTGTGTGAACTTGAGGGCAACTTTGTACTTCTATTAAAATAACCTTGAGACCAGTAGAACTACAACAATAGCTTTCGAAAGTTAGAACTGAGAAAAAGCATCATTTGTTTGCAGATGCCACTGCAATTTCACATTTTCTGTCTAAAGCATTTTTTTAAAGGCAGGGTAAACAAATTTTTGTTATGCTGGGTCTTCTGTGGAAGGCAAAGGCCATAGTTTTATAGGCAAGTAGGACATCTTATGGGATGAACATCTATGTATTTGCATACATCCGCGCACCACGTCCATGTGTTTTGGAGAAGATGTGGCGTTGGGCAGCCCTCTGAAGGGATCATATGCTTTCAAAGCTAGATTGCTATTGCTGGCCTCTCCGAAATTGCATACCCTACTTTTAAATATGATTCAAAGGTCAAAAATTATGCAAATACTTTTGGGGCAACTGTATAGAAAGAAGTGTTAAAAAATGTTAATTGTTCCAAATGAAAAGTTTTGTAGTACAAGTCAAATCTCTGAGCAGTTTTTATTTGTCTATTTATCATGTCTGTTTCCTTTACCTGCCTATCACTCATAGGCCTGAGCCACTATTTCAGGACTACAAAACAGACTTTTCCTCTTTAAACAACAAATGTTTTCCACCATATTTCAAGGCAGAACAGCCATTAACAAATGTGTTGGACTAAATAAATCAATAGAATATTTAGCATTTTGAATACAATCAGAGTCTGTAAACAGTTGGACTGATTAACTATTAGTGAAACCCATCTGTATCTGTGGCAATGCATTTGCCTTTCATTTTTTCTGAGAAGTTTAGGAAAGTATAAAAGTCTATAAACAGACAAAACAAAATTCCTCCATATAATGTGCCGTAATCTGTAAAATAAAATGAAAATATTTGAAAAAGCAAAAATTTTGTAAAAAATGGCAAAAACAATAAATAATCAAACCTAAAAGTACAGTTTGACTGTACAAATAATTGCAATGTGACATCTACACCCCTTCCAGATCCCTACGGTCAGAAAAAGAATGTCGTCTGGTAATGCTCTCCTCAAAGGGCACGCAATCACTTGCTCGCAGGTTCATCTTCACTATCCCTCGCTGGTGAAATAATCTCCCAAACTCGGTCTGCTACGTCTCTCACTACATTCAAGTCAACAGCTAAAAACCTGCCTCTTCCACACCTGACACAAGTATAAAAAAAACTACTAACCTTTGTTTCTCCTCTCACCCAACAGGTTTTACCTCTCAAGTACGGAAATGTTGTACTCTTGGTAAAATTGTAGCTATGTACTGCTGATGTTATTGCCTCCCTGTGATTTATCGCTTTGTGTTTTCCTCACCTTGTAAGTCGCTTTGGATAAAAGCCTCTGCTAAATGTAAATGCAATGTGTTTAGTTCCTATTATTAATATCTTTCACAAATGTACATTCTTTACCTTTGTCCAGATACAGTAATGTAAGATTTATAAGGTTTTAAATAAAAAGAAAGGTACTTTGTAATAAATCAGTGTTAGATTATTACTGGTACATTGGTTTAAAATACTACTCTTCTAGCTATCTCTTATAAAGTTAAACTGAGTAGTTAAATGTACTTTTTGTTGTTTGTACAATTTCAGTCATGTTACCAGCATCCTGCTTGACTACACTGACACATAAACACGACAAATAAACAGCCACATGACAACATGCTACAAGTGAAGTATATACATTACTTGTATGAGTATATACAAATTTTTTTTATTAAAAAATATTTTCGCAATGGATTACTTAGACCAACTAATGACGAAAAAGCAGCCAAGAGGGGTCTAGCATAGATGGAAATGGAAAATCCTTCAATACTGTTTAAAAAGATTCCCAGGTTGACCTTAAGGAGCTGGATCAACAAATGCCAAGAATTTAATTTTGCAAATTCTATGCAAAGGATGGCTACATTGAAGATGCAGTTCATTCTGTATGCTTTTAGTCACAACATAATTCCCACAGTTACAATTGTGTTATGATATGGTTTTGATGGGTTTACTATTATTCTAATGTGAAATAATCTAAATTATTGAGAATGAGGTCAGGATGTCTAGAAAGAGATTTGATTTGGAGGGTAAGATTTAATAATACTGTGGCTGAAATACCAGTAGCTGCTAACAACCAAGCAGAAGAAAAGCGAAAATAAATACTTTTAAACTGTATCAATAATCATTATTGGTAAAATTCTGTAAGAATATAAGTTTGGAATGCTATGCCTGTGAAGAAAAACATGCAGAGAAGAACACATATGTTTCAAATAGTAAATAATAACTGCAAACCAGTTCTTTAATGAAACAGATGCCTGTGCGGTGGTTGCCACCAAAACCCCAACAAAAAGAGGAGGAATGAGGATTGTGATACAAAGATCACTGAGATGCAAAGGAGTGAGCAGAATTGAATCAGCCATCACTTGCACAGACAGCATCAAGTGTCAGGAGGAGAGAAAATTAAGACACAAAGGAATATGCACAGGAAAACGGAAGAAGAACTGCAGGCACAATGTTAAATCCACAGCAGATGTGAAGGCAGTGGAAGACAAACCAGAAGTAGGGGAGGAGAACCTGTGACTGATTTATACACAGAGAAAATATTTGAATCATAAGATGGTGGCACTACAGCAGCTGACTGTCTATTGAAAATTCAGCTTGTGGGAAATAAAATGTTCAGGTTTTATTGTGTTGCAATAACTGGTTGCAATGATGTGTGTGGGTTGACTAATAGGCAGCAATGCAAAATTATTACTTCCATGAGAGAGGCCAAGTGTTTTAGTGTTCCTGTAGCTCAACTGGTAGAGCATGGCGGCTGCAATAGCAAAGCCATGGGTTAAATTTGTGGATAACACACATACTAATCAAAATTACCTTGAATGCAATGTAAATTTGTTTGGATAAAAGTGTAGGCTACATGCATAAAATGTGAAATCACTGTAGAATCACTGGGTGGCTAATGCTAAACAGACATGTGAAAGACATCATACAGTAGGTTGTTCAATTGCCAGTAATGACTGGTGATAGAAACAAGAGAATGTGTTTACATAATCCTTTTGTTAGGGACTCTGTGCTATTTTTTTATTAAAGCTGCAATCCAGAACTTTTGGTTAAAAATAAACAAAAAAGTTATTAAGCAAGTACATCAGATCAGTGTTCAAAACTGTCTTCTTAGCTTAACCTGATTTACGAAGTTTATAATAATGATTTATCATTTGAGCTGGTGAGTTGGATTTCATGTGAAATGTCAGTTTGACTTCAACATATGGTACGTACAGTAACTTGCAATTTTCTGTTTTAAACAGGGATGGTGATAGAGGCAAAAGTTACAGATTGTACCCTTAAAATAATTGTCTTTGGCTTGCATTTATTTGCCTGTGTGCAAGGCTGCAATACATATTTTTCTTACTTGGGGTTATAAGATAAAATAAAATGAAAGCATCTCAATCTGTAAGATCTGGGGTGTTATGTGCAATAAGTTTTCCTGTGCCTCATTAGAAGATAATCTTTATAAATTACTAAACCTGAATTAAAGTCATACAGCTTTTCTACCAGCATTCATTATGCAATGTGATGGGGAGAGAAAGAAAGAGAGTTCAGTTTGACTATCACGTCATTATAATCCAATTAAAAGCATAATTTACTGTAGATCTACAGGTTCTATCTGTAGATCCTGCCTGCTTGGATTTTGCCTTTGGCTTTGTTAAAGCCATTTTGCACCCTAGACCAGATTATATTACCTAGGATGCCCGCTGCAGCTGGTCACCTGGTGGTACTTCAAGCCCTCTGTCCTCCGCCGTTTGATTCGCCAGAGCAGGAGAGGCTTTATTCAGTGTGTCCAGTTAGAGCCTTGAGGATCTATGTCCACCGCTCAGGTCAGTGGCGTAAGCCCCTCTCAGCTCTTAGTCTGTTTTGGTGGCCATATTCCCTATAGCATCAACCTGATGCAGCGTCTCATTCCCTATCTCAGGGAACAGGGTTACATAAGTAACCTGAGACGTTAGTTCATCAAAGGAAGTGATGATTCATTTGAAACATCTAGCTCAGGAGTGCTTAATTTTGCTCTACCTTCCTGAAGAGTTTGGCCCCAAGAAAACTTAACACACATGCCTATAATTTTCCAGTGAACTCTACCAAGACTGTGATTAGCTGGTAGAGGTGTGTTTTATTATGGTTGGATATATACTCTGCGGGAGGGTAGATCTGCAAGAGCAGGACTGAGCACTTTTGATTTATGCTCATTTGACACTTTTGTCTTGCTGGATTCATTTGAATTCAAATTGAGCTCCCTCTCTCAACTGTTTTTATGCTGTTTTCTTACTCTAGTATGTAAGTGCTTAATTTACAAAAGGTGTTCTACAAAATGGTTTGTTGTAGTGCAACTGTCATATTTAGGTTCTTTTTGTCCTGTGTTTTCAGTTTCATTTGTTCATTTCCCTTGTTAATTTAGTCATTATCTTGTTAATTAGTTCTTCATTATAGCTCCTCCTCCACTGCCCTAGTTACTTATTGTTTTAACCTATTTCTAGTTTAGTTACACTGTGTATATATACTCCCCGTTTATATTCTGCTTTTTGTCAGTCCTTGGTTGCTTATGGCATTTTGCTATGGTGTTTTTGTGTTCACCTGGTGTTCTGAGTTCTGCTCATTAAACTTGTATTTTGAGACTATCTTCCTGTTTTTCTCCTAAAAACACTATTACAGTAACAATGTTCTACACATAGAACAATAATAGGGTAATAGGGTAAGAAAAATGGTTCTTTAAGAACCTTGGACAAAAAGGCACCTTCATTTTCAATAGTGCATGTCCCGTGAATTATCTTCTGCAGATGGGATCATTCATGGTTTTTTGTCACTGTCATTCCTAAAGAAGTCTTCTAACTTCTTTAGGAATGACAGTTTCATGACTTTTCCTGTCTGTTTCCCAGGCCTGAAAACCACAATTTTAAACTTGTCTGATATGTCCAGGTTTTTCTATTACAATGGGAACTCTAGGCGTTATCATTACAGCAAACATGCGACACCAATCTGAAGAACTGTAGAAAACCTTTTGACTGATTTTTAGAGTGGAAAAAAAAATAATTACAGCACATCAGTCAAACCCACTATTGACTATGAAAGCTTTGCGCAGCCAAAACCATTTATCATGGTTATATGATTTCATGAGCATTGAGTCTTTAATTTTATATATATATATTTTTAATGTAATATAAATCAAAACAGTAAAGACTTCCTCTTTTACAACTAAACTGCAATTAAATTACAGTTTTGAATGGAAGTAACAGCATAACTTGATATTAAAAAGTGTAACTAAATCAAATTATCAAAATCATTCTGTTTTCAGAAAAATATTGTGATGTAACTTCACGACTGACATTTTAATCTATTATTAGCCCATCACAGACAAACAGCTATGGTACAGTGCCAATAAGTCATTATGATTGGTGTCACATAAAACCAGATAAACCAGTATGGGGGTGTTAACAGACTTCAGATATGTCAACAGTAATCTTTTTTCTTTAAAAACACTTCAAAAACAGAGCATTAAATCATATTAAGGCTAATAGGTGAAGAAATCAGTCAGACTGATTTCTTAGTTATGATTCTCACAAATGTTTTCCCATACTGTGAAGATTAGTGCACCTAATCATCAAGTCATATCACCTTTAATGAATTTTATGATAGGAAAAACAAATTAAGCAATACTGCAGCTCACAGTTACACTGGTGAAGCATGATTACTTTTACACTGTTTAGTGATGTGTAGGTTGAACAGGGTTGAAATGTTCTACTGGTTTAATATGATGACATTTTAACCCTTAGGGTCCATTGAGGTTGACCTTTGTGTCAGTACCTTAGGGGTCTTGGGTATTATGGTTGAGGTCCCAGAAACCCAAATTACAGTGCTAATAGCACTTGCAAAATTAACCTATTATTTTCGCTTCTGATGTTTAAAATATTTTTCTTTGACCTAGCCAAAGCCCATTTAACAGCTATTATCGAAGCTTTATTTTTTGTTGTATAATAAAGTAGACATGTTCTTTATTTATAAAAATGTGACCAATACAGTATTAATTTTTGTATGCAAAAGCACTTTGCAGAAAAATACAACACAAATACAAATAAACATTTGTCAGGAGTGAAGTGCATAATAATAATTTTTCATGGAGGATGTGATAAATGTTATCAGGTTATTAATTTAATTATACATTCAGGAGTAAAAAGAAGTACAGTTACTGCAAGTACAGTTACAACCATTTAAATGTTACTTACTGGGGTTGTGTGCAGTCTTGTAGGTTACACATTCTGCGAATAGGTTTGGGCCTCCTGCTAATCTCGCAGTAGTCTTTGTGCACCATTTTGTTGTCACCTTTTTTACGGCACCCATATTTGGTGTACTGGAATCCTGAAGACCAGTGGATAAATAATAGAGTGAAAATAAACAAGTATACCAGCTATCAGGGCTGAGAGAACAAAATATCCTACCCTGCTTACCCACACTTGAATCAAAATGGCTACCAAATGCAGGGAAAATGACTAACATAAGGATCAGAGAAACCATAGAGTTTGATGTTACCTCCAGCACAGGGTCTTGAACATTGGGACCAGCTCTTTAGTGCCCACTCGTAAGTGTCCTCCTGAATGACATTATTGTTGTTTATGGGCACTAAGTCTTCGTGGATGATGTATTTGTACATTAACACAGATCTTGTTTCATTGTCCTTAGGAATAATCTTAAATAGATTGAAAAAGATTAAGACAAAAGTCTTAGACACAGTAATGTGATATTTTCATGCATTTGGTTATGTAAGTAGGAATTTAGCATTTGTTCATGCATATGTAAGAATATGCAGATTTATGTGTTGCTCTCTATGTGAAATGAATCGGGACAGACGAGAATCTGTTTAATCACATTTAAAAAATGAAAAGGGCATAAGAAGCATGACTCCACATGCTTGGGAAGTTGTTTCAAGGACAACTAATCTAGCATTTGATTTACTCCTGTTGTATCTGTGATTCATGTTCACTACACAACACGGTATTCCGATCCTATTTCTGAATCACAAAGATTCTAACAGTAATTCTCATTTACTTAACAGTTCTGCAACCTGCTATAAAATAAAAGTGCATTCTACAATTTTTGCATTTTGTTATGATGAAAGGCTGTGAACCCATTAAAATGACATGCCTTTCTGTCTTAATTTTGTAAATTTAAGCTGATCTACATCTAACTAAATGGTAAATAGGTGTGGATGGGCACACAACAGAATTTGATGCTTACATGTGTGTACTGAATATTCTCATTTGTCAAATTCAAAGAATTTGTAGATATCACACTCAGGTGTGCAACAAGATTCTTCTCACAAGATTCTTCATGTGGATAAATCCACAGGAAATGTTTAAATAGGGGACATTCAACAACTCTAATTACCCCGAAAGCAGGACTAAAAATACACTTACAGATCTCCATGTATCTTTTAAATTGTGAGTGTTCAGGAGTTTTCCACAGGGAACAGTATACAGTAAAGACATATATGGGAGAATATAAAAAATCACTGTGTTTAAAAGGCACATCTGTTACAAACCACATGGAAATTTCCAACATCTGGGAATATAACAGAAACAGGAGAAAAAGATTTATTTTCTGCATAAATTAGAAACATACTGCAGTATTTTATTTTAACAGAAAACATACCAACAATGACTTTTGATGACAGAAATAGTATGACTTGGGGATTTCATGCAGCCTATGGACTCAGATAGCTTGTGTTTGGTGAGTTTATGGATTGTGTAATATTTTTTTCAAGAAAATGTCTGTGCCCATCCTTGAGCTGAAGCTTAACAGAATGTTGATAATTCAGCACAAAAATATCCAAAACAACCAAATAAATCTACATTCAGAATGCCGAAGTAGTAGAACTGCTGTGCTTAAAGTCAAAGTGTTCAAATTGATCCAGTTAAAATGAGCTGAAGTGAGCAGCTCATACAAGACAGCTTAATGATGAAAATGAGCTGAAGCAGAAGGACCAGTGGACCTACAAAATTTCTTACAGCCCGTACTTCATTGTGCCCAAAAAAGGAGGTGGCTGCAGCCAATCTTGGACCTGCGTGTCTTGAATCGGTTCCTGCACCAGCTGCCCTTCAAGTTGCTTACGCAGAAATGCATTCTCTTGTGCGTTCGTCCCAACGATTGGTTCGCAGCGATCAACCTAAAAGACGTGTACTTTCAGGTCTTAATTCTGCTATTACACAGGTTGTTTCTTCAGTTTGCGTTCAAGGGTAGGCGTATCACTACAAGGTCCTCCCCTTCGGGCTGTCCCTATCTTTTCAGGTCATTTCTCACCACCAACATTCCAGGTGACCTCCACCATGTGGCCAACACGCTCTCACAGCAGCTGTCAAGTCCATGAGAGTGGAGACTCCATCCCCCGGCCGTCCAGCTGATTTGGAGTCGATTCAGGGAGGCACAGGGGGACCTGTTTGCCTCCCAGTAGTCCTCCCATTGCCCACTGTTTTATTACCTGTCCAAGGCTCCCCTCGCCACGAACAGGTTAGCACACAGCAACTTCCATTTGTGGTCCTTGGACAGGACACGGAGAACCTGAGTGATTTACCCCTGGACGTGGCAGACACTATCAATCATGCGAGGGCTCCTTCTACTTGTTCTTCCTGTGAAGAAGACCCCTGCATTTGCCCAATCATCACTGTGCTTTCCTTTCTGCAGGAAGGGTCGGAATGGAGGTTGTCCCCTTCCACTCGTCCACTCGGCCCATCACCTAGCAGTAGAAGGTAAGTATGTAAAAAAGCACAAGCTGGTCATCAGGTTCCTAAAGGGTGCTGGAGACTGACCCCCTGAGACCACCCCTCTTTCCCTTTTCCGTTGTCCTTTTTGGGCTATGGGGAGCCCCTTTTGAGCTGCTTGAGTCAGTCAAGCCGAAGAGTCTGTCTCTTAAGACAGTGCTCCTGACCATGCTCGCTTCTATCAAGAGGGTTGAGGACCTGCAGGCATTGTCAGTCAGCGACTCGTGTCTAGAGTTCAGGCCTGCCTACTCTCACATTATCTTGAGACCCAGGCCTGGCTATGTGCCCAAGGTTCCAACCTTGCCTTTCAAGGACCAGGTGGTGAACCTGCAAATGTTGCCCATGGAGCTGGCAGACCCAGCTCTTTCTTTTTGTGTCCCATTCGCACCCTGTGCATTTATATAGACCGTGTCTGCTTCGGAGGTCGACAGAACAGAAAGGCCATCTCCAAACAGAGGTTGGCCCACTGGACAGTGGGACATCTAACACCTTTGTGAGGTTCTACAATCTCAGGATAGAGCCTGTATCCTCCCGTGTGTTGGGGCCCACTAGGTAGTGGGCAGGAGGACGTGCTCGGTGTCTTCGCTTGCATCGCCTCACCCCAGGGATAAGGGGAAATAGGCATTTGTATTCCTTTGCAGCGGTTTCCCACTGGCGAACATTGCATTGAGATTCCTCCAGCACCTTTTGGTGAACAGGCTTGGTGGAAGAGTCTCACGCCAGGCCCAGTACTCATGTCTATGCCCAAGGTCAGCCCTTGTACTGGGCTAGGTGCCCCATATATAGTGTTCCCCATCAGTAATCCCATATGTGTGTTCTCCACGATGATATGGTTTCCCTGTCAGTGAACCCGTGTCTTTCCCTTGGCGCTTCAATGCTGCCAGTTTCTGTTGGCAGTGGTGCCATCCCAGTAGGTAAGACCTGCACAGAGACCTCTCTCATAAGTAGTACTGCTTTGTCAGTCCATAACTCTTTCCCTGTTTGGGATGTGACGGTCTGTCTGTGTGGCACACTGGGAAGGTTACAGATACTGGGAAGCTGTCAGATGCACACCTCTCTTGCCCATACTTGCATTCCTGGCCCGTAACGTGGATCGGCTTGTGACACTTTCCACAGGGACCCTATACATCAGTATGTTGACATAACATAAAGGAGGGAACGGAGATGTTACGGGTAGGCGTGACTCCTTTGACCAATGCTCACTGGCTCTTTCCTCTGTGGCTAATGTGCATTGGCACGTTTTTTACTACTCAAAGGGGATAGGGCTCTCAAGCGAGACCCCATATGTCAGTACGTTGACGTAACGTCTCTGTTCCCTCCTTCAGGGAATGAGGATCACATGCGTAACCTAGACATTACCACGTGTGCACTTTGTGTGCATTAATTGTGTGCAAGAAGAAAAACAATCAGGGGGGCAAATATAATCTAATCTTCTTTATCCATCACAGCAGCTTAGATGAAGGTCAGCTCAAATATTAAATTTAATTAATTAAAATTAATTTATGACTACAGTTAATTCCAAAGGGCTCACAAACTCTCATAGCATCTGTAGTCTGTAGGAAAAACACACAACAGCAACACATATTTATTACATGAGAATTCAGAAGTGCTATACATACACAGAGCACAATGGAAATGATTTATGCAAAGAAGAATAAAATCACCTAAATCTCAGACTCCTCAAAGTAGTGCTGAGAAGAAATTCACAAACATTACTGGTGTCACTAAACATGCACTGTGTTTTAGTGTATTTAGAACAATTCCCCTCCTCGTTTCCAGTAACCTTCAGCGTTTACATTTGGTTCTGATCTCCAGTTAAAGAAAGACAAATAATAAGAAGCTTGAGTGTTGACTGGCTCATATATTCAAGGACGGGTGATCTTGTGGATGAACCTTGCTTATATTTCTTAAACTCTGAAGATCTATAGTTAACACACCAGGGCTTTCAACAGTAGGACTTTCAAGTAGGTGGTGGTGAATTGAGAAACATTTTACTCAATAGAGACTTTAAATACTGGGCTATGTATCTATAACAGGCTAAAATGTTTCTAAGATGCCTTCCCTGACCTTTAATATCATATTTTAAATGTTCTGCTACAAGCAATGCATTTGAGCCAGTCTTCACAGAAACAATTATGAATGCAACAATGATTTTGAAAAATCATTGGTCTGGCTATTCATGCCAAAGACAAATTGTGTTATGGGAAACAAGACATTCTGGTTTTGGAGAGACTTAAATTCAAATGCAACATATAAATGTCATATACTGTGAATGTCAGAGTTATACTCCTGCCAGAAATGGCCATGAGGGAAAAGAGCTATACTGTATATATATGTGACACTGAGCAGCACCATATATAGTGTGTGTGTGTGTGGGTGGTGTTAGGTTATTTGCATGTGTCTCACACACACAAACACACACTGATTTAATACTACGTTTACTCTGTTTCACACTGTGGATTTATTTTCTACCATTTCCTGTTCTATAGCTCTGCCATGGGAATTTCACAGTGATAGAATAGCAAGCCTTACAATTTGTCAAAACTTTATAACACTTATTTACATGATGGACTGTTTTTCCTAGAATCTACCAGCCGAAGATTAAACATTGAACATTTTGATGGCAAAAAAGAAAAGAAACAAATATCCTGCCTGTTTGTCAATGAAAGGTTAGTAGTGTCAGTCATTTGTGATAGAGGAGAAATGTATTCATGGTTCATGATATTTATGTACACTGCAGTAGAGAAAATTATATAATGCTTACTATGGCCAACTGACCAGTTTCCATTACACAGAATTTAAATCTCAATTCAGGAAATGAATTAGTTTCCCTGAATTGGTCTACAGGTTTCCTCGCATTTGGCCTTTAACAAAGACATAAATCTGAACTAAATTTAAACACTATTACACGCAAATAGTTTTTAGGGGAATAAAATATCAAGAAGCACCAAAGGTGGGAAGGTGCTGTTTAAGGGCTCGGATCTACAGTATGAACATAAAAATACTATTGTAATGTCTAAACTTTCCAATAATAAATACATTACTAATCTCAAAGCAGATTATTGTCTTAAACGAATGTAAATGCATATTTGTGCTTTGTTTCAAGGACTTAACACTTAACACACATATTTATCCTATTTTTTTCAAGGATTCAAAAAAAAATTAGATTGGAGAAAGTAAAAAAAGCAAATTTTTATTTACCAGAACAACAATTGTATCTTGTAGTGGACCATCAGTGTGCAGAGTCTCAACATTGTCCTCGATGATGTAATCCCACTCCACTCCCATATCAATGAAATGACGAGACCTGGCCTCCTCTCCTTTGCCGTTGAGAATGTAATGTCCTGTTGCCTGGTTCTTGATAGCTGCAATCAGCAATTAATTAGAACTTTTCAAGAGTTTTAGGGAAAGAAGTTTGAATGAAACAGAATGACCCGAATCGCTCACTAATACGCAGGGCAATTCATTGTCAAACTCTAAGTAAGAAATGAAACAAAGGGGAATGATATTTCAATGTCTAAAAGCTTTAATGCAATTTTTTAGAAACAATGCGTTAGAAGCTGTTAAATTATTATATGGCTAGTGTGTGAGGGCCACATAACACAGTGATATAACGGCACAAATAAGTAGTGACAGTCTGGCTCAGAGCATGAGAGCAATTAGGTGATCATTTGTTTGAATGTCAATTACAAGGAGAGCTGCGCATATGTCAGCACAATCACCACTGCTACCAGTCATCAAATGTCACTTGTAATGTAAAAATTAAGGTTCCAGAACATTAAACCTGGAGTTAAACTTGTCTGGATAATTACAAACATGAGACATTTTATACGACACTGTATGGTGCCTAAGATTTGACTCAATAAATTCTAATTCAATAAAATCTAATTTAACCTAAATACATAAAATGTTGACTTTTAAAATTATGCATTTTTATTTTTGCCAATTTGCCATCACTGTTTTACGTTAATCGTTAAACTAATCAGGTTAAACTTCCCCCTGATGGGCTGTCACATTTATCATACTGTACAATCCATGATTTACATTATTCAGTTAGCATGCAAATAAGCTGTTTATCTTAATAAATTTAATATATGCCATCTGGAAGTACAAAAAGTCAACTTGTATGTGCAAAACAAAACCACAATTCAATGTTAAAAATAATTTATTGAGGCAGAGACTGGTCTATTTAGGGTACTAAATAAATAGCTAAACTTGTATCATGAAATTTTAGTAATCTTAGAATTTAAGCATTTGCTGGACAGTATTACGCTAGAGGACTTCTTGTAAAACTAATTGGGGCAGTAGAGCAAAGCAATGCAAATATTATCTAATTTAAATAGGGTTAATTAAAATTTTAATTAAAAATTTCAACTACTGAGAAGAATTTTCAGACTGCTGTTGTATATACAGACAGAAGCACTTTCAAAATTATGTTCTTGGAAAATAATCTACTCATTCAATTATGTGCATTACAAAGTGATAATTGCTGTCTCTATAGATTTCTTAAAAATGCACAGAATTATGAAAATAGACCAGTAATATGGATTTGTTTTTTCCATATTGTATCCACTTTTGTATCCACCGTTTTTGCATTACAGGCATTTTTAGTTGTGAATGGTTAACAGAATAATGCTTACAAGGTACACAGTTACAATTGTATTGCAGAGCTTGTCTGTCTAAATGTATGGTTCACAATGCAGTAATTAGTTTTTCCTTTCCTTTGTTTTTTTCTTAAAATATGTGAGCCTAATGCACCTCCTGGCAAATGCACAAGCTGTTAACCATATGGAAAAGAGGGGGGCTTCTGGTAGCCCTGTTAATAATCACACGAGTGCCATTGATACACATACTGGAGTGATGGATCCATTAAGTACATCCAGCTGCACAGCACACAGAATTTATGGGCATGCATATGATATCCTTGCTGCTTAGCCTAAAAAGCATGAGGACAGATATCACTTACCAAGAATTTGAGGAGAAGCCTCATGTTCTTGGATGATCACATGTCTAGCCCCAGGGGGGATGAGAAACATCTTTAGGTAACCTTTTCCACAGTGCATAAAAGGGCAAAGGGAGAGACAGCAGAAGCAATTAATGAGTAAAGTCAAGTGTGTTTTGTTCTTTGCAGAGGTGGGCATCCCATCACTGGAACTCTTTTCTATATCACTGCAGAGCTGTAAAAGGAATTCAGATTTGAGCAGTTGGACTTTTGCAACTGTTTATCCATGCAGGGTCAAGCCTACAGGAAACAAACATCAAAACATGACTTAAGGTTCCTCATCCAGACTTCATAAAATTTAAATACACATAAATAGAAGACATTCATTAGAAGTCCACAATTTGAATGACTTTAAAACCATGAATAGTTGTTACGTAACATTAATGTAACATTAGATCTTCAGTAAAAGAAGTTCAATGGCAGAGCCTTGAGTCAGTTTTTCACACAGGAAAACAAAAACAGCACTAGAGCACTAATGCTGCCTTCTCTGCTGATGCCCATGCCTTTGCAAAGCATAATACCACTCACCAATCACATTTCTAGAATCCTCAGATTCATTCAGATATACATTCCATGCTCTTTTCGGTAAAATGAATGCTCCTCTTGTTTTCCCTTTAGGATGAGAAGGGATATGTCGTTTGTTATTTTGTTATGTCTTGTCGTTACCATGTAAAGTCCAGCTTGATTTTTAAGCCAGGGTTTAGCAGCAGGGTGCTTGTCTCAAAAAGGGCGGTGACGTAAAAAGATGGCTAGGAGTCTAATCATTGGAGTGGAGGGCCAATTTACTTACAGCAGTGTCTGCTGGGAGGTTTTATCATCAGTTAATGTGGACAGGAAGACATCTGCAGAGAAAGATGGGGCTGCTGGGTAATCCTAATAGAGTTCAAATGAGGTTAGAGGACAGATCTAAAAAGAGCAAGAACGAAATAGGGTTAAGGAAGGAGAAAGTGAAATGGACAAAAATAATGGCTGGTGGAAGATGATTGGGGAAGGCTGATGATGCATAGTGTGTGTATGGATGAGTGTGCATGTGTGTATGTGTGAGGTAAGGCAAGAGGAAGTGAGATCACATTTATATGCTAATCTTCTCAGATTGACTTTGTTCCATATTAATCTGCATTTATTCCTTATAATTATATTTTATATAGTGTTTTGAAATATTACCTACACATTTAATGCATTTTAATTACGCTCTTCTGCCCTATATTTAATGTTTAATATTTAATGTTTAATATTTAATGAACATAATAGGCATTATCTTATCTATGTAAACTGATACCTAATCTTTTAACTAAAGTCATGACCAAGGCAACAGGTAACTTTCACATGGTATATGCACAAGGATATCAGAAATAGATGTGATGTAGCTATCTATCAGTGGTTCATACATCTTAAAAAGTAGTTTTCACCTCAAAAGGATGATTTTACTGAATAATAGAAAGATATATAAAATATATATTTTATATATAAAAATAAGACTTTTTACATTTCTGCTTTTAAACTCTTTAGTACACTCACCCAAAAGATATCCATAGTAAGTGCATTAATGTAAATGAGTTTTTTCAATTGTTTTTAAAAACAAGTGATGAGTGATTTGTGTGGTCATCAACTGCATATTTCAAGTAATGTTAAAAGAGCTTTTCAACCTGCAATAATCCTCTAACAGTCGATGCAAAAGGCAGCAGAAAAACAGGAGCGAAAGAGGTAAGATTAGACAATAGAAAATACTTGTAGATTATGTTTTCCAACACACATATTTCTTTTTGCGACATCTTGCTGTCACAACTGTTTTCAACTGTTATCAACTGTTTTCATGTTTAAAAGTAATTTTAATTAAAACAGTAAAGTTAGAGGAAGGTCAAAATGTTGATTCAGTTCATGCAAACAACAAGTAGATAAGTATAAAGTAAAAAGTAGATAATAAAAGTGTCAAAAATGACCTGTTTCATGGCATTTCTCTTTAATAAAAAAGTAAAATATAAACAGCAGCTGTATGCAAATTCTGGTTAGAGCTAAAACAAATGATTAATTCAAAATAATGTAGCACGACACTGTTTTTAAACACACATGATGGCAGGCAAATAAATCTATGGTGACTAAACCTGTCATGATGAGTAGACATTCTGCATTCATAATTCTCATAGAGGGACATCTGGAAGGGTCAAATAGAGCCTGTGGGAATCTTGCCAAAAAGAAAATTATCCTATACAATAATGTACATCACTTCAATTTCTGTATGCCGCATGCCACATCTTGTAGATGCCAGACAGAAAGCAATGCAAACACTATCATGAATCAATATTCTGAGAAACAGTTGTCCTGCCATCTGTGCGAGGTCTGTGTTTCGGTATGTAAGATCATGTGGGTGTGTTTTCACCATTGTTAAAGGCCTGTATGCCATAATGTTAATAAATAGCAGGTCATGCTTGAATGTAGCTTTTGAGCATGCGTCATGATTGTTTGGGTGTATAACAGTAAAAATAGACAGCTATAGAAATGACAGCAATTCTGCAATGAAACTTATAATTTATGAAGGAAATCTGCACATTTATGATAAAATGAACTTGCATAATAAATAATCTTACAATGAATGTTGCTATTTTTTGTTCAGACTGGGCACTGCACAATTTGAGCTAATGTATATTCAGGGCTTGACAGCACTTTCAGGACCATTAAGTTAAATGAATAGGATGAAGAAAATAATGTCTGAATACATTCTCATTTTTGTTCTATTCTATTCATCTAGTTACAAGCATCATCAGCTAATCTGAAAAAAAAAACATATAGCATGAAGATTCTTAGGGTGTAAAAAACCTGCAGCTTTTCTGTAGCGCAAATGTAGCAATGCAAAGGTCAGGGATTCAATTCTCAGGGTATGCATGTACTCATTAAAAACCATACAATAAATGCACAGAACAGAAAGTTAATTGAATAAAAAGTCTCCCCCAAATGCATAAATGTAAAACCAATAACAAACCCACCAGTGGCTCCAGTGTTTTTGAACTTAAAATTCAGTTTCCATTCAATATTTTCTACATTCTCTTTGTGACTGGACAGGCCACTTCAAACAAGACAATTTAATCAAAATAACATGCAGAGCAAGGACATTTTTTTTCATTGTGACAGTATTTGATTTCATACACAGATCTCCATCCCTACCATGGCTTAATTAGTATTAGAATTATCTTTATGTAATAAAAAGGTAAAATTAGGTAAACTAGCTGATTTGTTGATTGATGACAGCTGATTTCTTTTGATTTGTTGTTTTACGGAATGCATACAACAGAGTATTCAAATGATATTATTACTAAATGATGGTATTGTATGTGTTGTAATGAATTAATGAAAATCACTGCAGTACAGTAACGGTACCAGCCATATAGTCACTGACAACTTTTTAAAACATCCTATAATTATAGTACCACAATTAAATCTAAATGCTGTCGTAGTAGAAGGATCTATATATTTGTGAAGTGAGCTTCCACTAGGCCTGTACAACTAAAAATAAAAACATTTAAAGGGAAACGGATAACTGCTTAAGGAAACAAGTTCTCTGATCTTGTTTCCTTAAGCAGATCGCTGTCTTGCTTTCAACACAGGCTGTCATTGGATGAATAATAAAGAGCCCCCCTCTCCTGCAAAACAAGATGGATTTCTTGTGGATGGCCTGTTTAGATAAAGCAAAGCATAGTCTGTCCGTAACAGAACATCTATTGTGATTCTCTGGATATAAAATGTCCTGATTTTTATTGTTTTTCACTTCATATTGACTTCACTGCCAGTAATAATCTGTGCAATGGTAGGACCATTAAAAGCCTACATCTCTACAATGGAAAACATTATATCTAATTAGCTCTAACAACATTGATTTTAAACAGCTTTCCACTGCCTTCATATGAAGCACAATATGAGAATTTAGTGCGTGGACTTGGACTACCAGTGTGGACAGGACATTCTCCAACAATATACTTTCTTTTTTAACCAATAAACAAGAATATAGCACTCTACTTACAAATATCAAATAATGTATTCAGTTGGGAAATGACATACAGACATGGATTTAGGCTATAACTAAAGAAAGTAAAGAAAATTGCTCTCAGAATTGTCTGAAATCCAGATTCAAATTTAAATTCAGATTTAAAATTCAAGTTATCATATTGCATTTTCTGTTTTGATTTTGATAAATATTTGTAATTAACTGCCTCAGGAAGATTGACATTGACAAGATTTGATGGACATTTTAATGTGGTCACTCATGAATATATGGATCAGAAAGGCCACTTGCTAGAAAACTGTTCTCAAGTAAATGCTTGAAAAACAACACTTTTATTCTGTGGTGTCAGAGTAGTGACATGACTAAAATAAATCTGATAAAGTGTTAATACAGCACAACTGAGTGTTTCTGCTGGTAACACTGAATGACGATGCTAAAACATGAAGAATGGGTTGTGAAAATTAATAACCTTAACACATCCTGTGGTGAAAACCTAATCCAAAACAAAACTGTAACCTTTCGCAACCCTCAATTTATCCACATTCAATGCCTATTCATAAATTCTGACCTGCTGACACTTTTCTGGGTACATCCTGACACTTTTCTGGGTACAAGTAGTGTCTGAGCAAAATATATTGTGAGTCTGGATTTTTACAGTGCCCTGTTAAGGGTAGGGCATTTCACTGAAGAATGTTTCCATTTAGATTTAGAGAATGTTTCTGCCAAGCATTTGGACATTTTAGACATTTTGAGTTACATTTTTTTTTGCAAATTTGACAGAAACGTTTCTCCCTGAGTACATAAAGTATGTGTTATTTGAACAAATAAAAGCTTGTTCTGGGATACTAGAGTAATGTTGTGTGTTAATAATATATACAAATACAGTAAATGAAACATGTTGAAGATGTGCATATTGAGAAGTCAAATCTCAAACATACCACACACTGCCACAAGGTGAATCTAATGACTTTGTTCAGTTTCCAAAAGTAAAAAGAACTTCTGTATCAAGAAATATCATAAAATATAATCATGCTAGAAAGCTGTTTCATTTAGGACAGACATTTTAAGGGCATGGATAGCCCAGAAAATGTATCTTACCGGTTTTCTTGGGGGTACGGGTAAATGTTCCTTTCACAGTTCGGCAATGGGAGTTGTCACCCCCACAGACACCACATTTGTCCTCTACTTTATTGGAGCCAATTTCCCTGTCACAGCCCACTTTCTGAAGTAGCGAGAGGAGACAGTCAACGCAATATACACAAAGGCAGGATTAGCAAGGGAAGTTTAGAAACATCTAAAGCTTTAATCATTAGTAATCTGCTTCTGATATCAAAAAACTGTAGCTACTTTTGATGCAAATTGATAAATCCAAAGGAAATTGATCTTTCCTCTTGTAAGGTACAATGCTTTATATTGCCAAATATGATGATACATCAGAGCAGCTGGCCGGACAAATTTTTTTCAAAAGCTAGACATAAATCCTAAAGCCTGTGTAAACTAGCTGACACTCCATCAATCACTTCCTGAAAAAAGCTAATCACTATTTAGTGTCCATTCCATCTACAGAAATCAATGTACTTCTATCAGATCCCGAAAGATCCATTTCTCAAACTACATTCATTTTAGAGGGGCACTCATCCTCTGTACACTGCACTGTCAGCCTGCAGTTGCTCAGTGACAATCCATAGAACCAGATCACAATTCAACAATAGTATTTTGAGGGAAAAGTAAATTAAATGCAAATTACATTGACGGTAATACTGCTAAAGGCTCCTGCTAAGTATTTTTATGCAACAAGCTTTGTAAGACAGGGTTTATTTAGAGCTTACCACACATTCTCCATGCACACAGATGCTATATAGGTCTTTGTAAGAGCACTTTGTCCCATCCTGCACCAGCTGCTTCATGTAAGCCACGTCACCTGTTTCTTTTGACTGGCAATAAAGGTGACACCTTTTGTTGGCTGAAAAATAGACAACCGATAGTAAAATTACAAAGCAATGTTATTTACCGCAATAGGAAATGCCACAAACTGTAGCTTACCTCAGCTATGTGTGTTGCTGTCTGTGCTAATAAATCAAAAGGAAGTCAACAAAAATATTCAATGATAAATATTCAAATACTTAATGATTTTTCTAATAACATGCAACCAAAATGAAAATGTAGCACTTTGTGCTCCAACTGATCTTTACCACAAGATTTTGAGAACAGATACAGACCAACAACCATCATACACACATATATGATCAATGGTTTTTCACAAAAATGGCTTTTCACAATAGCTCTCCTTAATGTTTCATTGGCTTTTGCATTGAACATTTCTGTCTGGGTTTTTTTCAAAATCCTATTTCACAATATACAGTAGCACTCAACAGTGAATAGAGGTGTGTACAAATAGCCCAATGCATCAATGGAGCTGGACATCAAATATCATGTGAAGCAACTGCTGTGAGTGTAATGTGGTTCCTTTGCTTTTACTGAAGTTTAGACTGAGTAAAGGCTTTAAAGAAACACTTTATCACTTTGTGTGCCGTTTTAAAGTCTGATGGCTTCTTGCACTACACAAATCCCAAACTTGGCAAGTACTGGAAAAAAATGGCTGATCAAAACTAAAAAGGATATGCTGTTATTCTCCTGGGGGAGGAAGCATTTATGAACTGTGCATGTTGACAGCTTGCTTGACCATGCTGATTTTGCAGCTTGCTCCTTTAAAACACAGTCGATGCTTGCTGTGTTTGATGTATGCTGAGTGTGCCAGTATGTGTGAGTGTATGGGAGATAGTGCCTGTGAGAGACTGTGTTTGTCATTGTCTCGCTGTGTATGTGTGTGTTATAATTAAGACTGGATGGTATTACATGGATGGTATCTACTGTGCAACAAAAACGGTAGAGATTTTGATATTTTTTTCATTTGATGCACTGTACGGTCACATCTGCGCATACAGTTTATTGACTACATACTAATGACTTTGAATGTGGTACATCCAAAAACAATTTTCAGTCTATCTGAGTTTAAAATATTAGAAAATACAACATCAATTTAAACAATTATCTAACTTACATCACAATTTTTTAATATGTTCTCAATTTTCTTATGAGAAAGCAACATTTTCAGAAATGTTTAAAATACCATTTACGTTTTATTAATAAGGTATATCATGAATCTTGCCATTTGGTTTTAATGGATTAAGCCACATTTAGTTTGCCTGCAGTGTCAGGCAGAAGTGAGCTCCATGTCTTGCTCACAATGAAGCCGGTGCACCAGCCTTTGATAAGATGCGCGCTGATGGTGTAGGTGTGAAAGGGATGCAATGCAGGTGCTTAACAAATCTGGCAAGCTTAGCATAGCGGCTCCTAATAATATTACACATTTATCTTGCGCAAACAGACATGTAAAGTGGCTAACATTAATATACTATGTTTTAAATAATAAGTGATGTTTGAGGTCAATGAATCTTAAGCAAACATTTGCCTGCAGAATTTGCACTTTGCGCTTTGCACTTTAATATTTATCATCTAATTTATAACTATAATCTATTATTATTATTATTTCAAGGTTTTCAGGCATTTGGGGGTCCTTAACATGCTCTGACATGGCCCAACAGGAAGTTGGCCATTTTGGATTTCTGAAAAGGGCATGACATGAACTTTTAAATATTCACTTAAAATACTAATTTTAAATACTCAGGGTTTTTTATGTGATTGTCACCAAACTTGGTGAGCATCATGCCAAAAATTGAAGATGCTAAATTGCAAAGATTTTTGATACCTTGAACAGCGTTTCCATGGCAAGGCGATAAACTATAACAAAAAAATGAGAAACAGGAAGTCTCTAATATCTACAGCATGCATTGAGTGATTTACATTAAACTTGGGAAGTATGTCTAGTGTGGTTGGCTGATGACATTGGTCAGAATTGTTCAGAATAAAGGAGAGACATTCAAGATGCTACATTGTGAATGGACTGGTGATATCTCAAACGCTGTTGCCATGGTGAGGGAATCAATTTATGGCAAAAACAAAAACAGGAAGCATCACGTATCTTCTGCGTGCATTGAGTCATTTATATCAAATTTGGAAAATCATTTTGTCTCTATCCACACACTCTATCCATTTATCCCACTATCCAATTACTACTGTGTCACTTTATCAGACACATCTTTTCTTTCTTTCTTTCTTTCTTTCTTTCTTTCTTTCTTTCTTTCTTTCGTCTCCTAACCCTAACCCTAAAAGTAATCAAGTAAGACTGGCATACTTAAAAACAACTTATATGTGTCCTATGGCCTTGATAACATAAGAATACTCTCACCCTTTGGGCCATCATAGTACACTGCTTTAAAATCTTGACATACCATCTGGGTGCTCATAGGGAAGCCAATGGTGCTTGGTGTTCTGGTACTCAAAGTGAGAGTTGCGAAGCTGACACTGCTGAGCTCTGAAGTCCACAAAGTGTTTAGGGCAATCATCTGTGTTACACAGCTGGTACTCATAGTTCACCCCTGGACAGTCCTGACCTCCATTAGATGGACTACAGAACAGATCATGACAAAGCAAAATATAGATTATTACTTCAAACAATGCATTAATGGCAGTCAATTTAAAGTCTCTTCAAAGCATAAGTGGTAATAACAGAATTTAAACACCTATAACTATTTTTTACCAAATAAAATATTTAGATGTAGATTCAGATACACTAAGCCATGTTTAAATGGAATCGACACCAACTCAAAAAATTGATTTTCTTTTAACACCAGTTTAAAATTCTGCAGCTTTCATCACAAGCCCCACTTTGATCTTTCATTCACTAAGATTTTCCATTAAGTGCAAACATCTGCTCAACTCAAATACCATTTTTAAAATTAACAAACCCTTAACTAACACTCACCACAACTAGCAGACTAATGTGAGCACCAAAAAAGCAAAATAGATTTTTTTAATCTCTCTCAAAGCATGCATGATTATGTATAAACATTCACTCGTTAGCCCAGTAGATGAAATATCCTCCTCTTTTATAAGAAAATGACACTTGGAAAAGACAGCAGTCTTCTAATTAGTGAGCACGTTTCTCTATAAAATTTGGAAATGATTTGGAAATGTAAACAGGTAATCAGGTCATGCTTTTATAATTTATAATAATTTCAAAATCCTTAAAACCAGAAGATAAATCCAGTAGCCCCATATATGTTGTTAAGAAATGTTCAAAGATATTTCACTGTGATTGAAAATTTAATTGTGAGTGAAATTCAACCTGAAAACAGGAATTTATGACCCACTACAGAACATAACAACTTAAATTACTTCAGCAGTTTCTTTTACAACACAAAGCCAACACATACCACACAATCAATGAACCACTCCTTTGTGTTTTTGCCTCACTGGTTAGAGCAGACCATGTAGAACAGATTTTTTTTTTTTTTTTTTTGCTGTATCCATCCATATACAGGCCCTCCATAAGTATTGGGAAATGCTCTGTTTGCGGCAGAGTCAATTGTCTTGTCTTTATATTTGCGTATGTATGAACAAATAATGCAACAGGACACGGCTGATCATTTAGAAACACAGTTGTGAGCCAAGGGTCCCAATACTTAGGCTCACATTAGATAGAGGAATAAAACTCTAGTGTTTTACTAAATTGGTAAAACATTTATGTTTTGAAACAAAATGTAACATTTTGTACTTTTGCCTCATATTGAACTTTTAACCATAAAAGATTTCTTGACTTCTCAGCTTAGGAGAGCAATTCTCTCTTTATTGTCCCAATACTTATGGAGGGCACTGTATTTACTCATTATCATTGAATTAGGGCTTAATTCATAATTTACTGTCATTCATTATTAAAGTTATGTCTCTGCAATATTGTTCTTTATTATCAAGTCTGACTGAGTACAGTAGATAACATACACAGGGTTGTTGCACTGTCGAGTTCTGAAGCGCACACCTGTCCCACAGGAAAGAGAGCAGGGGCCATACTTGCTCCAATCACCCCAGGCCCCATCTTGCTTCACTTGGTTGGCATTCTTCCACATGCAATGACCTTTGTAGCACCACTACAAGGGAAATAACACAGAATCAACCAGACAGACATCCTGAAAAAGTGCAGTTGCTGGCACAAATAGCTATTTCTGCCTGATTTGACCCGTAAAATACTTTTGGCAGTGTAACCAAATTTAGTTGGTTGGTTTAGTAATTTTAAACAATGTTTTTGCCTTGCTGAACTTACTGAACAAAACCTGTAATTTAGATAAAGTACATTTTAGCTTCCCTGACAAAACATTTTTATGGGAAAAGGAACCAGGGGAAAACTCACAGACACAAAAAAAAGCAGATGCACAAAATTACCTTCCCAAGTGCACATTCTGTTCCATCCAATGGAGGGCCCTTTTTGGTTTTGCAGAAGAAAGGGTTATCTGGATGACTACACCACAGCTGCTTGCATGGATCAAATGTGCGAAACTGAAAAGGACAGAATAGCACCCATGGTTGGATAGTGTGCATTTTCAGAAAGGATATTTGGAGAATTAAATGGTGATGAAAATTTAAAAGAATTTTGAACTTTTGTGCTAAGCTACTATTCTGCAAGAGATAAGCCCTGACAATCCCTTTGCTCTTTGGAACATACTTGAGCTCAGATTGAATAAAAGAAGAATGAATTGATTTTCCCTCTCGAGCATGCCAATGCTGCTCTGAGCTAGTGCCTAGCTAGTCTCCCCAGCCAGGAAGTGATAGAAAGAGAGCGAGGCAAGACAATTTTGTTTTCCGTGTTTACTGCAAATTTTGGAGATTATTCAGGGACTGACATCCTTATTCACTAGGGGCTGATGCACAGCTGGACTTCTGTTCATTACAACATTTTTCTTTTCATTAAGCACAGTAGGAACAAGTGACATAGAAATGACAATATGGAGGATTGAAAATCCTAAAATTTGCATGATAGGCTTTTAAAAAAAGAAAAACACAATATAAACAAATTATTAAAATGACAGCCTGGAACACAACATTGTGAGAGGAATATAATGAATGACAGGTGAAACACAAGGTTTATCATAGAACTCTGTGATGCTTATTTGCAGTGCAGCACTGAGCATTGAAGGCTCAGACTAAAGGTCTTCAAGTAATACAGGTCGATCAGAAATTACCCGTCGTGATCAGAGTCAGACAACACAGATGTGTGTGTTTTGTAACTTGCGATATTTAAAGCCCTATTTACAAAGGGCCTTATTGTTTTCCTTAGGATTATTGTTATTCAGTGCCCAAGCACTGAAAGTCTGAATGGTGCATATACACACATCGACACTTTCACACTGACACCCATTAGCCCCGCCCAACAGGAAGATGGCCACTTTGAATTTTTTAAAAAAGTGCATGCCATGAACTATTAAATACTCCACCTAGGGACTTCATGTGATTGATCAAACTTGGCAAATATAATTCCAAAACATTGAAAATGCCAAATTGCAAAGGGATTTTTGATATCTTGAACAGTGTTGGCATGGCGAGACAATTACGTTATGGCAAAAATGGAAACAGGAAGTGTCTCATATCTTTCACGTGCACTGAGTGATTTTATTCAAATTGTGCTGTATGTTTTGTCCAGGGGAGTGATGACATAGAGGTGGCTACTGTGAATCACAGTCTTAGTCCCACCAACTGACAGAAGGAAGTGTCACTTAAAACAGAGATTAAATGAGTCCTTTTAAATTTATCCAAATCACTTAGGTACTTGGCACGGTAGTGCTTGGGCCCATCAACGCTGTTAAAGTATGAACTGGGAAACAGATAAAAATATGTATCATGGTTCTAGTTATTTCTTTGGAAACCAGAGCTTCTGCAGTGATGTGATGATTTTACCAACTGGTGATTAGCTAATTTATTTATAAGGCATGACTTTTTTTTTAGTTTCACTTTCTACTGTATAGTAATATAAATGAACCGTCTTGGTGTATCTAAAATCATTGTCAGACTCATCTCAGCACAGATGATAGCAAATTAGCATAATTAACATAAGCGGCCCTGGCACTGAACGAGCATTGTTATAGTTCTAAAGGGTAAATAGTCAAAGTTATTATGCAATGACTGAATTAAGCATGCTCCTTTAATCAGCAAGAAAAGAATAACATCTTTTTTGGTCAGGAGGAGGATGGATTGTGTCACAGTCAGGTACAGGAGAGATGGCTATCAACATTGCATTAGGTAAGACACAAAAGTTTTTCACAACTTTTAGATTAACTTGTTAATAGCAAGCTGTGAAATATGTCCCTGTGGATCTGCGTCTCCCAGCCGGTTCCAGGGCTATTTTTCAAATAATAGATCTGTCTTAGTAGCATGTTCAAATCATTTTCTCGGTTCTGTATGGGTTCAGGTCCAACTTTAAAATAGACTGATCCAGGCTGGTTCCGTGTATCACAATTCGGATCTGATAAAGATCTCTAAATGGAATACATGGACTCAAGTGAGACACTACACATTTTTAAAGGCATAGCTGGGAAGAACTGTTTTTATGAAAAAGTGCTTCCATCTAAAGCCTCTGAAAAGTCCTATGGCAAGCGGTTGGAATAAAATATATCAGACACCTTTAGCTCGGGGCTAAGGCGCATCCTCCTGTTTTTCCTATGTATTAAGATAAACATTAAGAGAAACCTCAGTGCTGCATTCTCTACAGAGAACTAATCAAAATTTCAACCTAAAGACAGGAAAATCAACAAATAGTACCATTAAAATCAAATTGTTATTACCGATGCTGACAGTGGGCACTATTTTTCATGTCTTTAGAGAGTGCACTGTTAGGACCGTGATGAAAGATAATTTCATGGGGTTGTGAGGTTTTGCCTGGGCTCTGGCACACAGCCTGGCACAGACTGGGTCTGACAGAGAGGTTGATATGAAGGTTCACAGCATGTTCTTCTTGTTTACTGGTGTTATAGCCTTTGATGACAGAACACTAAACATCTTGCCATCTGCTGGTTCTCACTTTTAGGTCATAAACCAGGTGTAAGGCTCATTTTTCCCCTCACACTTTACCAGTGATTTGGGTTTTGCAGCACCTAGTATTTTTACACTTAACATGTGGGTAAAAGGCTGGGTTAACAAAACAAATATCAACAACTGAACAAACAGAGCAAATAAAAGACCAGAAAATCATTTTTAAATATATTAGAATGGATGTGTGTCTGTCTTTAATGTTATTTCTCATAAGTGAAACGTGACAGGGAAATATTTCAAATATATTGACACACTACCAGTTAGAAGACTTTTCAGACCTCAACAAGGCATTTGCTGAAATATGAAAGACCTTGAAGACTGACTTTTTAGTGCTTGGCTTAATGACTGACGTTTATCAGATCAGTCAGGGAAAAACATAGCCTCCAGCTAAACTCACTGAAGTACAGATTTTGTATCCAACTCCGAAATCAAAACGACACTGTTCATCCATGGAGTAATTGATGCCTGGAAGTTCAGGAAGCTGGGGCCAATCATGTTGGAAGGGGTCATCCAGAAGGCAATCATATGAACTGTGCAAAACAAACAAAAGGAAGTGAACCTCATAAAGATGTTTAAAAAACGTGTCATTAAATACTGGAAGCCACTTCTAAACCTCAGTGGCAAACCATAAACTTTAAACGTGCACTGTAAAAAAATTTTTTTGCCTGTTTCCATCTTTTCAGTTTGTCAGTTTCTGACTATTTCTGTCATTTCTAATCATTTTGATGGGTCTTCAAATTAGCAATTATAGTTTTTAGTTTTAGTGGGATTAACGTTTTACAGTCTGGACAATATTGTGTCATGAAACCGAGACATGTTTATGTTTACCGGCGTACTATTTTATGCTTGGTTCACCATTGTACCAATTTATTAATATCAGTGCAATGAAGCTTATATTGAACCAAATAAATAACCATCTGAAATATCTATGGAATAGATCATTTACTTAGTCACACAGAGAACATTTTTACAAAGCTTTTACGCTTCCAAGCCATGAAGATATTCTGAACATCAAAAGGCTGGAGCCAGTGATGATCTACTCAAGGATTTCCAGGCAGCTTGAAGCCTTTAATTAGAAATCTGTTTCTGAACCTCAAGAAACAGTGCTAAGAAGGAGCACTTTTCAAGATAAGGGTGACACAGCAACACTGTTACATTGAGTTGAGCTAAAACACAATGTACATACAAATTAAAGGTATTACATTAATGTAGACATTAAAAACTGTTCATCATGCCCCACTTTCATCTGAATATGAATTGATTTGCTTTGTGTGAATGGAAAAAGCATTAATTCAACAGGCTGCTCAGAACAGTGACCCTTTCAGACTTAATAGACAACAGTGGAAGGTTTGTCCTGTCATAGAGCGCTACTCAGCATCTCATTTGTATTGGGTGCAGTATATTGCCAGGATTTATGGGTAATTTGCATCCCATCAGCCATGGGCCAAGATGGGATTAACCCTGTATATGGAGCAGTACATAACTTCAAAATCCTTTAAGTGGTACTAGATGTCCTCTAAATTGATCAAGTGAATGAATGAGGGCTCAAATGAATAAATGACCTTAAATTGAGAGCTTTATTACAGAAATCCAGCCCTGAACCTTAGATTACAATATGCATAATTTGTCTCAGATATGACTTTAAACTTCCTGTTGCAGAACATGGCACATTAGTTTGTGGACTGTAAATGTTCTTCTTTTTTTAATTAGCGCAGCTATCCACCCAAATGAAACATTTACCTCTAAATTACTTCTGCTCTGATATCTTACATCATCTGTCAACTGCTTAAAAGGTTTTAAGCAGTTTTAAATTTAAAAAGAGTTAAATTCACAACAGCCATTAAAAAGTGCTAAACACATTTCTTGTAAATTGCTCTATACCAAAACAAAGCTATTGCAAGAAAGTGCAATATTTCTCTGTTTGAAAAATAAACAAATGGTTTACAGTTGGTTTACAGTTAATCCTTGTTGGTTACGATGTATATAAAATTCAGGATATTGCAGGCAATCTACTGACCAATTAAATAAAAGCACCTCCTGTCTCACACCTCTATACTCTCACAGCAAAAGCGACCTACTGGTGACACCACTGGTGACACCAGTTAATTCAGTAAGATCAACAGTCAGCTGAACCTAATGAACCCAACACCAAACAAAACGGATCTTCATAACACAGGCCAACGTTTACACTTAAGTGACCACCTGAGTGCACCTGTAAGATGACACATTTCCATGTAAAATATGCACCTAGCTTCAAGGCAGTTGTGCTACAAGAAATAAAACAGATAGAAGTCAGAAGTGAAAACTGTAAACTCACTGAATGTATCTCTTCAGTTCCTGCTCACTGCACATTGACCAATGGTAACGATGGAAGGCTGCTTGCACCAGAGGAGCCATGACACTTCCCATGGTTGTTTCGTCACCACAGCGGTTGCCCTGACCATCATGTTCCATTCCCAGCCTACAGATATGACATGATTATGGAAAGTAGAGAAATATTAGAACAGCAACTGCTGGAGGTAACACTACCTATTCTAATTAGCATTGTTACAAAAGTATAGCATTTGGGACCTGGAACTTCAAAAGTATTATTTTTTTTAAGTTTTGACTTAAATTTAATGAGACATACAGTATTTAGAATTCTGCATTATTTTAAGTCACTAGTCAGGTAAGGTAACTTGTGACACTGAGCATGTCAACTCCTTTGTACAAAAGGTCAGATTTCCAGATTTCCACACAGGATGCTCTTTGGCACATTCTCAAGTCAAGCTGGGATAACATTGATCATCAGACACAAACAGAACAGCCTGAGTGCATGCTGTCATTAAAGAAGAAGGGGAACGTACCAAATACTACAAAGTTCTGAAATGTATGATCATTTTTAATTCAAATCATTTTTCTGCTAATAATTTATACTGTAATGAATATTTAAATGAGTATTTATTTACACCAAAACAACAGATTCATAACAGATTACGCTGAAAACCCACAAACTACATACATTTATATATGTGAGTGTGTGTGTACATTTTGTTTACATTTATGCATTTGGTAGATGTTTTAATCCAAAATGATTTACAGTGTATTTAAGGTATACAATTTATTAGTATGTGTGTTCCCTGGGAATCAAACCCACAACCTTTGTGCTGCTAATGCAATGCTCTACCAACTGAGCTACAAAAACACATGTATGTTTATATAGTTGAAATGTGGTTTATCAAATACAAAATACATATTCTTACATTATAAATGTCAAACAGATGCAGAGGATTGGGCAGCGATTTTTATGGAAATAGGAAGAATAGAGACTTAAGAGGAAACAGCCTTTTCTCTGTGTGGTTTCTTTACAGAAAATGAAATCTCAGAGGCCTTGACATCTCACTTTGTCAGTAATAAATACATTTTTTTAGTCTGTGCTAATGCCAAGTTGAATGAAGCTATATCAGTAGGATAGTGCTGAAATGTTTCTTAGATTTTACTTGACCTTTGTCAAGTAATCACTGAAAACAAGCAGGAGAGAAAGATAGACAGACCTCACAAACACTGTGAGACACTGACTTTGTATCAAGGTGAATAGCAAGATCAAAATCTTGTACCCAGCAGATACTCTGGGGTCTTGTGAGGTTATATTACGATTAAATTCATTTTTGCATTGTATGATAACCTTAAAAGATAGGCACTTGTTTGAGTACCTGGAATTCTTTTGTCCACTGTAAAATAGCATATTCACTTTGAAAACTACTATAAAACACTAAAACTTTGGAAAGAGCCATTCCATGGTTTTTAAATTCAGACTCAGTACTTTGAATTTAATATGCTTTTTCTGAATAAAAATGAGACCCTACAACTAAAATATCTTCTGGAAATGGTGAATGACAGAAACCCTTTAACAAAAGCAAATGACGAGCTTCAGAAATAATCAATTTTCTAAAATTGCTAAAAAGCCCCTGGCCAGATTAAAAAACTCACACATGTCCGGTCTCATGGGCGACTACAAAGGCAGAGGAGAAGCCATCTTCATGATTGAGAGTACAGCTGCGGACCGGGTGGCACATTCCGGTGACAGGTGCATATCCTGAGAGAGAGTGATAGAGACACACAGAAAGAATAAACCAGTTACTATGGATAATTTATGTCATAAAAGTGAAACTTCTTGCCTAGTGACTCTGCAGTCTGACAGCTGGCTGGTTGGTGTAATTGCAATATTTTAAGCAGAGTGACTCAGACAGCATTAGGCAGCTCTGCAAAGAGCGGTCCATCAGAATTAAGGAGGAAGTCTTTTTTTAGTTTTTTTTTTTTAGTCCATTACTGAAGTTATGACAGATGACAGGCCTAATTTACTATAATTGACATCCATATGTAAAAGAGCATTATTTGGAATAATGGATACTGTTATATGGTTCAGAGAAGTAAAAACTACCATCTACCATCTGTTTGCTCAAGTAATTATTGCTCCCTTTCGAAGGGGCCTCGGCGCCACGTCAGCTTGACGCTATGGGGAAAGCGTTTCCGGCGCACCCGAGTTTGAACATGTAAAACCAGGCCTATTTGTAGGTATGCAAGTTCAAGGTCATGTGACGTAGCATTGCGTGCCACGAAGGCATTAAAAAGCACCTGCAAAATATACGTCATCAGAAAGCTCGTTAGTCTGCATGTAGCCAGACAAAGCGTGAGGGAAAAAGAAAAGAAGATTAAGATTAGGAAGTAGTTAGAAGAACTGTGTCTTCCAAAAATTGTAGAAAATGTGTGCCACCTTGCCCATGCTATATCACGGCAGGTCATACGCATCACATGTGTGCTTTTTGTTTGGGAGCGGGGCACACTAGATCAGCTCTTGAGAGAGCTGACTGTTCTCAGTGCGAATTGCTTGCAGAGGACGCTCCACTCCCACCTGGCTCTCTTCAATTCTGACGGGAGCCGAGCAGCTGCACCTCGCGGGGTGGGTCCCGCTTCTGCAAAGGCAGAGTGAAGGCTTCACTCGTGGGGCTCGCAGCTTGATTTGGTTAACAAGCACCATGAGAGGGGCACATGCCAACTTCAGAAGCTGGAAGATGAGCTCATGCTGGCAGTATCAGATAACGATCTAACTGCACACAGCCTCACTCATCCAGCTCCCTTGGGGCTGGACACCATGGTACAGACATGGCCGAGGTTATGTCTATATGCATTTTTTCCCGATAGCCTTGCTCCCAGGAGTCCTAGCAAGGGTCCGCAAGGACTGAGTTCAGCTGCTTCTAGCAGCGCCATTCTGGCCGATCTGGTTCTCAGACACAATGCCTCTCCTGGACTGAACTTCTTGGGAGTTCCCAGTCCAGAGGGACCTCCTGTCCCAGGCTCGGGGATCAAGCTTTCACCCCCGGCCAGAGATCTGGAAACTGTGGGTCTGGTCCCTGAGGGGAGCAAGCTCCTAAATTCTGGTTTCTCAACTGAGGTTGTAGAGACCATTCTGAGTTCCAGAGCCCCATCTACTAGGAGACTGTATGCTCATGAAGTGGCTTATGAAGTGGCAGCTCTTTCTGTCGTGGTGTGGGCGACACCAAATTGACCCGGTTCACTGCCCTGTTGGTTCAGTGCTGGAGTTCCTTCAAGAGCGCCTCTCTGCAGGGTTGGCTCCTGCAACCCTAAAGTTTTATGTGGCCGTCGTGTTGCTAGCCACCAACCTGATGATGATGACACTTGTTTTCTGCATGGTGCCAGATAGCTGAGGCCTTTCTGCCACACACGGGTCCCTTATAGGGACCTTAACATTGTTCTAAGGGGTTTATCTTTGACTCCATTTGAGCCTCTAGAGTCAGCCTTGGATAAGTTTCTGAAGGTGGCTCTACGTTTTACTCTTACATTACTCAAAAGAGTAGGAGATTTTGCACTGTTCGATTTGCCGGAGCAGGAGAGTCTTCATTTGTTGTTTCCAGTCAGAGCCTTGAGGATTTATATCCATTGCTCAGGCCAGTGGGGTAAGACCTCTTAGCTCTTAGCCTGTTTTGGTGTCCACAATCGATGTAATGCGGTCACAAAATGACTGTTTTGATGCTATTTCCCTGGCCTATGAGGCCTATGACCTTGTGTCACCTTTGGGCCTTAGAGCCTATTCTACCAGGGGTGTAGCATCATCTAAGGCTCCGTCTAGGGGAGCATCCCTAAGTGATGTTTGTGCTGCGGCAGGCTGGTCCTCTCCGCAAATATTTGTTAGATTTTTAGTTTAGACTTGAACTCAACTCCAGATACTCAGGTCTAAATCTGTTCCTGTTTTCTGTGCCAATGTTTCACAGCATCTGGTGCAGGCATTCCCTCACTGTGGCATAGTCAGTATTACTTCCCCATAGTGTTAAAAGAGAACCTTTCAGGTTACGTATGTAACCCTGTTCCCTTTGATAGTGAACGAGATGCTGCGTCCCTTCACCACATCTCGGTCGCGCCTGCACAACCTTTCATCAGACCTAAACTGATGAAGTATTTTGCTGGTGCTTTTTAAAGGCTTTGTGGAGTGCAATACTATGTCATATGACCTTGACTTTGCCTATAAATAGGCCTGGTTTTATATGTGTTCCCTATTTCAGGGAACAGGGTTACATACGTAACCTGAGACGTTTTGAATATAAAGCATGTTCAAAGTCTAAACTTAAATGTCATAAATTACAAATAAAAAAATCTGTAAACAATTTTACCAGCAAACGAAATACAACAGTTTCTTTAAAAAACAATAAAAAGTTAATCATAATCATTCTTGGACATATTTTATTTATAAATTAATCTATGCATTTGGGAGTCAGTCAGCCCTCATTGCTCTAAACTTCTCGACCACTGTCTGTACTGGTGTGCAAAATAGCTTGAGGGCGAGACCAGCAAGTCAAGGATAATTCTCCTTTCCTTCTCCTCATTATGAGGCAAGCTCATCCACAGATGTCTCTCTCTGGCCACCATAACTGCCATAGAGAATCTTATAGCAGTGGCCATGCATTTGGTGGGCTGGAGAGCTAAAACTGTATATTGGCGCAGCTCACCACTTCAGGGGAAAGCCCCTTCCCCTAATCCAAGTTCTTGAGCAGGTTGGCTTGGTATGTCTGTAATACAACCATTGTATGCAGCATAGCACCAGCCTAACCTGCTGTTCCATATGCTTTTTGATCCAATTGGCAGAATAAGAGCCAGCAAGGATGAAGCCCTGTCCACTTAAAGATCACCCGTAAGGGTTAACGGGAGGCATCCCTGCAAACCCGAGCCCTCGCACTCCCTCCAAATTAAAGTAATTTGCCTGCGAGTGTGGTTGAAAAGAAGAGAAATACAGCTTCTTCCAAGATCTCGCCATCCAACATGAGATCATTGAGAAAGAAAGGGCATCACGCTCTGCCATGGGCCAATTAGGTTGGCATAATTAGACATTAGATTCAGACAATGGTCACACCAAAGCATTCCACAGCATCAAACCAGACCCAATGTTGATGCTGTGCTTGTTTTACTTCATTACTTAAACAGGTGGAGCTTTAAATGTGTGAAATTGGGAGACAATTTCTCTGAGGTTTTACTGCGTTGACAGTAAAGTTCTGCATACAAACTAAACACTCTCTGAGAATCTGCTTATTTCAATTGAGAATGGTGTTTTCCTTTAAAAGCACCACTGCACCAGATTTCACCAGAGCCCATAAAATACCACACAATTATAAGGACGGACTCCAACCCCATAGATCCTGCAGTGTAAAGACTGAGTGTCCATGACAATGTTCCTATGACAGTGCTGCTCAAGCCATTGCATACGTCACCTCTATCCACACAATAAATAACACCTATGGTTGACTGAATATGTGGCATCAGGTTGCCTTACAGGTTGTCCCACTGCCACATGTGACAGATGGCAGAGAAGAGGCTGTTATTTTCAATTCCATGTTGTGATGCTAGTGGGACTGAAATTACACATTATAGCAACAACTTAAAACAAAGACTTTGTTATTATCAGCTCTATCTTCTAATAATAATTCAAAAGGTGTCTCTGGTTTTAAGAATATACACATCAAACTGTTTGAGCTCATAGTTTGCACTGAATAGCACATTATTATTCAAATATGTGTTCTCAGGACACTAAACAAAAAGTTCTGTGCTCTGTGAACAAAATGCTGTGTGTATTGTGGCTAATTACAGACCTCAGGGACTTTAGCTAGCTATGTTTGCTTAATCATAAGCTCAATGCACCACTAACAAAAAGAGATACAATCCTTTGATGTGCACCAAGAAATTACATGGATTACTGAATATCTCAGCTCTAAAGCTATATTTATATTTGCTGTCAAAATGCCATAGGCCAAACAGTGCACATCAGCACCGATTAGCTCAGTATTACCACTACCAGGCTCTGTACAAAGCATGGTTAGGTGTATGGCCAAAGAGCTTTATTCAAGATTAACAAGGGGCGTAAGAACATACAGTGTGACGATAAGGAACATTTGGGAGTAGCAGTGACAGCATAAATCATGCTGAGATCAGGACTCCTCTATGGAAATGCTTGAGTTTTCCTGTCAGACTGAATAGACATTAAATGTGCAGCGTGTGAAGTTTTCTGTCAGTGCTGTAGGAGATCCACTCTCAGAGGACCGCTGCTTCAGCAGTTGTCTGAAGCCTTAGACAACGCAATCCTTTATTTTTCCTCTGCTTATGTAAGTGTGCTTTTATGTATCTCCGCTATCCTTTACCAGTGGTGTGCACCTCTTTACACATGCACAGTCTGTCTAAAGATGAACACCAGCCAGCATTCTGTCAGACTGTTATTTCTTACTGAATCGATGTGATGCCTGATAGAAACTTATGAGGACAGTGTGGAAGAAGGAGAGACAGAGCGTGAACAAGAAAGATTGACCTTTTTATGGCATGCACAGATAAGAACCTCAATTTTGTGTGCATAAAAAGCTAAAGAACATGACAAGGCTCAACAAGGTTTAAAAGTCAGAGACATGTTAAGGAGAAAAACAGGCATATGGAAAGGTTGAAATGGGAATGTCTGACCCTGCATGCCAGTGGGGCCAAAGCCTTGCCGAGTCAGGAAGATAGCATGGTCATGATGCTCTGAGTGCTCCGGATCGTCTTTCTGCTGGACAAATGCCCAGCGGCAGACATTCTCCAGGCTTCGTGCAGGATTGCCACGCTCAATGAGACTGATGGACTAAGAGAAAGAAAACAGAGGCTCATTACAGTTTACTGAACACTGGAGTCATTAATCTATCAGAGCCTTAACGACTCACATTGATCAATGCGAATCATTTTGACAACTTTAGATAAAGTCTTCTTCATTAATAGTAAACAGAGAAATCAAAGTATTCTAGCGCCTCATCTGAACTTTCTATTCTACTGTTACTGGCTGCACAACCTTTTACAGTTTTCATCTGTAATTTGCAATACAATACATTTCAATGGATTTACCCGACTAACAAGGAGACAAACAAATATACATTTAAGAGTAAAACAATTAAACAGGACAGGAAACAGGACCAAATAGCAACAGACTGCAACCTGTGAATAAGCACTGCTACTCATTTTTACATGCAATAAGGAAGTTTTAAAGGTATAGAACAAAAACAGTCTGTTTATTTAAAGCATCAGAAAATTATCACATAAAGTAACCTGATAATTATAAGATAAAATGATAAAGAGTTAAAGAGGATTTTATTATAGATGATATTTATTATCTGCAGTTCTTACCTTAGCATAGCCAAGCATGATCATCCTCACAAGAACAACATTAATGTGCACACCTAATGACTCATCATGGTAGATCTCATTTACCTGTAATCATGTTAGAAATATGCATTAATGTCCTATTGACTATAAAATATGTCCTATAAAATAACAATGATACAGCTATAAAGGAAAACAAAAATATCCAGCATGTAAATTTTGCTGTCCTCCACCTAGACCTCTATGACAGCTACTGATTTTATCAACTCTGCGATCCGCAGAAAACAAACAACATTGTTTCTGCAGCCTCACTGTGACTGACAATGAGCATAAGAAACCAAAGCTTACTCTACAGTAGCACAGAGATATAAAGAGGCAGGAAATGGGATCTCAGGTAGGTAAGGGTAGCTCTCAAAGTTATTTTTAGACGTGCTATGACTACGGTTGTCTTAGGGCTATGGTTGGCATAAATGAAAAGGCTCCAGTGTTGAGCTGGTCATACAGAGGCCTTTTCAGTGTTTAGATGTTTTTCCTTTCCCTGCTAGCTAAAAGACTGCTGTGTGGGATGGGAGGAAAGATCCAGGGTTTTGGAGGAGCGTTTTTGCTGGTTTAATGCAGGGTGTAGTGCTGTACCAAATGACTACAACCTATATGGTACTTGTTTTATTTTAGTATTTTTTTAGTATTTACATATACATTATTTATGAACTGCCTCAAGGCCAAAAAGTTCCTGGTGTTGAGTGCAAAGCATTTTGAAAAGATTTTTCCCTGTGATGCTAACACAAATAATAATGGCTGATGTCTTGAGCCATTGCAGTAAAACAAATTCTATAAATGCACACCTGTGACCGCCCATTTTAACATTTCACATTTATATACATAAACACTTCAATCATGACAATCACAAAGGAAACAGAAAGTTAACCAAAAGCACCAAAATACAAGTCCACATGACAAACATTCCAAAGACAGGCAAAGCTATACTTCTTGATGAAAGAATTTTTTATTCCAGAAATTATTAATTGCTTAGTAATCCATTGGTCATTGCATATGAAGTTACCAATGAAGTTCTAGTACTTATACTGCACAATATAATTTAACTGTTGTGTTTATAGTGCTGATACCAATTGACTCAATTATGCAGATAATAGCATTTGATTCTGTATTCTGTACTGTATCTTTTTGAAATTCAGTACAACAGATAACTGTACACATCTGTGCTTAATTTGTGCAGAGATGTCTACTCTTGTAAAGAGCATAAGCAATCAGTGACAGCATTGTGCCTGCACACGCCATATGCCCCCTCTTCACCGACAAAATGCCCTGGAGACAATCATACTGTCAGTCCTGGGCCTTGTCTGGTTTCAGGGGCATTGGACACTAATCTTTATACAAGCATCTGGCAGTTTTCAAATAAAGACAATATAATCGGCTAATCAACTAAATGAATAGCTGTCATGATTACCAGCTGGAGTGCCCTTATTATCCACTAGAGGACACTTCCCAGACCGCTGCCATTCAATCAAGAACTCCATTTCCCACGATGCATTGTTTCAATTGATTACTCTCACACCTGATCCTCATTAACAGCTCTTTTAAGGACTATGCTAAGTTGGTAAAGTTGTGTTTTGTTATGGTGGATAGCATTGAGTGGCTTCTTTTTGTTGTTACAGATTTTCTTGGTGTTTGGACTTTGGATTGTTTTGACTACTATTGCTATTCTATCAGTACATGGCATTGTTTATAATAAAGCTGTGTTTGGATCTTCTCGGTTGTATTGTGAGGATGAACTGTAAAGTGTATAACTAAGATTTGTTCTCTAATGTGAAAAAGACCTCAGCTAGGATTTGTCATATTTTAACACTAAGACTTGCAGAAGTGGTTGGGCCTGCAACAAAATCTTCACTCCTCTATATCGAAAGGAAAGGTAAGGAAAAACAAATTATCTTACAGAAACAATGTGTACTGTTATAAACATTTATGTTTGGACGGCTTTAGAGTGAGGGGAGGGAAATGGAAAGAAAAAACTATGTCTCAGCAGATCTGTGTTACTGTAGTCATTTGTTGTGGGGCAATAAAATGTACCCGTGCAAATGATTAAATTGTTCATGGGCATATGAACGCAGATTGCCTCTAAATCATGGGGATGGTCAGTCTTATACCAACGTTCTCTCTCCCTTACCCTGCTGTCTCATGCAATTAAACAGGAGCTCTGTTTGATGCAAAAAAATTGTCCTGTTTAGGCAGTTGAGCTTTAAGCATGCAAGGGGTTTAATCATGATGTGCGAAAATTACAGTGACGTTGCATTTATTGTACAAAGCCCTTCAGGGACTGACAACACATTACTTTGTGGAAGCACTGACTCACTGACTGGAAAATTCAAAGTTGTATACAGTATATATTTATATTTTAGTGTATTTGCAAATCTGAGCAGTAGAGACTGAGATCCACTGAAACTTTATATATACAAGATATCTGATGTAAGAGGCAGAACTCAGAGGACAGTTTTGAAGTGGGCAAATGGCATGTTGATTATGTTGAGGCAGAAGCTGCCAGTCATTAGTAAGGCTTTGTTTAACATTATACTGTACTACTTGTTAGTCTGCTAGAGTACAGAGCAGTAGGGACATCTACTGGAGAAAGGCCTTTTAGAACTCTGAAACTGCCCCTTTAAACTTTCACAGCTTTTTGCAACTGTTATGATCAGGTGTTCAGGTGTATACATGTAACTGTTTTTTTAGGTTCCACAATAGTGTTGCACACAAGTATCCAGTGCTATTGGTTTGCTTGTTGTGTGCCACATCAAGAAAGAAACAAAAAACACCACTAAGAAAGTATATAAAATAGAAAAGAACATTAAGTTGGAATTTATTCTAGCAATTGTTTCCAACAAACCTAAGGACTTGCATCACATGCAATCAGCAGGCATGTATAGATTTAGGCTTATAAGAGGTTTTCAGCCACTCTAGCCTGTATATCTGCAATTAATTCTCATAGTTTATAAGCTGTTAAATCTGTAAGTCTCAATGATTTCAGGTTTATCCACAGATTACACATGACATCTGTGGTTACATTGTAAATGATGCATCATAAATGAGGAATAAATTCTCATTCACTACATTAGTTTAACTTGTGTTAGTTGGGGAGTGATCACCTGAAATCACCAGAGGCAGGACTTATAGGGTGGGAATTTATGGTGTCATCTAGGTGTGTGCCTCAATTTCACCTCTTATAAAAGGTCAATCTATTTACAGGAGTGCTTTAATGACATGTGTATGTGCAATTATTGACTGCTGCCATCCACTTAATGCAGACTGTATTTTGTCATCAGTAATCATCTTATGATTACTTATGAAATGAGTTCTGAAAAAAAAAAAGGGATACATAGACCCCTGTGGCCTTCAACTGAATGCGAGTGAGAAGACTGAATAAGAAGGAATGTTATTATTAAGTAAGTGCAGGAACAGAATTGATCAGGTTCTCTTAGAGATGAAGGAATACTCACAATGTTCATAAGCGTAAGGAGATAGTTCTGCACATGTTCTTTCCCATGAAAACGGATGACAGAATCATCTACTCCAAGGAGAACCTCAATGTTGTAGTCATCGTCACCAGCGTGTCTCCGTCTCCTGGCTGTCTGGTTGACTTGTTTAGCAACGTTGTCCAATATCCTCGGCACATCCAGTCCAGGGTCTGCAAGACAAATGTTTAGGGTTTGTTACACTGAGTATTAATGTTCGTCTCGGGTGATCTAATCAAAAATGGTCAAGTGAGACAAGTTAACACTTGATAGTTGATGCATTTGTTATGCATGCATCTGTGACCGCTTGTGTTTGGATTCTGAAGGAAGCGTTTTGATTTCATGACTGCACACATCATTGTGTTACTGCACATTAATATAGAACAAGAAAGTAAAAACAGCACACATTCCTCACAAACATACTTTTAATAGTTTAAATCCAAACATGAACATGAAGTTTGGACCTTTATTATGTAACCTTTTTCTTACATCAGGTATATTACAGAAGTTGTTCAAAATTTTCAATCAGTTATTTTAATGTAGGGTGTGTACACTAAAGAGTAAATTAAATGAGATCACATGTTATTTTGGTCCTCTATTTAGAATTTAGTACTATGAACTATCCAGATAACCCAAAACACAGGATTTGATCTTACTAAGAAGACTGAATCTTAACACGATGAAATCAGGATCTTAGTCTTAAGAGAACATCAACAAGCCCTCTTTGCATCATGATGACCAAGTGCCTTGCAGTTACAGAGTGCAAATGGATGCCAGCCAAGAACAACAGAAACAAATCCTACAAGGACTTTTCAAAATCCTATATCAATCCAGGCTATAAACCAATGTCTTTTTTTAAAACATGGATTCTAAAATATCCCAAACATCTTGCATCCTGGCTAGCTGTATCCACAGTGTGGGGATTGTGAAGTACATTCCTTGGCTCCTACACAGCTATCATGACACATGCATTTTTATGTGGCCCAGCTCCCCAGAAAGGTAAACATTGTCTGTATGGTTCAAAAAGCACAGGGTTTCCCCTCAAACTCAGATGTGCAGCGTATCTCTCACAGGCTGGCTGGTCCGCAGCCACAGTGTCTATGCATGTCACAAATGGCAACGCAGGGATAGCACACATGCAGGAAGCCTTGCCGAACCAGGAAGCCCTGCTTCTAAAAATGATTTCCAATGGCAAATGATACAATATAGAACACCAGTGGAAATGTACCATTTCTAGACTGTAAAACTGTGAATGAAAGCACAATGGCATCAAATAAGGGCGTGAGGTTATTAGCTCTGCAAAGTTAAACATATTATATCATGTTGAACATAAAAACACACCTGAAATAATAAACTGAAATAATTTGGTTTTGTAGACTAGAAGTGTGTATATTTATGTATTTGTCACATCAGCATGATCTCTTTTCAATTCCTCACTTCCTCACAATAAAAAACTCCAGACTGCTGAGGAGGAGAAATTGGATACAGACCCTTTACAATCATGTTACAAGTTAACATTCAGAACACCTTGAACTTTTTGCAGCTATACTGCTGTACATAGGTTTCATTTTTTTATGGATAAACCTGATTATGACTATATGACTGATATGACTATATGACTGTTGCCCCATATTAAGCACTTTATATTGCTCCCAGAGTACAAAAATCTATACTGGAGTCTAATTTTAAAAATTATTAGTCTACAGAAAAGCACATTTTGTGTTGAAATCATATAGGAAAAGTGAAAGCACAGCCCATCAAAATTAAAAGATTCTTACTGGGATAAATTAAACAGATTAAATTGACATTACACAAACTGGGCATGCTAAAACCATCTATAAAACGATACAAATCATGCCAAAAGCATTGGCTAACTTTAGGTCCCATGTATGTATATCCAAACAGAAAAAGTGTGATATGGACACTTTGTTTCTTTTTTTTTACAGAAAACTTGTGAAAAATAATGACCATCTCGTCGATGGCTGAATGTGGTTTTTATTCCCCGGAAATATAAACAATTAGCAGGCAACAGTGTGCTAATAACAACCAGCATTGGGATCAAAAGATGCAAGGAGGAATTCTTTCCATGTGGTGTGCAAGGATAACAACTCTAGCTGTGATCTAATGTGCTGGGAACAACTTTAACTCTTTATTAGTACATAAGAGAACTCATGTAAACGAGACCAGCTGAGTTAGCAAACGTTACCCTAGTAAAGTTAAAATAAGGCAGCAGGGAAGCTTACTGTATGAGAGTTCTTCCCACAACTTATTCAAAGCTTTCATGTGAAATTCAGATTTTAATTATGTCTAAAACCATTTCAATATCTTTTTATGATCTTAATTAATCCTTATCTTTTGTTTTGTTTTCAAAAGTTCTCTGTACGTTAGTAAGGGGCTTTCCATTATGCTAAAAGCTGAATTTCTCGAATAAGTCGGAAATGTATTTTTTATCCCACTGAGATTTGATGTCATCACTGATCTCTTGTGTCAATTTATTTTTTTCCACAGTGAACACAGTTTGCACGTTAGATGCAAATTGGTATGGGTTACTATCCATATTTAAGTTATTAGGGCTGCTGTTCAGAATAAAAATGGACTGATTGTCAAAAGTTTGGAATGAACAGGGACTGACTGTCCAAGGATGTCTTGCATTTAAATAAAAAATATATAAAATTTATCCTCACAGCTGTTGAGAAAATGGATGCAGGTCGGGTGAGGTCTAGCTGTTCAATTACACTTTCTGCATTATTCAACAAGGTTTTCAATGCCAGTGGCAAACCCAGACCTGTCATATTTGATGTTTGATGGTGTTAATTGTATTTTGGCCACACACGGTTAGTCTTCAGCAAAATGTGAAAGCATAATAAATATGCAAATGACAGTAATGCTTTTAAAAAAAGTCTTTAAAGCAATAATACTGGAAGTCACCACAACTGATACACATAAAAGTCCTCTATTGACCCTCATTTCAAATCTCTGTCACACTGACAGGTCAGTTGACAGCTACATCTCAACACTGTCTCAAAACATAATATCCCCTTCAGTGTCACACAGGGAGAAGGAGGGACCACATCCCTGTCATGATGACATACTGTTGTTTATGCTTTATATATCATAAAAAGCCTTTCATGTCATTGAGTTCAGATCTCTAAGGCCTTCTGTCAACCTTGCAGAGGGAATCATAAAAATGAATAAATTAATTACCGTAGTTTCAGCCCTCTTGAGGTGTGCTAAGGTGAAGCATATACTCTACTGCCCATTATACCTGGGTGAGTTGCAGGGAGCTTGAAGAATGATGGGATATGTCATGTGTTATGACTGTATGTAGACACTGTGTCACTTCTATTAACCGTTACTGTTTGTTTTTCAGCATGGGATGCCCCATAGGGACCACATATTAACAACCCAGAGGAATACACAGCACACACACAGAGAGTCAGGCCATGAAGTTCTTTCCCAGACAACATTTTGCCTTCCAAAACAAAAACAGATGTGGCCATATTGAAGGAAATGCAGCTGGTCTTTGAATAAGTCGAGCCAGGTAAATATGAAGTTTGATAGAAAGCAAGTGAGAGTGAAGTGCATCTAAGTATTACAATTACCTAGATTAAAACATCAATGAAGTAGATAAAAAATATCTGAGATATCTGCATGTAATAAAATAAAAATGTATGCATAAACACTTTCAACACTTGCAACATTTGCAATAAGCTGTTAATGTTCACAAAGAATTTTTAAGATGTCCATCTAATAACAGCATCAAACATGAAAAGCAGAAGGCTACACCAAACATAAGGCATAAAACAAAATACTCATTCCATAACATATCTACTAATATATCTACTTGTATCTTAAAGTGAATATATTTCTAGATAAAACAATCCCCACTCACTGGGCATAAACTGTCACTGTTCCTGAAGATTACCCTCTTTTATATTTAATTAAATATTCATGAAATAAAATACACAGTTAGTGACATCATTCTAACATCATCCTAGAATTTTAACAATTCTGTCTATTTGCTAGAGAAGAAAAAGAAAAGAATAATGGTATTGTGGGATGGCAATAAAGCCATTCCTGTTTCAGTGCCAGATGGCATGGCAGAAGGTGATTCAATGGAACGGAGACACACAAAGTAACCTACCAACTCTGATATAATGATAATCAAATGATGTGGAAATGCTTTCAAGGTTGTCTTCAATTCGAAGCTGTTTCGAGCCAATACTGCAGAGGATAATTATAACAATAGCTCAATGAAAATAAAAATGCATCAAAAATGCCTCAACTATTACAGCTTATTTTCAAAAGGTTTTGATGGAAAGAAATGTGTCTCAATGATTTATTTCACAGAACAATTCATTTGAGAGGATAATTGTGCCAATTTATTACACAAGATGCATCATCCTGTTTATGGGATAGAGTTGAACTTCAAAAACAAAACATAGGGTCTCCAAAGTGGAACTGAAGGTCTGCACATTTTGGTCCTCACTGCGAGAACGTCTATAAGAATGTTGTGGTCATGGTTCACATCTTTTCCTTTATAAACTGTGCACATATGCGACTACTCCAACACCGACTACTTGACCGGGTCCCGGGGATGGCATGGCATCGCAGCACTTAGTGTGAGGTTATCACAACCGAGTGCCAACACTCAAGCCCATGGTTACTCTCCGACAGTGGAGACTCCAGCTGTGCAGTCCAGCTCATTAGGGAGAAGTTCAGTATAGCACAGGTGGACCTGTTCACCTCCCCTGAAACCTCCCACTATCCGCTATGGTACTCCTCAGAAGCCTAGCCGGCCTTTTCAGCCTGTGATTAAGGGCTCAGACCATAGCCTCCTCTAACAGGCAGCTTTATGGTGTCTTTTCATGTCTTGGTGTGTCTTCCAAGTGGAGGACCTGCAGAGGTGCCTGGTCAGGACTGTGTTGTCCTTTCTGCAGCAGAGAGTAGCCACCTACTGGTGGCACTCACCTCTATCAAGAGGGTGGGGGATCTGCAGGAACTCTCTGTGTCCTGTGAGTTCCTACTGTTCAGTCCGAGTGACTGTCACGTTGTCCTGAGGCCCAGCCTGGCTACATGCCCAGCTCTTTGTCTGTTTTAGAGGTCAGCAGAAGAGGAAGGCTGTCTCCAAGCAGAGGTTGGCCCAATGGATCATGGATGCAATTACAACAGCATACCTGTCCCAAGATCTCCCGTTCCCATTTGTAGCCCATACGCACTCTACTAGAGGAGTGGTGCCCTCCTGGTCACTGGTGCCTCTCGGACAAACATGATAGACAATGGTGCCTCTTCGACAGTGATGCTAGGCGGCTGGCAGGGTGTGCTACTTGCACAATACCCTCCTCTCCTTTGAGGCCATGAGGTATATTTATGTCTTTACCCTTCCCCCAGGCTCCATCCATCCTAGCACTCTCCAGTAGTGAGTCAGATGGAGCATCTTGCTACCAGGCCTGGTACCTGTGTGCATGGCACAGTTAGGTTAAGCCCTTGTTCCATAGTGTTCTCTCTTCGGGTGAGAGCTGAACATTCCCCAGTGTTTGCTACCTGGGAGAATTACATGCAAATTCCATGAGCCAATTTTGGACTTATATTCACATCAGAGATTATAGGCAAGGACCCCTAGTGTCACGTCATCAACACAATGTCTCGTTCCCCCCATCAAACCACCTCAAATTTGGTATTCAACACATTGTACAGGGACATGGAGTAATGCTGGTACCAAAGTTTCTCTTTATTTCATTTATGTTCTATATTATTTTCATGATAGCCTCATCTAACATCAGATTTCCTCTGTTATGAATTGTCATAACTTGAATAAGTTCCTTAAAAGGCATTACTCATTACACACAATTATGAACATAAGACATTTACATAATAAAATGGTGCGTTTATCATCTGTTTGGTAATTTGGTAGTTTTGTAAATTTCTGAAAGGATCATGATGAAATCTCCAGAAATTACATATAGGCAGCTACAGTATAGATTGGAAATAAATGTAGCATTTTTAAGATGAAGCCCGAAATATGCTTGAGCCCAAAACAAAAATGATCTCCTATGACATTGTTTATACCAATTAAAATTTGCTTATAGTGGTTTTCTGTAATCATGTGGGATGGGAAGGAGGCCAGCTTCCTATTTAGTCCAGTGAAGGCACTTTAAAGTCTTTTATTCCCAATGTAGGAAAACATTTATGTTGACGTCTTTGACATCACAATAGGGGAGGAGGAGTCCTCGGAATGGCTCTTGGGTGTAATTACTCACAATTTAGTCACTTGTGTTGTCTAACCATGGCTTTACACTATATCGTTGCAAAAGCTAACTGTCCTCACTAGTGGTGAAGTGAAATCATGGTCTACAGCATTACTGTTACGATGGAGGCACCATCAGAGGGAGCCGTCACCTGAATACTGAACTACATTTCCCATAATTCCCTGTGCCTCAGACTGATTGCACTCACACCTGTTCCCAATTTACTCTGTGTATTTAAACCCCAGACTCACATGTGCTCGGGGCGAAGTCTTGGTTTGCTCTGGCAGCAACGCTGAGCGGTTTACATTGTCTTTGGATATCCCGTGTTTTGTTCTTGGACTGTTTACTCTGGTTTTTCCCCTGTTTGCTGCCTGGCTTGATTTTTGGACTGTCCTGGATTCTATGATTGTTTGCCGCCTGCCTCGACCCTTGCCTGTTTTAAGTTTACGCCTTTGCCTTTCCTGTGATTACCCTGTTTGTTGTTGCTCGACCCTGCCTGTTTGGATTTTGAATAAATATGCTGCATATGGATCCCTGTGTGCCACCCTCTTCATTACAATTACAGAGAACTGATGTGCGATACGATTTGGAACCTTGTACATGTGCTTTGTACAGAAACATTATACTTAACATTTTTGCTCTTAATAATATTTTGTAATATCTAAAATTATATGAAATAAATAAAAATGTATACATAGAGTCACAATATAAATATAAATTCTCAAAATCACTACCTTTGGGGGAAGCATGAATAATATTCATTTAAAAAAAAACTCCAACAACCCCTATAGGGATAAGTGGTTTATTGTCCAAATTATTTCAATGCAGTGAAAATTTGTTTTGTCATTTCATAGTAGCATTTTAATAGTTTTTAAAATTTAAATAGCATTAAATTTAAATGCCACATGAGCCACTGACGCATCTTACCCCGTGGCATCTGACAATGCATCATTTATTAATTCATAACTAATCTTTAGGTAAATAATTTATATTGTTTCATACATAGACAATTAATCAATATGATATATATTTTAAGACCTGGATAAGTTTGCTTTTACCCAAAATCCATATTACCTGCCACAAATGTACTCTATCGCAGCTGTATAAGATGGGCCTTAAGATGTGTCATATCACAAAACATCTTACGCCAACTGTTATGGGACTATCAATACTTCTATTTACAAACCTCTTCTCTCTCAAACTAATGAAACACCTGAAAAGTGAAACAAAGCACTGCAGTTAATAAAATTGCGTAGCACTCAAAATCAATCAAGTCTCTATTCTGAAGAGTTTAAACTGCTAAAATAAAACATTTTTACTACTGCTGATAAGCGGATTTAGGTCGACAAATGTCTCAGGCTTCAGTTAAGTCCTCAGATTATATCTCTCTTTATAGCCATATGTTGGTCTCACCTTTTATATTTGTCTTGACATTTTCTCACACCGTATACTTGTGCATTGTAGAAGGATTATGTGTTTAAGTGGTCTTCTTTCATTTTCCTCACTTGTTTGTATTGAAGGTTCACCAAATTCCTTCAAGCTTGACGGGCTTCGTTTCAAACATAAACATCCATTTCAAACTTAGATCTTCTTCACCTCAAATGAGGTCACAGACCATATCAAACAGGCTTTCACTTCTTCTTGTCTCCATCCTTTGAGATCTGGCAAGTTTAATTTGTGACCTGATCTAATCCTGGTGACTGCAGCATAGACTGACTGCATAGACGTATGTTGCCTCGGCTGTTGACTACCATAATTGTTAGTCCCTTTGGTTAAATTCTTCTCCCCAGTGGCTAGAGTCTTTACAGCCAGTGAAAAATCACCTGAGGAGTAAACAATACATGCACTGCAGCAAGACAAAGTAGTTGTCCAGCAACCAGGTCTGCAATTTACACTAAATGGGTTCATCAATGTCCTGATGTTATCTGTTACCTCAGGCCTCCTGACCTTTCCAATGGATGACTCACAATCCAGGGAGGAAGGGTAGACTGAATCTAGATTACATTGGCAGTTTCTGATTTGCTGTTGCAAGCAGGAACTCTGTGGCAAGTCTGTTATAATCTCACAGCTGTGCTTTAAGTTGTTGCTGTCATCTATTACCACTATGGCCCTCCGACACATGAATAAATCAGTGCAGTAGCCATGGTAGTAGATTAGAGGAGTTGTTTCTAACTTTTAATATGGTCTTCTGCATGCTGGTATTTATCTGCACAGAAACAAAAGTCATTAGGTGACACTTTCTATTATGTAGCCCTGGGGAATACATTATTCATGGCTATCAATGAATGTGTAGTGTATGGTTCAAAGAAGAATGTTGTTTGGGTGATTATAACTCCATTCCCCTTTGTAATCTGCTATGGCAAGCTTGTTTAATAAGAGATGAACATCACAGAATGTGTTTGACTGAATTAAAACAGCATGGCCAAAATTATTTACACAAAGGGGGGGGGCAGTCCCATAGCTAATCTCATTATGATGGACAGCATAATATAACAGATTATCAAATATAAACATGGCGATATATAGCTCGTAAAGGGCCAGTCATAAAAAAATTGATGTAGTGATGTACAGAACAAACTTTTACATGCCCCACAAATGCCCTAATCCATTTACTGATTGTTTTTAAAACACTGCTTACGAAGTTTGCAACAAATTGAATACCCTTGAAACAGGTAAATTTAACCTGATCAAAGGAATGGTTATTTCTTAGAGTTTTAATAGACAAGTTCATTTAAATAAGGACACCTTCTCTTTGGTCAGGAGGGCTTTGGTCATGGAGTCCCTGACACCATGGAAGGAGTTCAGATATCACAGAGCTGGAAACAACATTGGAAGGCTAAGCAGCATAGCAGTGGCCTCTTTCCCTTTGAGACCTCTTTCACTGGCCTATAGATCTGCCTGACTTCATACCTTGCTACAGTTTGAATTTGCTCAGCAAGATGTTTCTAAATGGCAGTTGCATAAGGGCAAGCAATTGAGTTTACAATAAAACCTCTGTTTCGTAGATGAATCAGATGTAATTACTACTTAGATTCCTTGTATAACTGATGTTAGTGGGACCAAATACCATAGAAAGGGCTGTACAATACAATGCTATAAATAATGCTATATAAAAGTTAGGCCCATACAAGTCATTACTGAAGCTGGCCGAGCTTAATACCTTGAGGTTTGTCCTCATCCTGACATAAACAGACCTCAAGCCCTTTATTGGATTCACCAATGACTAAAAATTTCTCTGTTTTTACAAGCAGTATAAGCAAAAAACACAATGGGTTAGATAATGGCAATAACTTCAAGGTCCACTGGCCAAAGAAAGAGGACCAATCCTCAGCTTATCACCAGCATGCTGAGATTATCTAAGCAACAGGAGAGAGAGCGTAATCATCTCTGCTTGCTGCCTGCTTCCCACCTGAAACAATGGAATGCCACCACAATGCCATGGCAACTGTTACAACCATATAAGCACTTGTCTCTTTAGGAGCAGCTGAATTGTAAGCACTTGTCTCTTTAGAAGCAACTGAATTGTAAGGAAATCTTGAAAGGTCGTGAACACACAAAGGGCTTGACTTCCCACAGCTTCCCACTCTTTGAATGTAATTATAAAATTGTCTGAAGTCAAGATGTCTGAAGTTGGACAGGCTAAAATCATCATCATTATAAACTGGGACTGGAGTAGGGATGTGTATAATATTTTTATACACATCCCTGGAGTAGGGATGTGTATAATTATAATAATTTTTAGTGCTAGGTTCATTTTCATGTTAGATAATAGTTTATGTGAAAAAAAGGGGATATTTTATATCTAAATCTTTAAAACAGTCATAAGACGCCAGTATGTTACAATACACTTGTAACATACAAAGTATACATAAAGATTTATTTAGAGAAGAAAAAAGTGGCTAATCTGCTCTCTACTGAAAGGCTTCCGATCTCCTTCCCCCATTCAAAAGTATCTGGAATATTAATTTTATAACAAACTTAATTGCCCTTCTGCAGTTCAAACATCAAGCTCTCAGAGTTACCGAACTGCTCTTTACATTTAACTCCAGCACTTGCAGTGTTCATCAGATTAAATATATTAATTGTCACTAACTCCAAAAGAACTGAAAGTATGGCAGAAGACTAAAGGTTTCATAAAGCATGTTGACTGGGTCGAATAAAATTTTGTAAACAACAATCAATCAACAGCAACAATGGTATCTTTAATTTTGTGACAAGCAGTCACAAAATATTTAATGATTTACAACATGAAGTGTAGGAATAGGCCTACAACAGAGACACCGGAACACACAAGACTAGAATCCATTGTTTTGTCTGGGACACACATATTTTTATAATGCTGAGGTACATACCAATTGGCCGGTAATCCAAGGAGATGTCTGAATCTGTTTGCAATACTGCAGATCTTCGGTATACCACATGTACTCTTCCTCCCTCCTCATGTTCCTGTGCTCCTCGCTCCAGAGGTTCAATGAAGTATTCATCAGAATCTGTGCGAATCATGCCAGTCTAGAGAGAACAAAACAAGACCAAATGTTGTCAGCAATGAAGGGGAAAATAGCGATAGTCTAACCAAGCATCTGAACATTTCATAAGAAACAAGAAGACAGTGTCATTTACAGAAATTATTCAGAAATAAGTTTAGGAGTATAAGAAACATAAGTCACACTTATAAGAAAGCCCACTTGCTCATTACTGTGACTACACTGTAGCACACTTAGATTTTCTAATATGTTCCAACATTCTTCCAAGTTGGCTTTAAATCTTGATCAAACCTTGATCAACATTTAAAGATCAAACCTTAGTTTGTTAGGAAAAAATATATTATTTAAAACAGTAAAGCGACTTTCTCATTAATAGTAGTTAGCCATGAGAATACAGTACAGGACTGACACTATTACACCACTAGAAGACTTTTGGTTAAAAAAATTCTTCAAGTAATGTGGCTCACATGCCATAACTTAAGTGTCCCAGAAATGTAATTACACATATCATTAAGGTAATTATACTGCTGGTCTTTGACAATCTCCAGCATGACAAAACCCAGAACTGGTTTTAAGTTAATAACAATGAAATGTAAAACACTAGAATATTTTAATACATTTTTATTCTTTAGAATGTAATATGCCTATTATTTAATGCCTAAAGTGGTCTTAAAAAATACATGTAAATTCTGTGACATGGATGAAAATTGGGGTTGGTGTTTAGGGTTACAAGAGCTTTGGAAGCTAAAAGTGTATCATTGACCAAAACAGGTTGAGAACATCTGCATTATATGGATTTGACAGTTTACAAATGAAACATGTTCATAAATGTAAGTTACTGTTATTATACAAGGACATCTGTGCAAATGAAAAAAAATCCCTTGCATTTGGATTATCTGTGTTTTTGATCTTGTACTGTTTATACTGTTTATACATTTTTGCCTGTTTGCCACCTGCCCCGATTACTGAACTTACTTTATATTTTGTGATTGTTTGCTGCCTGCCTGGACCCTTGCATGTCCTTCATTTTGTCTCTGACTTGCATTGTTATTCCCGTTTGCTGGTACCCGACTTCGCCTGACTTCGCCTAAGTGCATGGAACAAAATATATTTGCACTTTAAATGATGTATATTCATTTACATCTGACCCTATATTATTGTGTTTCACTGTTGTTCAGTGTGTGTACAAAGAGCTTCTAGCTAAGTCACAAATTACACTGACATTATTTGTTTTTAAAACTGTCTCAACCTGCATTATGTGCTCACTTGTGAAGTGAACGTTTACCTACATGCTCATATATGTATGTATGTGGTTTTGCGCATGTAAGTGTGAGCATGTGAATTTGAATATACAGTATTTGAATGCAAGTGTGTGTGTGGACAGGGGTCCAACTTCCTTGCTCTTTTTAAAACAACCTCTCAGTTTAACCCAGCACCTCCCGCCTCCTGTACACAGAGCAACCTCTCAGAGCTCCTGCTTTGGAATATGCTCGTAAACTAGTTCTCTCTCTCCCTGTCGGTCTACTTTGTTGTTGTCATTACCCGACCACCCCTTCTTAATGCCATCTGGTAAGTCAAGAATACACAGTTGGCTTACTTTGCCCCACACCTGCTGCCTTTATTAAATTTCAACTCTGTCCAACATGTCTGCCCTCAGCAGTGTTTTGCTTATTGAAGGTCTTAAAATATGATCTATAATACAGAATGTTGCATATGTGGCACTACTATTTAAGTTATACAATGTTGTAATTGCCATTCTGTTCAATTGATATTCAATTCATTGCTATCCAAAAACTATTTGTATTTATTAAATAATTATATTAACAAGTTTATGTGAGTGCCCCGAGATGAAACCCTAAAGCTGCCCCATTATCTATCGCAACAAACCAACCAATTTGGTTCCAACTTGTTAGCCCCACTAAATGACAGTCTAATTTAGGCTATTTTGCAACTCTGATGGCTCTTAGATTACAGACACTCTCTAGATTACACAATTCATGGTTTTAAACTGCATTTAGACATGCCCCAAAGTTTGGTAACAGGGTTGTAAAAACTGCCAAATTAAAAAAAAAATAAAATAAAAGCCCATATAACATTTAGCATGACCTCCTGATGTTCTGAAGGTTGATGTATACTGATTATGTTTATTATGAAAATTCCCACTATACCCACTCTCTTTAAATTGCCCAAGGCAAGTAAAAAGATTCTGCACTCTGCTTGAGGATAAAATCAGCAATGCATTATACAACGTCCTTACAGATCCACCTCAGCTAACATTTCCTTCCTGTTCCACGCCCACATAGTCTTCCCTACAGACCCACAGGTCATGCTCAGACTATCTGAGCCTAAGAGAAACTGTCTGACTTCTGTTCAACATAAAGAGTGTCTTTTGCACAGTAAACCACTGAAAATGAACTATTCCTATTACTTAAGATTTCACATTAAGAAAATTAGTGTCCTTTTACAAAATAAAATGCTTGCTTGATGACCCCAAAATCTTGAAGTCTAGAAGAAGAGCAGAAGGATTTGGCTGAGTTCTCAGCTGATGTTCAACCATGTAAAATGCTGATTCTCGGTGGAAAATTCAATAGCTACTGGCGATAGTTGAATGACTTTCCACAGCAAGTCATTAGTGTTATATTTGGACATTTGGGACACAGCTTGGCAGAAACAAAACTGGGATAACTGAAGCCATGCCTTCTTTCTTTGCGTATACATTTAGGCAGCATTATTCAAATATTCCCACACTGTGACATTAGAATGTGAGGCAGGAGTCGACTGAGGTGTTTTGGGCAGGTCTGGATCAGCCTTTTCTTTTAGTCAAAATAAAACATTGTGGGAAACTGCAGCGGTTAGTGCTTGTATAACACAGTAATGGAAAAAGAAAACATGAAAGCACATCATCTGACCCCTTTAAAATGTATTTTAAAGTGTACTGTTGGAGATTTGAATAAGGGTTCATACCTCAATATAACCAAGCTCTGATTGGTTATATCAGTAACCAATCTCAGCAGATCCTACTGATCTCAGCAGATCCTGGACAGGACTGCAGAGCTATCGGTGGAAATGGATGCATACAGAGCCTCAGCCATGCCTGTACTATGGCATCCAGCCCTAATGGAGCTGGAGGAGCGAGGGAAAAAGTGGGCTGACCCCTCTGAGGAGAATACATTCTCTTCCACTTGGTTGTAATGCTGCCAAATGCACCATTTGTGGCCTCTGCCCCTGTCTCAACAGGATGTCGACCCCATTGTTTGCATGTCCGGGATGTATGGCTTATACCCAGATCAGTACCTGCTGCACCAGTTTAAAAAGAGGGAGCAAACACAGCCCACCCTGGCAATATATGTAGGTCACCACAGTAGTGAAGAATCGACTCTGCACATGGTGGGGACAATTGTGCCCACATTGTGGTTGAAAACTACCCCAAGAGAGGTGGTACTCTTTAAAAGAGTTCGCACACTTTTCTTCCGACTGGGACAATATCAGCAAGTCATCTGTGTTTACAGTTGAGTATATGGATGCCCTGGAGTCATATGGGAGCCAAAGCTGCATCTGTGTACTTTGTGAAGGTGCAAGTAGTTAAGCGAAGTTAAATAGAAGAACCTGATACTGATATCCTACCTTTTGGAAGGGGAAACACATTCTATATTCCCTCTGTCCAGAAGGGATTAAACATTCTCCTGCCCTTTGTGTACAACAGTGTGTCGAATGCCAGAAAAATGAGGGGGCCAAAAGATTAACTGAATCCTGTAGCATTTCTCTACAGCATTCAAAACCCATTGGGGGCCATTTAGCAGTAGCTGCCATGCTACCAAATACTCATATCTGCAGGTAGAGCAGTGGTACCCTGTTTGGTGTCCTAAGTTAACAAACCGGCAGGAGCAGACCAAACAGGTACATGTGAAGATGGGGCAGACAAGCCGCAGAGCGTTTCTGCTTCCTGAAATGCAAAAGGTGTCACAGTGCATCAAGAAGGCTAACAAGAGAGATGCTGTTGCATACATAAAACCCCCAAGGGGCTGGCCCTCAGAGTTAGGTGGACATCATGATTTCTTCTTAGCCGTCTTTGAGAAAATAACGACATAATGTCTCTCAGGTTGTATTATCTCTTTTATTTTTTTTATTAATTCTCCTTATTTCTGTTCTTGATCCCTGTGAAGCTGAGCCACAGATGCCTCTCCATAGCAACCAGCACTGCTGTGGCATGGCCAATGGAGCAAACTGTGTCCTTTGTGGCATGGAGGACAAGACCTGTGACTCAGTGGAGCTCTCGCACTGCCTCAGAATCTAGACCCTCACTTTAGTCAAGGTCCCTGCAGGTCACCCTACTAAAGGTGGTCATGCACCCCAACAATGAAGGTGTAATTGTCAATTGAGTGCACACCCATCTCAAGACCCACCTCCACTAACTCAACCTGTGATCTCCACAATTGCAAATGCCACATTGCCTTGCCGCAGGTCCCGAACTGTGGGGTGAAAATGACTGGCTCCCATCATCATTAAACATAGTCAGACAGGAGAGAAGCAGTCTCAACAAAAGACGCTCACAATGCACAAAGTCAGCCCCTTCCCAAATATAAAACACGGATGATGTAATGTAGTAGAGGAAGGGCAACACACAAAGCTTAAAATCTTAGCAACACAACGTATCGTCTTTTTAGTTTCACTTTCACTGCTCTCAGACTTCACCCTCTGACAAAGTTTATACATAAAGTGAGTAGCTGATTTTTTTTTTGTGGCTTATTTTTATGTTTGTTTTCTTTGTTTTACTCAAGACACAAAAAACATGGCTTTCTGAAGACAAAGAAGCAAATAAAGTTGAATACATGGACCTTTGAAAATCTTTGTGGCTATGTTATTGCTATGTCACAAGATTTTGACCTTGACTATAAATAGGCGTTATTTTGCACATGCTCAGACATCTGCAAATGCACCAGAGACATTCCCCACAGGGTCAACAATTGCAGCGTTGAGTTCCCTTGAGTAGGAAATTGATTCCTATTTTTTAGATTCCTATTTTATAGATTACTAAGTTTAAAATATGGCCAGATGAATCTTAGAAATGAACCTTGGAAAAAGAGGAATAGTGTGTTATATCATTTTAATTCCAAATAAAAAAAACATGAGAAAATCTAAATCATTCATTTTTGTAGTGCCATTCTTTAAAAAGAGCAAACATTTACCCACAGCTTGGAGTGGTGGCAAGACCTTCATAGCTTACTCAAAACAAAACTAAGCACTGTTAGTAAACAAGATTCAATATCCAGAGAAATGACAACATAAAATGTGGTCTTCTCTTACGTTACACTGCTCATGATTAAAAATGCAAAAATATATTAATTTATTAATAAAAGCAGCCAACACACATGGCTACAGTTGCTATTCCCTGGATTTTTCTGAAGGAAACCCAAAGAAAGGTCTTGCCTCTGCATATTTTGTTGTTCTCAAACACCTCCCCTCCTCAACCTCAAACCATATACCAAAACAGACCTGAGGTCAAGCCTCTGCAACAGGCAAAAATTCTGTTGGCTGAATCAACAAAGTACATTAATAACTATAAGTGAATAAAACTCTTGCACATGGCTGCACTTCTCTGGGTGAAGGAACTGGCTGCATTTCTTTCTCAATCAAAGGCATAATCTCTTTCTCAATCTGAATATGCATAATCCCCCCAACATGCCCTCTTCTGCAAAGGTGAAGCATATACAGCCATTCTTTGCAAACACTCAAATCTGATTTTGAGAGATAAGGTTAGGTTCTTGAGCAGAACTAACAGTTAAGTCCAAAACATTATTTTAGGATCCTTGATTACCTGATTTCATGCTGAGATGCTGAAAAGATGCTGTCACTAAGTTCAGCCAACATTTGGTGAAAAACATTTAGTGTTTGTGTGCCCAAGATGGATGGTTTCTGGTGTTGTGGACTGAATAACATCATCACCTGAACATAGTTAAGGGAGTGAAACTCAAGATTCGAAAGTTTGAGAGACTTGCTAATGCAGCACCTTCCAATGAAAAGCAATGAGGTCTCATAGCTCAGAAAATGTACTTTACTCTTAAAACCACTTAATCTCCACCACTAGAAATTTCAAGTTTCAAAAAGGACCTTTGTCATAGTAGCACTGTATTCTAAATCTGTACCCAAACAATAGCGCTGCGTTATAAGACTTTAAAATTATTAGTAAAAACAGAACAGTACAGTAAAACTAATTATTCAATCTCAAATCGAATCATTCACCTTAGTATGCAGCTCTCAAATAAAAAAACAGGAACAAAAAACTTTTTTTTCGTTTCTAACTTTGTGTTCTTTAAAAAAATAATAGCAGAGGGATTTCAGATACTTTCTTAACTATTCCTATAAAAAGACATGAAACTTTGGCTGAAACATTCTGTTAATCTCACCACTTCAATTCTACATTAATGCTGTTTCCATTTGTCATTTGTCAATGACTATTTGTCTTTTTTTAATTTGTCTCTTAACCCTGGCAGTTGCAAATTTCAAGGGTCTAACGCCTTGAGAGTCACATTGAGTTATCCATTCAGCAAAGGGCTGGACACACATTGGTATGCCAGAGATGTCAGAGCACAGATATGTTTACTCTTAAAAAAGTGTCCGCCCACTTGCAACTCACAGGTAACTTCCAAAGATCTCTCATTTAAACTTGTAAAGTTGTCATCTTAACTGGGGGTGGGAATAAGCACCATCTGACCTTTCAGTCAAATGGTGATCAGTCTTGTTTACTTGGTTACAGCTAACTGCTGTCATCTTTTTAATGTACATTTAATTGTATGTTTTATCCTTTAAGTCAGATAAACCTGTGGTATACAACATTTAACAGGTAAACAAAGATTTTAAAAATGTGACGTGCTTTAACATTTTCCCCTCAGTCCCTCTGACAGTGACAGTATTCCTCAGGAAAGCGCAGCAGTGAGTTGGTAATCCTGTGGAGGATGATAGAGATAACACATGTAAGTACCCAACTAGTTTTTTCTGCATATTATTTTTAATCATTTCATAAAATAATGCAGCGGTTTAAGCATTTTCAACAATGAACGCATTGTATTGATGTCCCGCCATGTCAATGTCATGTTAATGTGTCATGTTTTAAATGTGAGACAGACATTATGCGTTACCAAGCTTGAGCAAACCTGACAGGATTTAGAGAGTGAAACCTAAGCTCAGTTGTCATTTGTCACAAGTATCTTTAATAGGGTTTGCAACTTTTACAAGAATCATAAAGATTAGCTTTCTCACAGTAATTCACTAATACTAAACAGAGTTCACTGACTACTATAACAGTGTTGTTTCAGAACAGCATTCAGAGATGCTTTTCTTCTCACACAAGTGAACAGAGTCATTGCCACTGTTTGTCAGTTTTAAGTTTCATGATATATTGTTTATTATTGCAGAAGGATACCAATCAAGTCAACAAGAGGTGTATGTCCTTGGTTTACCAAACAGGGTATACTTTATCCAAATTTGCTTTTTAAACAGGAACCCTAACCCTTTGATGCACAGATCCTAGGGTGGGAGAACCTGTCCAAATTTGTCGAAAAATGTTGTACTAAACAAAGATGTTTTGATCATTCATCTGTTCAACAATTGAACGTTATTGCAGATTAAGGAAAGACATGCATTGTTCAATTACTGCCATACAATAAGCTCTTCTCAGTCATTGTTTGCCTTAAATAAAAATATTTTAGTTTACATTAACATATATCATCTGCTTTATCATATCAAAATTAAGAAAATTTACAATATTTAGATCTCATCAGAATTAAATAAAAACCCTGGGTATTTTGGGTTTATCACCAAATGAGTGCTAAATATTACACTTGCAAGCAATAATTTCTCAGAACCTTGGGTGTTTAAAATTGACACACGGTGTTTGTATAAGCAACACGTGGTCAGTGTTGACTGAACACTAGCAAAGATGGACCTGGATGTTCACCCGAAAAGTTTTAATTTTAACACTTACAGTGTCAAATCTCGCAACATTATTTTGCTGTGCATGTGCGAGGTGTGTTTGACTATGTTATAATTAGTACAAAAAGCAAAAGGAAAAATGTATACTTTTTATCTGCATGCCACAAACATGTCATTTCAAAGTCAGTGAGCATAGTCAATATCAGCCTCAGAGCTTGGATATTACAGGAATGCAAGGCATTGTGGGAAAAAGAGAAGTTCAAAGTCATCTTAGATCTGAAGTGGATCAAAGAAAGATCAGAACCTGTAAACATGTGAAATTGTTACTGGCAGTGTGTGAGCAGAAGAAGAACACAGGCTCCTCTGACCATTAATGTCACTATTCTTCTGACAAAGGTGTGTTGGAGATGAAATTCTGGCTCACGGCCAGCCTCCCGTGTGAAGCTCAGCCAGGGGCTTAGTAATGCAGCCAGCACTAATTATCAAAATACAGCAGTATGCATTATAGGAGTCAAGTTATGACAGACATGGAGCTATAGCAGCAGATTACTCTTATTGCTTTCTGAACACTGTTTTGACCTCATTGAGAAGATACTGAGTCACTAAGAGATAAGCTTAGTTCTGTTTCTACTGACATTCCAAGACCTTGATGATTTGCTAAGCAGAAGCAGAATGTTAACAGGCCTGAAACATGCATGTGTCGTGTAAGTAAGCCTGCCAACAACTCCTCCTTCTCCTCCCCCAGTTTCAATAACTGCCCAGGCTTGGGTGCTGGAGCTACATGTGAAGGCTCCAAGATCCAAAGCTGCTATAATTAAGACCAGTGAAACATAACTTGGTGTCAATCCAGAGTGGTACTTTACATCAAAGATACGTAAGTTTATATTTCATTCATTACTCTAAGAAACTGCAGCATTAAGGTGGAAAAAGTAAAGCTGCAAAGGCCTCAGTCTTGTAGAAATACGCATGTTACACATTAACACTGATGTCATTCTAAGACCATATAAATAGCACTGAAGGAAAATGTCTAAAACTCACTTTAAACTGGAAAACGCAGCATGTCACCATGTAAGTGCAATCAAGAAAGCATTCTAGACACCTGCTGTATGCAGATTTGAACTACTTTAGATGTCATGTCTCTACGGAGGTCTTTTGCTGAGGAGAATTTTTGAGGTAAAACATTCTGGCAAGATCGGTTCATGTTTCTTGTCAACATTTCTGACTGACATTACTGTTCAAATCATATTCAGTAGAATTTTTGCTTGGAATGAACAACATATGACCAATTTGATGATTTAGTTAGCCTCTTAATTTGGTTTAACTTAATTCAATTAGTTATCCATATTTCATTTAATATTTTAGTTTTGCAGACATGGAATCCATATTTAAATATAAATACTGATAACTGAAACCCTCCTACTTAGCTACATTACTGAAATACACATGCACATTAACAACAGGCCCACACAGGCTTTTCCCAAATCAGGGATTTTCAGGGATTTCCCAAATCAATATGGTTTTTAAGATCAACTAAAACATGTGAGATCAGTTAAAATCTGAGAATTTATATTTTGCATGATACAATTTGCATGGCTTCCTGAATGAGTACCAAAGTGGATTGTTTTATTGTTGATGTTTTCTTTGTAAGGCATTAGGTTCTTCAAGAGAAAAGTTAGTTCTCAGAAATGCAGAATGTCCAAGTTTAGGTTTAGATGAATTAACCCTTAAGGTAAATACTAAAGGTACACATAAGTATAGTCATCACTCCTTTGCTCATGCTCGTCTTCATAAGCTTTTCTGCATCTCTATTTCTTTTCGGTGACAAGTGGAGCTTTTACACTGGTGTTGGAGAAACCCTAGTGAGACTTGCTTCATCTTATTTGTTAGCTTCCTGTGGTGACCCGGAGTTCAACTCCACTATCACTCTGGACATTCACCCAAAGCTTGAATGCTATTTTCTGAGGAAGTGCTATATAAAGGCCAAGAGAGACATAGTACAATGCACAATTTCCCACTTTTTGAATGACTTGATTTAAAACTGTTATATGAGGGGATTAGTACAACCCACACCACAGCAGTGTTTGACAGAGGAAAAACTGTCAACTTACTTTTTCAATTTAAATTAAAAATAATTTTCAGTGTATAACTACTTGAATTTCTGCCAGCATAAACCTATTGCTTGGTTTAAGAAAATTTGGAACATCACACAACTTTTATGGACTGTTTTTTATGGGGGTTTTGACCTTTCTTTAGCTTCACCACCACTAGTCAGGGTCTGTTTTGGTTGTAGGAAAAAGCATAATAAGCTCCTTTGGTGTTCCAGGAAAAAAAAGAAAAAAAATCACAGGTCTGGAGTGACATTTTTTCCTGTGTGTGTTGGGGAGGGTGAACTGTCCTTTTAAATGAAGAAATTGTCAAATCTAAAGGAGACTGCATATTTTATTGGATAAGATTCAATGATCAAGGTTGGTTCCTTGTAGTTTTGGAAAGAATAGTAGAAGAAATTCTACTATCACAGCTGTACCACTCAGCATTAGTGAGTGCTGTACTTGAACAGTTTCCAAAAGCATTGTCAAAATGAGATAAATTACCTGAAAACATGAGTTTATGTCAAAGGCAAAGGAAACAACACTCACCAGCCCATCACAGTTGTTAATGGCAACAGAAGCTCCTGGTACATCAGTGATCTTCCCAATGAAAGTGCAGTCTGTTTTCAGTAACTCTTTTTTAAGTATTGTCTCTGTGTGAGTTCTGTTATCTGTCACATTTTGAGCTTTGATCTCATCATGCCATTCCACCATAGCTCCTGGAGCCACTAATCGATGATTGGGATGTAGGCGGAGGTGGAATTCCTTGCCAAAGACAGTGATGTTAAAGAATAACGTCTCTACTGCTGACCGTTCCAAAGTATCCCGCTTCACGCGCTGCTTGTGATTGGCTGAGAGGAGATGCGAGAGGTAGTGTCCCTCTGCATCTGTGCTGATAGGAGTAATAAGGCCATACTCTTTCAAATGGATCTTCAAAAAGTCTGATAAGACATAATACAAATGCATAAGACATAACAAAAGTATTTGTTAAAATAACAAAAACATTTTGTATATAGTGACTACACAACAGCTTACATTTCTAAGCAAATTTATTTGTGCTTTTATTGGAGTGCTTGGCCTGTCTCCTGACATATGAATGATGCATACAGGTCAACAAATAGAAAATTCAAATAGAAAAATGTCAAAGACCCTTGGCCTTGCAATTTGTTATGATAAATTTGCCTAAAAATTAAATCATGTGATTGTTTGATCCTGTAAGTAAAGCCAACAAAACGTCATGCTTTGCCTCCCAATACAGCCGGTTTAGGACAAATACTAAAGTGAAACAACTCATTTAGTCCCTTCAAATTCACAAAATTAAAATCTAATATTGACACATGCTAATTTTAACTCCTAAATAAACATGTTAATTTCTGTCAACACTCTCATCATGGTCAGTTTTCATGAATGTAAAAACAACCAATAACATCCACTAGGCAAGGCAAACTAGGTCATACATACAAGGTATCAGAATTCAGTTTTTTTCAACTATTTTCCTTCCCCTTGAAATAAACTTCTTAAATCTCTCCAGCTGTTGATTTATAAAAAATGGATCCAACTACAACAAACAGTATCAGCTTATCAAGTTCCGGTTTGAATTTTTAAGTTACAACAAAATGTCTATTAACATGTAAAAAGTTATCAGGGTTTGTCATTAAACATTAAGAGGAATTTGTAAAACAGTACAATGTTGACAGAGTTGCAACTGTCAGTAATAATGGGATAATCAAATAATTTCGTTACAAATTGACCCAAACCCTTAAAAAGTTTGAGGAAAGTACAGACAGTAGTGGAACACACTAACAAGTAAAATGTATGACAACACAGACTGTTTACTTTACCTTCTTTATCTATTATTTCACCAGCCTGAAAGCAAAACAGAACACAGAGATAAAGTGAAAACGCAAAGAACATGCAGCCAATATCTATATTTACTAAAAACAGTCAAGGAAGTACCGAAAGTATTAGAAAAAGAAACTATAACCGATGTAGCACTGCCAGTAGAATACTGCTTTAGATTTGATTTTGACTTTAAGGACAGTTTGGCCATGGGTTTAACAGCCAGGAACTCTCCCAGAAGTTTCTCCTGTCTCCAGGATTTGGTTAATATTTTCACTGCCAGACCATCAAAATTGCGGTAAATACACTGAATAATGCAGGCAGAATAAATTTAAATTAATTAGGAAATTCTAGGAACACGTCTGTATTAAGATTTTATTAAAATTCGCTGCGACTCTCCTGCGAACTTTCATTTAACTTTTAATACAACTTAACGTGCATAAACAGTAAATCATTAACACTTACCATATCAGCTGAAGTCAGACTTACTACAACTCCTACCATTAGTAACCTAAGTGACAGGACAACCATCACGAGTCGGGTTTTTACAACTGAAAGACGAGAATCAAACTAGAATCCAATTTTGAATTTTCAATACGAGCCTCTTCTCTAAAAAGTATCTCCCACCACTGATCCTCAAATAAAAGATATTTAAAGAAAGCTTTAAAGTAAACAAAGAGTAATTAAGGGGGTTAAGTTGTAGACTTTGTGTCAATGCCTCAGTTTTGTAAACTTATTTGAAAGACACCCCCTTGAAGAGCTATGGTGGTTAAGTTAAGCTGGCCGTACAGAGCCTTGTCTGAGCTCTAACCTGGCACTCCGCGCTGACTAATAAACTACAGACCAGCCCTGTGGTGACGTCAGTTTCTACCCTTTCCCTGGAAAGCACATGGTGGGAAAAAAGAAAATGAATATGCATAGAAAACACACGCCAATGCACTTCATAAAGTAAACTGGTTTAAAAATTGTAGTGAGGCTGTAGCGTCTTTTTGTGTGGTCTGGAATACAGATGTAAACGTAGGCTGCTTATACAAGAAAACTAACACATTGTAACTGGACAGCTATTACAAAACAGTACAACTACAGGATACATAACCATTCCATAATATATTAATAAACTTTTGCATAGCATAACACTGAAAACAGTGTTACTGTTTTCAGTGTTTGACACTCGAAAACTGTTGTCTGAATTTAATGTCTAATTCTGCCAATCTAATTGGCCCAAGGCAGTGCTTGATGCACATCAGGTGCATCTGCAAATATATTAGGGATTTTTTTTTTGTTTTTAGGAGCCATTTGTCTGTTGTTCATGTGCCAAAGCACCAATAGACCCAGCTGCAAAGAACTTCAGGAGGTGCATGCTTCTCTGTCAGAGGTTTCTGATACCTGAGGATACCTGAAATTTTTTTAATGTTGTTGGCCTGGGTGAAGAACATGCATGCTTAGTTTTTGAAGGAGTTGATTGTTGGGCTTCTCACTGAAGAAGGGCTTCTGCCTGGGCAGACAACTTGAGGATTGGGTCCCACTGCTGATGAGGCTTGGTGGAGGTTCAACTGACAGAGTTCACAGGAGGCTTTCTCTCTCCCCTGCTGAAAGGGGGCACGGTCCGCCAAGTTACAGGAAGTTTTTGTCTGCGTCCTCTGATCTGTTGGATATCATCCTGCTGCTAGCAAGCCAAGATACGCAGGATGTGGCAGGGAAACAAGGTCATGGGTGAGCTTTCCTAGCCTGCCTGCCCTGCATATGAGGAGCTGTTGCAGATCATGTTTTACAGGGTGCAAGAAGCCAGTGATTGCTCCCATTGGCTCGATGGGAGTATTACTCCCGCTTTATCTCCCTGTCCTGTAGTCGTACATAAACAGTTAAACAGGCTATGACGGCCTAATTAAAATCTCTGCCTACTCTCATGGTTCAGAGAGTGTATCAGTACATTATTACATTTACATGAGCAATAAGGATTGTGCTGCCACCCCAGGTATCAGGGTTTGGTTGGTAGGCGGCCCCTATATAAACTCTACAGAGAATATCTCTGCTATCTCTGCTAGGAGTCATAGCGAACTCCCTTCGGCTATAGGTTTGATGAGTTGAGCCTCAGTCTTTGAGTGAGAGCTGTGATGCTCCCTATTACAGCTAGATCATGGTAGGCCTGTTGTGTGTCCATCCTCATTGTATTATTGGAGCTTTTAGGACCCTTATGAGATCATAAGAGGAACCATTTCTCAAATTCCTTTACTCTCCTCGAGGAAGAGTTTGCTTGCCAAATTTTTTTCAGCCCTCCTTGTTGTATATTTGCAGTTTAGGTTTTGGTCTGGGACCATAGTGGTTGGCGCAAGTATTTAATGGCTCCTCTTGGAAGGTGGGTCCTAGGGGTCGAGTTAAAAGCTGAGTCTAATTCAGGCTTCTTCTACCCTGAAGCAGTGTAAAGCTCCATCTGCATGAAGTGGGAATGTACAGAATAACTGGGGAAAAATAATCTCCTATACTATTGAACGAACATAAAATGACCAATGACTGACACAAGCCAAATTATTCAATAAACCCAGTTGTATTATACAGAAATAATATAAAGTGTACAAACAATTCCCCAGCACCAGGTGAATATGTGAGTGGATGTGTATAAATGTTCAATGTCTATATACAAAGTTTAGATTGTCCTCACCAGTAAAAAAGGGAGTAAAAAATACCAGTAAAAAAAATACCAGTAAAAAATACCTGGGAGCATAACCAAGTTGTTAATGGTCCAAATAGAGATCAGTCGATCACGAGCATGAGTATGCCACTCCTAAATGCCAATTGGCATGCTCCATATAAAGAAAGCAAAAGTACTCTTTTTTTTTTTTTTTTTTTTTTTTAAGTCCTGAGCTTTTATCTCACAAGAGGGGAGACCATAACATATGATGATGAGGTAATTAAAACACATGGGAAAGTAATTACAGAAAATAACACATAATAACCATTATTGTCTGCATATTATAAATAAACCTCTCCCCTTATGTGGCTACAAGCTCTACTGACCGGAAGTGCGCCCAGAGGGATGTGATGGTCAGCCTGTCATTGCTACAACAGAAGATTTATGTTTGAATCCTTTCTCTAGCACCCCTTTGGGTGCTTGGTGGGGGTTTCTGCCCTCTTGCCAATTTATACGGGGTTTCTTTATGGTTGCTGCCAGCATTTTAAGTCTGGCTCCCACAAATTAGCTGAGTCGCACCCTCCCCCTGTGGCAGGGGATGATACAGGGTGCTCAGCCTTTCCACCCTCTGGCTGGCAAAGTGGATGGTGTGTTGGATGGTAGTGATTTTGAATGATGATAGCTTGTCCTTACTAGCTCCCCTTGGAATGCTGATCCTTTGGGGTAAGAACAGAGTAACACTCTTACTATTAAGAGTCCTTCCCTCCCTGTAAGACCATCAATAAGGGAAAAGAGAACATTAGAGGACCATTTACTACCACCTCAGATTTTGGATCCTCTGGGAAGTGTGCATAGTAGCACCCTTATTGCTGTGGCAAGTCCTCTGCCCTCCCTAGGACACAGCCAGAGTAGTACTCCACCCCCCCTTACAGCTCAAATCCCATGTTGAGCACCTCCTTGTGTATATAGTAAAGAATATTTTTAGCAGCCCTGCATTTAGGCCAATGGTGAGGGTGTGTGCTGAGTAGCACTTTCACTATAAAAGCTCCTTGTCTGTCTCTAGAGGCTGGTCAAAGGACGATGCTAAAGCCATCTATCTACTAGCTCCCCTTGAATGTCAGTCTTCAGGGGTTGAGTGTGTCTGGTACCCTGACTACAGATGGTCTTTCGTTCCATTGGTGATAGGCTGGCGTTAGAATTGAAAGGATTCTGTCAAGCCAACTACAAGTTGCGTTAAGCCAACTCTCTCAAAGCCAGCGTGTGGATTATGAGCTGTTGATGCCAGGCTTTTATGCAGCTGGCTCAGCTGTGTATATTGTTGGCATGTTGTCCCATCATGAATACCTCCCTGTGTGTCTAGTGTAAGCTTTATTAACAGGGCCTTGCATTTGGGCAATAGCTCAAGATAATTTTTTTTGTCACAAGCAGTGTGCGAGTAGGGTGTTTGTGCTTCAACATGTGGCAGCCGCTCCCCTCGGCTCAGCACAGTTGGTATTGTATTCCCAATAGCATCAAACCAGTGTTGAGTTTCCCTAAAAAGGAACATCTCTGCATATGTGTGTATGTAACAAATTACATTGGCATGATTATACATTAGATTCAGACACCAGTCACACCAAAGGCATTCCACATAGGGTCAAACCAGATGCAGTGTCTCATTCCCTTTCCGTTTGTCCAAAATTACATACATAACTGAGAGACATTATTTTAAATGAAGGAATATGTCAATACCTTTGAGGAAAAATAAAACTGCTGAAGAAAAACTGCTGTTTTATTTCTATGTGAAGGAAAATTTGGCCGTTTTCATTCTTGAATGTAATATAGAGCTTCTCAACTCTTTTTGTCACTTTTCCCCACCTCTGTGAGGCCTGATTTTCTATCACACATGCATGACACTTAGACAATTGCTTAAAACGTGACTAAAAAGATGGTCAATTAGATATGTTATTTTGTATGAGTGTGCTTAGTGTTCAATGATATAGATGCCCATTCCACATACATATAAAGGCTTTGCATATCCTGTTTTTACCTTTGATTCCAGGTCTTCATGATACCTTTGTGGCCATGATACCTTTTTATTTCTTTCCTGAAAGAAATAATATTACAGCTGATTGTGTCATGGAAAATGTTAATAGAATCACAGACTTTCCCCCTGTGGTCCTTAACTCTGGCCTCTTTCCTCTGGTCACTGGTCTGCTGTTGAAACGCTATATGAAATTAAAAATATTCAATGAAACGATAAACTATTTGCAACCATGTTGATGTTAAAAACCATATTGTCCATGTAGGGGGCTACTTAAGCTTGAGGGACTTTCTAAATGTTTCCTCATCCAGCCCAGCACTAAACTTTAAACCTATCTTAAAATTAGATTTTTTCAGAGAAGTTAACAAAAAGTGTAAGATTTGACAAAAGTCATATTTTTGGCAGTTTTTGGGAAATTGGCAATTTAATGGAAGGATCATTTCCTGAAATATATAAATGCTTTAATCAAACATCACTTGTAATAAAGCACTTTTTATCCAAACAAGATGTTTGTGGTTATTCTGTAGGTATGTAATGGGATCACACTGACCAGACCACTACACCTAACAGCAGTTTGCAATGGGCTGACCTTTGTGACATCACAAAGGGCATTGATGGCTATGAAATAGGTATTTGAATGTCAAGCTGTCCACTTGCTGCCACCCCAGCTTTGTTTTCAAACAAAACGTTAGAACACAATAGCAACTGAAAGAATGCCAAAGTCGCAATGTGCATGTAATTGGTGCTTTGACCACCCAAGAACTGAATGGTAGTTTTTGTCCATAGACATCTTTGACTTAGGAACAGAAATAAAATTTATGATACAATGGAATTTCAAAAGGTAAAAGACAATACATTTTGACATTTTAACCCTATACTTGTCCTATTCTGAAAACAAGTCCTTTATCCATTGGTGTTAAGCCGTATCATTCCATAACATATCCAAAAAAGCTAGATAAAAAAACATATAATCAAAAGTATAAGATGTTATAATTGCACAATTATCATAATACACAATAATCATACAGTACATAGAAAACAATGTAAAATGTATCAGATTTAGCCAAATTAGCTAATTGCCTAATTTCTTCCATAGTTCCTTTAGTATTTATTTGTGTTTTAAAAATTTAACAAGAAATAGTTTATAGTTAATATCCAGAAATAATTTTACCCACAACAGTCTTTAGTGTGTTGCTTTGGGTTAACAGCATGACATGATTGTATAAACCAAAACCCTTTACATGCCAAGTGCAAGTGTTAACAAGATTAACATACATAACTCAATAATTCTTCAGGGAGTACGAATCATGTTTTCTCTACATAGTGTCCCGTACATGCCAAAAATAAATGCATAAGGCCTATAGTACTACTAATACTACTATAACCACTAATAATAGATTACATTTTTATAGCACCTTTACAAAAGTTAAGGTTGCTTTACATTCAGATTTTGCTGTATGTATTAAAGGTGCATTAAGTGTTCTCTAAACACTGTTGAAAATTAAAATCAACACCCAAACATTTAAGCTGACTAATAAAGTAACATGTTCAGGTGTGTCTATGTTTACCTTTAAATAATTTTCACCTTGTTAAAATAAAATCCCTCTGTTGGGTCTGAAGTCCCACTTTGAAAATGGTCTTGACCAAACAGCATGTGGCAGCCTTTTAAAAGAGAGGAAAGAGGTTGGAAATGGGGGGGAGAGAAAGACAGGGAGCAAGGTCTCACACATAAGATTCTGGTTTATTTCCTCTAAACATCTCAGGCTTTGAGTGAGCATCTGTTTCAAAGTCCCTGAACAGGTCACAAAATCAGTCAATTTGATCCAGCCTCAAATTGGCTGTTCTTATCCATTGCCTCTTTTGATAAACAAGATTATTTTAATGGAAAATGCCACATAGCCAGTTTGTATTCCAGCAGTGAAGGGAGCAGTTTAAAGTAACCCAAAGTTTGAGTTGTCTGAGTGTTAATGCTTAAAACAATTATGATAGCAGCTAATGTCATTCAGTGACATTCACAAAACACATCTCCTCAGCTTGGTCAAGAGAAAGTTGCTCAGCAGAGGACAATGAGGCCCTGATCTGCTTTTGCCATCAGAAACGGCAACAGATTGCTTCTTAGAACACTCCTTCAGCCATGCCAATTGTGCCATGAAGGAATTTTTCATATTTCTCAATAGTGTAATGAGGGTTTCCACTTTGCACTGATTACAGACAAAAAAATATGTAGTATTACATCATCAACACTAAGCTATCAAAGAATATGAGTTGGCTAACTTTCATAACAAATACATTACAATTAATATTTAACTCACAATAAATTAAACAAAAGCTGCACAAGCCTGGAGTTAATGAAATGAGACTCCAGTATATCATTTAAAGGTAATTAAACATATTTAACACTTACTTACATATAGGCAAAGTATGTATGGCATTTACTCTGATCAACTGATCGCATTAGAGAATGCCACTATTTTTTCTTTGTTGCCACCAAATTTATAAGTGAAGTGATTATTTCCTGGAAAACTAAACTAAATTATTTCCCGGTAAATTGATTTACTAAATCTAAATCAATGTAAAGAAAAATAAAAGAAACAAGATTCCAAACTCCCTTACAGAATAAAAGGATGAGTATTTCTTTTCCACTTTAGCCTCCTTCCACAGACAAGACAGACATGCTCTCTGACACCATCCCACCCTGTTGATGTTGGCATGAGCATGCTGTCACAGGGCCTGAGCACCACAGGAAAGTCCAATATTTGGACTTTTCACTGCTGGTTTGCTAGACTTTGGTCCTGAAGTTAAGCTTTGTTGAGTATATGACAACCAGATGGAGAAAAATATGTGGCAGACTTTGGAACAGCTCAGCTTAGATCTATCATTTGCTGTGAATGGGGGTGTAATTTTTATGTATTTACTGTAGAGCAAGCGTTGCCCACTAAGGGCATGTGTGCAATGAAGATGCATGTAAATTATTTAGATACAAACACTCTGTGCTGTCAAGCATTTAATAACCTTGATAGTCTAGATAATGATGGAAATGTTCTGGTCAATGATCTGAAAACTAAAAGAATGGGAATTTCTAAAAACACTAACCTACTGTGGGTCTTAAACACACTTCAAACTCTTCAAAGGGGCAGTGGAGTATAGAAACTATAATGAAAGCACTTTACTTTAGAGTTAAGTTTGTTGACGTATATTCTTCAAATTCACTGTTAGGCACTACATAAAAGTCACATCATGACAAAAAAATCAATACCTCCACAACATTCCAAAATATCCAATTATTTTATCTCTCCTTTTATAGCTGTTTACAGTTTCACAAGATAGAGAGGAAAATGACAATAGGAATAGTTTAAGTGTAAGGGGAAATGAAGCCTCTAAACAACAGCAGTCTAGTCAGTTGATTGCACAAACGATGTAAAAATCAATTACACATTGCTTTAGTGGTATTTTGGCTCTTAACATTTTGTGAGCCTCATTTTTGCTGTTATAACAAAATGGATATGTGATGCATCACTTTCATTCTGCTGCCACATAACAAGTATTTTCAGTCTGTTTAATGGAGGGTTTTGCAATACAGGTTTTGTAATACAGTAGCTTTGTATAAGTAATGTTCCTGAAATGTTCTCTAAACACGGAGGAACATGATTGTTCAGCCCACATCTCCCCAGATATCGTCATCAGCCTCATACCTCTCAAAACCACATTGGATTCATTTCAGATGACAAGACTTGTTGAGAACATATATCATCATGAACATTGTTAAACAGGCAGTTTCACAAATCTCCATTTTTGATCAAAAAAGGCCTTGTGATTACACACATTTGTTTGTATTTGTTCGTGCAGTGAAACCATGTTGAATGAAGTCAAAAGTTAAATGTAAACAGTTTTAAAAAATGACTTCTAAAACATTTTTTGTTTTTTTCTTTTGGCTGATCTACCAGATCTCTCCAGTGACGTTATTAAGTTGATAATATTTTTTCTCTGATGTTTCAGCTAAATGAGCCAAAAAATTTAGGCAATGGTCCTTAAAATAAAGAAAATGATTTTACAATTTTAATTGTGCCCCAGTGCATTGTGTTTCTCATTCACTTGAGTTTTAATGCTGATAACTTAAGGCAAATTTTCAACTGAAAGGCAGTTAACTTACATTAGCTTCTCATTGCATGACTTTTGACCATTTTTACAGCCCTGGCACAATGTCGACATGACCAACAGTTTTACTGCTACATTTTACTTCCTTTCTGTAGCAAATGTGCAGTTTGAATTTGGGAGCTCAGCAGCTGTAACGAAACTATGAAGTACAGTGAATGCTATGAATACATTATTCTAAAAAGAATCAGGAATCTGAATGACTAAGAGAAGATTTTTTTCTGGAGCATGCACATTGTTTACACGGGAGGATTCTAGTTGCACATCTGTAAGGTTCTAAAACTATAAAGGTCTATTAACTATAAAACTATAAAATTTATTTTATAATGATTTTTACATTAAATAGAATGTTACAAAATTTTTTTTTACATTAAATAGAATATTAATTGTAAATGTAAGTTGTGGCTTTGCATGAATGTGTTTACTATATTAATAAATGTAAAAGTTAATAGAGGTTTGTTTACTAGGAGTGCCTGTTTACCAGAAAAATATTTTAAAAATATACTCTTGTCACTGGATACATTTAAATTATGATAATTAGTTTTGTTGACTACCTTGTTGTATTTCATCTGTCTATTTTAATGGGAGGATGAGAAAAAGAGAGTGTGTGAGAACACATTTAAATGTTCTTCAACTAAGGAAACGACTTACAGTGATGGAGTTTTAAACTACTCTATGTGTTTAGGATAGTCTTTCTAGAATGAGGTAAAAGCATGCAGGGAGAGAGCGAAAGAGAGGAAGAGAAAGCAATGAAAGCAATCGACAGACAGACAGCAAGAGAGAGAGAAAGAAAGAGTCACAGAGAGGACAGTAGAGACAGTGCCCACCTGCTGGTGCTGTTTCTTTTAATCTGCCCCCTCTTTCAGACTTAAATTTCTCTAAAGCACATCAAGTAGAGGGTTGCCTCCTGTCGCGGCACCCCTCTGCATGCCATACCCCAACATTACCCAAAGTGAACTCACATCCCAAACTCTTTCAACACTGTCGGCAGCCAGCCATGTCAGCACAACTGCCCCAAAAATGGAACACACAGTGATTTTCACTTAAATGCACCTTCTAAACACAATAAAGTACATACACTATATACACTACATACACAATATATACAGGCATGTTGGAATAATGGCTACATCTGTAATAGCTGTAATAGTACTGTAATAGTAAAAGTCCACTTACACACAATTTTTTGCTGTGTTGTGTATGTGTTGTTGTGTTGGCTTCAAATGTCACATTTAAAAAAGTTGGGGAAAGTTGTCATGTTGTATATGCAATCATTTTATAATTTCTTAATTATAATTTCTGTGTGCCAAAACAATGATTTATTTTTAGTAGTGAGATGAAAAGTGCAGCTAAAAACAGCTGTGTAATGGCTTTCCATTATGACAAATTACCCCATATAGTGTGACACAAAAGGTCACCATGTTTTCAATGGACTGTACATTATGTCTTTGCAGACAACATTGATCATGTACAATTTTAAGGTATGTGTAAATATAGAAATATGATTCTCTTACCCTGATCATACATAACTGAATTCAAATATAAAAGGTGATATGCTCCTTCTGCTGTTTAAGGAGGTATATTATCGGTTTTCATATTGTTCCAGTGGATTTATTTAATGGTGGGATAGGTAGTTTTAGAGAGGCTAACAAAAGCAGCCCAGCTTTGAAAGCATAAGATCCCACTTCCCTTCTTCAAAGCCACACCTCTTTCAACACATGAACGCATACATAGTTTGACAGGCAAGTGGGACATCCTATCATTCTATTCAGACCAAATGCAATGATTGGATGAACATTTTATGGTCAGGCTCCTTTTACAGAAGATATATAATAATATAAATATATTTAAACAAGACTTTCAAGTTTCTTATCTCTGCAGCCCTCAAGCTTGCTGTCGGCCATGGTTTACATATCACAGAGGGTATATAATTATTAGACACTCAAAAATTAATACAGAAATCTGTTACAGAATATAAACATTTAATTTTTTCAAAACCTTAAGACAGGAAACAAGGAAATTAGCAGTTCAAAATTAGCACTAACAAAATTAGTCATTGCTGGTGTGAATACACTACTTATGTTTGGCTGCTGCTTCACACCTAAGTTGTTTCTTTGTCTTTTGTTTTGCTTTGTTTTAGCTGTTTTATTGTATTCTTTTCTCTTGGCCTACCGATTGTGGGCAGGCAGCATTTTTGTAGCGTGCTTACTGCAGGCGGTGCGACTGCATCTGTCAGAGACAACAGCGGAGACATCTTTGGCATGGTGGCTGTTGTCATCATGTTCATATTCTCCATGTGACATTTTGGAGTTTCATTGCTTGGTGCCACAACTTCACAGGGGACAGCACTGGTCTGATTTACTTCACTGCTTGTTCACTTTGGAAATACACAATACACATTAATATGTTCACCCCAAATGTTTGACTTTGATTCTGTTGTGGTGTATGATAATGTAATAGTAGCCTATGATAATGCATTATTTTATTTATGGTTTCTGTGTATGTTTTAAACCACCCCTTCTTTGCAATTGCTGTGACATCTAATTTTTATCATTAAGCATTACAGATGATATGATGCTACTGTTTTTAAATAACAATATTAAGCAATTATTTGGTGAAAAATAACTTAACAATTTTTAGACACAAATGACTGAAAATCAGCCACAAGTTGATTTTACAGGGAGATTTGGTTGCAGGTCAAAAAATAATGACTCCTATAGCATGGATAAAGTGGTTTTGAATCTTTAGCTAACTTAGGCCATCTCAACAGCTGTGTCAGTTTTCTTTGTGCTTTAATCAGGAATTTAAATCTGTAGGATAATTCAGTGATATACCTCACCATAAACAAGTCTGTTTCTAATTTCTTGGTGTCATGGTCATGGGCAATGAAATTAGTAAATGAATTTAGAAATTAGCATATGTGTACGATATGGCTCAAATGACCAAACTAGGACTGGATGAATCAGTGTTAAAATTCCCACTTGGTTTTGGGTGTGCAAAAATTGTTATATGTTCTTGAATGTGAAAAAGAACCTGTCTGAACACAGCACATCTTTCTACTAGATTCAAACAGCAAGATGAGTTCAAAAGCAGTAGATTTAGTCAGGTCCTCAAGGACTGTTTTATCTCAGTCAAATGTGGGAATGTTCCTACATAAGTGCTTTTACCCATGAATATACAGTGCTTAATTTTTCTTTGAGGCAATATTGAGCAGAACTATTGCTATCTAAGAGACAGTTATCCAGGCCAGTTAGTCACACTACAGCCAGATAGGGCCTAATCAAGGAATAAATTACACTATAGATTCCCGCATAAAAGAACTTTATAATCTTGGGCTAGACTTCTTATGCTTCTGCCCCAGTGAAATAACCGATAAAGCTAACACAATTCAACTGCTGCTGATGAATGTATGCCAGATATTCTGCTGACTGCAATATAAGCTTTAAACTTACTGCCCATTTGCAGTCAAGTTATAAAAAAGCTGATTTAGCGGTCAGATAATATTTATATAAGGCATGATTAGCAGCAGAATTTCTAATAATAAGTACCTGGTTCTTTCACTCAAACATTGTCACTCAAACAGTCAAACATGACTAATTTCTCTACATTTCTAAGACAGGTTCTTGAGAAATTGTCTTGGTTAGCACCACATTGGGCATTCTGATGATTGAAAAAGAACACACAACAGCTACAGAGGAATAGCAGGGATTGCATTGGCACCTGTATATTTCTAGTTGATGTCTTTGGCAGAGAGACAAGGATTACTGCCCAATTTATCTATTTCTTCTGAGGCTTACGTTTATCTAAACAGCTTGCCACTTCAAAGTGCAAAACAAACAGGGCAGAAATGGACCATGTACACTCGGACAGAATCAGCTTAGTGGGAGTCCATTTAAATAGCTGGAACACAAAAAGAAGAGACGTTTTTGATCTCTGGGAACAGAAGGAATCTTAATAAACCTAAGAAGAACCTCTCCACTTCTGCTCAGTGCTCAAGTGAGGTAGAACACTTTAGAAATATAAGCATCTGTTTTAACAGCAAAGTATCATTTCTGGCTAGAGAGAATGCTTAAACAATGAATAAATGTTTTGATAGTGCTACAGCTTGTACACTTTTATGCCAATTTACAAATGGCTTGTTCATAGCTGCTTATTAGGCTGGGATGGGACTATTACAATATTGAATAAATGACACACTTGAGCTTTAATATGAATAAAAATTTATCTTATTACATACGCTGTCATTCAAAGGTTTAAAATTGCCACATTCACACAGCAGCAGAATGTAGTTTAAAGTGCTAAATGTGGTTAGCTCTACCCAGTCCAGCTATTAAAGAAAGTAGCAACCGTATTTTGTTATTTAATTTAAGTTTGTGTCAATTGTGATAAAATTCTTAATGTTTGTAAAGAATAGTATTATAATCATTAGTATTCAAACTGCTCCCACATCAACAGGACAATTTGAGAGCTGCACCTGTTAGTAAATATTGTTGTTGAAGTTAATACTGTTATTCACCAAGGATGCTTTAAGATTGATCAAACATTACAGAGAATACAAATTTCTTTTTCAAATATAGACTATATTTTTCACACTCTGCTATAATAGAGTATGTTGGGTGAACCTAGAAGCTCTTACAGGTAGGGGGGCTGACAGTCAATCTGTTAAATTGATAAGCAACTCATTTCAGGGGGCCTAAAATTACTTGCGTCATCGCACCTGCTCACTTTGCAGAAATGGTATTTAGGTAACGTTTTATCCTAGGCTTTCTGTGGCATTTTCCAGTTGTGACTGGCATGTACACAGCACTTCTCACAGACCTTGGTAATAATATATATATATATACACTGCATTTGAGTATTCTCACTAATAAATAATGCTGCCAGCTGGCAACAGTGAGAGGCTGTTTCTCAAACTAGAGCCTCTGATGTACTTGTTGTGCATCTCTCTGTCCTGCTTAGATTCAGTTTGGGTTTCTAATGTGTTCGAAATCAAGAATGTTTTTTACCAAAATGATCGTGTTTTTAAACTTATGATCAGTGGTATATGTGGCACACAAGGATACACAAATTACCAAATACCTGTTAAAGTAAAAAAAAATACATTTCAGCAGTGGTGTTACTTAGAGCTACCAAGGTTCGACTGTTCAATGTTAATATATAAAACAACAGAGGTGCGCAATTATTAATATCAAAATGATTTCATAAGAACAATCAATCTTGTGTGAATTTCCACCGAAAATGAATCAAACACTGGCAAGAGAAAGTTCACCATTGGTGTTATTTATTTACTTTGGGCTATGAGCTACAACCACAAAGACAGTGTGCAAGAACAGCAAAGATTATGACACTTTTGAATATATACTAAGCACAAAGCGCATACAAGATGTCAGTAATTACTAATGGCACACAGGAGAATAGACCAAAAGAGTTCTTACTGTCAATAACGGTTAATGAGTAAATGTTAAGGCAATAATACTCTGGGATAAAGAACAAACATTTTTATCAAAACGGTATAAGGGCAAAGAATGTTTTTTTAACCTCCTAGTTCTTTTTTGAAAAACACATAAAAAAATATCTATACAGACAAAGGTAGCCAATTTAAGCTGGTACATAGTCTGATATACACGGTAAAATACTAGATGCAGCATCTACATAAGTGCTCAAATATTACAATTATAACATAATTTGTTTGTATTATAGTTTGTATTATAAGAAACAAACAAATTTGAATTCATCTGCCAACAAGCAGTAGGTTGTACTGTGAAATATAAAACTATAAGGGCAAAGTATTTTTTTTATCCTTAGTCTTAATAACACTGTCTTTAATGAAAAAGAAATTAAAAAAACATCCATACAGACAAACTAGCCAATTTAAACTGGTTCATACTCTGACATAAAATATTCCATAAAATACTGGATTATTTAATTCCATAAAATACTGGCAGCATTTACATGAGCACTCAAATGTTACAAATATGACAATATAATTATGTTTGTATTATAAGAAACAAACAAGTTTGCATTTATCCGGCAACAAGCGGTAGGTTGTACTGTGAAACTTAAAACTACTTAAAGACATCACAGAAGTGGAAAAAAAAGGTTTATCGTGTTTTTGGATATCATACGGCATTTGCAGATTTTCACATTACTGTATCACCGTAATTGTATTGTGCTGATCTGCGATCCATTCTCAAATACATATTTAATCTCTGCTGGCTTTTGTGCTGCATGCAACAGAAGTCACTATAATATATGGTTAATCAATTCCATATGAAATTATCATATAATGAGGATTTTACTGTAACACTTGAAGACGTTAACATGTTTTGCAAATAAAACTGAAATGGCTGATTCAACCATAATTTACTTGGCTGTTTGGTTTAAAAAAGGTTTCAATAGCTTATAAATAAAATTCTTAGATGTAATTTTGTTTTTTTTCCCAATTTTTAATTTTGTTTTTAAAATAGTGCATAAATGTAAATTATGTACAAGCACATAGATGTTATCCATAAAATACATCACTGAATGTATAGTGACATTTCAGAATAACTGCAAGCAATATACTAAAAGGTGCAAAAACTCACTGGTTCAAACCAAGATGTTTCCTAACTGTGGATTATTCCTAGGTAGACTGCAAACAAAAACAACCCAAGACAAAATGTGTACAATAAAACAGAAGAAACAGAAAAACAATCAATCTTCCGGCAAACCTCAGGTGAAGTACAGCATAATTCAGAGAGGAAAATACATGTAGGGAAATAAAGGTGTGAAAGAAACACTGATCATCAGCTCATCTCCACCTCACTCATCATCGCTGTGGCTCCCCTCAGACAGCTCCTGAAAACAAAAGTAATGACATTACTCACACATGTAAATCAGAGATGACCCCATGGCAGAGGGCTCTGTGACTGCTCTGGTGACCCACATCCTCCCCAACTCCACACCTGACTAATAGCTGGTCTGTAGAGGTTCAATACTTGTGGAATGAGCTGGTTATTGATGCACGTCCTTATTTCTGGATATTGAGACAATCTAACATTGACAATCTAACATTGCCTTATTCCTGTGGCTGTGATATATTCACATGGCAAATTACTGAGGTTTAGACATACAGTGACCACACAAAAGGGCGAAAGAGATTTCAAGAGCACAAAGAAGACAGATACACTTACATTTTCCTCTCAAACTGCAGCAGATGGGATAAAGACAGACTTTAAAGAGAGAGTTTAAAAGCAAGTAAAGGCACACATATATATATATATATATATATATATATATATATATATATATATATATATTTATGTATGCATTTTTATTTTCAAAAGTTTATAAAGGTTGACTGTGGGTAAGATTTCCAGTGCCATCACCGCCCTGCAGTTAGCCATCCCGTATGTTTTTTCCCAGGTTTTTTAAATCATTTCCCTCTAACATATTCAATCAAAATGTCAAAGTATGCACATGAGGTTTTTGATTACAAGATCTAATCTAATTAAGGTAAATGCCAACTGTCTAAAAATATGAGAAATAAGTCATATATTGATGTGGACCTACATTCTCCTCCAGATCGTCCTCGCTGTCATCATCACTGACTACAGGCTTTGCCTTCCCACGACTCTGTCTCTTCTTGCCTTTGTCATGACTTCTCTCCTCTCGTTTGCTCAGCTTAATTTTCACTTTCACTGATTTTGCTTGAATGAAAAAAATGAAATGTAAACTTTTACAGAACAGACAAAACAAACTTTACAACAAAGAAGATATAAACTAGCTCATAGTAATCAGGGTTATTTTACTGTCCTTGTAAAAATGTCAACTTACATTCAGCTTCTGATTCCTCATCATCATCTTCATCATCATTGCTGTCGTCTTCACTCTCCTCTTTAGCGATCTTTTGTCTGGCACTCTTGAATACTGACTGGAGAACAATGGAGTCCTCATAGATCTATAAAAAAACCAAAGGGGTTAAATAAAAGCATTTGAGTTTTAACACAGTACTGTATGTATTACCAGCAACCTGAATATACAAGAAAAGCTAAGTTACTGCAAACTAGGGTTGTGCAAAATATATTACCATATTCTGTAGTTTATATTTTATATATATTGAACCATTTTATATTTTATATATATTGAACCAATATTGAACCATTTTAACCTGACTTAACTGCTATGCATATATAGATAACCATTAGAGTTGTACTAGACTAAATATAAGAACATGCAAAACTTTAACAGGGTGTCTGAATGATATTCAACAAATACAGAAGCCAAAATACTACAATCATTAATAACTTAAGACTCATAGTCCACACAACAATGAAACCAATAGATTTTGAATGGTATTAGGAAAGAGTAGTTGATTTAAAGTTCAACAGACAGTCGACAGACAGTAATTGTCTTAAAATGCATTGTTGAAGGCTGTCAATAACTATTCCAAGTTTCTCTGAAGATTATAAAGACTGAAGAGTATATTTTATAGAGGTCTAGCCAGTTCTTTCAAAGATAATACTTTTAAGCACATAAGACTATTGAATTAAAGATCTAAACACCACCACTCTGAACTGATAGTTCTGTCAGTGTAGTTTTCATAACTAGTAACATTAATAAACTAATAATAGTTCTAGTAAGTAACACAATCTAGAAATAAATGTCATTTTGCAGTCCACAATAGTCATTTACGGTTCAAACACAACTACTGGATAATAACACTATGTACATTAACAACACATACATTTTGACTTAAAACATGGTAGACAATTTAATTCATATTGAAAAGCTGCTCACTAGATAGTGAACACCTGTCAATCAATATTCAAGTTTTTGTATAATAATAACAGACTCATATGCACGTATGACAGCCACTTCATGAAATTTAACATGTAATGTGTTGTGGTTTAGTAATTACCATTTTAACACAATAACTCTAACTCACCTGAGAGCCCTCCAGATTATAAGTCTGAGCATTGTGACAAAGAAGCATTACGTCTTTCTCCAGATCACTAACGCTTCTGTACTTGTGGTTACGTATGCGCTCCTGTAAAAATAAGAACCCTTGTAACACAAAAATATTTTTCACTGTAGGGTGCAACTTGAGAAAATTGCTGAATTTAATTGCAACAATAACAGACGACATCATCAAATGAATAAGAAAACTGAACAAGGTGAGATGGATGATCGTAAGGTAAAACAAATCATTTTTACAAATCATCACAAACCAATTTTCTATGGCAGGGTAAGCCTGTTATCATCATCCAGAGTAATGAGTGTGCTGCCCATTATCTTACCATAATATGTCCCAACAGAAGACAGAAAATGTGATGTTCAGTTTCACGTGAGCCACACTGACTTACTACAGCTCACTTCTCACCCACCTTGATCTTCTTAAAGTCCACTGGCTTTCTTATCAGTTCATAGTATTCAGGGAGCTCTTTCCTGGAGGGCAGCTGCACAAAGACCTCACTGAGCTGACGGCCCGATCTGTGATCAGAAACAGAGACTGAGGATTAGCTTAGCTTCCTTTAGCTGCACAGTGACAGACTTGGGGTGCAGTAATGTCCAAAACGTTTACATTTGACTCATATTGGTGCCTTATTGATCATTATGGGAAAACCTTCTAATCCGGGATAATAACTTTTTTCAGGGTTTTGAACACCATTTTTTTTTTGAGGTTCTGCATATTGATGACACAACTTTGGTGACAACAGGCCCTCATGGGATCCTGTCTTCAGCCTAAAACAGTTGCTCTAAAATATTCATGACAGCGCAAATGATTCATTACACATTCAGTGACTAAATCGGGGCTCATATTGGTGCAATTATGGTGTTTTGACCTTTGTACACACCTCATTTTTTAGTTTTTGCAGATGCATGTTCAGTGTTAGTTTTGGGGGTCAGACTCCAGTGCAATACCAAACACTTTTTAACTAATCTGAAGGCTGAATTCCCTTCCGTGCCTAGATTGAATGTGTAGAATTAATTTTAATGCATTTTCTGGGCTGATTTTAGGGGACAATTAGCACAATTCTGTAGATTGAGTTTTAACTAGGTAAAATGTCTTAAATGGAATAAACAAGACTTAATAAGAAAAAATAATAATATTCTAATTACAGCAAAACATAGCATTTCAAATTGGTCATGCTGCTAACTGTGCTAGTTATGGCAACTACATTTACGCATTTGGCAGATGCTTTTATCCAAAGCGACTTACAATACATTTGAGATATTTATTTTCTTAGTACATGTTCTCCCTGAGATTCAAACCAACAACCTCTTACACTGCTAACGCACTGCTCTACCACTGAGCTCCACTATGCCATCATTGTGATCTAATAATAAATAGCACATTCATTTGGAAGAATTCCACAATGTGCACTTGGATGACTAGTTAAACATCACAACCAAAACCATTTTATACACTCTTCTCAGATTAGTAATGAAATTGTGGCACTGAGCTGGGAGTCCCTTATCACATGAGGACTAATGCAGCTGTGCTTGGTTTCCAGACTATGTAGCTCATCAAGTTCACAGAGACATCCATTTTAAGTAATCTACAGGAACATCTGTTTCAGGCATTTATAGATGTCTTGGTTTAAATATAGATTAGACATTACACTGTGATAGCAAATTCAGGCAGCAAAATTGTTATTGCAAAACTGATGTATGAGGTTGCCATAAAAACCTGGAAAAGAGCCATCAAGGGCATGATCAGTGTTACTCTTTAGTCTGGAATTGTATTTTAAATGGTTAACACATTCAAAGTCAGGCTATGAGTTTACCCTGACGAGTGTCAAGTAATCCCAAATCCTCTAAACTTTCTGTGTTGCACTAGAATTTGATTGTCATTCTAAAATTTGATCGAAATTCTAAGGGGTGTGTAGCAGTCTGCATATCATTACACCTCAAAACCCCAGTGTGATACAGTGCCAGCAGTACAGTACAAGATATGTTCAGCCCAGCTGCTTGGAAACAAGACTCTTAAGAATACTGATTAATCAATGATGGAGTACCTGTAATTGATTAAGCTCATCAATGGTTGATTAGTCAATTTCAGCATGACAATATTCAGTAATCATTTACTGAAATTTACAGTAATCATTCAGGCTTTAAAAATCATTATTTGTGCAATTTTGTTTAGTACCCCTTGAGCTGCAGAAATTATACACCTTTAAACATTAAATTATGCTACAAATAAATGCATTAGCAGATACTGCTAATACATAACAGTTATGCTCAGTGGATGACTATATCAAACAGGAAGGGTAAATACAACAGTGAAAACACTTTGGAGGAATTTTTCTGCTCTGACTTCACAATCCCTACTCCTCCCACCACCCTCACATTTATGTCTGCTTGTTACCCCTGTCAGGGGTCATTCCACATGTATGGTCTTTCCTTCTCACTGGCGCACACATAACACTGGCTCTAAATGTTCTTTCTGTCTGACTGTATATCCTGAACTCCTGGAAAAGGTTGAGAGCTTCATGTACAAAACCAACGACAATTCAACTTCAAACAATGTATATTTTTTAACATTCCAGGTACATCAGATCACCTGCACTAAAAATGGAAGGCTGACTGTGGCATGAAGAGTCACTTACAATAATACTGCATAATGAGTCATACTCAGAATGTGGAAAAACTGACAAGGGGTGCAATTGTACTCACGCGTCTCTGTAATTGATGACAGTATCTACAATGGCATTCATCTGTTTCGTGAGTTTGGGTGGGTTGGGAGAGAGCTTCTCTGCTGGAGGCCGTCCTCTCCTTTTCTTGGCCTTTTCTCCATCCTCACGCCTGCTGATGTCTTTGTCCACATGTCTCCTTCGCTTGCGTTTCTTCAGGCGTATCTCCTCCTCAATTTCCTCCAGGTTGCCATCTTCTATGGCCTGCCAGGCAACAATGGTTAAAACACTGTTCTTAAACCTGCACTTTTTTCGTTTTTTCAAAATCTAAAGAATTTACTTGGAAACTACTTTTAAGGCTTTAACTAACATTCCTTATAATACCTTTTATGCTTCACAGAAAGTCGAAAGCAAATTATCTAAAGTCCTGGAAATGTGGTGGATAATTTGCAAAAGGAACGTTTAACAGAAATAATGACAGAAAAAGAAGCAGATGACAAACATTTATTGATTACTAGACTTCTAGAGTCTTCTAGCAATTAACATTCAGATAGCCAAGTTCCATCAATAAAAAAATTGGCTAGGCATGTATAGCATTTGTGACTGAAGCTTTGTCATTCAGGAGATTAAACCTTTAAATTCATACATTGCTGATTCATATACATTCCGAACAGATCCATGTCATCGCTGTAGTTCTGCAAATGCAAATTTTACTGATTAGGCTGCAATGTATGGCAGTGAATATTTGATTCGAGGAATTCAAGTCCCCATGGGCAGTCATGAAAGCCATTTCATTACAACTTCATTAGCATACACTACATATAGAATGAAAGAAATCAGCATTATATTGCCATTTGGACTTTCATTAGTCTTACAATCTGACATGAGTAAGCTCAGCATTTGTGCAGAGCTGTTCTTAATTAAATCCATCTGTCTGCCATCTCTTTTCCATCCTACCCTTCCTTTTGTCACACAGACTGATATGGTGGCATTCTCTCATCTTTCCGGTTTTCTCTGAAGACAAATTTGGCATGAATATTTACAGAGAATGAGTCATTCACCTCCAGTGGATATACTAAGTAGTGTATAGCATTTGTGCTGTTGATTTTGGCCTAATGCCTGCCCTCATTGTATACAAAGGATTCTGCAGGGCTAGTCTTGTGTCCAAACCTGCACCGCAGGACTTCTTAATATATGCCCCAAAACACATGTAATTCTACAACTGACTAAAAGTAAGTTAATCTACTGTACCCTAGAGATGCCTTTAGAATCCACTCTCTTTGAAAGGCAGGAAGCATATAAATCTGTCTTTGTTATTTTGCTCTAAAATTCTGGTGTAATGGTAGGTTGTCATAATACGGAAGGCCTGAAAATCAACACACCTGTTATACAGCTATGCCAGAACCCTCATCTGAGCATAACATGAATGCACAGAGCCAAAAAGTAGAAACACAGCCATTAAATGGGCACACTGGGCCCTAAAGGTATATATATTTTAAATGTTGGTGTTGGCTTTTCAAACCAATCTGACATATGAAAACAAAATAGGGTGCATTTAGTCTTTCAACGCACTACCAGATGTTACTGATGGGCTAGGCAATACGCCATTCTATAATATCAAGTAGGTGAATTCAAATGTTAATGTCCTGTTTTAAAAGACATAAACTGAATATATGCCTACACCCACTTATCCATAGCTACACAACAGTTTAAGTCATCTAATGTACCTCATCAATTACGTGGATTATACTTGAGGTCAGTGGTGGACCTGACATGTGCTGCTCTGTCTGGAGCACTCAAATAAGGGATCCAAAGACATCTAAAATCTTGGATTCAAATACTGGCTGTCTGAGGGGCAATGCTTGCTGTGTGTTCATATCTGCAAGCCAATAACAGGTAACCTCTGCTCCATCACCTCAACTGTTGTCATGATGAGGTTGCACCTGTGGATAATGAACTATTCCAAAGGAAAGAGTTTAGAAGGGTACTGTGAAAATAAGCATCCTCCTGATGTTATAGGATGATGGGAGTGCACAATCACTATGTGGGTTTGATTTGTTGAAAAATCAAACATCAAAAAACAAACATCAATGAACAATTGCTAGATTTTTATTGTGATCCATCACAAACGTGTACATTATTTCTTAAAAGGAACACCCAAAAATCAGGATGTACATGTGTCCTCTCTAATTTGGCCAGAATGGTGTACTTGTGAATCTCCAATTTAATTATTTTAGCCTACAATGCCAATGATGTATATTTATACATTTATAATCTTAGAAATTACCCTGAGTATTTCAATATTTACCTATGTTTTGAACCTTAAGGTCATTTTATAAAATGCCTGGCATGGCAGCTTGTTTTAATGGCTTGTTAGTCACAAGGAGTTGTGTGACAGTATGTTCTACACTGGATACAGTACAGTACAGTACTAATCAGTATGCAGATGGGTAGTGTGAACACATTACAGATATACTATATCTGCCATTTTCAAATCTAACAGCACCTCCGTGCCAGTCCATTGGTCTTGTTAGATAGCAAATTGTCCATGCATACTTCAACTTATACAGTAAGTCCTCAAGGTATTTAGACTACTGTTTGATATTATAAATACTATAATATATAAACTGTGTATAAAAGCAGCATAAAGTTTACTTACTGTTTACCATTTTTGCATATTATATAGTATTAAAGGGGCATATCTGAATGTGAAGATAGACTTCCATGTGGACCTCAGATGATGTGACCCACCTGTGACTAACAGAAGCGATGCACCTGCCCATTTTTTATCTCTCCCACTCGGCCATGCAGTGTTTACATGTACGTTTCAAATTCTAATAGAATGTCACATTTTGTTATGTTACTGTTATCTCCTGTGTCCTTTGTTTTATATTATATTAGAAACAAACTTACTTGATAAATTTGCCAATCAAAAATGCCAATCATTTCTAACACAGTTTTAAACACATCGCTTGCATTTCATCGCTGTATATGGACAGACAAAACATAGAACAGAGAAAATTTTTCAGAATAACACTAACTTGCCTCTAGCCGATTACAGTAACTCACATGAGACGGATCACATCAGTGCCAGTAGCTGCATTTACATGGACCCTAATAATCAAATCATAATAAGACTAGAAGCACAATCAGATTAAAAAAGTCACATGTAAACACATCAATTGGACTGAATTGGCCAGATCCAATCAAAATTTCAATTGGATTGTAAGGGGTGGTTTAAACCTTTTCTAATCCAACAGCACATGTGCAATGACGTACAAATTGCGTAATGACGTTTGGCGCACAACTTTTGTTGTCAGATGGCAAAGCAAATGGACGGTTAAAGAAACCATGTGGTTGCTAAGGGTTTTAAATGTTTATCATGCTTTGAAAAACAAAAAAAAGAAGCAATGGCAATAGAGTGGCTGCTAGTATGCACATCTTTGAACGGCAGAAAAAAGTGTATTCGTGTACTGTGCACGTCAAAAGGTCAACTCTGATTCTAAGCTTGTGTCATGTAAACGTGCATATCAACCCGAACACTTTATTAAGCATTCATGTAAACACTGTGCTTGGATTCATCAGTCTGACTAATTTCATTCCGATTGAAACAAACATTGTCCATGTAAACGCAGCTACTGTCTCTGATGGGTAGCCACTGCAACTTTATCAAGTCGCTGGACATGCCTACATCACATTGCCAATGGTCAATGTCATGTCACCTCAAATTGCCAATAAACTGCCACCATGATGGAGTGAGCAAAACAGCCTTCACGGGTGAATGACCACTCTCTGGGCATCCTCAAGCTGACACACACACATGCAAAAGGCAGGATCAGATTCAAGTTATTGGCCCTTGCAAGCGCATTTATTGCCCTGAGACCAGCGTTTAGAGTGGCAGGGTTCTCTCTCTCTCCGTAACACTTCATTTTCCCAACATAGTTAACTGCTTAACTCTGTGCAGTCAACCGTACAAATCAATCTGTTGAGCCATTGAGCTGTGTAGATGAGGAGATACTCTGTCATAATTTTCTGTGTAAAAGCAATCTTGAAGAATGACTTCAAGCATAAGGTACAAAAGAACCATCATGCAGTAACACAGCATTTCCCCACACTTAAAGCATTAAAAAGCTGGAGAAAACATCCTAAGTACCAGGAAGACTAAGATTCTTTTAAAGTCTAAATGATCCATCACAGCACAACAAAAGCAAGGTCATCCGGAGAGCTTTAATGAAAATTGTCTTTTTATACCTCATATAAACTCACAAACCCTGTATTATTTTTCCTCAAAAATCTTATTGCCATGTGTCAAACTTCCTTCCTCTTTCTGTATAATTTAGCTCCTCAGTGGGTCTCTGTTTACCAGGAGCTGGCTCCACGTATAATTACCTCCCTTGCCACTTTATACCTTCAGCCTCTGTGCTCAAACTGTTTTGCTCTTGTCACCTTGCAGACAAACCCCTCACCAAAGAGCACCACAAACCTTGATGCCCTGCGGAAAACAGTATTGGTAGTTATTATCGACCAGCACAGTCCACTGGGTCACTCTCAGCTCAGATATAATCTATCAATGGCTGAAATGACTGTCCTCACTGCAGGTTTGTGAGAGAAAATGACAGAGAAAATGGGATAAAGCTTGTTAGAGAGAAGACTGTCAATTTGTGTCTGCATGGAGAATAAGGGAACGAGCGATTTGGGTTTAGTGGATTCTGTGTTATGTGGCTTGGATTATTGATTGAGTATTTATTTGTTATTTCCACAAGGTTTTCACTAAGATGAAGAGCAAAACTTTTCTTTTGGGTTTTGTGTTGTTGCAATGCCTTATCAATCATATGGGAGTGAGGATATTCTGCAGAAGCAAACAATTAATGTAATGGAAAAATTTTCAAACCTTTTCCAAGCCTTTCCTTTAAAATCTAACTGGGCAGCACCACCAATCATTAAAATTTTGTATTCAGGAAACAGCTAAAAACCTGTCTCTTCCACAAATACCTGACACAAGTATAACAAAAAAACTACCTTTCTTCTCTCTCCCAACAGGTATCACCTCTATCAAGCACTGAAATGTTGTACTCTTGGTAAAATTGTAACTATGTAAGGCTGATGTTATTGCCTCCTTATAATTTATTGCTTCTTTGTTTTCCTCACCTTGTAAGTCGCTTTGGATAAAAGTGTCTGCTAAATCCCTAAATACAAATGTAAAATCCAGCAGAACAGAAAACTCATCTGATGCAGTCAGCTGTTAATTGGCAGGGTTTTTGGCAGACGTAGATAATATCAAAACAGCCAAATATCAGCTAATAAGTTGGCCTGGCCAATATATGGGTCTGTCATGACCGCAGACTCACAATTACTTTTTGAAGCTGACTTTTGATTAGGCCCTAGTGGAGTGTTCCGCTTTTTGCATTTTCTGTGCTGATTCTGAGGAAAAATTCATGGAAAAAGCGTGGAGAGAACTAGACTCTTAATTAAAGCTGACAGCCTCAACATATTAGCCAAACTATTTAATCAACAAACACGCAATCTGAGGACTGGAGAATTTTATGAAATGACTTTTCCAAGCCTGTGGAAACCTGCAGTGTTTTCTGTGAAATTCTTTGAGTGCATTCTTTTTACTGGATTTTGATTTTCTTGAACTATAGATAAGTATACAAATACAAAGTATTGTACTTTCTTATACCATTAAAACTACAATTTAATTAGCATCTTTATTGACTATTGAATAAATTATGGTTTAATGATTCATGGTTCTTCATGTGTTAGAGATTTTGTTAAGTACTTGTATTCTTTTCTACCTGTTTAAAGTGAGGTCATTTAATATAAAACAGGTATATTCGGGGAAAGGAGTCAGGTCGTTCCAGCTCTACTAAACACCATTCAGCACAAAAGGGATCATTAGAAAGAGTATAGACATGCTGTGTGCTCCATGTTGCTATGGCAACAAAAGATCCTATATATGTTACACATACTACAACGAATTAGCTCTGTCATTATATATGTCTCTCATGGGTATGAAGTAAATGCAACACAAGCAGCATACCCTCAGCCACTGCTTCTCTGTCAAAGCATCACTGTAGTCGACATCCCTGCGGTGGCGGGATCCACGTCCAAAGATTTTTTCCTCCTCTTCCTCACAGGTGAGACGTTCCACCTCTGCATCGTCTTTAAGGATCCAAGATGGCAGCTCATCCTCCTCCATTAGTCGTGGTTTACGTTTGGGGTTACGTGCATCCTCTCGACGGCGGTCTAAATCCATGCGCTTAAAGAGCCATTAATGGATAATGTAAGTTTTAAAGTGGCAAGTCTCCTAAATGGTATCGAAGTGGCAACATGCAGAACTCAAAAACGTTTACTTTTTACAGAGACTACAATTAATGTGAATGACCATGCAAGGAAGGATCTATGCAAGTAGCAAATTTTGTGCAATTTCGGGCTTACCATGAAGAGCTCAAATTCTTCCTCATTACGGGCAATCATTTGATTGAGAGTTTCATCATCTGGAACTTCATCTTCCTCCTAATATCACACATACATACATCAAGAAACACAAGCAGAAAATTTGCACCTTCAACTCAAAGCAAATTACTTCTTAGCAGAACACTAAAAAAAAAAATATATATATATATATATATATTTTTTTTTTTTTTTTTTTATATATATATATATATATATATATATATATATATATATATATATATATATATATATATATATACATATGTGTGTGTGTGTGTGTGTGTATATATATATCTGTTTGATATATATATATATATAAATATATTTATATATATATATGAGATATTTATATATAAATGGGGGTATTTATATATAAAACATTCATGTTATATGTAACATGAACTGGGTTTTTAACTTGTAAGGAAACACTCCCCCATCTATTGTTGGTCAGTCAAACAGATAGTCCCACTCTGAATTCATGTTGTTGGCTGAACCAATGCTGCTGTGCCAGGTTGGTCTGGATGCTCAAATAAACTAAGTTTCTGACAGCACCACAGAACCATGACAAGTACACATTACAGAGAAACCTGTGAATGCTTTACTAAAATGCAACAGTATAAGCAATATTAGACACTTGAAAAATGCATCTTTGTAGTGTTTCAGCTCAACTAAACTGCATTATTTTCTACCAAAATTGCTTTCCATTTCTTTAGCCTTTGTGACACTGTAAATCAATAGAAAACAGACCTTGGACTCAACTGAATTGCATTCACTCATGAGTGAAAGCATAATAATTTGTCAGTGATAAACTATAATTTTGTTGAACAAATTGCAGTGTCATTATAATGACACTGGCAATGAACTGAGTTGGGCTAGAGAAAGAAATCAATTCATCTACAAATCACGCTTTTAAAAATCACAACTGTGTACCAATTCTTACCGCCTCAAACAATCACATGCTGGTTAAATTTGTAACTAGTGGCTACCTGCCACTATATGGGAAGCTCAGCTGTATGAACCCAGTGTACCCATAATTATTTAGTTTTTTCTTCAAATTTTTTTTTAAAACTACTTAGTCAGTTTTGATATCCAAAATAAATCAGATCTAGTTATGTTTAGCATCTTCAAAGCAGCCACACTTTGGCTAGAATTTACATAAATGTACTACAGGCATTTTATCCCGCATCTTGAATTATTTATTTACTTTAGGGTAAGGTTAGGGTAAGTTGTCTATTTGAAAAAAAAAAAAATTAAAGTTTTGCAATAAAAAAACACAATATCACACAATATTTCTTATCTAATTGCACTATTAGGAGGATTGTTAGAGAGCTGGGCTTTCTTTTGCCTAAAAATGTGTCTGACCGGAAGCTGGACACTTTATTTAGACATTATTTATGCAGTGCTTAAATATTCACTTATGGTAATCAGTGCTTTTACATAACCCTAAATAAATGAAATGTTATTTTGAAAACGTTTGAAATAAGTTTCTTAATCAAAAATTTAGACACTATGTTTAGTTTTTATCAGTAGCTTTGCACACAGATAACCACGTCACACGTACACACTATTCCAAAACAGCATTAATCAGTATGCCTGAATGTTTGAAATTAGTTTTGTATACTAAACATCTAGTTCATGGCTAATTTGAAACAGTTTGTTACTACACACCTTTTACTAAAGACCAGCAAAAATTAACCTGTGGATTTTGCATAATAACGTTAACATTCCTCACAACAGGTGATTTGAAGTTCAACAGCGATTGTTTATATTTACTGCTTAATGTGGTGGAGCACAAGGTGAAATAAGAAATGAACTTTCTTTTGAGAGGGATTTACTGTTGACTGTGAGCACATTAAAGTGCAGCATTCTTTCAGAGAAATGTTTTCTCTCTTTAAAAGCACCACAGCAAAAGAGTTTAAAGTTCCCTAGTCAGTTTCACTAATTGATCAGTTTAAAAGCTCAGATAAATGCTAAGAACAAAATAAGACAAAAATAAATACACAAAATTTATGCATTGATACTGGCGGTGAAAAACAACCTCTAGCACTTTGTTGTTGGCACTGTGTCCTTCCTTTTTTTTGCAATGGCCAAGAATTTTCTTTCAGTGAATCACGTGCAATAATTAGTCTATCAATAACTACACACAAGTGAAGTGAAACTTTACTGCCATCTGTTCAAATGACTCACCTCATTCTGTTCCTCATGCTCCAGAATAGCCTGCAGGAAAGCCCTACGCTCATGACTGGAGGACTTCTGGTCAAACATGCCAGCCTGAATGACCTTCTGATCTACATTTAGTTTATACTTGGCCGCCGCTAAAATCTTCTCCTCTACGCTGTTCACAGTACACAGACGCAACACACGTACTTCATTCTGCTGGCCTATGCGATGGGCTCGATCCTGGGCCTGCAAGTCCTGGTGATTGAAATCACAATTGTGTGATCAATTGCTGCTAATGTAAGTTAGGTTGTTAAAAAGAATCATTACACAACTTTATGTGATCTGTTTTGAACAAAGATGTTTTATATTTATATAATGAAAATTGCTGTGTGTGAGGAATGTGGTGGCGGAGGGGGTTTAATAAATTTTAGTATCATTGTACAACATTGTGTGAAAAGAAAGATCAAAATTTGTCTTGTTGCATAAGATAACTTTCACCTACCAAACAACACTAATAATTAGTAATGGGCATAATACTAATAATGGGCAAAATACCCATATATCTCCTCTGAACTTTAACATATATAATGCAAGATGTTTTGCAAGTCTGAGCTCAAAATGACACTTCCCTGTCAGGCTGTAAACTGGTGATCAGACTCTATTTCTTCTTTAATCATAGCAGCAGTCACACAGACCTGGTGGGGGTTCCAGTCACTGTCAAAGATCACAACAGTGTCTGCAGCCTGCAAGTTAAGGCCCAAACCTCCTGCCCTGGTGCTCAGCAGGAAGATGAAATACTGCGAGCCTTCATCATTGAATTTCTTCAAAAGAGACGCTCGGTCCTCAGACTTCGTGGTTCCTAGAAGAATCAAACATGATAATGAAATAGAAAAGGGCAGCCTATTTGTGTGATCACACTCATTAAAACATAGATGAGCCACCAATTGGAAATCCCTAGAGCTGAGGTTCCAAAGTATAGCAGTTAAGTTAAGACATATAAGAGAGACATCGATTACTGACCGTCCAGACGCAAGTAAAGGAAGTTACGGTAGGCAAAATAATCTTCCATGATGGTCATGAGGGAGGTCATCTGGCAGAAGAGAAGCACTCTGTGATTAGTGGCCTTTAGCTTGGGCAAGATCCGATCCAGTAACTCAAACTTGCCAGAGGCACGGTATAGGTCAGGGCTAGGTGGACAAGAAAAAACAGATTTACAATGTCAACTCTATTCAACTGCAGATGTTCCTCCATTCATCAGGATTAACATCTGCTTTCTCTGTCATGACAAAGGAAACGTGATACGTTTAGTGCTCCATCTATGACATGAGTTTTGACATAAATGAAAACTAAAATAAGGTTAAATAATGCTTGGTTTGATCCCTACTCACCCATTGATAATGCCATTTGGATAGCCCAAATGCTCAGCAAAGGATTCCTAAATAAAATAGACACTTTCAGTTCTGCAGGTGATAGAATCAGATCTGCCAAATTAAACATCTTCTAGAATGACTATTGCTTGCCAAATTTCTCATATATATTCCCTAAATATGTTTATTAGAGTATAGTACATTTTAACTCATACATCAGACATACAGCAAGTGTCCTGTTTTTCACAGTGCACTGAAATACATGGTGATACCTCAATGTGCTGAAACATGTAGGGATGGTTACAGATCTTCTTCAGCTGCATTATGGTATTCATTAATGTCTTGGCTCCTCCTTTACCCTGTGGATGAATACGGATTAGGATGAAAGTCCTTGAATAGCTACTCAAATTTGAACAGCACTGAAAGGCTGGATTAGCACACAGATTTATCTGATCACTCAAACCACACTCTAAGGTCATCCAATGCATGGAACCACATTGCACCTTTAGCATAGAAGCTAAAGTGCCCTTAACTACAGTAAAGGCCATTATCTCACCTGGAGATCATCCATTGAGTTAAAACAAGGGCTTTAAACTTTTCTGATTGAAAATGAGATTGTGTTATGCATATACTGTGTGTGTATATATATATATCCCCAGAGCTGGTAAACTGATTTACCAGGTGTAAACGGGGCCTGTCCTTACCTTCTTGTCTTTCTCTGAGCCATCAGTAAGCAGGATGCCTTTGCCCTGCATGTGCCTGTAAAGAACTTTCTGGATGGCCGACATGTCACATTTGATGACATACTCCACCTGTAACCAATGAGTACAAAATGTATTTCAGTACACAAAAATAATTTTAGCCATTTTCTAATTTCGTGCTTTGTTAATATTTTACTCTTTAAGACACCTCATCTTACAACACTAAGGTAACACTTATGTCATTGTATTATTTGCATACAAAACTGCAATAGGTCAACCTTTTTACATAAATTTGCATACTTAATTGTGATTAGTCTTGTTTTCCTCAAATATACCATTTATAGCTGCCAGCATACTGTGTAGTGACTACGTGTTGATTCTTCAGTCGAGATGACTGAAAACAAGACGCATGCTGAGTGTCATGACAACAGTAAAATGGCTCTTATGTGACATTTAATTTAAACAGAACTATGAAAAACTAACCTTAATACAAACTTTAACAAACATTATTCTTTTTCATTGCTAAGGAAGCACTGGGAGTTCTACCCGGAAGTGAAAATCTAGGCACTCACTACCATCTTTGCAAACTACTTTATAAAACTGTTTATAAAAAGGGTATATACCTTTTCAGGCAGCTGAGACTCCACTTCTTTCTTCAGTCGGCGCAGCAGGAAGGGACGCAACACCTTATGCAAACGTCGAATAATAAGGATGGTCTCCTCTTCATTAAGATCCACCTAATAAATGGCAACACAATCCATAACAAATTACAGCGTAAAGTGCAAGACCACACGGTCAATTTAGAAGAATGAAATATATCAATCTACCCTCTCTCCTGTCATAGCAAAGGGAGCATTGAACCACTGCTCAAAGGTGCTGCAGCTTTTAAAGATAGTGGGCAACAGGAAATTGAGCAGAGCCCAGAGCTCAGGTAACTTGTTCTGCAGAGGGGTCCCAGTGAGTAACAACCTCCTAGGAGCGACGTAGTGGGTGTTTAAAACCTGCGTGAGCTTGCAGTGATGGTTCTTCATGCGGTGACCTTCATCCACAATCATATACTTCCAGCGAATCTAGTCGTTGGGGAGTAAATAAAGTGAATAAAGGCGCATATTTCTCTACAATCAAGTGCTTTGTGCTAAGTGGCCTTTACCTTGGCTAGAATGTGCTTGTCTTTAATGATGTACTCATAGGTGGTAAGAAGGACATTGAACTTCCCACTGCGAAGCTGTGGCACAAAAGACCTTCTCATGGACGGCGTGCCCTTTGACAAATTAGAAGCCTCTGATTTTGTTACCATTATAACATAATTTAATGCTAACTTTATTACATAATTAAATGCTATTGTCCACAATAACAAAATATACTGATGATAAAAATCACTGATTACCTTGTAGGCAATTTTCACAATGCTTGGGGCCCACTTGTCCAGTTCATAAACCCAGTTGGACAAAGTCCTATAAAACATTTTGACAAAAATCAATAGTCATTTTATTTATTTATGTATTTTTACGAGAAACCAATAAACGTTTTTACCTCTAAATGAATAAATAAACGTTTTACCTCTAAATGAAGTCATATCTCTAAGTAATATGTGATGGTGTGATTGTGGACCCGAGTTAATGATGTATGTGAGGTGAGGAAGTTTGAAGGCATTTCTGCCCTATCCACAAATCAATCACAATAATTTAAGCTAAAATGTGGTGTTGTAATGCTGATGGTTGTTTTCCACAACCCTCTGTACCAAGAGGGTTTCACAGAAAGAAAGAGTATATAACATCAGTGGGGGAATGTGCACTGTCTGAATAATAACACTGCGTCCTAAACTAGTTGTGACAAAATTCTAGTGATAAGCAATATTGTTGTCAACACTGAAAGTGATATTGCTGCAGAATGCAACATAATCACAGCCAATCACAACAGTGGATGAGTTTTCCCTATTTATGAATCTAACTGATCTCTGCTCATCCATGTTTCATGGTTGATATATGGTAGACAGTTGGGGTCTAATGGTTAGAGTCGGACTTGTAACCCAAAGGTCACAGACTCTATTCCCACTGCTGGCAGGAAACGATTCCAGTGTCCTTGAGCATGGCACTTTTCCACCAGTTGCTCCCATGGTGCTGCAGTGCTGCCCACTGCAGTGTGAGTGTGTGTTAATGCCTCACTGATATCAGTTAAATGCAGAGGTCACAAATATATGCGAATACACTAGGATGACACTTCCAACTACACAAATAATTTTACATGATGTTCTAACATCAAAGAATCAATTTAGTTTAATCTCCAACCAACTAACCATGCGTTATCGATATGACAACTGTTCAGTGACCTGAAAAACTGTCACGTTGCCTCTTATCTACCTAATATGGCGAATCACTATCACAAGAGTTATCAGTCATTAGCGGTCAGCTGAACTGTGCATAACACTGTTTAGTTACTTAATCAAGCCATTAAGCTGCAAATCCTCTTAGCTCACCTCATTACATTCATAGCTTGTTTGCTGGACTTACGAAAGTGGTACGATGATGAGGTATGGCCCATTGAGCCTCTTGTGGTCCATCAGATAAGTGATGAGGGCGATAGTTTGAATGGTCTTCCCCAGACCCATCTCATCAGCCAGAATCCCATTCAGGTTGTTGTTGTACAGAGAAACCATCCACTCCAGACCCTGGACCTGAACCAAAATACTTGTTTTTTTGTCACAATGTTTTAAAGGCATGAAAAACTGAAACAGACTCTTAACAGAAATCTTAACTGAACAACATGGGATAATAAACCCAATTGGTGTTTTACAGCTGTTGGGTGGAATCAAAGCATGAATTACAACTTGGTGCTGGCTTAGTTCTTTTAAGGGCTTAAACAGTCTCCCTAAGGTTTTCTTTAAACACCCCATCAATCAAGTAGTGAAGAAAAGAAAACTGGAAGCTAAGAGGTCTGTTTTTTCTTTTAAAATCCACAGCTTAATCCTTTATCACCTCAAAAGGGAGAACAGATTCAATATTGATATTCCCTCCCTGTGTGATTTCTTTCCTGCAGCCTCTTCCATTTAGAAAATATCTCTTTAAATACTGCTTAAACCTACATACCTAACTGCAAAGATGAAAAACTGTAAGAATAATGTAACTGTGGAGGGTTATACCATATATTTATAGCTTTACCTGGTACTGTTTGAGAGTTCCATTGACCAAGAGGGAAGACTGATTCTCTACTTTTTCAATGACCGCGTGGGCAACTCCATAGTAAGACTGGGAGCTAGTCTGTCCTGCCTGAACACTGTACTCATCATCCACATCCTGCTTAGCAGACCTGCACAATACAGACAGAAAGGGTATGGTTATGTTGTGTGATGTCAGAGTGATCAATAGTCTGTACATTTAATGACAGATTTCCAGACTTATATTAAATCTCAGCAAACTAGTAATTAAAACTCAGCAAACTAGTACGTAATAACAAAATGTATAACAAATAGGGCTGCCAAACTTCACATTAATTTTCAGATTCAGAGTGTACAACAAACACATCTCAGATTAATGTTTAACACCATTACATGTGTTTGACGCAATAAACACATTTACTTTATGTGGCATTTAAACATTCTGTTCTGACCTAAACACTGGTTTGTACAGTACAGTACTATTAATACTTAATATCGAGTAAGCTCATCTAAAAGACATGATGGTCAACAGGTAAGAATCTTGCAAAAGCCTAAAGGAGACCTATGAGGAGAATCATTCCAAGCCTGAATGATTATATTAAAATTTTTAATAAATTATCATTTGCATTTTTTGTGATTTTTTTTAGACTTGATTAATTGACCTGTACTGGACTTTTTCCCTAATGATCTGATGATCGTATGCTCTTTTGGATTTAAATCTGGTAACTATAAAGGTCACTGAACCAGTCTGAGATTGCAACGTGTTATAAGATGGAATAACTGTAAGGGATGCAAAGGCACAGCAACTATACTCAGGTAGACTGTGCCATTAAAATGATGCTCAGTTATTATTGAGAACTTTTTATCACACCTTTGACACAAGGCACTCATGTATGGATTCATGTTGTTTACACCAAAGTCTGCCACAACTCCCAAAGTTCAACCTGTTGTGCATTAAGAAAACCTCTCTTGCAAGCCTTGTCTGACCTCTGACCAATGCTTTTTCACCCACAGAAATGCTCACTGTGTATTTTAATTAATCTCACCACTGTCTGTAAATATTAGAGTGCTGTGGGAGAAAATCCCAGGAGGTCAGCTGTTTCTGTGATACCCAGATCACCCTTTTTCCACCAACAATCATTCACAAAATCATTTAATGTAGTTCACATTTATTTCTTCCCCATTCTGATGTTTGAATCTCTTGAACCTCTCAACAATATCAGCATGCTTTTAAGCTTTGACTTTCTGCCAACTGACTGCCTAATTACAATTACAATTAATTACTAATTGTTTGCAATAACGAGCAAATAAAAGTGTACCTATTAAAACTGGCCATTGAGTGGCCACATAAGCATGGCATTTCTATTTTCATATTGCCTCACACCTTTTTCTTCTTTCTCGTTTTCTTCTCCTTGGCAGCCTTTGCAGCCTTGTGCTCATAGACAAGTTCAGTAAGATTGGCCACTTATTCATCTGTCTGTTGAAGTAGGTAAGCCACTTATTTCTTCTCCATTCTAATGTTTGAATCTCCTGAACCTCTCAACTATGTCAGCATGCTTTTGAGCTTTGATTTTCTGCTATCTGATTAGCTGATTACATGTTTGCAATAACGAGAAAAAAAAAAGTGTAGCTATTAAAAGTGGCCACTGAGTGACCAAAATTTCATTTTCGATTAATATTTGCACTCACTACTCACTACTTTGCACAAGCTACAAAACTAACTACAAAACATAGATTAAACATAATTCATTTAATCATTGGACAGCCCTAAAAATACCAGTAAGTATATAATATATTATACAGACCAGCTAACAGAACGGCATAGCTGTGAGAGATGCACAAAGAAGAAAAACAGAAAAAGACAGATAGTAGAAAACATAACAGCCATCAACATCCAAGGCTTGCTGCTCTACTTTTTATGTACTCCAGCCCAATTAGCCATTTTTCTTTAAGGTGAGAACATACTCTATGATGTGCTTGGCTGCTGTCTCAGACACCTCATCACTGTTAGGATCAATGACTTTCTTTTCTTCCGATTCAGCTCTGGAGACCACCTCTTCCTCATCCTAAAAAGAAACATTAGCAGATTACGCTCTTTTAAAGCATCTTGACTGTTCAGGTGACAAGTATGTACGTTGAGAACGTATGTTTGGCTGATGCTGAAAGGGCTCATGGGACATGCATTACGGACACAGAGACAAGGATAATAAAGTGCATTGGTTGGTTTGTGTGTTTGTATGTATGACTCACTCCCACTCCAAGGAGCTGTCAATGCTTAATGAGCAGGAATAAAAGGATACTCACCTCCTCTTCAAATTCTGAGCCACTCTCTTCACTGTCTGATCGTGGAGCAACTTCATAGCTGTGATTTAAAGGGCATAATTAACAAGTAAAAACTCAAAAGTCCCAGAAGGGTTTATTGACACCACATACCTAAAAAGGTTTGTGTTATTAAAGAATTAAACGTATTCTGCAACAAAGTTGTTTCCAGTGTTGTGTAGATCATTTTATTATTTAGTTTATGTTTGTTTTAAGTTTATCATTTCTTTCACCACTCACTGAAGTAAACACAAACAGCATCTTTCACAACTCAGTCCAAAAGGTCGGTATATTCTTTGTGGGATTCTGCCAAAAAACATTATCAATTAATAGACACACAAAAGATATAATGAAAGAACCTCTTACCCAGGGTTCATCTCAAGCCAAGCCTCTAACTGACTGGACTTGGGGGCATCTGTCCCTTGTAGGACTTTCCCCGTCTCTGTCTGAATGACTTTGACTGGCAGCTCACTCATCTGGCTGCTCTCATCTATGGGCTGCAGGGATAAATAAACTTACAGCATGTTTTCTGTGACGAACCATGTTAGAGTGGGTTTGACAGTGATTTTACAGAGGGACACACATCAGTCAGTTATTTTACGTAGCGATTTACATACCTCTCCATCAGGCCCAATGGCTCCCATTCCTTCAGCATCACCAGCTTCCTTCTGAAGGTTAAACATGTCAAGAATTAACAAGTATTAAATGTCTGATGATCATGAGCATTTTCTAAACAGACTGACTTGACTTTAAGTGAGCAAGAAAAAATTAGATTTACACAAAAATGACCTGAACCAAATTGAATGTGATTCTAGTCATCCTTTTTTTTTCTACGTTACACTTTATGTTAAGTGATGTTTGGCCACATAAGCATGACATTTCTATTTTCATATTGCCTCACACCTTCTTCTTCTTTCTCTTTTTTTTCTTCTCCTTGGCAGCCTGTGCAGCCTTGTGCTCATAGACAAGTTCAGTAAGATTGGCCACATATTCATCTGTCTGTTGAAGTAGGTAAGCCAGACGCTTGTCCTTCTTCTGGTCAATTAGCTTCCTGTAACCCTCTTCATCCTCAGCCTACATTAATGAAAACAGACAGAGAACCACTTAGATCTTTTGGGAAACATCTCTAATGGCAGCTGTGCCTGTCAATTTTAGATTCTTCAGAAATATACCATTAATCTCCTCATTCTCTCCTTCTCAATTCGTTCTGTCTCCTTTTTCTGCTCTCTCTCCGTGTTGGTGTGCCAGGTAGCGATGGCCTTAGAGAGCTTCTGGATCTTTCCAGAGATGGACCTGTGATATTCCTTGAAATCCTTTGCATGCTGCAGGATGCTGTTGAGATACTCCTATGAGAAGAAAAGTAGGATACTACTTCAATCACAGAGTAGGGAGGGCACACGTGTCTTTTAAATAGCCATATCATCAATTGTCACTGTTTTCAGCCTAAAGTCTACTTACAATGTTCATCAAGGTATTTTGCAACCAAAAATTTCCTAAAATTGGACCATTTTTCACCTCTCCCATGTACTCAGTGTTAAGCACAGACTAATATGATCTTTGCTAACATTGGGAACCCTCAAACGACAAACTCAAATGATCTCAAATTAAGAGAAAAAAATTGACTTTGGATTTGAGAACAAGATATATTTGCAGATTTGTCTTAAACATTTTGATTTCTGAAAGTTGCAGTGTGTTGTCATAGTACAATAAATTTCATGATTACGTTTTAATAATCTCATAAACTAAAAATCTTTAGCATTTTGCTGTGGGAGTTTTTATGAGCATTGATCATGCATTGATCACCTGGTGTTTCTGTCTGCGCTTTCTTTCTTGCTCAATCTTCTGTTGTTTCTCTAGTTTCTCTGTCATGCGAGCTTCTCTCAGTGTCTGTCTCTTGCTACGCTTGTAAGCCTTGGAGTTCAGAGCCGTCTCCAGAGTTGTGTCCCTGCGCATGCAGGCTACAACATCCAGCCTCAGCTGAGAGAGAAAAGTCAATCACAGTATTTATGACTAAATGTATTATATATAATGAACTTTATCAAATGATAATCATTTTCCAAAACATTTCACACATATTTTGTTTCAATCATTACTAATACAGCAGAACAAGGCTCTGACTTGAGAATGTGAACTGTATTATACAACGCTGGCACCCTCTAATGGTGGATTTCATTACACTGTTTAAATGAAGCATTCATAGTACAACCATCCGTAGCCATGTACCGTGAAGAGCCCATACTCAATTGAACATGCAAATCAAAAATTGCAGAAACTGTATTCACTAGGCTTATTGTAAATTATCATGTTGTAATTTACTGTAAAGCAGTGGCAAACGTGAGGAATTTTCATTAGAAGTGTTTTATGAGCATGACACATTCCTGGTAATTCATTGGTTAAAAGCTCAGTATAAAAAACAGCAGTATCAATTATGCATGTCTGTAAATGTGAGAATTATCTGTGCAGTCACTGAGCAAGGGGCATTTTTTGTACCTGTCTCTGGAAATTGAGCAGTCTTAAGGCCTTCAGCTCCACGGTAGCTTTAGTCCGCAAATCAGGTGGCAGCGAACCAGGAAGATTCTCCAGCTCCTGAATTCTATGAGCAATCCTGGCCTGAAGTCTTTTGACAGACATGCAAACGTGGTTTATTATAAAGAAAAAGAGAAAGACAAGTCTATTGAATGCTTTTCATGATACATTTCTATTATTCTGGTTTAAAAATACAGAATTCTTGCTATATTTTTTAAAACTCAATAAAAGATATGTATCAAAGAATGATATCAAAAAAAAGAATAAAATAATGAAGCCAAAACATGTCCTTCAACCACAGATCATTAGACGTATTGTTCTACAAAGAAGCCTCTGATGGTGGACTGACATGCTTTCCAAGCATTAATTATTTCTACTACCCCTACAGCTCTCCAGATTTATGAATCACCTGCAAGGTCTAAACCTTTCACAGGGCAAAGAAAAGTTTGTGTTTGTGACCTCAGAATACATCAGCACCCAACAATCAACACTTTCCTGCTGTTGCACATAGTGCAAGCCAGTGTAATCAAACCACTTCTGAAGAACCTCAGCAAACTCAGAACCATAAATGTTCTTCTCTGCCAACTCTGCCATTTATTATAACTCACAACAACTGTTCTGACGACATTTTAGAGACAGATAAGTAATATAAGAAATATAAAAAAATTGCTTAATGTCATTTTCACTTTGTATGTCTGTGAACCTGAAATCAATTGTACCCCACTGATCTGATTTCATGTGAACATAATGTGCTTCCAAACTTGAATTGCTTTTGTCATGAACCTTTGATTTCTGTTATCACTGGAAGTTGTTAATTCCCGTTAAGCAACTAAGCTTGAATCTGAATTTATCAACATTCAATTTGTATGTTTGGTGTTTCTACTAAACTACTGGCAACCAAGTATGATTTCTTGGTAACATATGAAAGATTATATGCAGTAAAGACTGCTCATCACATACCGGTACTCCCTCTCTTGTAAGAGCTCTACAGGGTCCAGACCCTGAGGTTTCTGTACAGGGGTGATGCGATTCTGCTTCTGCTGAAGCTGAATGATGAGGGAGGATTGGCCTGGTCCAGGCTGCAGCTGAGTTTGGGGTTGTGGAGTGAGGGAGGTGCTTGGGACAGGTTGGCTGGCAGTAGGGGTCATTGGGGGGGCTGGAGATGGTCGGCCGCTGGGTGTTGGGACTGGCAGCTTCTGAGGGACACTGGGGGTCTCTCCACCTTGACCTAGAAAGAAACAAAATTTGTCAAGATGTGTTGTCTATTTATAGTTTGTTCAATAACACAAATATGAAGAATAGTCTGATCACATTTACAGACTGCATCAAAGCTCCTGCTGATAAGGTCTTAAGACCAGTTCGGTTCAGTGTGAAATGATGATCACAAGAGTTTTTATAAGGATTCATATGATCTGTTTCAAGAATAGTCAATAGTTAAAAAACAAAATCTTCTGAAAAGGCCTTCGATACTTAAGTCACAGGACAGCATGATCAAAAGAAATGAATAAAACAGGCTCTGTTCTGTTCTGGTGGGACATAATCAATCTGTTGGCAAACCCACCATAAAGGTATATATGTCTCCAGTTATTTTAAAGACAAATGCACTATGGTGAATGGCCTATGGTGGTGCATATTATCCTACACAACTGACATAAACAACAGTATAAATAAACTAATTGCTAATGAAATATAATAAATATTGTTGTTTTTTAAGCCAATGCCTCAAAAGCAATTTCAAACAATTCAATGGAATGAATGGTGAAATTCATGTACAGCCAATCAAGAACATATTAGAATACAAACTGACTCTCCAAAGAAAAGGCGCACAATGGTTTTTAATGTATGTGACCTTGTGACTTATAAGATGTCTCCTGTCAAGATCTAGCAACCTATGAAAGGAGAATTAATTTTCATTTGAAAGGATGTTTAACCTCTGTTAACTCTTGGCATTTAATTTTTACAATTTTTAATTTTTTTAAAGTTTTAATCCTCAAAGTTTCACTCATGTGAAGCACTTTGACCACATTTACATGCACAAAGATAAAGAGAAAGATAAAGATAAGCACTGTAACGTGTCATATCCAAACAGCTTACATGACTGCATTTACACATTAATCCTTTATTCTAATCTGCTATTGTTAAGAACATACATGACAATGAATGTTAGATAAAAAACTACAACGCACTGTAAAAACAGCAGGAGTGAACAGATTATCTAGAAAGGCATAAAAAGAACATGCATGTCTTATTTTGTTAAATGTTAGTGTAAAAACTAGTATATAAAAATACATTAATCTGACAGCTGTACGCTACATGTAGCAAGTATTTTTTTCAGAATAAAGACTTAACCAGAATATAAACTTCAAAGGGGCTATGATATGGATTTTTTTATTTTTTGTTACCTGAGGTGTAATTATAATATTACTGTATAAGTTTTTTGTTGTAAGTAATTTATGTCCTTTTCCACCGTTTTTAGTCCTGTGATTTAAAAAATTTTTTTGAGTATTCCCCGTTAAAAACGTTCAGATGTAATTGTGAACATGTATGATTGGCTAATGTCTTATTAATTAGCCAATTAATTTGTTTGTTTGCTGTGCAAAGACATTTGATTTCCACATCTGGGAACAGCACAGCATTTGACTGACATCTTAATGCTATCACAATTGTATTGTGGGTGGATCCACTCCTTCCTCCAAAGTATTCTTCTTAGCCTGTTGTGTGATGTTGTAGTGGATTAATCTCAAACAAAGAGGATGTTGCTGTGATGTTCTGTTAGGCGAGAACTGTTTCCTTTTCTTTGTGACTGAAGGAAACCTCCCTGTGGGAGGAGCCAACAATGCAATCATGTAAAAGTAGGTGTTGTTATCTTGCTCTGGGGCAGGTCATATGAGAATAAATATATCTTGTGACATCATATCCAGCCATTTTGCATTTGTTTTTTCCAAAGAATAACATAAATGCTTTCGTTATTAATAATGAGGATGTTTAAAGCTATGAAACTTTATGAAAAGCTATGAAAAGTAGGATGTATTTAATGATACCAAGACCTCTTAAATGTCAAAAGATCAAATTTGATTCTTCATGTCATAACCCTATTAATTTACAGATTGACGCGTAAACATGGTCTCTGACTGGTAGACTATCCATGAATGTGAAATCGTCTACTTCCATAATATGTAGTTGGTAAAAATCAGTATGCATAAGAAATTGTAGTCCGAAATCTCAGTACTCAATACTGCTTCTGCCGAGATTTTTTAAGCATATGTCGGACAGACACTATTCTATCCCAAGGGAGCTAAGGAGCCAACAAATTAAAAGAAAAAAAAAATATCATTCTAAATACCAGAAAATGTGGCTTGTTTTAAAGTAAGTGATGTAAGAGCTATACGCATACTGCACCCACACATACTATATAGAACGAACAGTTTAAACAGCAATAAGTAGGTACTTAATAAAAAAAATGAATTGATGATCATGCAATGCTTTTTGCACCACTGGGCTCCCTAGAAGGGCCCGGCCAAAACTCACCTTCAGGCCATGCTTTTGGTCCAGAACTCTGGGTATGGGTCTGCATGGCTGGGGTGGGACAGGGGCCAGTGGCAGGGCCTCCATGTGGCATTGGCATACCTACATACACAGCACACACATTCATAATTATAGGAAGTGCTGATATAGCCTTTTAACCAACATAATGATCATTATTGTCAAAAACAGATTCATATTAATTAAAATCAGGAACGTCAGGACAGTCTACACAGGTCCTAATTTTCAGGGAAGTAAGATTACTTGGTACAGCCACGCAAAAAAAATTTTCTGTGGTTGATACGTATACAGCCATACTAGCAATTTTACTAATCCTAGCATTCACCTGGAGGCCTACTATAGGGGCCACTGTTGACAGGCTGCTGCTGCATTGTGGGAAGGCTCCTCTTGCCCTGCACAGCTAACTGCAGATTCTCCGGCAGAGGCTGACCCCGACCCAGGATCTTATAAGCCAGGATCTGAGCCCTGAGTTGTTGTAACTGGACTGGACTGAAGGCAGACTGGCCCCTAGCTGGCTGTCCCATTCCCTGGGGATCCATAGGTATCATGGGGCCCGACTGACCCTGAGGCATTTGCGGTGGAGTTGGACCTCCTCCTGACATGGGGCTAGGCACATGCTCAGGCACCTGGCCCATTGGCGAGGGATGGGGGGACATGTATCCTAATGAAAAAAACAAAAGCCCTCACTAGTTATAAGTTTCATATTCCATGTTAATACTAAGGATACCTACTCTCAGTGGGGGTTTTTAATTAGGATTAACAATCAATAATTGAATAAACTGTGATCTATTTATTAGGCAAACAACTACTGGTAATTGCTGTTAATTATGAATATTTCATAAGATGTTCCAAGGCAAATGGAACTGTAAGAGCTACAGATGTTTGAAGACAAGAGAAAAGGTGATAATAACATCACTTCTGTATTAATAAATAGAATAAAGTGAACGAAAAAATCATGAGATATAATTAGTGGAAGGTAGTCTTTAAATGCACAGTTAATAAATACATACTGGCATATAATTGTTTTAAATTACTTCCGAGGTTATTGTTCTGTACAAGTTTAACCTTCAAAGTACAAAATAAAATGATCCTTAGATCCATAGTTCAGCTCACCTCTTGTGGTGACATGTACTATAATTAAAGTTAAAATTACACTGTGTGCTTTATTATTACACAGTTGCCTATATGTAATTGTACCTTGACTGTGTTCCATAGGGCTTTGTGGAGGACCCATGCCGCTGTGCAGGGATCTCATACCCACCCCTTTCATCTGCCCATAATGCATATCCTCCCCCATCACCTTCTCATGCATTCCCTCCATGGGCTGAACAGAGACAGGAAATTAATCAATGTATGCTGGTTTTGCATTCACTGGATTTCTAAAAAGCGTATTTTAAATAGAATGCAATGTATGTCAAATGTAATCCCTTCAGTACCTTATGCATTGGGTGCATGCTATCCTGAGGATAATCAGCAGTTCCTTGTCCTTGCATAGCAAGAGGAACACTTGGGGGCCCTGGGCTGGGGCCCATCATGCTGTGTACAGATCCAGGAGAGGGGCCAGGTCCAGGGCTGGGCCCTAGGATCGGCCCTGGAGAAAGGCCAGCACCTGGTGAGGGACCGGCATGAGACATTCCAACCGGAGCCTCGTTTGGGGTGGACATCTATTAAAGAATCTGTGGGAATGGTAAACAGAAGTTTAAGCCTAAAACAAGAATTTCAACCACTGTTTGAAATACCAAAACAGCCAACAGTCAGGCTGATGAACTGTATGACTTAGGAGAGGATTCCATCCATCCTTTATACCAGTGGTTCTCAACCTTTTTGGCCCCTGTTGTCCACAACAATATTTGAAGGACCATCCAGAACTTACAATTTATACTCTTTAAATTATTCTAGAGCTTGTCATAACTAGAAAACTGTACATTCATTATAACTATAACCAAACACTAAGAAATGTAAGAAATTTAGTTGTTTTGGCATATTTGCTACAATGCTTTTTGTCTAAATAATTTTAAGTCATATTGAGCCTCCTGGTTAAGAAACCTTGCTCTATACCACTGCAGTGAGTGACTTAGCTTATATCAGCTTTCTCAGGCCGAGGCTGGGAAACACCATGAACAGGTGGCCAGTCCATCACAGTTAGAGGAAGATTGTCTGATTATTATTTTATTAATGCTGCCATTTACAATAATGGCTTTACTTGTATTGCTTTTAATGACATTTCATAAATGCTTCACATAGTGACTAAAAACACACTGCACCTGTGGCAAAATAATCGATATAAATAATAAAATAATATTGCAGCCTGTTGTGGCTTATTGCTTTATTATAAATAAATAATCTTTGAAACCATGACACTGTCATAGGGTGAGTGTTAAATCAATCCGTTCATAACAATTAGATAATACTTGAAGATTTAATGCTCCATTTAAAATGATTCACCTTGGGTAAATATATAAAAATATTTTAAATACACAAATATAAGTTACATTCATTTTCTAATAGTAATTATTGCTTGATAATAATAATATGGCTGCTATATTTATTTTTGTTTTTCTTGTTATTTCAACAGAAAAGACAAGCTAAAAGGACAAGGAAGTACTTGACCACTCACACACCCAAAAGAGATAGAGACAAAGTTTATAGCCATGGCCGGACACACACCCTGAACGATGCTACTGAAAATAAATGGGTAAAATCCACAGGGTAAGAAAAAAGAAAAGTTTCATCGTGCACAGGCACATCACAATTTAATTACACATGATTTGTAAAACAATGTGTGTAACTCAAAAGTGCAAACTCCCATGTCTCTATGAAGTTCTGGTGCTGAGATATAGCTATATTTAGATATATATAGATATATCATGTTGGTTGCTATGGTTCTCTAAATGGTTGCTAGGGCATGGCTGGACAGTTTCCATGGTAATAATTAAAGACTACTTGGCAGTCTGAGTCAAAAGAGGCCACCCACTTGTCTCTACGATGTTCTGATGCCTCTCACCTTTTTAAATAGAAGTCAATGGGGTGGTTGCTAGCGTACTGTAACAAATTGCTCGGGCGTGGCTAAGAAATTGAAACGTCAACATGTGTTGCTGCTTACTAAGCCGAGCGATATGAGCTCACCCACAAGTCTCTACGACATTCTGACGCGCAGCTATAACGTCACAAAATGCAGCCCAATGTTAAGTCTATGGAATTTTTCGCCCACTTTTTCGTACACCCGATCGCTTATAAAAGTCATAGTACACCCCTCCGCAATAAGCCGATCGATTTGACGCCTCATTCATGTGTCTACGACAAACCGTGCGAGACATGTAGCGTGTAGAAATTTAGTCCAGAAAAAAGTATGCAGGAGAGCATTAGTGATGCTTTGCTTCGCAAGCACCACTAATTACCCGATGCAGAACGCAGGCATGCGGCAAATGTAGGCCAATGTTTGAGGTCCAAAGCAGAATGACACAACTTTAAAATGGTAACTATTTATTTGGGAATTGTCGATGTCAAGCGTAATATTTTAAGTAAAAAGAATATTTAAAAAATAGAAAAAAATGTATTAAATCAGCAAACACATTGCGTGTTATTCGGATAGAGTTGAGCTGATCGGATCATGGCTTCCTCAACCTGCTGTCATGATCGTCTCCCCTCACGCCATTGCAGTTTTCTTAAATCTCAACAAACTTTCTGGGACCTTCCCACCACAGCGCACTGCCGACGTACAATATACCTGTTTATCAATTATATGACCATAACAAAATGTTTGCCATTTCTCAGAGAACCAGTTTATTAATGTTTTTTGTGATTTTATTAAAGTTTACAGCAAACAGTTAAGACCCCTGTGTAACATAATCAAGCAGCAGCTCGCAGTACAGTTATGTTAGCATGCTAGCCCGCTACATTTTATAACATAAAAACATCCAAAAATACTCCCGATTGATATATCTATATATATATTAGTATAAATGTCCAAGCAAAGAGTATTTAAACCCAATTACCTTCTGCGAGGTAAAAACCCAATAAAAGATCTAGCACATTATTTCAGCTTCAAAAATATGACTGCCATATGTTGATCCCCTCCCCCACTGTTTTGCTGACAAGTTGAAGTTCGTGCCTTTTTACTGTTTTTGAATCTCTGATTTGTCAAGAGCGCAGGAAATACAGTCATCTCTGCTGGGTGATTGGTGGAGGAATGTATCAATCATGTCATGATACTTTTGAGGGCGGGGCTTTCGCGTACACTTTCACTTTGCTGAGCCGAACGTACTGGAACTGTCGCCTGTCTCCCTGGTCGTTTGGGGACAAGTGTTTAAAAATGATCACGTTTTCACACGCACACATTTGACCTAAAAGTCCTATATCAACGCTTGGTTCAATCCACGAGTACCTTCTGTGAGAAAACATGATAAGCATGAACAGCATGCTTTGAGAAGTTACACAGAATGCATGTCGTCTTAAGCAATGCATTGTATTAGCTTAGTTAAACAAATGTGGCATGAAACCAAATCTCATGGTTGTTTAGGTGTATATGATTTAATCTTGTTTCACTATTTAATCGCTTAATTAAAGTTAAATCGCGTTTACTGGAGTGAACTCGGCACGGGACAGAACTGTACATACAAAATGTAACCACACGAGGGAGTCAGTTCATAAGAATTCGAAGACGTTCATGCTCTGCAACGTAATGGAGTCAACTGTCAGATAATGCAGGATAAGTTCAGTAATAATGTGTTAATTGTTAAGTAATTTTTAAATCATTTAATTATTTTACGACTGTAAATATAATAGATGTCAAAATAAATATATCTTGTTTATCAATGTTGTTATCAGCGTTGTTTTAAACATCTACCCCCAGGTTATGACCTTTGCATTGTTTACACATACTCCAGAATGTGTATTGACCAAGTTCAGTTGGTATTTTATTTGGTTTGATTACTGAACAGGGCTAATATTCTCACATTAACATTATTGAAGGTCTACGAACATTATGGTACTGTGCATGTCTTCCTGTCATATTGCAAATTAACTTATTTTAAATATTAGTAAATAAAATAACAGTTTATTGGTTAAGTGTTGTTTAAATACAGCCATCATGGATGGAAGCCAAGATCTATGGTTAGACTTCAAAAGTAACTTATAAGAAGACAGTAGAAGTACAGATACAAGAGGTGCTGAGTGGTGCTTAAGAAAATAAAGGTTAAACCACAGACTTCTAAAAGCAATATAGTGTCACTGTATTTGTCCGCAGCTGTTTGGTAGAATGAGATGAATGTTTACAGTTGTTAAGTTGTTTCAGTTTTATTATTAGAACCAGTGTTTTGATTCTGAGTGGAAAATTGTTCCATCTTTGAGAGACATGTATAGAAAAATGTCTTTGTTGGTGTTTTGTAATTTTAAAATTCTTTGCTGGTGTTTTGTATTGTTGTAGGTTTTAAATCTTAAAGAAACAACTTATAAAAACTCCACAACTTTCCCCATAGAAATGACAAACAATACACTGGTAAACTAAGACGCAACAAAAAGTGTAATACAAAAATCTCCAATGGGCTACAAATTATACCTAAGGGATTTATGCAAATCAGTTTGCATTCTGTTGTTCTGAATAAAGAATTGTTTTTCTCTTTGTATGACCTGCTTTTTAATTTGCTACTTTGTGCTCTGCATGTTCACAGTATGCGTCATTGTAAAATTTATATGAAATATAAGAAATTATAATTGTTTGGTAAGATTACTAAGGCTTGATTTGAACACCAATAGTATTATTAGTAAGAGTTCCTCGTTTGGTCAATTGCTGTTTAATTGCATTGTTTCTGGAGCTGTTATTTTAAGCATTTTTTTTAAGCAACATCTAACACTATTTTAATCTAACATTGTTTTTGTTCTCTGTATACTTGCAGTAGATGATGAGTAGACTTGTAGATTCTGTGTTAAACACCTTTTAAATTATACATATAATTACAAATGTCCTGAAATAGATAGATTGCTTTAAATCTGGATCATAGTCACAAATATACAAATTGTAATACCACCCCTGACGAAACATAATTCGGGTTGCAGTGTAACCTTATCGCCATCAGCTTTCTCTGACACCTGGCTGATGCTATCAGGTGAGATAGGCATGTTGTTGATGGTGACGTCAGTGTTGGAATGGCATTGTATTCTTGTGGTTTTTCTCTTATCAAGTCAGTCACAACCACATGGTAAAATAAACAACTTTGTCACACAGGTCAACTCTACTGTTTTATGACCCACTATAGAAGCATTTGATCGTGAATTTAATGCTAATTAAATTTTTAACCATTTGAAAATAATATATAATGTGCTTTAAAAAACTGTATTTTTTGTTTGTTTGTTTTATCATTAGAAAAAAGTAAGCCTGCTAATATTACAGATAAATATGAAATTACAATGACTATAAAATGTAATATGTTAGTTTGTATGGGAACAAAATTATGCTATTTAACACTGTATTCAGCAAGGGTGTGCATTACTATAATCATTGCTATGAACTCTTACTAACCATTATTGTATTAACCATCTAACCATCTATTTTGATCAACATACTTTCCAATAATGTGAATAAATAAAATGAATCAAATCGTGTTGGGCTATACAGCACAAGCTAAAGGTTGTATTTGAATAGCCTTTGGACAGGTAAACAAAGCATATGGTTTTGGTTCTGTCTCTGCTTCCTTTCCTCAGTAATCCTTTATTTTCTTGCCATTTTCAGAAAGGATGTGTGCAAGGTTCCCGAATGTAAATTTATTCAAAAAAGCCTCCAAGTAACCAGAATGGTTAGTGCCTTCACTTCAGATTCAATGGTCAGGAAAGGCCAAACCAGTGTTCATTTGAAATGGAAAATGACAGTGGACAGTGGTTTCAAATTCAATTTGCCTTAAAACCATTACCTCCTCAGACTCCCCACCATGAAATTTGCTCACCGTCCTAATTAGGGCACGCATAGTCACCTAACCTGTACCCATCCTACTGAGTCCAGCGATTTGTCATTATATATATTTGAATTAGTCAAATAGGCTAAATGACACTTAGCAACTAAATACCACCATCTAAGCACACAAGAAATTAAATCTCAAAGTACCTTCAGACAACCAACTGGAAGCCCTTACCAAAATTACCACAGTACTACCATGATATTTCAGACCTTGAAGTACCAAAAAAATATACTGTGGCATAATAATGTTAACCATGGTACTATCACTGTACTACCATGCACGGTACAAGGTACTTTCTTGAAAGTGAAATGTAAAATATCCTAAACATATAGGCATTTAACATTACAAATAAATAGCTTACAATAACAATCCAAAGTACAGTACATAACAATAGGTCTATTTGGACCAATACAAATGTATCTGTATACAAAAAGACTTTTAGGCTTTGTCATATAAATACATCATAAAATGTATTTATAACATATAAATAGACATAATATAAATACACTGGTTATTACAGTCACTGAGCCAGCATTAGTATTCATGCTTTGTGTTTGAACAACGAACAACTATATATCTATATGTATAGATCTATGTGTATATGTATGTATATATATTTATATATACATACATATACACATAGATCTATACATATAGATATACACATAGATCTATACATATAGATATATAGTTGTTCGTTATATATATACACACACACACCATAGATTGGAGTGGCTTTCATAGACTGCTTTGGCTAATTGTCTGTGTTTTCCAGGTGTGACCCAACCAAAGGCACGTTATATTTAGTTTTACATGTGACATCTGTTGCAGGGGATTGTTTGTTTTGTAAGTGGTGCTGTTGGTATTCTGTGCCTCCCAGGTGGATAACTTTCCTTATTAAGCCCTTTCGTATTTAAATGCCACCCAGCAGGGGTGACAGGCTCTGTCACGAACCATTCCAATCTTATGTTATTGACACCCAATATGTCTAAAACAAATATTAGTTGTGGACGACATTTCAAAGTTTGAATATAGTCATGACGTGTTTTAATTAATGACACTACATGGCCCCACAGAGGTTTTTATTTTCTATGGATAAGTCGAACCCTAATAAACTGGAGTTATTTTTATCGTCCTACAGTCACGAGTAATATATGTCTGTTCTTTTAAAAATAAATAAGCAGAAGGTACAGATTAACCTATAAAATATGTCTTAATCTGACTTCTTCAATCTAGAAATCATCTATTATATGCACCTCATTGCAGTAAACTGTTTCTTAAATATCCCTCTTGGCCAGTTGGCTAAACTCTCCTTTTAAATGGCAAACTCTGGCCAGTGCTTATCTGCGCCTCTATCATCCCCTTCAACATGGATCCTGGCAAGGTTTACCTGCAGGTGCGGGACACCTTACATCACTTGACCCTTTAATTTTGTCGCACCAGTGCTCGATTTGCAAAGCTGAGGTTTTTAACAGACTCCTGGGTCAGCATCTGATAAAGAGCAGCAGTGGAAATCTTTTTCCAAGATGGTGCAGAATTCCAAAAGGGTCAGGATGGAGGGTTGGGGGGAGGAAGCGCTGTCAGTGAAAACTCTTTGTAGTTGTCTTTGTTGCAGGTGTTCTGCCACTCACTGTTACCTCTGCAGTCTGTTCATCATCTCTATGTGCATGACATCTGCTCAACTTAAAACAGGTTACAGTCAGGATAGAGCTTCTGCACTACAAATACAGAGAATTGATTCAATTATTTTAAGCACTTATCTTGTACGGCAGAGTTAGTAGGACTCCGAATCAGAGAGGTTAAAAGTCTGTTACAAAGACAAAGACTGATCCAGGGACAGAAGTTAATGATTTTATCAGCTGTATGTCTATTTTAAAAGGGTTTGTTAGCTTCACTGTCTTGCCTTAAATCAAGATGAGCCTGGCGATTTAAGCTTACAATGTGTTTCTAACTTGTCACACTGAATACTTGCAACTCCAGGGAGATGATGTCAGCAGAATACCTGACTACCACCAACGACCAGCTAGCATCTGGGAGCAGTTAAAAGCTACTTTATTCTCTTATCCTCATCCTTCATGAAGTGTGTGTGTATTTGGCTGTGCGTGTGAGGGCCAAATTTCTGGAAATGTACACCTATCCACCTTTCTCCTCAAGTCTCCACGGAGGGCGCTATTACGGCAAGCAACTTCCTGGATGCTCCTCACTTCCGTTTAGTATTTGTTATCAGCTAAAGATATTCAGTTATTCTAAGATCTTCTTACTAGTACTACTAATAATACTGTTTACTACTAGAAAGAGAGATAGAAATGATAGGAGATAGAACCACTATAGAAATGAAAATATTAGACTGTATGTATGGCTATAATCTGCACGCACACAAGCAAATTCAATTATACACCCCTCTGAGGACTGGATTAAGGTATTCTTTTTAGAACGTAAGATAGTAAAGGACCAGTCAGTGTTTTTGGCCACTCTTACCCATGCCATGTATATGGGCAGGAGAGAAGGAGTGTCATGCATTAGCTAGTCATATCAGTAGGGATCTCAAGTTTTCAAAACACTTCAGGATGACATGAAGCTTGTGGTACGTAAGAGATGGCTTTTGTCTGACTCTGTCTTAATTTGTCAATCTCATATTCTCAGGGTCCAGAAACTGACTTTAACAGCCATAAGGGGTCTATTTAACTATTAAAGCACCAAATGGATGGAAGTAAAACACAATAATGAATGATTGTGTTCTGGTGACAAGTAGTGAAGTAAACTAAAACTGCTTTGAAAGGAGGATTACGGAGTACAGATCTGTCGTATAGTCGACAATTTAAGCTTGTCTGCCTTTTACATACCACATACAGTAAACATTGACCTTTTCCCCCTTTCATGCCATGCCTCAGCACACAAGCTCCACGCTCATCGGTATGCAGCAGGCTTATCTGACAGGCGTGCTTTGTCAGACCCGATGTGATTTGATACAATGTCCCTGGGCTTAGTTCGTTTTAGCAGTAATGACAGATTAGGCCTATGTAATTGCCTCTCAATTGACTGTAGACATAACAGCGCTTGTCTTTTTCGACAGAAGCTCAGATGCCATTTGAAGGCCCAATGAATAAGTTAAGTGTTTACTCCTCTAAACTCATAGTTCAGGTATTCTGCTTGATTTTTTAAGCTGACATTGGCAGAATGACAGCTTCCCCATCTGTAATTAATTTCTGATTGCTATGTACACAGACACCATTGCAGAACTCCCTGCCCTCTCACTTCAGTATTCAGAAGGCAAATCTTTGTTTTCATTTTGCAGTACTGAAAACACAATGAGGAATTTTTTGTTTTGCAGTACGGGTGTGTATGTAACTTTTTCACCTTGTTTGATGCTGGTGATAACTTGTTGCGGGAAGAGTCATCAGGTGAATGGCATGTGATATAAGGCCTTAGCAAATACTCACCTGCAACAACTAGCATATGATAGAGGCACTTTATCATCAACTATCCATTCAGGTCAATGTGGATTCATCATGAAGTGGTGAAAGAATGCCACATGAATGCTACTGCTTCAGTAACAATTTTAATTGATACTTAAGTAAAGTAAAACAGAAGAAATTTTTGTTTAGTGCTTTATAGCATTCTGTGACGGGAATGGAATAAAACATTTTTTGGAATAAAATTGCAGATTTCATGGTCATTTAATTTTAATGTTAATTTTTTTAACATAATATACAATAAACAAACATTAAACATTTTGCAATATTCTGAATTACAGTTTAAATGGCAAGGGTGCACTATAAAAAATTCAGCTTACAAATTTACCTTTTTAAATGTCCCTCATGGACCCTTTAGACACTTGGTCACAAGTTTACTAACTTTTGATAAAAGTTTATTAATGGCAAGATCATAAGACACTTGTGTGAAAATATGTATAGACTTGTACACTATTAATAATGAATTATGAATTAATTTCCAAGGCCATGCACTATTCTCTTACAATAAACTCTTTAGTTCTTAGCTGTATGTATTCCATTGGGTCAGAATGAATGCAACTTTTCTCTAATTAGTTCACGTTTTTTTATTTATCGTTAGTCAGTTTCTTGTTAATAAATCAAATGCATGAATGTTTTAAATCTGTAAGAGGAACATAATTTCCAGTGCAGCTGCCCCTCGAAAACAAGGTAAAAGTTTACACCTGTTTTCAATGAAGCAAGTCTTTAACTGTAGCTTGAGCAAAACAATAAAACCTTTCTGGTACAAAAGGTAATCGTATAATCTTCATCATAAATGCATATGAGATTCTGACAGAGTCTGTACTGGCTAGCTCCATCAGGAAAAGCCTCTGGGTTTGCTTAGGGATTGTTAGGTAAAACCAAAAAAAGAAACTAAATCTCAATACAGCTGACATAATCACTCATTATGTATGTCACTCATGTGTGACATACATTTTAGTTCTTTTAGTACATAAAAACAGACCACGCTGAATATGTGGATAAACGTTGTTTTTTTTAAAAAAAAGACAAATTTAAACACCACGGCTGAGCACATTTCAAGTGGAACTGGACTAAGCCTAATATCTTTGTAACAACCCGCACTGGATCGGTGAGTTGTTTCTATGCAGGCTATATATAGCGTTAAGTGCTGGTATTCCGTTCATTGTAAGTTTTTCTTTTTTTTTAACAATACAAAAAAAGAGAATTATGTGCTAGCTAGTGGCAACCTGTCCACCCTTCACAGTAAAAAAGGAGCGTTTCCATACTGTTGAAACAACAACGCCTTTTAGAAACAAATTTGACACAACTGGAATATGACTGATATGAGAGATTTGGGTTTCTCAATGCAAGGTGTTGCAAAGTTTATACTTTCTCTTCTACATTGATTGATGCTGATTGACAGGCCTAAACAGAATTCACACTCAGTGCATCATTTGTTGGCCTACATGCAAGCTGTGGGTGCACCTGTGTAGTTTATTATTACTGTTATATCTACTGAATCTAAAGCATTTTTCTTCCCGGTTGGTTGCTCACCCAAAAATACAACAGGTTATTCTGAATGTTTGGAGATCTGGAATGCGTAATTGTTTGACAATTTTACACCTTCACCGATATTTATTGCTTTAAATCTGCATCTCCTTTCTTTGCAAATAGCTCGATATTGGTAGTTATTGGTATCAGTTAACATAGTATTTCAATGGTCTGTTTTAATTTAAAACACTAATCTGTGTTCAATAATGTCAAGACAGAAGATCAACCTTTTTCCTGTGCATTTAATGTTGAAACAGTAGGCTTAATAGCCAAAGCGAAATCCATGATGTCAAAAAACTGGAAACAGTGCACCCCTATCCTGCTGAAAGCGGATTATCTTTTCCTTTTGCTTTCACTACGCAGCAACATCCATTCAGAAGCAAGACGCCATAAGTCCAAACTCCAAACACACTTCTTACGAGCTTTCCTTCTGCCCCTCAATGGCTGTGATGATCTACAAGTCTCAGCTTCTCCTGGTAAGTGTGCACAAACACAGAGGGAAACTTCCCCTGATTGTCTGATAGTGACAGATCTGCTATACACAGATGTCTCATGCAGTACATTGAGAGTTTGTGTTGCGATTTTATTTTACATGTGGGTCTTTTAGAGTTTCTCTAGCAGACACACTCAGTGTACCATTAGATGGTACAGAGTATGAGTTCATTAACGCTCAGTTCACACAGAGTTCACTGTGCCCTGGAAGAACAGAAGAATTGTGGGTCATGGGAGTTGACTTTCGGTTAAACCACAAAAGATTGGTTGACTAAATGTTATGGTTAACATGTTTAGGACTGAAGCCTGTTCCTGTGGAATGGAAATGTCAGTGGGTTTAGAATTCAAACGCTCATCAAGAATTGTGAAGAATGACAGTCTCAAGAGAGACACTAAAGATCTGTGTGGTGCTGAAAACTAATGAATGAATGAGTAATATGGAATGTTCACGGATCATGTATGAGTCAATGCAAGTACCCAGGAAATCACAGTCCACTCACAGAAATGAGGGAATCCAATCCAGGAGTGCTTAGACAGGCGCCATTTTTTCTAAACAGTGATTAGAAGTTCTATCAAATATCAGCACTGATCTTAAGTGCTTTCTCGATGAAAGCTCTCTCGTCTTTATTCTCCTCAATAAACCTGTGAAATTCAATCTTTCAACTGGAGAATTACCTCAACAAAAAGAACGTAACAATTAAACTCTTGCAAGGTAACCATTAGACAATTCCAGAACTCACTGAAACCTCTTTACCAACTGAAAATCACCTCAAACCTTTTTACGTTTGCCCCTCAGGCATCTCTCATGAGGTTTCGCTGGCAGCAACAAAAACTGGAATTTGTGTCCGTTGATCCAGTAGCAACAGTATTTTGTTAACAAAGTGATGTCTAAACAAGCACTTTTAAATGGAGTGGTTCTGTAACCCAGGCATTCCTTGCTAAGGCAACAATTACTCCCCACAGACTTTGCTAATCTTGAAATATGGATCTGTGACTAATGTTGGAATTTAGCAAGAAATCAGCTCTAGTTTCACGAGTCTTTATTGGAATAAAGCATGATGCTGTTCCCCCGCCTCTGATGAATAGGCTCAGACATAGTGGGTTGGGCTGGGCTTTTGTCTCCTTGTACTTCACTATCACTTTAGTTCTGGTGCTGATTGGAAACATCACAGAAGCATGTAACAAGCCTCTTTAGCTTATTGCCAAAGAGATAATTATTCATGTCAACAGCAATTCTATACTATAATTAAGTATATATGAGCTATGCTGAATGCAATTGCTTTTACAAGAGAAATAAAGAGCTTTTTCTCTTTTCATTGTACTTGAACTGATGCTTCTTCAACTATGATAAGGTGACGGTTGTGTAAAGTGCGCTGCAGACATGTTGTCCAATAATAATATTGCACTTGAAAAAGTAGCAAGAAATGCTGTGAAAAACAATTATGTAAAGTGTCTGGAAATTTTGTATAACTTTTGTAAATTTGTAACTTTTTTATTTTGTAATAACTGTTTGTAAATTAGATGCTATTTTACAGCATTTTAAGACCTGTGACTAAGCATATAATCAATTGAACGTATACAAATAAGTGGTGTTCAGTTAGTTTATATTTTGTTATTGGTTTACAAAGTGATTTCTTAATTGATGCAGTGTGACAAAGCTTGTTTGTATTGTACAGAAGTCTGAAACTAAACATTCCATGAAAACTGAATTTGTTGGAAAAGTGCAAATATGTAGGCAGACTGACAGTGTCACACCATATTTTTCTGAGAAAAATGGACATGATGTGTTTGTTTTGCTTGCCATTTATCAGACATTTTCAACCAAAGTGACATAAAACACACTAATTGCAGGGGCGGTCTGCTAACAGGACCTTTGCCCAAAGGGCACAAAGATGGCAGTTCCCAGATCACCATTACAACCTTTGTATTAGCACCTCAGATAACAGGTTACTTAACATGTCACTCTAAAAATAAACTAATTTGTTAGGTATACAGATGTATTTAAAATATAGCATTCATTGTAGTATGATTATATAAACATCACATTATTTGTACATTTGTTATTTTACCTATTATTTACATTTTATTTAATTCCCTTAATTTATTAATCTTGTGTGTATGTGTGTTATGCAATTATGCCTTGCATTATGCAGCATGCTGTGTTTAGAAATATAAACAAATTACAGTACAGTTTGGGTAATTATATAAAAATAAATGTTATCCTTTTAGCTGACAATTGTACTTAATTGGTAAATCTTCTAGAAATAAAAAAGATGTCAAAAAAGATTACATCTGTTAGCAGGTTGGTTTTGTGAAAAATATTTACTATTTTAATATTTAGTATTTACTTTTTTGCTTGTTTGATTACTGCAACCACCAGTGGAGCAAAAAATAAAATTCTCAGAAAGGTGTTAGACACCTTGACTTTGTATTTACAAATCCATGGAAAGGCTGCAAAAACAGCTGAACACTGAACTGAACAGCTAAACAGTGTTTGTTGTTAAATACAGATTTCTGATAAACAGAAAATGTACCTCTTAAAAAAGTTTGTTACGTAAACAAGGGCTACCAGTATTTGTACAAACTTTGTAATCTTGTTTCAAAGATAAACTAACCGATGACAAAACAACACATAACAGGTAGGATGGTTCCAGTGACACACTTTTAACAATGGTGGGAGTTTTTCCATTAATTGAACTTTCTCTAAATATCATGTAATATTTTATAATACATTATAGTACAGTAAGCAATATAATATAGGGTAGTACTGACAAATAATACCTTTTACAATTTAGCTTAACAGAGTTACATAACTTGTTATATAACTTACATAACATGAATAGAACTTTATTATGAAGTCCAAGTTTTATTGAAAAAATGTGATTGTCTGTGTTTTCTATCATTAGAAAGTGTACAAATATTTATTTAATTTAAATACAAAATATGAAAAGTTTTTGTATTAAAGTATTCAAAACCACTTGCACAGTGTTATATATTTTGTTTAATTGTGTACTTTATCACAAATGTTTCTAAGTATTTGTAAATCCAGAACAATTCACAATTTTAAATAGTGTCCTGTCCCATGTCACTTGTCTCCTGTCAGTTCCATAATATCCATGTTACCCATGTTACCCCAGGTTTCTGCTTGTACTGCCATAGAAACTGTGGCTGCATCTGAAAGCTCTAAAAAGCTGCCTGTGGAGGATGCATTCCAAGGTATAAAGGCATCAAGGCATGTCTGAATCCAATGTTTGCTTCACTTCCTGTCTCCTAAGATACCTTCATCTGATCAATTTCTGAAGGCAGCACAGATGTATCCCTCATTGCCTTTATCCTGCAATACTGTTTGTGTGTGTGTGTGTGTGTGTGTGTGTGTGTGTGTGTGTGTGTGTGTGTGTGTTGTCCGCAGGGAAAATGACTGGTCGAGGAAGGACAAGCTTAAAAACTTCCAAGAGAGTGGCTGGATTACAGTTTTTGTATAACTTTGTATAACTAAGTTTTATTTACACTTTCAACAACTAATTAAAAGTAATTTATTGCAGTTTTTAAAAATTCTATTGATTATCACCAAAGTGCTCTCTGTTTATATTTCAGATATAATTTAGTTACGCTGTCTATGAACCCCGCGCAGAACTGTCTCCGGAGATGCCATTATGCACAAATTCTGCCTGTGAAGTCCTTGCCTAAAAGTGCAGTGAGGTAACATGTCAGATGCCTATGTTTTCAGACACAGGCTATAGCAAAACCTGTGGACAAATGCAGAAGTAATGGTTGTGCGCACACTACTCTGTTGTTGTTTCATTCACTCACTATGGACCACGATTATTCATCACCTTTTACAGCAGGTTCTGTGCATTATGTATGGGTAATGCTAATGTAAGTATATAGTTATTATTGCACTTGATTTGTGCTGTAATTAATGCTGGTGCTTCAGTAATTAATGCTGTCCTTTTTGCAAATACTGTGGATACGTTAAACCGTACTTTTGGTATGATTGTTTTAAACACATAAAACTGCACAGCATTTGACGTGTAAAATTGTGGATAATTAAAAAAATAAATCTGAATAAAAAAATTTGATCAAACATACAGGTAATAAAAAATATTCATTACCTCATCCGTGAACATGATTTGTGAATTCCCTGTGAATTTATTTATTTCTATCATGCTTGGGTGGTGAAAACGACATTGTTTCATGCTCCTTCACAGCATCACCAACCTTCACCTTTATTATTGTTTTAAAAATGCAACCTCTTGCAGTGAAAATTACATATTGAGTTTTTAAGAAAGCTAGTTAGATTAAGTTAGTTTTAAGTTAGTTAGATTAATATTACCTTGTGCATCCATGTAATCATTTCACTGAACTTATGTAGAATATTCCAACCCATTGCCACAAAATGCACCTCAACACAGCTTGATATCATTTGATCCTTTATGGGCCATTTCAAACCCAAATATGAAGTCTAGAATGTCTTAATAATTCCCCTAAGGTTGTGCTCATACAGAGGAATGAGAGCACACTCTATCATTGAAAAGCACTTTAGCATATGTATCCCATTTATGGCTGATGTTCCATTTTTCATACCATCAATCCAAGATCAGCTTTTCAAATTTTTAAACCTTATTTTCATGTGTATTCTAAATTAGGATTACACTTAATTTTAAGGTGTCCTTGTTACAGTGTAATTATACATTTAAATGCATTATTAATTAGTATTGTTAAGTAGTATTGAGTATTATTAATTAACAACATGTACTTATTTGTACGTTATTATGCATCATTTGGTGTTATTACTATAATAAGCGCATGTAACATGAAAAGTTTATTAGTTATATTTGCAATGAATATAACTGACTGTTACTTAAAAACCTGGTCTGACCTGGATATTATTCAATGAATCAATCAATCTATGAAATGACCACAAAGATCTTAAATTTTAGTTTTGCAAAATGGTTTTGCGCTTATTGTTTTGCTTTGAAGCCCCTTATGTTTCTTATCTGAAAAACTGATAGAGCACTGAAGAACAGAATGTTTTCTGTTTTGAACCTCAGTTACATTTTGCACCCATACCAGAACATCTATAAGGGAGAACATCATTTTTATGAAAGCTCACACTCCTACACTCCTACATGAATTAGAAGGAGGGGATCATGACTGGGCCATGGACCTTACATAGAATTGATCTTTATGATTTTGTGTCTGATCTATCTTGTGATAATTTCTTGAAAAAGTTTCTGCATTCTTTCAATGGTGGCATATCTATTGCAGCAATGGGGCATAGCAAAATACTTTGGGATGCAGGTGTTGTTTGCTGCAGCATTTTGGCAGATCTAAGTGATCTGAGAAACTGTTGATCGAATGCATGATTCTGACCATAAGGAAATTTTTTCAAAGACGATGATTACATTTACGCCCCTGTTAACAAGATGGAGGCATTTTGATCTTCAGCTTTTGGTTATGCGAACATTTTTGCAGTGCGAGTGGAAACATAGCTTTTACATCTGAATTCCAGCCACCCATAATGAAAGTGGCTAGCTAACATTATCTTTGTTCTGTATCTATTGCCTGCTTTATTATCATCTCTTATCTACATTATAGGATACAATGTGGGTTTATGCCCGCATATTTAGAGGTTGTGATGGTCACTCATATTCACATCTGGGAAATTCAGCACAATCTTGCTCAACAATCTCGCTATTTAATAACATTCTGTGGTTCTAATGTGTTTCCAAAAGACTCAGCTGAAACTGACTCACTGAAAGGTGATGTTATCTCAGTGCCACTGACTGTTTTAAATGATCAAACCATCATCATGAGGAACTCTAGCATGAGATCTGTCACACACCTGTGATGTGACGGGACACAAGCACATACACATTTACAGCTTAAACACATTTACAGCTTAAAGAGTTTATGTGTGATGTAAGTGGCAACGGGCTAAATTGTTTCTCAGTCCTGATAAAAATGAAATTGCTTTGCCAAAAAAAGTTCAGTCCTTTTAGACACAATAAATGCTGTGGTGGGCCTTTGAAATACTGCACTGAGGTGCGGTGTGGGTAAGATGTCACACATTTTGAGAACACATGTTCCGTATGGCTGTGTGATTCATACATGAGTCTTGACTACCTGTGGTGTGACTGATAGGTTGGTATTTCAACATGTGAAAGATCTGCATTTTATTGATGGGTCTCCCCCTTCCTCAGTACTTTGTTATAAGTATGCATACTTGCATCTTTGCCGTAAGGCCACCCATGCTGCCTGTTTGCCATGTTTGCAAGTTTTAGTAAAGACTCTAGCTCTAGTATCGAAAATTATCAGATCACAACTGATGATGCAACAGAAGTATGCATTTAATGAGCTTTAGTATTCTACTAGTTTAATTCTAGTTTAACTAAATCATTAGTTCATATCATAGTCATAATCATAGTCATATACAGTAATATCCAGAATGAAGAAAGCATGTGACAGTGTATCATATAGTTATAAGAAAATTCTATGTGTCTGATCTGACTGACCAAACTGGAAAACCCTCTTTTAGAGAGCAGGTGCTCTGTATTTTCTCTAACCAGTTTTAATAAAAGTGTTATGTTACTGCAGAAATGAGAAGAACCTGCTGAAATATTAGCACTTTTTATGGAGAGGTGTGCAGATCTTGTAATCTTTATGACTCTTTTGTGTCAAATCTTTGTAAAACTGAGCAGTAATAAAGGCGTTTTGAGGTATCCAGGTTTCTTGGTTTCATAGGTGTTAAGGGTTGCAGAAATGAGCATGGTGTCTCCAACACATGAGAGATGATATCTTGATGGAGTTCAGGTTTGAGATTGAAGGACCCAAGAGCCTAGGGTGCCTGCAACCTACAGGTTCACTCTACTCTGAAAGAGTCAAGTACCCTACTGACATCATCACACGGCCTTCTCAAGTTACATGGCCTGTGTAGAGAATACAACAGCCCAGTTTCACCATTTGTAAACTTCATTTAAAATAGTCGTGCCTGTGAATTATTCAATATTTCAATCTTGATCTCTTTTGATCTCTCACAGTTTCAAAAGGGCTTTCAATTAATAAAATCCAAATGACCAACCCCAACATATACTTACATCCACCTATTAACTTTGACAGGATAAAGTGTGTGTATAAGAGGTGCCAACTGCCCATATGAGATTATAGAGGGAGAGTTGTATGGGAGAAGGAAATGGAGTGTGTATCATCCTCACGGGAGCTGTCTGTCTTTCGCTAAAGATCTATGAACTTCTTTTTAGTATCCGGTGCGTTGTCTTGGGAAGCTGACATTTTGAAGTGGAATTAGTTTAAAATTCCCCACATTAAAAGCAAAAGGACCAGGTGGCTCAGCATTATATAATCACACTGTGTAGAGTTAAATATGTTTGCATGTCTGTGGACTGGAATTTTTGAGGCAATTTAAACACAGGTCATTTTTTACTTCAAACCATGGCTACTTTTAAACAGAACTGTCAACAGATGCATAATTTTCACTCATCTGTCTGTAGTAGGCAAAAATCTTTTGTGTTCCAGTCCTATACAGCATGTTTTAAACATCCTTTCAACGGCTTTCTTTAAAAAATGTTGGCACCATGCATACTTGGTACTTGGTAAAAAAATATTATTAAAATAGAGGGAAAAGGTTTTGGCATTGAAAATAATTTACCTTTAAACTTATTTATCGCAGTGTTATAAATCATTCAACGTCCTGTTTCTCCTTGACTGTCATAGTCTGCATGTGTTTTTGCTTTCAAAGTGCTAATCTTCCAGCATGACAAACTTCATAGCTCTGCGATTGTCAGACCCAGGGAGCTCACATCGACCCATGTGCTCTGACTTGGTTGCAGCAGTTAGATACTTATGTGGTATGTGATGGCTGCACTTGTTGAAGAGACTTTCAAGCATTTATCTGAGCAACATCAACTGTGCAGAATAAGTCTGTTGGAAAGAAGCTTTCACTGACACTCATAACATTCGTTATAACATTAGTTATTGATAAGTAGCTTTGCTGATGTTTTTCTATTGAATTAATTTTGCTAATGACAAATTCAGAATTGAGTCCTCATTAAAAGAAATGTGTGCAAAAAGCATTCCAATCAGTTTTTGATATAAGAGCAAAAACAATCTTCAGCATTCATATATAAATCACTAAAGTAATCTTTGTCTTAATCCAGCATGCTTAGGCAAACCCTGTTTCTTTAACCAAACACACAGCCACATCTGCAGGGTAATGTCCTTAGAGAATGTATTGGCTCTGGTCTCACCAACCTCTTGTGTAGAACTGACATCCATAGCAAATCATGGCATTTCAAACAGCCTGTAATTTATGAGCTATTACCAATGTTTTCTTTCTCTTCATTTCACATAAAGGAAGTCCTAGCAAATCCCTTTTTAGGTGGTGGAATGTTTTCAATGCCCAGACATTAGAAGAACTTAGGAGACTTGTCAGATTCATTCATCAGAATACAGAAGAACTATAGCACTGAGCCAACCTTGGTTACCGTTGCTCACTCATGACTCTTGTGTGACATGTTACACGTTACATACTTGGAAATGAGGCTCCACAGCATGTACTTATTAACTATTTATTAAAAGATGTGGAAAATGGGGGGAATGCATGTTTGGATACATTGTGTCATAAATTATAATGAATACCCTGGCAACATTTTTAATGCATTAATAACTTCTCTATAATTTTATTTTACATACAAGTATTACATACTTCTGTAGGATTTGCCATAAGCTTACATTAGAAGAAAGCAAGAGTGTCAGAGCCAATAAACTTATGGCATACTATCAGACAGGTAGTTGGGAAGATTTAATGTGGAACAGTTTGCATTCATTGGCATTGGACCCGTTGCAAACAAAGAGCAGAAAGAGATGTAGGGGAAATTCATCCAGAGCAAAGTATGACCTGGGAAAGTTAACCAAAACTTTAGAATGGGTTTTATGGATGCCTTGAATTTGTCAGTGTGAACAATTGAAACAAAAGTATGACATACATTAGTAATTTTCAGATTTATTATCAAAATGCTGATGACAAATGCCGCATTGTAGCTGTGTTGAAAATCCCTTTTTAGAAAGTTAAGAATTTAATACACCTGAATCCTTGTGGTCACCGCTTTAAAGGACTGAACATCACTACCAGTGTCTAAGTTAAACTTCTTCCTTTTTGAAGATAACATGCATTTCACGCTTGTTAAGAGAAAGTAAAAGCCTGGTGTGAGACAGCATCCCTGGAAAACAAGAAGGCAGAATGACAACAATAACACTCTCTCAGAATGCGTGACAGCTCTCACCTCCGAACCCACCAGTTGCTCCGTGCTTTCAAATTAACCTAACAACCACATAATGACTTCACTTGAGTCACCTGCTGCTGTGACCAGGCGTGACCTGGAATCTCCTCTGGAAAAAATCTGCAGCCTTTTAAAAATGCCTTAAAGAAACTATGTGGAGTAACGTGCCATTTTAGAGGCTGCTTGTATTAAACTTTTTCATTTTGGTTTTTGGACATTTTAAGAAATCTTGGCATCGCAGTTGTGTTTAAGATAAACAAAACTGTTTTAAATAACTTGATAAGGAACTTGAACATACAATGTAGCACATCTAAGACTAGGAATGTTATGGAAAGGAAACTATCTCGCTGGATACATCCTGTCCTGTGAACAAAGGCTTTTGCCAGATGAGACTCTTGGGAACTTTGCACCACTCTTAAACACTCAGAACGTTTATGCTGCTTTAAATTTCCTTTTACATCTTTCCCTTGATATCTCAGCTCAGGGATATTGTTTTCCAAAGCTGCATGTCTTTATTTCAAATATGCTAAATCACATATGTTGGCCTTTCCTAGACAAAGTTTTATATTTCAACAAGTTATTTAATATAAACTCAAATAGCCACATTAAACAGAACACCTCTGTACTATGATTACTTTCAGTTTAGATTTTACATATATAGAATATAATTGGTGTTCTGTGCTTCTTATCATCTGAGGTGTTGTGAAAGTATTCTGGCTCTTGTATTATGTGCAACATTAAACCCCCATAACTAACTATAAAACACACTTTACCTATGCAATGAACATTCAGTGACCATTCACCGCCAATGTCGGAATTAGGAAGCTCGGACCATTGTGCCAATTCCCATGAAATCGCTCGATATTTCTTTTAGTTGTTCTTCATTCATAATTAGTCGTGGTCAGGCTGATCAAAGCACTCGGGCGGGTGCTTGCATGTGAACCACCATCTCTTGCGATGACATCTGCAAACCAGAATGAAATATGAAATATCAAGTTTCCACGGATGCAAGAAAAAAGCAAAAGAATCGAGGGGTTTTCACACTGATAATGTGAAACATTTGGTGCATGTTGTTGGCCTCTGCAGAGGAAAATCTGGAGCCAAAAGTGACCTGGCAGTAAAACAGAAGCAAGTCAAAAGCTAAAACAACAGCAGTCATTGAGAATCACTGATTTAGATGTCATTACAGTTTCTCCTACACTAGATCGCTGCTCTCTCATGGTAAACTAGAATCATTTATGCATCTCTGCATGTCCATGGCTTACCATTATTGAAATGATAAAAAATGTATATTTTTGCTTGCTTTCCATTAATTATGAAAATTATCACCAGAAAAAGTCAATTAAATCAATTAAAATGTGGTTATTAAAAACTGATTCTCAAGTTGGACATTAATTTAACTTTACTGTTTATAGATTAGTTTATTTTGAAAAGGGAAAATGATAACAATAGGTTTCACACATAATTGCCATTCTTTAAATACTACATTAAATGTAGTATTTAAAGTACTAAAATAAAAAATCTAAATGATATTTTTCATGTAATTTAACTGAAGTTTGCATGTTGGTAAATGAATAAATAAATTAGAAGTTAAATAAATAAATGAATAAAGTTTATAGATGTGTTTAGAAGAATGTTTATTAACGCATGGTTAAAGTCAGCATCAGCTATTCATTGTTACTGCCATTTTTACACAACCTATATTAAAATGACCATATATAACATACAGTAGGAAATGTAGGATATATACAGGAAAATACATTTGAATTTTAAGAAAAGCAGGAACTTCCCAATCCAGATCATTTTAAGTTTTCCTGTAATGTATCACCATGATTATACAAGATAAAAACATACTGTATGGCATAAACAGGACTAACAAAGAACAGAATCTACAATTAGAATAATACAATACTCTACAATACTCTAAAACCAGAGCTTAAATGACATGTACAGTGTAAACCACGCTCTCAAAATACGTTCTACAAACAAAACAAGTATCTTCTACCAGCATTTTACTACTGGTCATGTCACAGTAAAATACTTGTGCTGCAAGACACATCTGAGAGTAGAGACGTGCAGGGCTGAGGTTTGGAAAAATTTGCTTATCTGAACCAAATGACTCACTTCATCCTGCTGCTGCAACTGGAGGTAAATGCGGTTTAGAATTACTGCATGGCTACTCGTTCTGTCTTTTGTACAAAGGCAGATTCAAACAGACCAGTACAAGAGAGTGAAAAGATGTGGAACATGGAGTCATTCCTCAATTTAGGCCTCCCCACCCCAGAATCTCAGAATGATTTAGCAGACTTTGTAACAAACATTGTTGACCAAGACAGGTGCAGGTGGCAATCAAAGTCCTAACAACCAAACGTATGGCCTCCTACCAAGCTGTATAAGCAAATAAACAGAGGGTGGCTTAAAGTGGACGGATGTGTAACTTCTGCTTGACGGTGGGCAAAGTGTAACAGAAGCTAAATGACACTTTATCTGTTTAGCAGACGGCCATTCTCAAAAGTGTGGAAGCCGTTGCCAGCGCAAAAGACCATTGTGAGGGATACAGTGTGTGTTTAATTGCCTTCTATGCCTTCTCCATGTGTGGAGGCCATATAATCCAAACAAGTGATGGTGAGATGTTTTAGTGAGGCAGATTAAAGAGTCTGGGGCCTGTTAAAAAAAATCCAGTTACCATTTTAACAGGCCACAGACAAGAGTCAACAGTACAAAGAAGCACTTAAACCTCAAAAGTGTCTTTGTCAGTTTTACACCCAAGTTAAGGATATAATGGAACGAAGTGAGGTATGTTTTCCATTGAAAGAATGTTACTGAAGTTCTACATCCAAAACATTTGTTTCCTTCAAACTTACCAGAAACCTCTATATGTACAATAACATTCCCTATTACAAAGTTGAGAATCATTATATATTGTTTAATCATTTTAATTACACTTTTTTATTACACTGTTATTATTTCATTTACACATTTAACACAATATGGTCTATGACAGATTACCTTTAGTTACTGTCAAAATTTTAAGTTAGTGCCAAATTTAAGCCAGATTTTTATAACAATGCTGGGAAAGGATTTCCATGTAAATGGTTTGAAAGAGGAAAAGAACGGATGAATGATTTTAGTGTTTTATGGCTCTTCAGCACTGTTGAAACACTGTATACCATTTTGTCGTAAAACATTTTTGCAATTGCCAAATGTCAATGTTTTATAAGACCTGTGCAATGATGTAATTCTGGATCCAAAGATGTCTTGATTTTGTAGTTTTGTTCTGTGTGCTTTCATATCAATCATTTTCTTTAAGAACATGATTTTTAAATTACAAGCTAGATGACTGGCACTATCATAGAGACTCTAGCCCATAATAATGCATGATCATATGCACATGACAACTTTTAAGCCAATGACATTCTATTTTATCATTGTGCCAATACATTATTAGCAAGAAACATGTCTGGAGCCATAGATAGAATTAGCAACATTTATAATGTTTACCTACAAAACAGGAATACTGCTCTTTTTTGTAGCCTTACATTACACACCCACTTCAACTGCAGGGTAGTCAACAATGACAAATTATTTGACTTAACCCAGTACCTCCTTTCTGTGCCAGGGCAGAACTTTTGTTTTATGGGATGACTCATGGACCACCACCAAGGTCTAATTGCTTCAACATAACCTTTCACTCCCCCTGTCATGATTAGTTTTCCTACTCCTTTATCATGTGGTTAACAAACAAGGGGATTATTTACTTGCTGATAAGGGAGGTGTCTGTGCAATGATCAATGATACTTGCTGTACCTATATCCCCATGGAAACTGGCCCAGATGGAAATTTTACAAAGGTTATGACAAAGTTACACAATCTGCAGAGAGAGATGTATAACAATATAGGCAAGGAATGGACCCTCTCAGGGTTATTTGATGGCCTCCTTGGAGGATGGGGTAGTTTGATCTCAGTGTTGGTGCCTGTATCGGTTATGTCGCTCCTCTTTTGTGTTTTGTCCTGTATACAACAGCAGATGAGCAAAATAATGGATGTCAAGCTGAGATCTGTACATGGTTACAAAAAAAACTGAACATGGAAATATATATTTGAAGCATTATGTTTACACTCTGCACATTACATCACAATAAGAGTGTCATTGTTTTGCCAAAACAAAACAATTAACTTTACACATCTCTTTAACTGACGCTGGTATGAGGTATGACAGAAAAGATCTGTTCTTTTTAGAGCATGTAGAACGGAAGAATATGGATTGGCGCCATCCAAACCTTTCAAAGAATGTTTTAATGATTATGAAAGTTTTCTTGCATTTAATCAGTCTATTTAATCAAATATTTTATATGATTAAAGGGGGGAATGTGGGGACATAAGTAGTATTATAAATTTCCATTATTTTCTTTTTATGCTGTGTAACAATCAAAGTTTTGATTATGCGAGGCTGAACTACCTCCTTTGTTTCTGTTAAGAAATGATAAACAAGATATGGTGCACCCGGGAACTGGGAAGTATGTCAAATACTTGAGCAGGCAGAGAGATATATGTAGTTGTGATTTCCGTGTACTCAGTTTCTTTATAAGCTGACACTTGAACAAGTAAGGGTCTTTAATAAAAACATCAACATCTCCACCCTGGACTCCTCGTCTCTTCATTCATGAGCTAACACCACAAACACAGTTAATCTGTATTTGTGATGTAAAGGTTGCATGTTCACAGTGAATGGACTCTGCCTTTTACAAATACCTATAGGAAATAACCCTTATAAATGAGATCTTATAATTATACTTAAATTAAACTTCTGTACATTAATATTTTTATATACCCTGATTCAGCATCAGTGTGTTCCTACCATCCTACAGTATCTGGTATTCTGTTGTGGAGCCAAAGACCATTTTTAATGTTTTTAGTATTGTTTTTTATCCATTACAGAATCCAATGTTTGTAATGCAGACATATATACTACCAATAATAATATTCTATCAATACTGTTTAATATTTACACTCCGAACTGTCTCATTCTCACTTTCTCTCTTCCCAGAATATATATATTCATTTCAATCCTTCTTTCTTTCTCTTTCGTTTTCACCCAATATGGGTCATGCAGTTGTTGTTTTTTTTACCTGCCAAGGTTAATGTTATATGATGACTGTCAGCATCCCTTTGATTCAACTCTTGCTTGAAGTGGAATTTAACAGCTATGACTGTAACGTGTCAAATTAGATGGTCAGCATTTGGTGAACTGGAGCTGCTTTGCATCTTTTAAACATGGATCAGCTTTTCTGAATTAAGCACTTCATCTATAAAGCAAAAATAAAGTGTGAACACACTTTCATTCTTAGTGTAAGCCATATCTGCCAATAATGCAGAGAATAAGAAATATACTCTTTGTGCTAGAGAACAAAATATGGTTTCATGTTATGAATGGGCTGGATTTTTAGTTAACCCCCATCAACAATAAGTTATGTGGTTGATGAGGTCTAAATAAGTGAAAGTGACATATTTGTTAGATATCGTAACCCACACCTGAAATGTGACCTCTGCATTTAACCCATCACTGGTGAGGAGTGAACACACACACACCCGGAGCAGTGGGCAGCACTGCTGCACCTGGGAGCAATCATGGTTAAGAGCCTTGCTCAAGGGCACTTCAGTTGCTACCTGCCAGCATTGAAATCGAACCAGCAACCTTCTGATTACAAGCCCAACTCACTAACTAGTAGGCCACAACTGCCCCAGACCCAAAAAAAGGTTATTAATTCTATTATTTCTAATTCCTGCATTTTACTTTTAAACAAGTCATACTTAACAGACAAATTTGTCCTTGCTTTGCTATATCTCACCAAGAGAGTAATGCATGAATATGAATTTTCATTGCCCTCACTAAATCATAGCTATCTGTTTATATGATCAACCACTTTCTTGAGCAGCAGGAATGTTAAAGAGGTCCAGAATAGGATAAATGGATTGTCTGCCCATGTCTCTTGTTCTCTAACTTGATCTCTCTCCTGCTTTCTCATCCTTTTTCTCATCTCTTTCATTTTCTCACAAGCCATCGTGCAACCTTCTCTTTACTTTAAAGGTCTTGTGTTCATGTGTCTCCGCAATCTTGCTTACTTCTTGATGCTTTGTAGATGCTTTGATACGCTAAATGCTTTGTAGGAAATTTTAAATGCAATAAATCATTTCAATAAATTATTTCATAAGAAATCTGAAGGTAATTCAACACCTTGGAAAAGGTTTCTACAAATGTTTAATTGAATAGTATTTTTAATGACCTGCAAAAACATATAAAGCATCACTTCAGATTGCATTGGTGCAATCTGATGCAACTTTTTTTATCTCAGTGTAAAATTAATCATCAGAAGTTTATCTAGGATATTTTTCTTCTGAACTCCATATGGAAAAACATATATGAAACATTTATTGCGATGAGCCACCAAAATGAAAACGTGGAACAAAAGTCACTTAATTCACCCACCGTTGGCAGGTGACTGTTTCCTAAAACATATCTGTATGCTCATTCCCTTTGTACTCAGAAAACATATTAACATTTTCTCTTGGGTGAAGTGTGGACATTAAAAAACTATTTAGAAATAGAAAGTGAAGAAGAAAGAGAGATAAGGAGAGAGAGCTGTCTGTGCATCTCTATTTAACCAGACATGGAGTTGACAATGACAGCCCCCATCCCCCACCCAACCCCATCCCCCCAAACACACAAATGTCTCTACACCAACAAGTCATACAAAACTCTGGGAGTCTATAAAATGAGTTTGTAATACATTACATCTAATTCCTGTTTTCCTGGTAACACATCATAGCAGGGCTACTTTCCCTGAAGTCTGCATAAGAGAAATGGACAGACACATTATCTGAGGTGTGGTCAAGTCTAATCTGGCACAAGCACTAGGCAGCATTTGAAAAACAAAGTTCTTCCTCTGTTCTTAATATTGATATCTGTATTGATACTCATTGAACTTCGTTTCTAAATATATACTGTTAAGATTTCAGCAGTGACAGCATATCAATGTGGTGAATATTAAATCTAGTTACTATTAAAAAATACATTTTATTTAGTCTTACACTGTATTGGTAAGGTATGTATTGCTTTATGATGTTACTGTTCGACACAGTCAAGGGAATGTAATAACTTTACCCATTACTATGTAATAACTTTACATAGTAATAGTTTTACACAGGTAAACAATTTTGTGTGAACAGTTTCATCAATGCTTAACAGACACATACAATGAACGTGTTCCCTTTTAATGCCTTTTAATGTCCTGAATGTTCAGGTCTTCACCTGACAAAAGACTTGACAGTCACCAGGCAGCCATCAGCATGGTTTGGCTGTGAGCACTGAGGTTTCTTTCATTTGTGTGTCATCAGTCAAAAACTCATTTGTCCCATCAGCCAGCCGTACAGAGGCAGACAGCATCAGCCACTCTGTGAAAGTATAGCTTGGCAAAAGTGTGAGATGGAACATCCTATTCCACTCTGACTCCATATTCATTTATCCTGCAGAGGAGAAGCAGAGAAGCTTATTTATCTCCACTGTCACTGTTTTCTTTTTTTTATTTCCTTATTTTCTTTGGCTGTATTCATGCACACACTGCCTGCGAGTCATCAGGGGCCTTCATTCATTCAAATGTCAAAAAAGATGCTATTTTAGATGTCATTACATTACAACATTAGATTTAGATGGTAGGAAATTAACTGAAAGCTTGAAATGAGTATGTATATTGTATATATATATTGTATACATACATATGTATATATGTATATTCATTTTCTTCTAAAGTGTAGGGTTAACAAGCGATCATTTTAACATACAGTGGAATACACTAGAGATAATATTTTTGTTTTGTATTCATTTCTAATTTGAACAAGATTTCGGAAATACCGAAATCTTGCATGCTTCTTTGATTGTTACATTAAAGATATCATGTAGCTACTAGCTCTGCCACTGCAAAGCATTATGCTCAGTAACTGATCTCTTGTAAAATGCGTTTGAAAACACTATAGATATGGAAGGGATGAGCATGAGGATTGATAAACAAAAGGATAAGCTGATATACTTTAAGTGATATACTGAGCACATGTGGGATTGCACAGGGGGGAGGGGGTAAAGCTTCACTTCTGATTTATTTAAATCCTTAAAGGTTAGTGTATCTAAGAACAAGATTGGTTCAGTAGATCACATCACCCCACATCCGTTACAGATTTTCTTCCCTCTCCAAACTTTTTACAAAGAGCCTGAGAGGTGGAAAAAAAACAAGAAGGTGGACAGATGAAGGACAGAATTGTCCAGCTTGGAAAGAGTCTTCCAGAAACAAAAGGGAAAACATCTAGCAGAGATTAATGTTCTCCTCTGTATATTCCAATCTAGATTCCAGATCTGCTTTTCCTTTATAGCATTCCTTTGGTATTGTATACTCACGGAAAGAAATGCATCACCCTGTTCGGCAGGGCATTGAAGTAACTTCAGGTAGTCCATCTGAATCTGCTCTTGTTCAAGCAAAGCAGATCTGGTGAGCTGATCGTCACACAATACTCAAGACATGTGGCTCTTCAAACGCTGTTTTAACTTGTATAGAAAGTGTTTATAAGGGGTCAGGAACACCACTTGATATTTCTCATTTTCTGAGTTTTAAAGTAAGGTTGAATGTTTTGTGTTCACAGAAAATAAAGAGTATTCAAAGACCTGGAGTCATGTATGACCAGCTGGTTTGACAAGTGCTATTGGTGTCTTTAGATTTTATGATTACATTTCTCCTGTCATTCCTGTTTGAGTCCTTGTGTAAAAGCGCAATTGTGTGTTTAAACTGGTAGGTGGTTCTTTAACTTGTCCAAACTGGTTCTTAGCTACTTCAACTTGGTATCATCTTGGACAGCCAAAAAAACAACAATGACCAGCATGGATCCATGGTCAGAAACTTGCTACCATTTTCCAAAACAGCTGCTAGATTAGTCATAATTTTAACATCTTCGTGTGGTTTAGTCTCAGAGATGTTCCCTAAAACACACAAAAATATCTCCAGGTGAGCCATTGATCAGTGCGAGGAAAAGTGGATATCTGCTATGTCCTGCTGAGTCCTCTGCAGTAAACGATCAGATTCCCACCAGGCAAAAGCAGACCAAAAGGACAAACAGACCCAGGGTACAAATGCACTTGACATCTTAAGAAAATTTCTGTATTGTGAAAGATAAACAGAGAATGTTAGTCAACAAGAAAGTTCAGAAGTTCAGAAATGCACAATTGGTTTCCATTGGGTTGGTGTGTGTGTGTTGTGTACTCACACTTATCCAGTTGCCCAAGATATGGGAGTCAGTAAGTTATCGCATGATGGATGAGTGTTCCATGGATGAGGGGACATTCCATTTGTGAACCATTTCCATCTTTTGAGGATAGTCAACCTGGCCAGTATATTGGGATATCCCCATCAGTATATGTGATATCTCTAACAAATGTTTTTATGATGTTGCAATATGTTAGGAAACATGTTTAATATTATATTTATTTATAAGCTTGAGTTAAGAAGAGTCTCTGTTTCTCCTGAGCCTTGTCACACTTTCTGTCACTCTGAACAAACAAAATAACCACCTCATAACACAGAGCTGGAGTCACATGCATGCAAAATAGACCCTTAATTGTATTCCTCCCTGTACTTTTTTTTTATCTTTTCAGGAAAGCTCAATACTTTCTCTCATAAATATTGTAAGGGTGTGACAGCTTAACTCTTAAAAGGACAACAGTGCAGTCATGAGGAGCACAAGGGCAAAGCCACAATAATATTGAAAAAGAAAACTAGTGAAGACCTGTAAGGCCTCTGTTTCTTTTTTTAAACAACCTATGTTTCAGGACCTCTCCTGCCAGTCTCCCATGGAATACCTTCCAGGGCCTATATGGATTAAATGTTCTTAGGAAGTGGTAAGACTATCCAACAAAGTGTTTAGAAGGCTTTAAGATGTCAGGCTTTGAGGGAACTAAGGTTTTAAGAGCCAAACGATTTCCAGTGGGAGTCTTCTCAATCCCTTTGGTTACACAAGGAATGGCTATTACTGACAGCTATGATCTACCAAGTCCAAGTAAAGTTTCAAAATTGTGTCTGTTTCAACTGAATGATGCACAAATATGTAAAGAATAAAGGCCTTATTCCAAAATCCATCATTCAAGTCCTTGTCTTGAAGTAGATAAATACATTTAAGAAAAACAATGAAAGAGCAAAATGTAGATAGATTGTATGGTCTGGTTGCAATCAAGCTCTTCCCATGATGCAAAGCTCATACACTGATAGACAGTTTTGACTGTCAGGGCCCCTACCAAGAACTTTAGGTATCACTGAAAGACATACGCCAGAATGGAGAATTAAGGTCTAAATTTAGGCTGAGGAGCAGCCTTCTCCAGCCACCTCCCTACTGTCATACTGCTCTAGAACCTGTCAATGCAGAAAATTTCATTTTGATAAAGCAGAACTGGGTTTAACATTCTATCTACAGGGGAAAAGAATTTCAGTGCTGTCCCATCTGATGTATTTAATAGCCATGTTTGTATACACACCCAGAGTAATTAATTTCAGTTGTGGAAAAAACCAAGCTACAGGTCTGTTCTACAAAAACAGGGACATATTAACGCACGGGCCTACCAGGCAATAGACCAACAGGGGGCCCTGGAATGTGATTTACAGTGTTAGTTTTATAAAAGTTTCTATATTATCTAATTGGTAAAACCCAGCCAGCACAAAATATTTACCCTGACGAGGAAGTGAAGTCACTACAGCTGTTGCGCTTAAAAGACTTCATTAACTGAAAGTGATATAAGCAGATCCAATAGCTTTGGCAAGCTGGTTGAATCCTGATGAAAGCAGGGAACTTTTGGACAAGTCATTGTGAACAGGTCACTGCATCTGTCTTGCGTCACTAATAGCTCAACAGGGTCAAGTTTGTTACAAGCCAGAGCAGTCAAGCATGACACACCAGAACAGTTCGCTTTTTTCCCTTTTTTACATGTGGTGACTTTCTGAAGTCATACAGTCTATTATATGCACGTTGCTTTTCCCATTAGTTCGCCAATTTAAAACCAATTGATGCTTTGTCATCCTCTATGGTCCTATATATACTCTATGTTTCCTCCAAAATAATAGGCCATATTTTCTGAAGAGATATAAAAATGGTTGAATTGGACTATTAAAACATTAGCTTGGTCTGTGACCGCAGCCATTGAAGGTATGAAAACAGATACTTAGCCTGAAAACAGATACTTAGCAGTAATTGTAAAATAAGAAGAAAAAAGTCGATTGTCAGCCCTGAAAGAAGCCTATCAGCATGTCACTGTCAGGAAGGGGTTAAACATTTTATTATTTCCTTTAAAAAATTGATTTCAATTTATGTGGTGTTCTTGCAAAGGTGTCGTATACAATTCCCCTTTCCCTCGTCCTACTAAATCTTTCAGGCAGAAGCTTTTAAAACTTCAAATGCACCAATATCCTCTTACACATGTCATGGTATAGCCCTATATAGAGCTTCTCTGGTCACTCAGTGCCCGAGACATCAACGTGTTCAGTGGAAATAAGGATTTTCCACTGAGGAAGAAAGGCAGACCTATACACTGTAAAAGACTGCCCAAGTGGTCTGGCTTTTCCATCACCTCTGCAGACGGTACCATCACTTCAAGAAAGGCTGACAGGGTATCCGCTGCCTGGAGGCCATCTTTTAAATGCAAACAGCTTTGTTGTCTTCTATTACTCAGCCACAGCTGTTTCTCAGATCTGCTGTGGCAATGCCAAGCTACCGCATTTAGTCTAAGGATGGCAGAGTCTTGGGCTAGATTCAAAATAAACTTTAGGACAATACAATTAAATATTGTAAATAAACCAATATGCAATGGAACTTGAGGTGCTGTCAGAGCAAAATAAAATATACATTTAAAAAAATCTACAAGTTCAGAACTTGTCCCAAAAGTTCTTTATAAATTTAAAAGATTACCCAACTATTTTTATAAACTAAGAACGACAAATATATTTACCTTGCTTTTCTAATGTTAACCATAACACAAAGGTTGTAAAGCTAGAAGGCAAAGGCAGACAGAAAAAGTGCATGTAATATCTGCCATTTATCAGTCGATTGGTCCCGTGCATTAACAGATGAAGCTGTGCAGAATGCCCTTATATGGAGATGGTTTGGGCATGTTTTATGCTAATTTCTAACTGCTGGCAAGTGATCCCTCCTTTATCATTAACTAGATCAAGGGTAAGATCAAATGTATGTACATATGCATGTGTGAATCCTGCAGAAGTTGTCCGTGATAACCTTTGCTGTGCACTATAATGCAATATTGGCAAATACACTATTTGAGTAAGAAACTGAGACAAACTGATATTTAGCCATTAGCCTATTGACTTTAATTTTTATACTGTACGTATTCTCATTGTATTCTGTTTCCTCCAAGTACAAACAGCATTATGGGCAGGACTATGATGAAGTGTTACACTGGCATTGTCTAACAAAAGTTCATTTGAATCCAATTAGTTTTGTGGATTTAGAGCCTGAACACACCCTTTATTTTCCTAATCACTGCCATGACTCAAGTGACTGCAAATTGCAACACAGCAAACACAAGAGATATATAGGCTGTTGGGAATGTCTCCTATATATCCTATATACATATGAGACATATGTGTGTGTACACATGAATTGTTTGGGTTGAATTGTTCTACATGAGATGCAATAAAAAATTAACAACAAACATCTGAAATGTGTACTTTTTAGGCATATGACCCTGTGGTGTGGGATTAATAGTCATGATTCTGAACGCTGCCTAGGGTCATATTTAGTACAGTGAATATAAATCTTTCATTCTGTTACTGTAACGTATGCAGTTCTCCAACAAAACAAAGTCCTGCAATTGGCTGCTGCCAGCAGCTGAGCTGCACATGTAGGCCCCCCTGCCTTTCATAAGGTCTCTTAATAGATTTCTAAGAATTATTTCTAAGGAATATTTTAGGGCTCGTATAATGAGCTCTAGGACATAAATCATTCGCTACCATACATTAAAACCAATCTTAAAGGGACCAAGATATGTAGATGTCCCTATTTAGTCATAGCTGTGGTAACCTTTACTTTCAGAGTCAAAATATTGTCTGAAAATAGAGTACTTGCACAGAGGTAAGAAAACATCCTCAATGTACTATATAGGCCTAATAATATAGGCCTATATAGTACATTGAGGATGTTTTCTAAATTTAGCAGGTACAAAAATGCTCTGACTTAAAATTTTACAAGTTAAATATAACTATCAATTGCAACATGGACAATATATTGACCTTGATTTTATTTATCATTACATTTAACACAGATCAAACTTATAAAAAATCATATCCACAGACTTATAATAAATTATTATCATTATGTAATAAATTAATTATATAAAAATAATTACATTAGGTAGGCTATTGCAAAAACTGATTAGGTAAACTGCTTTATCTAAAACTAATACTCGAGCTTGACATAAATATGATTATGATGTGGATGTGCAAAATGCCAATTTTTTTGAGGTCATAACACTTCCGAAGCAAAAAGATGGTTCTAATCTTACTCCTTCACATCAAAGCAAAACAATGTGGCTGTCTTTCAGGATATATATCTGATGACTTGAATGTCCAAACTGACATGAGGGGCATCACCTCTTGGTCTATCAAGTTCCCACTGAAGGCTTTCATGTTGCTGCGTAAAAGACAACACAACTCATAAAATTTAAAGAATGTGTGTTTACTAATTAAGCATTGAATACTCACAACTTTAAAGACTGCAGTTTGATGGTTTTGATCTGACTTTGGTAATTTGTTAAAAAGTAGTAAAACTGAATAATAATTTATATTAATTTTATGTTTATATTATGTTAAAAAGGGAGACAATAAAGTTTCACAGAAGAGTCACATACATGTGAGCACACCATCTGTGAGTACAGTCTATCCACTTCCACAGATGATGAGCAGTGGGGGTTGGCAGACTATGGCGGAAGAAATACCACCTGGATAGAAGGGGAAACCTAAGATGTTCACAGCTCTTCCTCATTGTCAGATATGGTATGGATCAGTTTAGTAACAGACTCCTCTGTATACTCTTTTCTCTGTAGGGCAGGTCTAAGTCTTAAATCTAAATCTGTGTATCTGTGATGTGACAGGTCATCACACCCAAGTTCTCTGGCCTTCAGCGAAAAATTAGATACAGCACACAAATCAGAATATTTACTGTCACTATTTATTCTCAAAAGAAGCAGACGTACAGGTGCAACCCAAAGGAATTTCATTTGATGGCCAGTATGTCATATCTATAACAGTTTCTATGTTCCAGTGGATACCTGGTAGTTACTATATTATATTACTACATTATACTAGTCTTATAGTAAATCGTAAGAGTAGTAATAGGAATAGTTTCAAGATATGCCTAAATAAGAAAACTAATAAGTAAAATTGGTAACACCTTACAATAAGGTCCCATTTGTTAACATTGCCTTAGTTAACATAGACTAACAATTAACAATACTTAAACAGTATTATTCTGTTGATTTAAACATTTACTAATGCATTTTTAAAATCAAAAGTTGTATCTGTTAATGCACAATTAAATAACATGAACGAACAATGAACAATTGTATTTGAATTGACATTAACAAAGATTATTAAATATTGTAAACATATATCGTTCATTGTTAGTTCATGTTAGCTAATGCATTAACTAATCTTAATGAATGGAACCTTACTGCAAAGTGTTACCACTTGTTGTAGTGTGTACAATTCAGTAACATAAAGGTAAAGCATCGTTTAAGGGGCATACCAAAAACATTTAAAGTATTTTAGATGTATTTTAAACACCTTTGCTATCCGCAATACTAACCAAGTAATATAAATGTATAGCTGTTTATGCTTACTATTCATCTTTCATTTTACTATATGCCACAGAAGTGCTACAGAATGGTGGACATGACATTCAGCACATATTTGCATTAAGCCATTAAATGTATTATTGTCTATATGACCCTTTCAGCAATACTTTTTTCTTTCACAATGAGATTGTATTGTGTATGGTGATACAGTATTTTAGTAGACAGAGAACACAAAGATTACTACAACAGAATTGCCTGTTTTACTTTCATATAATAGAAGCCCAGACCACATTAGTGATAATGAGTTATTCAAATCAATTCAAATCAGCATTTGTAGTGGTCAGTCCATGCTGACTGTGGTAAAAGAAAACTGAAAAAGTGGTGTAGTGGTCAGCCTGCGCCTGTTGTGTCTAATCAAATGTCCTGCAGATGTTTGGATCATCACAAGATCCCCCGCTGGCTGGTATTTGGACATCTTGTCCCTAATGTGCTGATAGCCAAGCAAATCAAAGATATAAACCAGTTTTATTGCACAACATTGTACAGGAAACAATCTGTGTTTACATGGCAACATAGAGATTAGCACACATATTGTTGACTAAATACGGTCTAAGTGTCAGAGTAGCAACGACTCAGTCTTTACCCTTTAGCAAGGTTAAAATAGTTTGTGGTGATGTCCAAACATGTTCTTTGTCAAGATTTGAATAAGAAACCTACTTTAATGACTTGTCAGAATCTGATTATGTCTCTTTCTTTGAAAATGTTTAGCACTGTAAGTACCATTACACAAAGAGAATCATTCATTGACTTTCCCGTAAATAAGCTCTTCTGTCAGCACTGCATTGGATATCCTGCCACTATGATGTCATCTGGCCAGGCTAGCATGCTACCCACACTGACACTTCTGTGTAAATGTGCTAGCAAGGCCAAAAATGGTTAACAGTGTTATTGTTTGAAGTGAACTTGATGGTGACACTTCAAAAATACAATTAGAATTTGCAGAAAATGAGTATTGTGAAACCTGCAATCCTTTATCTTGCAATAAATAAAAAATGCCATAAATTACAAAGCTTCTAATACTGAGCCATGAGCAATCTACACATTTTATGTATAAAACTAAACATATATAAATACCAGAGATGTGAATCAATTTAAAATTGTATTTGAATTATTAATATGGTACAGTATGTTGATTTATTAAATTGATTGCAATCAATAGCATGTCAATATTTGCTTTGTTTCTTTTTTCATATCATTGACCATAAACCCATAACTAGCTTACAATCCACAGGAATCCATTTTGCAAGGTAGATTTGGTGGCCAACTCACAGGACACATTCTTACCATCTGCATGGTTATATTTTAATTGTTAGTCTATGTACACACAGTCTTTAGATGTTGTGTCACGTCTCACTATTTTTTTTAACAGATTTTAAAAATGCTTTACATTTTAGTTTACAAAATAACTTCACAAAAGTTAACCGCTCAAGAGCTCTGCACTGTCTAGTTGTTTTGCCAAGCCAAGAAGATGGCTATTGCTCTTAGCAGTGTGGTAAGAGTGGTTTGGTGATGCATATAGCCTGTAGTAGGAGCTGGGATTAAACTGACTGCAGACTTGTAAAATCATGAAAGTGGTACTTCAAGCTTGAATAGCTACAAAAAGCCCTATTAAAAAATAAAAATAAAATAATATAGGTCAGAGAGTATGATTACTGTACATGTGTGAATTTTACATTTAAGTAAATGTACTAAATTAACTAAATTGCTAAATTGACAGTCCTGATAAATATACATAAACAGAATACAAATTATTATTTTTAAAAATTTCTAGTTTAATACACGACAGAAAAAAATTGTCTACATACATCTAGATTGTCCAGTTGTCTTTCTGTATGACCACTTTTGTGTTTCATCCTCCTATTTCATTGCTCATTGTCATATTTTATTGAATAACTGAAAAACTCCAGGGAAAAAAACAAACACAATCCCCTGTGTACATTCCATCCCTCAAAGCCTCCTCACAAACTAATCAGGGGCTTCCATGTTTACTCCTCACCCACTCTTACCCTGACATGTAATCTCTTCCCCTTCGCCTGATCTTTCAGCAAGACTTTGTTTGGCGTGCTTGCGTGAGGGAAGCAAGACCTCTTTCCCAGCAGGCAGTACCCCAAGAATGCAGAGAGAAAAGGAATCAGAGAGCCACAGCCAGGGCAGATGTCAAGTAGTCTCATGGGCCTGGTTTTTAACCCCAAGCTGAGGGTTTGTGGACACCGAAGGGAAGCCAACAGCGTGTAATGGAGCAGCTCTCTGGGAAAACAGAGATGTGTTTTGTCATTAGACTCCAATGAATGGGTGATAACTCCTTTAGAGGAGCTACTGAAACCCATCCTGAGAGCTAAGGCCCTGACTAATAGCTTGTTAATAGAGCTGTTATAGTTTTCTCATTAAATGTTAGAGTATAAGTTCTATAAGTATTATATATAATAAAATAATGCTTTGTTGAAATAAATGTTATAAAATGTCTTTTACAATCATTACGTTAAAATTGATTCTATGTATGTCTTAGTCAGAGTAGACGCAATATTTAATTTTATATGAATAAAAAATTCAATTCAATATGATGTATATGCTGACCTTCCGTTTTTAGCTACAAAAAGAATTACAGAATGGTAAAAACACTAATATTGTCCCAGAAAGCACATTGTCAGATAAGAACATGGGGAAAGTTAATTTAAATGATCAATGTTGTCTTCTTTGCGAACACTGTTTGGCTCTCTTGCTAGGTCACTGTAAATGAGCCTAAGCAAAGATCGAAAATGACTTTTGCAGTAAAATCTGATGTTTTTTTCCAATAATTTCCATACAATTTCCATGTTCCTTTCAGAATAGCAAATTAAGACCATGCATTGCTGGTTACAGAAGATAGTTTTCTGCTCTTGTACACACAAAGCACTTCAAGTTAAAATTACAAAATATGTCCCTCAACAATAACTGTTAAATAAGCAATACCAAAACGTGGTAAACATACATGCAGAAGCCAAGCAAGCTAGATAAAATGAAATGCTGTTGAAGGCAGTGCTTTACAAACATTTCAATTTACAAACATTTGCATTGAACTTGGGGCAATTTGCTTATCTACCTGAATGTCTTGAAAATGTTGCGAACGAAAAACATGAACTTAAATCCAGAAGCACAGCAAGGAGGTCAGGATTGTACTTTTGTTTTAAAACATGTAAGCAATACCCCAGATAAAATTACCACAAGGGCACAATAGCTAGGCTTCAATATTAGCATCTGAAAATGATATTTATTTGTACTCTGTTTCATGTTTCAAACACTCTCCAGTTTAGACATCTACACAGACACGCACACACACACACACACACACAGCTTGTCACTTTGGCATGATTACTTTATGAACCTGTCATGAAAAGGGGAGGTGACATTTTCTGGATTGTTTGTTTACAGAACACACTTTTGATATATTCAGCTGTTGTGTCTGTAGTGGAGAATACAGTGACCGTTGTAAAAGAAGATTGTTTAAAAACCTTTGCACATGTGGTGAAACACTGACAGTGAGGGTCAGTGAAAGGAAAAGAGGGAAAAAAACATCCCACAGGTGTCAATGATATAAACATGCCTGACAAGTTTCCTCCATGGAAACACAGAGGATAATGGTAGTGTGTGTGTGAATGTGTGACCAGACACACATTTAGCTGCCTGCATTGACTTCATCAGCTGTCAGCTTAGCAAACATGTTAATTAACAGCTGAAAATTTGACAAAAAGTTCTGTGCTACACATTTCTTTGTGTTGCCTTGCAGGAATTAAGATCTTGGCCTCTCTCAACACAAAAGCTGCAGGTACTGAATGCCCGAACACAGTACAAGAACTGACGGTAACTAATAGGGATCCTACACCTTTGTTCACGCATTGGTGAATGCCAATGCAAAATTTACAGCACACCATTTATTTCACATGTCAAAATAATCCTACGGCTAGCATCTACTGCTCTGTGTTAAGGTTTGCATATTCTTCAGCTTAATAGGTGTTAAATGTGCAGTGTCTAGCAGCAGCCTTGGCCAGTGTATTGTGTAAGTGAGGTAACTAAGTCAACAAATTGAAAGATGGGCTTGTTCTGCACCTGGGGAGGAACAAGTAGAAGTGGGAAACACAAGGTGTGAGTTGGAACTATGACTTGGCCGAATCAATATGGGTTGTCCTCACTTACTCTAGCCAGACAAATGTTTTGGGTGTAAACTGTGCAGCAATGCAAACTGACAAAAACAAATTGTTGTTTTTTTTAAATTATGTTTATCTTTCTCTCTTTAGATAAATTCCTTGCCTTGACTGATGTTTTTGTATGTTGTTAAAATCTGACTATCTTCTGTGCCACTAGCATCACCAAACAGAACCGCAAGAGTAATGACTGTTTCAAACTTCAAATTTTTGTTTCATGAAAATGGTAAAATGTTAAACAGGAGACACTGGGTGTTTATGAAATTCAAGTATTACATTAGTTGAGCTATCCAAAACTTTATCTATCAAAACCCCTATGCTTTTCTGCAAAAGTGTTTAGAGAAACAGTTTGTGTTGGAGTGACATAAGGGTCTAGTAAAAGGATCCGGTAAACATGTTGACAGTGTTACTGATAGCACTTTGCTAAAGTGTTAAATCTAACACTTCGGGAATAGGGCTCACCAGTTTTGATGACATGAGCAGATTCAATGTGCTACAGTTAGCATCTAACACAACAATTGAATAGTTCATGTCCTTTTACAGGCTTGAATGTATTATATCTACAAATACAAAAAAATTCTCACCATCTCTTTCCCTACTGTTGCAAAACTACTAGCCTGTTTTTCCTATATTAGTTGCACGGGTATTTACAGGAAATGTTTACAGTAAATAAGAGAAGAGATATATTTATACAGGTATAAAGAACACAGAACAACCTCCCAGTGAGAATGACAAGATAGTTTCTTTAGGCATAAGAATTGTCCTTGCATGAGGTTTTTTAAGGGTAGTAGATTTACGTTCTTCCTAAGAATACAGAATTTGACTAACAGAACAGCTGTAGTCAATCTATAATTTCATGCTAGCTTCTCAGTCCTTTTAGGAGATATTGTGCAGAGTTCTTTCCTAAGAGACTATTTCTTGCTCCATTTGAGTCCAGAAATGATTCCATCTGAACCGATGAACCAATGTCTCAGACTTTTATATTGTTAACATTTATTAGATCCAGGTAACAATTATTCAATAAATTGAATGGAAATCTGACTGCATAGGTTCCAAACTAAATACTCAACATTTATTTCACATGGGAGAATGCAGTTATTGTAGTAAAGTAGAATTTTTGTTTCCTTTTTATTTCCAAATCAGTAGTTTTTAAAATACAATTGTTGCATTCTATGCAGCCCTGCACACTCTGACATCTGCTAAGAAATATTTTCAATAGTAAAACATACATAATTTGTGGACCTCTCATGTTTCCATCAATGAAATCTGTGGGACATGTACATATAACTAATGTCTTGTGCAGGTGTTCCATATTTGCACATAAAGTGGAATAAATAAATAGAATACTTTGCCCTATTACATCAATGTACAGTTACTCTATAAATGTAATTGCCAATGTAAATTCCTTTTGCCACCTCTGTAACACTTACCTACACAAAGGCTTTTTGCCATCTATTGGTAGTATTAAAATTTAAATTATAATCACATTAATTTAGTTGCAGTTTAGTTATACAAATATTTTTATTTACTTTCATAACAGTGTCGCTGTTGTTCTGTAAAATCCATAAGTCAGACATAATCTGAATAGCAAAAAATAAGTCTTTAGCATTCTAAACTTAGTGTTTTTATGTGCTAAATGTAGTTAAAATGCACATAATTTTAAACAAAATCATTATTTTTAAATGTAATCTTCCAATAACATCTTTAAATTTAAGACATACTCTTATCTTGCTCTATTTTAATTAACAGTTGTTTTAATTTCCTATTTGTTTATAATCTTCTATCATAATAATAAAATATGTTATTGGGCATTACTGTCATTATAAAATTAAAATAAAATTTAACCAACAAACATATTCTCTATTAAAATATCACATTTACAAATATAGTTTTTCATTTAAAAAATCACTTTATTGTCACCTTTGAAGTAGAAAGTTAACATTTACATTTAAATACTCTACACATTATGATGTATTATAATTATAATGCACAACATGCATAATATATGTATATTTTTATATATACACAAGTGTTACAGGAGAAGCACATATTGTTTGATATAATGCCTAGATTAAGGCTGTGATCATTCTTGCCTCCAAATTACTGCTCACGTCTTTTATCAATTCCCATATATATGTGTGTGTGTGTGTGTTTAAATAAATATACAGTCAGCGTGTACATTTGAGATTTCTAAACAGAAAGTCTTACTGCGATGTCCGATTCAAAGACAGCGAAGGTCTTTTCAATATGGCCTCCACTGAGAATGACAGAGAATCTCCTGTGGAAACCTTTGTGCTCCGTGGCTTTGCTACAAAGTCCTTTACCACTCTTTCAGAGTTTTTGAATCCAGCTGTGTCTTTGGCTGTTCCCTCTCTGAACCTTTTGGCTGCTTCCTCCAGCAGTCCCTTACAGTATGGCCCATTCCCTTCTGGATGTTTTTCACTCAATTTCTGCTGTATGAGGGAATGAAAAGAGTTCAGCTTCACAGACAGTGTATGCTTAGCAGTGTCTTTGCTCATGTTATTAAGCACATGCTCATTTCTCCCAGGAAGTTGAGGTACATTTGAAAAAGCTTGTCCATAAACCCTCTTAGGAGGTGAGAAGGCCGAACGGGCATTTCCGTTCTGTCCGAGTCCTGTCTGAGTCTCTCCGGACCCTGGCTGGAGGTCACATGACTCTGTAGCCACTCTAGAACCCTCAACCCTGGATGCTGCACCCTCCTGCTCGGGCGGGTGGCTCTCAGTGGAGGTCATCATCTTTGGGTCCCAAACGGCTCCAGGTTTCATGTTCTGGACTGCAGTAGCATTTAGGAGACACTGCTGGTATAACAGGGCATCATTAATACTGCTGTTGCCCCGTGGCCACATTACAAAGCGAGGTGAGAGTGGGTACTGGCGATAGGTGGTGGCTACGCTCACATTGGAGGAGATGAGCTCCACATTCGCTGCTGTCCCACCTGAGGCAGCATACTGCAAGGAGAGGTCCAGACAGCCAGGCAGAAAGCTGCAGAGATCTTTAGGATTTGGTTCAACCGCAGAAGGGGTCGAGGAAGAAGAGAATGCTGTCTTGTAGGAGTTATACTCAGCAGCATGGACCATGCTGCCAGGCAGGAAGAGCGAGGCAGAGGATGACTGGCTGGACTCAAGAAGTTCCCGCTCTTTATACTCTCGTTCCAGCATGATGGTCTCCAGCTCCTTATCTGCAAAAGCTCGTCTTTTCCTCATGCGGTCACTCAGAGGAGGGGGTAGAGCAGAATTGGCACTCAGAAATGGGTCAGCCTGCACTGGTCGATATCCTGGTAAGAAGTATTATTTGGTTAAATACCAAGAAATATTCTGCAACCGCATTTACATACAACAATAATCACAATTATATGACATTATGGCTTTTTTACAACACTTTGTCTATAATGATTTACTGTTAATAATTTCCGAAAACGAAAACATCTTTTCCACTCCAAAGTTTAACTACAAATTTCCTTAAAAGTGTAGACTCTACTTTGTCCAGTTCTCTTAAGCATCAACATCAAGCACAACTTTAAAGAATTTTTGTCTGAATTTTAAGTGTACATACAATATCTTATATAATATTACGTAAATATATTATAAGTATATATTATAATATATATACTTGTATATTACATTATTAAGTAAAACGTGTGCTGTAATTGAAGGACGCTTACTCAATGAAAATGTCCAGAGAGGAACCAAGTGAAATAATTTGAAAAGAACAGAAGTCCAAGAAAGGCTAAGAGAAAAGGAGAAAAAAGTGGTAAAAATTAGTTGAGAAAAGAGGAAGGAAAAGAGGTGTGAATGGTCAGACAGATCAAGGAAATCTTAATAAGTAAGGAAGAATTCTCCAATTTGTGTATGCAATTGGACTGATTGTTTTTTACTCACCTTCTAAAATACTTTTAGCCAGCATAGTGGATGGACGGATGTGTCTTTGATAGATAGTTCGTCTTTCCACTGGTAGTTGCTTTCCAGATATCCCCTTCTTGTCCTAAAATTGTATATTTAATATATAACTGTCAAACATTTTTCTCTAAATAAAGTTTTTAAGTAATCAATAGGCATATGAACCAGTACATTAGCACATCATCAATTATACTGTTAGGTGTCTTTTTTAAAAAGTTGCTTGGCATCTGATTAACTGTAGTACAGAATGCATTCAAAACAATCTCCAATAATATCTCTGTCTTCGCTTGCCTTTTAAATTTTATCTAGTCAATCTGATCTCCTGATGGTACAACTGAAAATGACTTGCATGTAATGGCAAGGCCTGAATCACCATGTATATATTTATAAATGGAAGTAATGCGATAGTTCTGGTTTATTCACCTCTGTCGCTTGCTGTCTTCGCAGTGCTACTTGCGCAGCCATAACTCGCTGTCTCTCCACGACCAGCAGGCAGTTTGCACATTGACAGTCTCTCCATCGGCAGAATCTCTTGTGTCCTTTCAGACAGGACACCACGCCGTGGTTCCTACACCGAGCGCACTTCGGAGTGCGGCTCAGTTTCCGCTGGTCTCCGGTACCGAGGTTTAAGTGACTGGTTTTGTCATCGTCTTTGGTCCCCGCATCGTCTTCTCCTGTGGTGGTAAACTGCGCTTGATCATCGCTCTCCGTTTCCAGGCCCTCGACGTCGATCTCAAACTCCGTGCCAGACAGATCCGTCATTTTCAGGCCGAGTTTAAATAGAAGCTGTCCAGAAGAAAACATCGGAGAAAGTTTATCAATGAGTTTTATTAATGGAGTTTTATGCACATAAAATTATTAAAAAATGCTATTCATTATGTCAGTTACTCTGCAGTATTAAGACTAAGTATTAAGATGATCAATAAAATTCATTAATGGAGTTTTTTACATGCACATTAAATGATTAAAAATGTTATTTATTATGTCAGCTATTCTGCAGTATTCAGAAAGATACTTACCTTATCAAAACACACAAGGGATGAGTTGAAATTTATAATGCTAAAAGCTGAATTTTCTCCTCTTCCAAAATTATGCTGAAGATATGGAAAGCACTGCTCCACAGGTAAATAGGCTACTTTAATTGTGCAGAAAAACCAAAGCACGCCATGTGTATCAGTAAATAATACATGGACAACCGTATTTGTCACACTCCAAAGTGATGAGCGCTTCTCAACCTTTCAACCCGGGACACCACCTCTAAAATCCTCGCTGCAAATTTTGGCACAGCCAATGGGGGTGCGCCGTTCACAGGTAGCCAATCAGAGCAGAGAGTTTGACGGCGTGTCAAGATTGGCTCGTAGTGAACGTCGCTTTTCCATTGGCTGGAACCGTATCGTTCTTTAAAATAAGTTCATAATGGGGTGAAGTTACAAATAAAACAGTTCTAGGAAACGATTGATCATTGAGGAAGGGGGGTTGGGGTTAACTATTTAATAGCACCAGCTTCAGCCTTCAGGTTCTGGTTCATAAATGTAACATTTATAAGTTTATAATTCTAAAATGTATTTACTTTCAGCTCACAAATTGCACCAAGTGATATTAAAAAAACTAATACGTAGTAATTACAAGTTGTCATGCGTAAGGAAAAGAATGAACGGCGCAACATATTCAGTGTAATCTGCTCTCACATGAGCTTCTCTGTTTGATTTCCTTGCCCATGCATATGTAGTCAACAGAACAGTACTGTTTAATTAAATTAAATGGCATAAGTAAAGTTATATTTTGCAAGCTACGTAGTAATATTTCGTTAATGTGCTTGCAGTGGATAAAGTAACCACTAATTGAAACTATTCAAATTACAGCTGGTGAATGCAAAAGTTGGCAATGGATTTTCATTTTTATTCAAATACACCTAACAGCGTTTTCTTACAGGTGTTTTTTTAGATATACCATCATTAATGTGAATAAATATTAATTCTTATGTTGATCCCATCGTTTGTGTACTACACCACAAGGCTATATGACCATTACTGTATTGATAATGTTTTGGAAGAAACATATTCAAACCACATATTTTATTAGTTCGACTTAAACATTGTTTTCATTTAAATTATATACAGTACTGTGCAAAGCTACCTGAAAAGCTATGTGCATGTTTACCAACGACAAAAGAGGTTTTAACCAAAGGGTGTTCACACAAAATATTTTTTGATTTAGTTATTAGCAGTTAATTGATAAATAAAATCTATTTATGACATTCTTTTTAAAAGCATCCCCACTTTACCGCATTTTTAAATAAGTGGCTAAAACTTTCCATAGCACTGTAGCTTTACAGGCAGGTTGCTTCAAGCGTCTTGTAGACGCTGCCACAGTTCTTCTGGATTTAGTCTGTCTCAGTTTTTTCTGTTGGTTCATAATGTAATCACAGACAGACTCGATGATTGTGAGATCAGATGTCTCTGTGGAGCACTGGCTGTTGTCAGTCTCCTTCTGCATACAGAAAGCTCACTGAATTTTTAAAAGTAATGGCAAAAAGAATGTTTGGAAATGTAAACTTATAATTCCTACTAACGCTACAACAAATATGAATAACTTGCTTTAAACCATTTTTGGGTGTGAAAATACTAATGTGCCTAAGACTTTTGCACAGTACTGTATAAAATACATTTTATTTACTAAAGTATAAATGTTAAATAAATTTCGAAAGAGCCATTTATAATTTTAATGATTATATAGATGTGGTCGTCTGACAAATGTTTACTGGTAACTGCAAACATGATAAAATGTAAGCCTTCGGTGATGCATCTACAGACTGTTTTCAGATATAGATTGAGCCTGATATGACAGTTGACACAACAAGCGATATTTAAAACATTGACTAAGCATGCGGGAAGGCTACACAAAACACAATTCTCTTTGTCCCGATCGACCTACCATGTGTGATGTTTCTCAAAACAAAGTAAAATCAACTGACACTAAAGAATGTCACAGCTACTGTTCATGATAGGCTTTCTCTACTGGCAGCAGCATATGCGGGACGTGGGAGAATACGCTTGTTTTAAAACATAGCAAAACTGTGGAGTTTTCACACTATTTCAGCATCCTACTTTTATTGTTTTTTATTTTATACTGAGCCGCATTTGGCCTGTGTAATTCGTACGAAATGGCTGGTCACATTGTCAATATTTGTCGTATAATACATTTATTATTATCGACAACTATATCGGCTATCCTCTTTTTGGAACCATGGGCCTACTCTTTAAACCAATAACACTGGAATTGTTAAATGAGCTAAAATTACTTTTAATTACATTAAACTTGTCTTGACCTTAACGTATACTCAGTACAATATGTGTATAATATGTATAATATAACATATAATATAAAATTAATGTATTATTTTTACAATTTTTGCTTTGTTAAAAAGGGTCTAAAAAAACGAGAAATAAACTAATTCACATAGTTGGCAAATAGAATAATAGCTCTACTATAGGTTGGTTTTTGTTAATAGATTTTAGGTTGTCTGTTTGGGCTGTGCTTCTGAAAAGCATTACGGCAAATGGTCTCTGCTATGTATAGGCTTACGATGCTTTTGAGAAACGCAGCCCTGGTCTTGTTCCTTTGCCTCTTTTACCCACATATGGTGAAGATGTTTGCTGTGCAGGTGCAGCTTTGCCACTCGCCCTTTTTCCCTTCTAATTTATTAGCCGGGTTACGGCCTGCAAAACCCAACTGCTACCCAGGGTGCAATTTCCCCATGTGGAATGCTTTCATCTTCTCTATTGCCTTCCTCTAAACACATATTACAATGCCAAACGAAAAAAAAAGATGAGTGTCTTCATTGTTGTGGGATGGGATCTTTATGCGCAGAGTTATGATATCTTAGCCACACTAACGTGAACGTAGTTGATTTATTTCAGAGAAATTCCAGCTCTTGTCCTTTAGTTATTTTCACATTTCGCATGCGTACATTATTTACTGGTCAATTAGTTAGAGTTGTTATCTAGGAAAGAAGGGCATTCTTTGTAGGTGACTGCAGTACACGCTAATTCAAGTTGGTGAGACACTATGCTATTTGTATTTTGAAAAACAGATTTTTAGGTGGAGTCTATAATTAATTTTGATGATGATGTACGCTGCGTTGTTTAATCTATGCTGTCAAAATGCAGACAGGTCCAGTATTCTCTCTATACTGGATTAAAATATTCTCGAACACGCATGGAGATATACATTTGCACTCGGTGATCAGTGACAAGCCAATCATGCCCAAGTTTCTGCTTTGGTTCAGGGTGTGTAGCATGTTACACACTGGTCTGTAACCCGATAGGAGTGTAAAGACAAGAGATTTGTGAGTTCACTGAATCCCTGTTAGGTTAATTAGCATTTGAAGACGCTTGATGGATCGACAACACGTGCAACCTGCTGAATGCTTAACCAGTCATAATTTGTCTGTTCAGTTGATGTATCAGGGTCTTGTTGACTTAGAGGCACAAATTCAAATGTGAGCATTAAAAGCTGTCTCTCGGTTAAGTCAACAGATGTGTTAAATTGAATTGCAACACCTGCACACTCGAGCGACCGCTGGTTTAGCATCGAAGACCTTATACCAACATCATGAAACCTAAATAGGGTTCCCTAAACAAGCAACAAGTCACACAAGAAGTTATTGTTGGTTAAAATATTGTTATTCATCTCTAAAATAAATAGATATAGATAATAAAATAGGATTTATTACTATTGTTGTATATACTAACAATAATAGTACGCAAGTCTATTATTTTTATTAATTTGATTTAACATGAATATCATTATATTTAATATAATTATAAGCACTTATTACCTACAAATATCTTCTGCAGGAATTCAGTAGCCTACTTACAGCCTTAGTAACATTCAGATTGATAGCTCATTACCGAAGCCAGTAAATAAAAACCAGATAAAAGGAATACAGCAAATTGCAAATTATAGCAGAAAGTTTGAATGCCTTCTTTTGTACAATCACAAGGTGACAGTATTGAGTCATTATTTGTATTCCGAGACATTCCTGCAATTGGTTTGCCTGTTTATTTTCCTTTAAATACGAATTTAAACATACAACCCTATAACGCAGGTAGGTTTCGTATCTAAGGTTTGACTATTGGCTTACTGCGCAGCAAATGTTTTGGAAGATGCACTTACCCTGAGAGTTACACTGTCTTACAAAATGACTGTCCAATATTAAGTAATGCCACAAGATGGCGTAGTTAGCTACATTTTTCCAGTCGTTCAAATTGGTTGAAAGCTGAAGCTGCCTGAAGCTTACGATTTGCGTCATACAAATAACCTAATCTTCAAGAAAAATGTTCTTCCAAATATAAACATATCCAAAGGTTTTCGTAATACAAAAAAATTACTTGTGCATAATATGAATAAGCCTCCTGAATTTACAGCCACACAATGAGTATTTGTTATACTGTTCGATTATCTGCATTAACTAAGTCTAATAAATAACTGGTTCAGAACAAAAAGGGTAGAGAAGGATGACGTCCTATTACTCGTTGTTGATTTATATACCCACTGTATATTGATGTACTTTGCAGAGGGTGTAGCAGCTTCTTAAGAGATCACCAAAGAAATGTAATTCTGAATTAAAGATACATAAAGAATTTAATTAAGAATTAATTAAAAATGAAGTGCCTTTGGTTTTTTTTGTGGGTGTTAACATTTTTCCAAATGTATTCCCATATATATAGCCTATCAATGAATGTTTATATCCAGTTCAGTTAATCCGCAAAAATAAGGTCATGGAAGGTTTATTTGCCATACTTTCACTTGCAGCACTGATGGATTAATTCTACATTAAATTCCTATTAACAGTACATTTCATGCAAATTCAAAACAAAGATGTTTTATAGTTTGTCATTAACTATATGTTAAATTACTCAGACTTTTTTGGTCAAATATTAAAACCTTAATGATTTTTTTTTCAAAAAATTAAGCTACTGTTACTCCACACATGAATAAATTGGCACAACCTCAGATGTGGTAGAAATACAATACCTCAAGTAATGTACTGCAGATCTTTTAATTAATCTGTTAGAATAGCAATGTCACTTTTAAATCACCTCAAGAGTCCATTTCAGTGCTTTTATTCCAACCTCCTGTTGAAACTGCTTGTGTGGGCAGAAGTTAGGAGGAGGTATTCAGGATCCTGGAATCTGAGGAGTCAGATCTTTCATCATACTCCTCATCTGCATTGTACATGCTCTGTTTTGTAATGACAGGGCAGTTCTCCTCCTGGATGCTGATCCGATGTTCCTCAGTGGGCCTGCTGGTAACAAGCGGTGAGCTGCGTATCACTCCAGTTGAAGGGCCAGAGAAAGGAGGCACATACTGTGAGCGTAGCTGATACTGTTGCTGTAATGTCATGGTATTCCACAGAGTCACATCACTGTGAACAAATGGCCTGGCTTGGCCCTGGCTTAAGGAATTCCTCAACATGAGGGGGTATCGAGGTGGCTGGGGGAAGCCATGCTGAAGTGACATGCTAAGAGGTCCCGGTACTCCACCAGGGGACTCTGAGGAAAAGCGCAGGGAGTCTGGAACACGGAAGGCTGAACCAACAGACCACTTAGAAGAGGAGACAGGGTAAGTACTTAAAGAGTGCTCAAAGAGGTGGCCGTTTAAAGGGAGAACAAGGTCATTAGTGTTCTCAGACAGGATCTTTTCTGGTTTTATTATAGAACGGCTGGAGAGCAGGACCTCAATCGCCCCAACCAGGTCCCCACCACAGCCTTTCAGGATCAGCTCCAGGACTGCAGGTTTGTGAGCAGGGAAAATCTTCTTCAGAACCTCTAGTGGAGGTCGATTGGCCTTCAGGCTGAAAGGGAGAGATACAGAGCCTGAGAGGCCTTCAATGAGGAGGTTGCGCTCTGTGGAGTATTTCGAGTTGTCGGCTTTGAGCTCTGGGTCGGTGCAGGATTTTGACAGCCCAAAGTGAGACTTCTCGGGCTGTGGAATTGGGTCTGAGGTGTCACGGGTGCAGCACAAGTTAGGTTTGGACTCCTCAGGGGAGCTGACTAGTTCTTGTTCTCTGTCACTGGTACTACCACCATTCTCTTCACCTGACTGCTCACCACACAGATCATCGTTTAGCTCTGGAAAACATAAACACATGGATTTTATAAACAAAATGAAATCGTGATGCTTCAAAGTTACATTAAAAATCCACGGGGTGCATAAATACTTCAATCTAAATTATTATTATATAACTGTCAGTCAAACAAGATCAATGTACTAATATACCTGTATTAATTTGTCTAAGTAATCTAATTAGATTGATTAGTTATTAGTTAGATTGATTATTCTTAAAGGGTTGATATTTTACAGGTTCTTAATGACTGAAGTGGGCAGCACTTTAGGTCCATCTTAAATTTTGATTCACTATACTCAAACATGGGCTGATTTTGCAGAAGGGAAGTGTAACACCTAAGATACTGACCTGTCAGCGCACCAGTGATTTATGTAAGGATCGTCTTTAATAGCTGTTAACCTTAAAACGCTGATTCTGTGGCACTGAAAAATCTCTTATCGATTCTTCTTAACTACAGTTTTTCCATAGTTTTACTCATAGTTTATAAACATTTCACATGACATTTCACATTTTGACCTTCTTCGCATCGCATCTCTGATTGACCTCCCCCAATATTATAGTAGCTACATCATATAATATAATAATATTTATAAAGAAAAAATAGAATGTAAGCGCTAAAATGCCTTAATAGTTTGTGGTTGTTAAACTTACCACAACAACACAATAAGTCTTAATTTATAATATCACTTTTTTATATATGTTGTTATTGTTATTTTGTTTGAATTGTGGACTGTCAATGTATTTGCACGCATTCTGCAATTTTCACGTTTATATCTTCTACCACGCTTTCATAATCATGATTCAAAAAATTAATTATTCGAAACTGTTACAAAGATTTAATTATTTATCATTTTTATTTTATATAATTATTCTTTGTAATATATTTGTATAAACAGTGTTATTTAAAAAGGATTTCTTTTAAATTTTGTGTTTTTTTATCTCCATACGTCTTACTCTTGTTTAAGATTAGTCTACTTATTGTTTCGGTCATCTTAAATATTTGTAAATAGTGTTATGGTAATATTGATGATAATAGTCATTACAATTATTTCAGAGCATACTTTTTCATGCAAAATGCTGCGATTTACCTTTAATGGCGCTTAAAAGTTGCTTACAAAAAGTTTAAAAACAACTTAAGTCGTGTAAATTAAGAAATTACCTTGAGATGGTTTAGGAGTCACCGCATCTGTGCTCCAGCGCAGGTCTTTATCACTTTTCCGTGGTTTTGCGCTCTCCTCTCCGCCTCCCACAGTAATGCCAGGCAGAGTTCTCATAGACTCCGGGATCAAACTCTCCAAACTGTCGTTCGCCTGCTGCCGTCTCAGCGCCACCTGAGCGGCCATGACCCGCTGTCGCTCGATTATGAGAATACATTTCTCACAAGTGCAGTCCTTAAACCGGCAGTAACGCTTGTGTCCTTTCAGCCAGGAGAGCACCCCGTGGTTTCTGCAGCGGGCACACTTGGGTGTCCTCTGGAGGGGCGCTCTCGGCTGGGACACCGGGCCCCCCATGTAGAGGTAGGGTGATCCGTAGCCATTCATTTCTCAAGTCGTTTACAGAGGTGGCAAAGGCACAAGTGCATCAGATAAGGTGTAGAGGAAGAGTGCAGTAAAGTAAGCGAGAGATCAAGCCCCTCTGATTCTCGCTAGACTATTGGTGAGAGGTGTTGACTCTTTAAGACGTACATTTCCCCAGTAATAAAGTGCATCAGGCGATCTGACACGCACTAATGCAAACGAGTAACTTTTATTTCTTACATCACTGTCACGAGTAGCAATTCAGGGGCGATGTCTAGCTATTTTTGAACAAGAATCTACAATTTAAAGCAAAACCCACCATCACAAATTCAGCATTTTCATACAAAATTTAATTTAACAATTTCTAAACAACTTCTTTCTTTTAATGCATTATTTAAAACATCTGCACATTTAATTAAATACACAAAATATGCTGTTAACGTAGCCTCGCTGTGCTACTTCAATATGTAGGCCTACTTTTATAATTCAAAATATTTAATAACGTTAACTGACCATCAGTATTTTTTAAACTTAATACTGGAGGATCTTATGAGTGCAGCAATTTCAAGAATTAATGGGGAATGTTGAAAAAAGTTCACATCACTGCTGTGAGCTTTCAGGAAAATCCCAAAACCACTTTGGTGTTAAGTTTAATCACACGCTGTGAATACGGATTAAACACAGGCTACAATAAAATGCTGGTTTGCATTTGAATGAGCTCTTAACTTATTCCCATGAACAATGTTGAATAGTCCGACATGCTGCAAGAGTTAATTGAGCAATATGATTTGGACTGGTATAAAATAAGCTATGGCAGGATCCGATGAAAAAAATTCATTGAATGAGGAGAACTAGGGAATATTATACACTGTAAACAGGCGTCCTTTTGTGCACACAGTAAACTTGGGTAATCTTTAAATGAACGTCATTTTAACTCTGTTTAGCGCACGATGTGGAGTGTAAATTGCAGCACACCTTTCTTAAAACGATGCCCATCGCTTTTAAAGTCCAGTGAAACTCAACACCGGGCACCCTCGAGTCCCGTTTCTGTTCCTAAATGGGTTTATTCAAGCACGTAATGGGATCTTGGCAGCACAACTTTGAGAACTGGGGGCCACGATAAACTTCACCACATGCACTCCGTTTCCAGGGCTATTAAGCTTTTAATTGGAAAATAGCAGATGAAATTTCAAGGTGACAATAATGCAGCATGCAGTCTGTGCAGGGCGAGGGGAATTCACACCAAGAGGAGTGGGAGGACAGCATAAATAATCATAAAACACTTCTCGCCAACACATGCAGAATATATTTAAACTAATATCTAGTAACCATAAAGGTTAACTATCAAAAGCAAACATATACTTAAAAAATAAAGTCTATTAGTCTATTATCTGGGCAATCAAAAACAATACGTAGATGTTGGTACAACATTGAGATTGTTAAGTAGATTGATCTAAAAGTACATACAGATAATAGAAATTAAATTAATAAAAACAATTGTTTTGTTGATAATGAAAATGCTTTGTTTATAAGGTATTGTATTTCAGGAACACCTGTCAGAACTTTGATGTGGAATAATTACTTTGTGAGATTACAATGAGTTTAACAATGAGACAGATAAACACCAGAATTATAACTTGTTAATACATGATCTCCCTTTATCCTGCCCTAGTAAATATAAACAGTTGGAAAAATACTAACAATCTAACCAATGCAAGTATTGCATTAAATAATGCAATTGAATTATTCTGGTGTTGTTCAGATTAACTCTGCTAGGCACACAAACAGAGATAAGATAGCAAATAGACCAGTACAATAATTAACAATCTGATCTGTCGTTAGGAACACTGTAAATCTCTTAGTTTTTGTGTCTTTGTACTGATCAAATAAACTAAAATAGAGGTAAAATCCACTGAGGGGAAAATAATTGTAATACATACTGCTGAGGACACATAGTGATATAGCACATAGCATATTGTAAAAGAACTGTATTATTCAGATAATAAACACAAGACAGAAAGGAGACATGTGGGCAGACTTACAATACAATACTACATTTATACGCAAGAACATCATTCTTAAATGTATGTCAAATATGATTAAATGACTACTATACTAAAACTATACTACTATTAATCCCTTATATTATGTTTAAATGAAGTTATTTAAATTTGTATTTAATTTATGACAGAAAAGTGATTAGTTGGTTGAGCATTTTTCATGCACTGATAGCACTAGTATGTGATTTATCCTTACTGAGTCCAAAAGCTGTTTTATACTGAGCTGTTTTATGCTTCAATTCCAAGACTGCAAATGGCGGTGCTTGTCATCCAACAAAAAATAAAGTAGCCTTTATTTAGGATTTAAAATTTATGTTGTTTTGTAATCACTGTTCGTTATTTTTTGTGTGGTGATGTTCAGTTTTTCATTTTACTAAATGATATTTGTTGATTGTCAGGATTATTTAGGTTTGTGGGATAAGTCTTGGTCTGTGAATTTTAACATCTATAATAAGATGTATTATGTCACAACAATAACATACTTCACTTCTTTTAAATGGCCATATAGAACCACGTTTTGAAATGACAAATGGAATCTCTTAAAAATCAATTATTAATTTTTGATAAAGTTAAAATTTCAATTAGCTTAAAGTAATATTACTTAAAGTAGGCATTCAGAAAACTCAAAAATCTTACTACATCATGTTGTCTCCAAACAATTATTTTTTTAATGTAGAGTTTATGTACACTTACATGCACAAATGATATATCTCAGGAAGAAAAACAAGTAGTGGCATCAAACCCAACCTACAGGTTAAACAAACAAAAAACACACATGCAAAATGTTACTTGTATTTCTGCTTGTCAGCAGGTTTAAGGTTTCAGATGGGACTACTGACACTGACTATTGACTACTGAGCTACATTACTGCAGTACAGACAAACAGAAAATATAATAAAAAAAATCTCTCTTTTGTTAGGATTTTTTTTACTCTCAAAACACAGACTTGAAGGAAAAAAAATACAATAAAAAATTATAACAATAAAATTATAACATTCTGATTTCTGCACTTAACCCCATCTGTTAACGTTTTACAATCTTACGATGTTACAGTACAGACAAAACAACCCTGTTTTTGTATTAAATAAGATTGCTATTTGTATTTCTGATTAGTTTTATTTAGGTTCTTAGTGACAATGTATAGTGTTGAGTCTGTACTGTAAACTAAATGTCCGTCGAGACCCCAATACGCTGCTCTTTTATTGCAGCCTGGTGACAGGCAGCCAATAGTTTCAATGTTGAGTAATAATGGGACATCTGTCCAGTCAAATGTCTGTTTATTCCCTCTATACGGACACGGCCTCCAAGGGCATCCAAATCACAGACACTTTGATAGGACTGGACCTCCCAGTCACACCCTCTTCATCTCAATGTGAACAAAGCCAATGAGTTGACTCTATAATCTACTCTAATAAATCTTGAATCCTCATTGGCATCAATTATAGCATTTTCAAGCTATACTAAATTAAAACAAATATTAGGTCATTTTGAAAAAGGTTCATTATCTTATCCACAAGGCTCATTTTCTTAATGATCAGCCTTACGTTCTCTAAAAATATGTCACATTTTAATTCATCTTTGCAATTTCTTTTCTTTGCTCACTATCCAATAATCTATACAGACTCACAAAATAAAATGCACTCAATTCGGATAAATGTTATATTACAGATTAATCTGGGCCTTGTTTCAGACTGTATGGTCAAACACTTTTATTATGACCTCCTCTTCCTCTTTTAAATCAAAAAGTCCTGACTTAAGAAACTGCAGCTCCAGCACCAGATAAAGGAGCAGCTTTATCTTTCCTGCAGCTCTTGTGATTGATGGCACAATAGCAGCTCAAGGAAAACAAAATCCACAGACACTTTTCAGGCTGTCACCAGTACACAAACCAGGAGCAGCAACAGAAGGACACGAAAGCATGCGGAGCACAGCGCTGCTGACAGCCTATGATAAAGCGGCCTTCCTTAACTAAACTCGTAAAGCACAAGACAATAAAACTCAATCTTCTGTAAAATCCAATTAAGTCATTACCTGACTGATTGTATCTTTAATTAAAAACAGAAGTGACTGTAAATTTCTATGATATATCAGGATCAATCGATACTGCTGTACAATCTGCTCTCCAGAAGTGATTTATAATGCCAAAGTCATATAGGTAACTCCACATTCTTCTCACTAAAATCACTGGGGGATGAAATTAAGAGTAAGTGCATTTAATAAAAAAAACAAGATGGTCAGGTTATTGATTACAGCTGATGGGGCAGAATCGAATTAATGTTTTCAGGGTGCAGAGCAAAGAAAATACAAGTAATCTTCATATTGGGTTTAACATTGTGTTCCCCACAGTCAAGGCTTGTGAAAGTCAGTCATCAATAACCATTTTATTTCCACAGAACGTAAGAGAATATAAACACAAAAGGGCAGCAAATTAGATTTTGCATTGTTTTATAATGATAACAAAAACAAAAATATTTGTAACATGATGGTATTGGTAAACCCACCATAACACCACAGCAGTTACACAAAACCAGCATTTGAAAAGTGGGTTTTAGTAATTATTAAGAACATTAGTCTTAAAAACAGCAATGCAAAAAACCAAGAAATTTTCATTTAAAGCTATTCATGTATTTTCAACATCTTAATACTGAAAACAAAAAATTGCAAATCATCCAAAGTTAAATGATGTCCTTTAGTAATGGCCATAAATAAACAAGCTGTTTACTGTGAGATTGAAGCATAATTCAATAATATCTCTTGCTCTCTATCTGCATGCTAACCCATCTGGCCCACCCTCCTTTGCAGAGACTAGAACACAAAACTATGGAGACACTTGAGAGGCTCTGATATACTTTTGTTTTATGAAGGTCATAGAAAGAAAGTAAGATTATCCATTAGAACAATGACAGCAATATTGAGCTTGAACTGAGGAGGGGTTCTACTTGGAACTAAGAGTGAACTGAGTTAATCTGTCTCTTTGTGTCTTACACAGAAGAATCAAAGGACATAAACTTAAACAAATGGTATGAAACATAGTGATACTACACTGAACTAACTATATATACTGTGTATCAGATCATCACAAGTTATTGGCTCATTGAGATATTTCTCCTTAAAAAATCAAAGACAAAAACATAACTAATGTCTATACAAACTCTTGAAGAAATACCCCTGATAAAGGTAAGAAAGAACCCACATTAATCTGCCTAATCACTACTACCTACTAAATGTTTAACAATGCAGTACTATTTTAACCAGAATACATACATTGTAGTAGAAAATTGCAGGAACACATTCATTTAAGAAGATAACATTTTGTTGTCAGGGAGTGAAGATACCGCAGTCTTAGTCTTTTATTTGGTCGCTCCTTCTATGATGAAGCTCACAGAAAAGGTTCCAGACTCTGAGCTGCTCTCACATTCCAGTTTGTTCTCAGTGTTGGTCAAAGTGCTGATGGACATGGTGGTCAAACTGGAGTTTGTGCTCCATCAGATAAACCTGGAATCAGATGGGTTATAACACATCAACTCATCAATAATTGTTAATTATGTGTGTGCCACTTCACAATGGTTATGCCAATTTCTGAGTAATTTAATCATGCTTAATGGAGTAACTGACACCTGAAGTGCTACCAGAAGAAGTATTTTAAATATAAAGCACAGGCTCATTTTTCAAACATTTGTCATAAGACAAACATTTTACAAAAATGTTTGTATACGGTACATACTTGTATATATAAGACAAAAGTATATAGACGTTTTAAGCCATTATACTCAGTGAAACACGTCCATAGTTAATGTGAGGAACAACACCTTATTCTTCACAACATGCTTACTCTTCTAGGACACCAATGTAAATTTGAGAAAATGTACTGTAATGGAATTCATACATTTTTAGGTGTAGCTTAAGTGTTCAAATACTTTTATTTACTTTTACCCCTGTTTTTAAAACCTCAGTTTAAAGATCAAGAGTTACCTTTTTGAATCCTACCCCTAAAGAACAAGGCATAGAACACAATGCTAGAATGGAAATAGTGATGCGAAAGCATTTCTTATTTTGCGATTATCAGCTTATCCAGTCAAACCACACAGCGTTAATTAACCACAGTTCTGTCAGCTCTTAACATTACAACAAAGTAAAGACAAGGTCACTTTTATGAATCTCACACTGCAGTACGTTCTGGCTACTCACTCAACCTGATGATACACATATTGAGCCAGAAAGACTGTTGACCAAGCAAATGGCTACTAAGCAAACAGTGCAGGACAAGTATTCGGTTTACTGTGTTTACTGAGATTCTCCAATGTCTTATGACAGGTGTGCAGAAAAATAACTAAACAACAGCGCTGAACTGGCATGACATTTAGAAAAATATAACATAACCTAAGTATTTTATTAAAAATGAATCAGTCAGACGCTTTGGTTAATGTCAATATACCCTCTGACATTTATGAAGCTACATTTTTATACAGCCTAACCTGCCTGCTTTTGTACAGGTGATGAATTTAATTTAGAATTTAACTGAATTTAATTGATGACAAATTTAATTATGTACAATGTTAATGTAAAGCTGAAACAGTAGCAGCACAAACAGTTATAGTTATAACCTTTAAACACAGATGACGATTTGTGCATTGAGCCAGGTCACTACTCATCTCAATGTGCATATGAAGCTAAAACATTACAGTTTCTACACAGACTCTATCAAAGTTATGAGTGTTGGGAGGGGCAAGACACAAATACTGTTCAGCTTTCCTGACCTTCATAACCCAAGAAAAGGAACATAAAGACTCCTGCTGTGCCTCTCATCTTTCTTCTCATCTAGATTTCCTCCTCTGCGTTGCTCTGCCGTGGAGGTTATTAAGAGGCGTTGGAGAAAAGGAGTAATTTTTCTCCTCATTAACTTCCTGATTGGTTTCAGGCTACAAAACTTTGCGCTCTGCCCACAGATTGTCACCAATTCCAAACTGGCCAATCGTTAATACTAATGTTTGAATAGTTGAACTGTACCGGTGCTATTTGCACAACAGTAATACAATGCGAGCGGGTGAGAGAGAGGAGGTGTTGGAATAAGTGACAGTGTTAATTCTAAGGCAGTTCATCAGAGGAAAATATGTGGTATAATTAAAAGGAAGATCTTGCGAGTGATTGAACAGGTCATTTGTGGGGACAGTAAATCACCTGTAGGGCTGTTAGCAGAGCGGACATGTTCTGCATCATGGCTTTGTTGCCTTTGATTACAGCTGTATTACCACTTAATATAGAATAATGTTAGATTGCCCATAAACACTTTAGAAACGCAGATAACACTAACCAGAAATTAAAAGAATGATGGCTTTCTTTAACCTTTTATATATAACATTAGTATAATATAGGACTATGTATCTTTTAAAACAATCTTGTTTTTTTGACAAGAAACATTTAGAAAGAATTACATTTATCAAACATTCATAACACAGACGTATTCAACAAAGTTGTCAAACAGGAAATTTCCTTTGTAAACTACACACTGGCAATGACACAAGAATTTAACAAAAATCACACGTGTCTGTCAAGTGTAAAACAGTTCTGAAACAAGAGAAGATTTACTTTTCTGTAAGCCCAAAAAGAGCTTATTCTTCCACCTGAACTTCTGACCTACTCACCCTTGTTCAGCTGACAATCTTAGATTTCCAAACTATTAGACCGTCTTTGTGTTGATTAACAAAAGAAAGCTTTTTTTTTTAAAGAGCATGAAAAGGGGAGGGGAAACACTGAAAGAAGCTTAATCATTTCTGGCAGTTTGCGAAAAAGTAAACAAAAGCCCAGATGTGAGAGAAGATGGTAATTCAGGGCTGATTTATTGTGGATAAGCTCTTTCCTTGCAACTCATATACTGCCAGCACTGGGCCATGAGGGTCCATAATGCCTTCACTTAGATAAACACACACAGTTGCAGAGATAATGCACGCTGGGCACACACACAGGCAAATGTACATGCTCAAACATGTATAGTCTAACTCCAATACTCAAATGAAAATCTGAAAAGCCAAAAATACTTTTCACTGTATCTATTTTAGAGAGATAAAACGCTGTAGAATATATGACTGTTCCGTTGATGGGTTGGGAGAGATATTGAACTCGTGTAGGACGCGGCTTAGGTGAGGATGTGCTGGGGAAGATGGAGTTCCCTCATAGAATGACATGCACGTCTCTCAATCATTAAAGTTGTGGCAGGGCTTAATGGTGCAGAAAACACAGGCCTACAGCAAGAAGGTGGCACCCTTAACAGATGCTGACTCCTCAGCCAGTGAACAGCCAGCAGGGAGACGGATGCTGTTCTCAGAGCTGAGCTCTCACTCATAATCGCATTGGGAGTGAAGTGTGAAGCACTTGCAGGGGTGGATGCTTATGTGTTTTGCATTTAACAACAACAGCAAGCAGACAGATTTGAAATAGTTTATCTGCATAGATATGTAGATGTATACAAATGTTTTTAAATTATTCACAGCACCTTCAGACTTCAGACTCACAGCTATTTTTATTCTATATTTGAATAAATACTGTCTTAAAATGTTTTTAAAGTACTTTAGGACAAAGGAGGTCTCTGGGTGGGAAATTTAATACTAACTAAATGCAGGTTTTCTGGACAGGTGCTTGCCTGTGCAACACTGAGCAGCACAAAGCTAGGGTGTTCTTGATAATTGCTAATGTGCTGCTTACTAAGTCAAAAAGCACACTAGATATGCACATATATATGGCATATTGTCCATCTTTTAAAGTAAATCTGGAGAATGTTTCACATTTTGTTAGTCTGACTGCTTAGAAAGTAAATCAGTTTCTGAAATCTGTTGACAGATTTAGTATAGGACAAGGTATGTGGATTAATACTTAAAGTAGTGATACTTGCCTTAGCAAGCACCACTAAATTCTAAGGTATTGCTGTAGCAACACATTCTCATTCATTAAACAAAAACACTAATATAAAATACTGACATCTCTTCATCTTTAAACAGTTAAAGCTCATCAGCAGGCAGTTTACCACTAAATCAGATGTGAGATCATCAGATACTTCAGTTCCTATTATTGGTCTTTTACAGATCTGCATGGGCAGCATTTAACGTCTGACAGGAGACATGGTGCCAGGGTCAGAGGCTAATTAAACATATAAGCACCTCCAGACCTGTATTGTTTACCAATCTGTTCCCAGTCTCAAAGTGTCTCAGAGAGAGCTGACAGGCCCTCCTCTCTGCTAAATCATTGGCACTTCTTCCACCGCCCCTGCAAATGGCCCGTCTGTCTCCTGGCCTGCACGGTGATCCGTCGAAACATTATGGATATACTATAATGACTTGAGACATGGGATCGATGATTTGAGGGATTTTGTGTCATCTTTAAAGAAGAGAAAATAATTGTGAGTGCAGAAAAGTGATGCAGACAATCGGTTAGTGTGGCAGTGGGGGAGACTACAACCCCCTGAGTGAAATAAGAACCTCAATATAATCAGCTGAATTATTTCATGTTAAGAGTTGTTAATTATGTTCTCACCAAGAAAACGTTTTCCTAAAAGATGAATATCCACTTTCCACTAGTAACCATAATTAATTAAAGCTGCAGTGGCATTTTTTTCTGTCTTTACAGCCAGGGAAATACTTATCCCTGTTTAATATGCAGAGACAACCATAAGAAAGCCATTTGTATCTTATTTCCCCCCAAAGTGTAAACACACATGGATGTGTGGTGCTATCAAAACAATGCTCTGTTTTGATAGCATCCTGACGAGTTTACAAACCAGCATTTACTCAACCAAAGGTGTGAATATCAGGAGAGACTTTATTATTTTCACAATTCCGTTACTTGACTCCAGAACCATAAAAATTCAATCATGAAAAAATGTTTCCTTTAAAGTTCATTAAATGCACTACATCCTATCTGTATTCTGACCATCTATATAAACAGAGATTTTCAACTTTCTCTAATACAGTCAGTGTGTTAAAGTCTTGAGGAGGACAGTGTACTAAAGAGAGCAGAACCCTTAGCTGCAGCCATTATCCATTTAATATCCTCATTACCTCAGGCAAGTGTTAATGGAAATGTTGTACAACACATTACAACAGTGCTTGAGCCTGAAGCAGGCAATTACACTGGTATTTAACTGATCCACAGAGAGGAAAGACAGAGCATTTAGCATCAGCAGTGGAGAAGGGAAGACAGCATGACATGGAGGAGTTACTGACTGTGCAGTTAAATAACACTCCAAACAGGGATTTTGCCTGCGGGTCACTAGTTTACCCTCTAATTTACTTGACTAAAAGTCAGGCTCCTGTGAAAGACTTTGGATTAGAGGTCGACCAATAATGGATTGGATGCTACGAATAAATAACACTGAAATAAAAAAGCTGATTTCCAAATAATATACATATTAATATTAATATTACATTAACATTTACATTTTTAATTTCTATTTACATTTTTTTTTTTTTTCATTTTAACTAGCTTACAATTGTTATAGGAACAACCAGTAAATACTATTACAGCAGGTCTAACAAACCTTGTTTCCTAATCTGAGACATCGAGAGATAGGTACAACTAACAAGGTAACAGTTTTCAGGTTATTAAGTTGTGACTTGTGGTTTAGTCAGTCAGACATTAAATTAGCTTCTACTCTTTATATATTGTAAAAAGTTCAGTGAATTTTTCTTTCATTAAAAGAAACGGCTCATGTGAGTCGTTTGCTCATTAGTTGGACTGCACTGATTGTGCATATTTGTTTGTGCATTTAATTTGCAAAGACAACACAACCAATTCTGGACATGCTTAACTCATTGCCTTTAATTCACACTGCAAGCTCACCACTAAAATATATTTTTTACCATGGCACTAATGTCAACAAGCCTAGAACTGATTTTTACTTTAGATCCCTTCAGTACCATCCAGTACCATCCAGAGTAAAACAAAAAAAAAAATCCAACAGCTGTTATTAGCACCTGACTAAATCTAATACTATTCTTACTTCGAACATTGTTATACTTAATTGTTATACAGTTTAATAGTGACAAATTATCCATATACAATTTTGTATAAAAACAACACATACATTATATATGTTTACTGATATTACCTTTACTCAAAATTAACTATAAACATATGAAAACAGAACATTTTTCAAGGCAATGTTTTTGGCCAAAACCAAAACTCTGCTCTGTCCTGTAGCTCTGCCCTTGAGGTCAAACCCTCCATGCAGGATCAAAAGGAATTTGCCAATTTATCATCAAAAAGATTAAATTAGTTTAGGTTGAGTACATCATCATCATCCAAGTTCTTCACTAACATACACTAACATTAACCCTTTCCAAATGCCAAATGCAAAATCATTTGCTTTGAGTTAACAAAAACAGATTCACTTGCCAGATGTTTTATATCGAACTGTAAGACCTATATTGTCTGACCCTCCCTGATATACTTGATGTGAGCAATTCAGATCCAAGACATACAAACTATCTACTTAAAACAACATCTGTCACAACTTAGGTTTCTTCTAACAATTTTATCACACTTTATCATTCAGTGGAAAAATACTGTTATTTTTATCTAGTTTTATGTGCGAACATATAGTGTGGAATATACTTTGGATTAAACAACCATAATGGAAATATGAAAAACAAACTGAAAATAAGTCTTTATATTATTGTGACAGCTGCTGTATCAAATATCACAGCAGAGATGGAGACTGGCTCATCTTAAATGAATGAGTAATGCAATGACTATTTAGTGCTTGTAGCTTCTTATGAACTTTTGCCCTGACTGTAACACTAGCCAGGTTTGTGAAACTGTGTAACAACCAAATAAAGGGTGAAATGTAACAGCACTTAACCCTGAGGGCACAGGCTGTGCCCAAGTTCAGTACATGTTCCACAGGGGATTAATGCAAACAGGACGGATTAAGTGTTAGAAAAGCTGCTTGGCTGATGTGTTAGATGAGACGTTACACCTCTTCCTGCTAAATTTCTACCTCTCAATTGTGTTTGAAGCTTGGAGAGAATCATTTCTCTCCTTTGTTGCTCTGCAGTGAAAAAGAATGAATAGGTTCTTTGATTGTTCCTATGAGATTCTGTGTTTTTATGTCAGGGTGCCTTCTACCTGAAAATATCACATTCTGGACGAGAACTACTACATCAGCTGTTGAATTTGTGGTTTGTAAACAGCTTCAGACCGATCAATATCAAAACCACAACTTATGATGTCCACTTAAGTATTGATTGGCTAGGCTATTATCTGTATGTAAAGCTGTTTAACTTATTTGTATTCAAATAACAGCATTACTAAAGGACAGCAACATAAACTTGGCAGTACCGCAGTACTTATAACATGCAGTACTGTATCACTCAATGATTGTCATACTAAGTTCACATGGTATCACATGGTATGTCCAAAACAACATGGTATTATCATAGAACTATATAAAAACCTTTGTAGTTCTTATGATTTAAACTTATGTGCTTCAAGAATAATCAAGAATAATAATAATCTTTACAACACAAACATTCTACAGCACAATAACTATTTTTTTCTAAAGCCACATTTAAAATTTTCTTCCTTTTCAAATTCCCTTCCCTGCACAAGGAAATAGCCCCCTCTGTACTTTAAAACTGAACTTGACCCAGTCTATGCGACAAAACTAACACTGAATACTTCAATAATAAACAACGACAAAAAGAAAAAAACACAGGACGGGATAAAATGATGAAACCTATAGACTGTCTCATATATCACGGAAATTCCAACATAACTCACAGTGGGCACATCATCTCACAGGCTGTCGTGGGTGGGGAGGGCGGATGCGGGCGGTAGTATGGCTGCCCTGGTGGGTGATGGAGTGCAGTGTCACCTCAGGCCCAGGCAATTTATAGCAGAGCACTGCTGACGAGCTCCTAGCAGTAAAGAGCGCACATGGGCGTATTTCACAGCGAGCTGAGTTTTATAAAGAACACTTCGACGCCCCGGCAGGCCGCCGCTTGTGACGGATGGAGAAAGACGCATGACAAGCTTCATCATTGTTTGTAAATCTTAACTTGTTCCCGCTCACTAACCCCAGAGGCAATTTTCCAGAGACAGCTGTGGGGGCTGCTCAGAAAGGACAGCGTCACACTCCTGAAGGTTATTTGGTCTTGTATTTGGCCAACTGATTATTCCAGTGCTAAAGAAAGTAAACCCACACAATATAAGCACCAGCAAAGACACAGATAGTCTATATAGAGGATTCATCTTAAAACAATGCTACATTATGATTTCATGTAAAGTTACTTTTAAAATACTTGAAATTTTATTGGTTGTCAGTTACTTTCTCTTTTTCTCTAAAACAAAAACTGAACAAGAAACAAACGTCTCATAATGGTTGTATGAGCAGTAATATGTCTATCCACGTCCTCTATGGTTACTACAGCACAACAATGCTGGGAACAAGATCAGGTCTTACAGTAACAATTGTGAATATGACACTACAAAACAATATGAGATGTTTAGGTGTTTGACTACAGAGTGTTCAGACCCTGTGTAAGGGACCTTAGTGACCTTGGCTGGTCACAATCTACAGGTTCTACCAAATAATAACCCAAAAGATCCTGCACTTAAATGAATTCTAGTGAATTTGTTCTAAAGGTTTGGCTTGCATAAGACTGTGTACAACTTAAATTTACAGGTTTTTGTACAGTTCATTTACTGAATTTTTACTTAGAAATCCCTAAGTTTGAATCCCTTACAAACTCTAAGTATGATGAACAGTAATAGGCATAATTAACAAATATCACTATAATGTCAAGTCATTTAGTATTTGAATATCATGTCATCCTGTAAATACAAGCCCTTTATTACTAGGTTGTGTGTATCTGTGTTTTGGAGATCGGACCACCCAGCTTTAGTGTTTTGTGTTGTTGTGGAACATAAAACCCCCTGCTATGATAGTAGGGGTGAAAGGCACCCTCATGTTTGAACCATTGGAAATCAGCATTTAAAAATCATTAACATACAAAGCAGGTGGTGAGCTTGGAGATACAGTACAGGGGAATAGTGAATCACAAAAACACACCAATCAAACATATTCAAAAGGCTAAAATGTCCTTCAATACCCAAAGTGAGTCACTCAGAACGTTTGTTTTGTTTGTATGCACAGTCTTGCTTACAAACTAATAGTGCTATATAACCAATGTGAGGTCATGTGTCTTTTAGCAGATAAAGGTGAAAAACAGTTTACGTTTGACATAAATAGATAATACCCAATTATTTTTTTTCTTTTTCCTTTGTCAGGTTTTAATAATGAGTTTAATAGGTATTTTTCACAGTGTTTTCTTGCATTTGTAAGGCACTCATTATTCAATCTTTTTAAAACTGGTAAATCATTTTAGACCATTCCAGTTTTGAGACAGCTTAATGCAATAAAAAGCACATTAAAATGTGAACATACAATTTATGATTTCTATATTTAAACAGCAGTGCTTAGCACACTGTCCTTGTCTTTCTTGTCCTTATAAATCTAAAGTCACCAGAAAAAATGACCCTAATAAAAGTTTAACCTTTTAATTTATTTTTACAAATTTTACAGTGCCCTTGACTCAGAGTATGAACCTCCCTCAGATGTATTTGCTATTGATAATCTCTGAATAAAAGTTTATGGGCCTAAGAGCATGTGTGTGTCTGTGTGTGGGACTGACCTGCTGCTTTGGGCTCAGGGCAGGTGCTGGATGAGACACAACCGACCGTGGCAAGCCCCTGACTCAGAAAAGATGTATAGTAGGAGTGTGTGCAGCACAGGGGTGATGCGTTATGGCTGGACAGGCAGCTGTCTCCAGCAGACATCTGTTTCAGAGGGTAGTGATGCAGATGAAGAATAAAATGATAATTCAGCTCATAGATTCTGATAATACTTAATAAATAGTGATCAGTCAACAATCAAAAATCAATAAGAGAGTAAGACAAGATGAAAGTTGCAGATGATGTGATAGAAGGAAAAGAAAAGAGCGTTATGTTATCTATACTGAACATGTCTGTGGACACGAGTTCATCATCACTGATGGTCTTAAATGCGTATAGCTTTACTACACACTACACATTTTTAAAATATTTAATACTGCATATGACACTATAAACCTCTGGTCTGAGAGAGAGAGAAATGGTCCATATGGGTTATAGGTGACCTCTTACCAAGCAGCTTCAATTGTTTTTTCTTTCTCTCTTTTTAAAGAACAAACTGCAACAAACTGCCCTGGCAAGTTTTTCCTCTTGTGAGACTTTTAAAATAAGCTGTCAACTTGGCAGCACAGAGGCTTTAGGGTGTTTTCAATTTCACTTTAATGGAATTTGATTTCTGTCAGCCAGTAATATGTCACCATTTACTGTCCACCCCATCAACTCCTGACAGTTTTATAAACTGTTATTTAAACAACGTCAACCTCTTGTATTGCCTATGACAAATAAAATAGAAATTGAACTGTATTTTTTCACCAATATTAACATGAAATTAAACAAACATTGAGATAAGAAACATTTTTGGAAAGTGTTACATACAAGAGACACAAAATATCTGTTTGCAGTGCTACTGAGCAATTTCATGCATAACAATTATACTACATTATGTTTTCTGTAAAGCTGCTTTGAAATTATGTGTATTGTGATTTCATATTTATGCATTTGGCAGACGATTTTGTGCAAAGCAACTTACAATGCATTGCAGATACACATTTTGTCAGTATATGTTCTCTGAGTATCAAACCCATGGACTTGCTCTGCCAATTAAGTTACAAGGAACATGCCTTTTTGATCCCACTCTCAATGTTCCATTAAACGTAAACAAAATAAATGGAATAAAATGTATACAACATTCAATGTCATTCCCTATAATTCAAATCTTCATCTCAGGTATAAGTATTCCAGGAAAAAATCTTGTAACACTGCAGTGCTTGTGTAGCACAGCTGATACAGTCTGAAATGTAGTAGTTTGAGAATCAAGTATAAACCCAAATTAATGCAATGTAAGAACTGCTCACAAAAATGAAAGTCTTGATGAAAAGACCTCTTAATGTTGTGCCATTTCAAGTGTGTTAGATCCGGAGCAGCCTTATTAGTAAGGGCTGGCTCGGCTCCCTTACCTCCCTGAGTGAGCTATTATCTGGCACCATCAATTGTCTGGATCCTCTACACCACCCTGATATTTTCATTCTCCACCTGCAGTGCTGTGGAGCCCCACTCGCTAGAGGTGGGACAGGGCGGGAGATGGACACACTGAGATAAAGACCAGATGCGGAAGAATATCATCTATTACTTCCTGATAAAATGAACCCTTAATAGAAGTTAAGGATCTGTAATGAAAAGCTGAGTGAATGTTCTGTTTCTTCTTAATGTAAAACAACTTCCATTGCTAGGAAGTAACTAACTAAAAGCAGTGACACTGCTGACCTAACTACATTTTTCACTAATGTGACAGTAGTTTTCTTATTGTTTTACAAAATAGTGTAGTGTATTTTCCATTCCCTGTATCTTTATCATGCCCACAGCTTTATACTGAGTATACTGAAGTAATAATCTGAGGTAATAATCGAGCATGCTCAGTCCTCTCTCTCATATATAGCATTCATAAGTCTGACTTATTTTAGTGACTTGGTTTGTTCACTTTTAGTTTAAAATGTATAGTGATATTTACTTGCACTTTAAATACATTAGTGTACAGTACACTTGTTATTTAATTTAATTTGTTACTTGTTATTTTTACCAATTGTTATTTCATTGATAACATATACTTTTTCAAACATATTAAGGTAAAAAGTATTTTTTGACAAAACAAATTATTCCGAACACAAATCATTGTCATATCATTGGCTTATTAAACTAATACATATCAGAGTTTTGCTCAGCTTTTCAGCTTTGTTTCAAGCACAGCCCACTACAAAACATTCCCTTGATTCATCTCTCAAATGATCAAATCAGGCAATATGAGATCAAAATTAAAGTCCCTCCCCCTCTACAGAGTCGTGCTAAAACAGTAGGTGTATATGAAGGTGTATCTTCATATGAGCAATATCATTAACCTTTGCCATTCAGACACAGAGTCATAGTGAAGAGATGGAGATCAGATTTGATACAATGGGGATACTTTACAATATAAATCAGAGGTTATATACACAGACTGATCTCCATATTAAAGTCATATTATGTCATGGTATGAAGATTCTGTCTTATGTCAGTGGGATCTGGCTGATTACTAAGGGCTTGTAAAACTGCTGCAATACAATGATGGTATATCATCAGTTGAATGGGCCATGACTTTGAGGATGCCCTCAATTTCATGCTGTCCAATTTAATATCTTTAAACAGAGATCTTCATATATGTGCAGCGTGTTCTGATTTGTCCACATTGGAGAGCCTCTGATAATTCAGATGCATGATATGCACCAGACTCAAACAAAAGCTGATAATTACTTTGCATTAAATCCAAATATAAATTTGTGGTAAATCTTTAACCATGCAACTATAATATGCTGAAAATTGCTGGAGCCATGGCCTAGCGGTTAATGCATGAGCTCCACACACATCAGTGCCAAAACAGTGGCTCTCATGTGGGAGACGTCAGTTCAATTCTGGCCTCTATATATATGTGTCACATATACTGTCAAACATCAAGATGCTTGGTTTAACATTCTCCAGTTATGCAGGGAAAAATTATCTTGTGAATTGTATGGCAGCTTGAGTGCATGTTTGTCCTGAAAGCATAAGATGGCTAAACAATTACTAGGAGGTTCTGAAATGTATCAACTCCATATCTAATACTTTAATGGTAATGTGAAACTCAATTTACGTATATGTATACATTTACATACAAACACATTTCAGAATTTAAATGTTTGTCATAACAGTTAAAAAAATAAGGATTTTCTTGATTGAACTTGATTGTTGACCAACTTTAAAAACAAAAATGAGTAAAACGTCATTTATTAATAAGCCTAAACTCTGATTTCTTTGTTGAATCACTCCAGGAATCTTGGAATAGATGTACAATGCGGATAAGGGTTAGAGAACCTCCAATGACAGAATTAGTTGCGGTTCTGGCTAAGGGGAGCAGGGAAATGTAAACAGCATGTTTAGTGTGGCATAAAAGCTCCACAACTCCTTGCTGTGTTCGGTCAGTGGCTTGGAACGATGGCACAGGTCTTATCACTGTACATTGAGGACAGAATCTCACCACGGCCTGCCAACATTAACAAAGCAGCCAGCCTGGTCCAATGACAGCAGCCCCTATCAACACGGCAGCAACACACTTAATCACTGTATTACCACAGCCGGGCTACATGGGATGCAGAGTGGATGAGTGTGGAGGTGTGCACCTCATGCTGGTGTTCTAAAGTCTGATGGGTTGAACAGAAGGGGCTGAGTTTTGGGTTAAGAGATTCATTCAAAATAAATTTTCTTTGTTTCTAAATGTTATAATTCACTGAGTTTTTACTTGTCATTTGGTTCTTTTTTGCAAGTTGGAACACTGTGTATATTTTGTGTAAATATTATGTATCTTTAATGGATATGTATCATGGACACTTACTGTTACACAACTTGCTTTATGATAAAAATGACAACAGCTACGAAAACAAATTTGAGAAAATTTAAAAAGTCAAATAAAATAATAATAATAAAAACATCTAACCAAAAGATTTTAACACTTAATGTATTGTTCTTTTGATAAAGACAAACTGTTTTGATTTAACATACTAGTAACAAATGTGCGTTATTGTTATATTATATAACACTATATTCATGTAATTAGAAAAATACTAATTTATAACCAGTTGCAATTTGTTGATTTTCTGCATTATTTTGGTTGAAAACATGCAGAATTCTGATGAATGCATTTAAACATGGTCAAATTTTACCATGTTACACAGAACTGAGAGTACTACACTTTTACTTAATAAATATGCAAGAGGTGAGAGATGTGCTTGGGCTAAATTGGGCATGCACAGATTCTGTATGTGTCTGTTTATAACATGCATATATATGCACATTTATAATCTATAACCTGTAAAAGCAGCTCAGCTGTCTGCCTTTGGCATGTGAGGAGCACATTCATTTACCTGGTAGTTAAACAGGTTTCTGTAGTACGATGAGTAGTGTGTGGGCTGGTAGAGGTTGTAATAGGTGTCCACCATCAGGTCAGATGTGCCCTCAGTGTGCCCTCTGCTGGTCGCTGCAGGTCTTGATGTAAGCATGGAATGACTCCCTGGAAGACCAGACAACACCATTAAAATGTGTGTGCCTTGTCTGCTCTCTAAAAAGCCACAGAGTTCATCTCATGCTCTTGATTAAAAAGAGCAGCCAAATGTAACACACAATCTTATATACAGTTATACAATTATAATATTCAAAATAACACGCAGTGAAAGAGTGACTTTCTTTGATCTGTAGAATCAGAGTAATGATTTGATTTGAAATGATTTGAAGATCATTTGATTCTTTTTTTACATGGAAATCAATGTAATTGCATAATTAATTACATAATTAATCCATGCAAAAGATGTCGGCGTATTTGTAGTCGTAAGTAGAAAATGATCCGATGTGCATATTCCCAAGTCAACTAAAAGAACTGAATTTGCTTACATTCGCTTAGCACCAACTACCAGTGCTATTTATACATTATTTATGCCCTGAAAACAGGGCAGCAGAGCAATACAGACTGTATATGTGTAGGAACAGCAGAATTTATAATAAAGAGAACGTACTGGAAAACAAATTTAGGTGAGACACAACTGTGAGCTTTTGGGGAAATATTTGTGCATTCACTTGTGTATTTAGGAATTGTTATTTTTACAAATCTAATTTTGTAAATGTAAATTGTGCTGTGCAATTATGAATTGTGTTTTGTAAAGGTACTATTAATTAGATTAATCTGTGTCAATACTTATCGCTGATAAAAACCCCTGAATACCACAAGTAACCCCTGCTTCATCTGTCAGCAAATAAAGAGGCTGCTAAGAACAAGCACAGCCTTGACATGTTTGGTATTTGGTATATAACTTCTTGCTTAGTCCTATCAGAGCTCTGGGAACAGGATGTCTGTCCCTGTCATTGAACACAGTGGCCCTCTATGGACAGGCCTTGATCTGGCAAGTCCCAATCTCCATCTATGCTGATAGGCACAATATGCAGTGAGGTACACCTCACTGACTGCATCATGTTCTGAAGGGGCTGACAGAATGGAGAATCATGGCATGGGTACATGATGTCCATGGTCATGGTTCCTTTTGTTTTACTTTGCTATTCACAGAGTAATAAATAGTTCAGAAGGATGAATAAGAGACAGTTATCGTTATTGTGTTAAATGACTGGACAAAGTGTGACTTTGAGAAATATTGGAGGTCTAGGACTAAAACATGACCTTGTTTATTTCACAATAAGCTATGATTTCTTTTTTTTTTAATCGGCATCTTATGCTAATGTTATACAAGAACATGTACTTCTCAAAACATATTTTGTTAAAGTTTTTGTCAAAAAAAGAGCATTATTCCATACAAAGATGTGGGCATTTTGTCGAGGTGTTTATATACCCAACCAACCACCGGTAATGAAAAACTCTATTTGTAACAGCTGAAATTGTCACTCAAAGCATTACACTTCTTGATATATAAAATAGCCGTTGACACCCTGCTCTCTGCAATAATTGTACAACACTGCCATAATCCCTGCAATACTATGTAGAACAATGTACATTCAAAAAGGTCAATTACAGTGAATCACCTCTTAATATACAAGTTAAGCATTCCACTAGCTAATAATCTAATAAATTCATTGGTATTTACTCACCTGAGACAATGGTGGCGATAGAAGCACTTTGGGTACTGGTGGTGGGGGACTGAGTTCTTTCCTCGACAGTAAATATATAATCAACTACGGGCTCGTTCTTCACCAGTGTATGTAAACTGGACAGGTTAACAGAACTAGAAATGCACATATCTTCTTCTTGGGCCTGCTGCCTCCGTAGAGCCACCTAACACAACAAATACAGTGAATCCGAGGCCTAAAACCGCCCGCTTCAAGTAGAGGGACAGGTTGGAAAGACAGGTTTTCCAAGTTTAATGCCTTACAAGTATTACGAGATCAAGGCATCTGCAGTACAATTTACAATTCTAGAAACGATCGTTTAAGCATAATTAAAATAACTTTGACAGGGCCAATTCATTTTTGTTGTGATCTGTATTATTTTTAATATACTCGCTAAGGCGCCAAACCAGAGGTAGATCGGGCTCTGTTTAACACTGAAACTATAACGCAATAGTACTATAAACAATTTACCTAAATTGTGCAGGAGTAGCAATACATTTCGGTTATTTGTAAACTGCATTGACTGAAAAACGTGGGTGATCCAACATCACCATGCTATGACTTCCATTGAGGATAGCTACAGTAATGGTGTACCTGGGCAGCCATGACCCGCTGTCTTTCAGCAATAAGTCTGCATTTCTGACACTGGCAATCCTTCCATATGCAGAAGCGCTTGTGTCCCTTCAGCGGCGACACGAGACCGTGGTTTCTGCAGCGAGAGCACTTGGGTATGCGGGGCACCTTCCTGACGGGCAACCCACCGGTGCTTTGCTCTTCCTCACTCATCCTGACATAAGATGAAAATCACCATACATTTGAACGCCGAAAAAGCTTTTTTTTGAGCCTGTCACCTCGGCTTGTTTTAAACCGTTTATAAGGTGAGGGAGAGGGTCTGAGGTTTGATACAAGGTTGCTTTAGATCAGGCGCATGTTTGGCGCGGGACATTCCGAGGCGCGTGGGAGCTGATGTTCAGTTTGTTCCCACATAGAGCAACGTGCACCTAATGTGTCTCATAAACTCGTTTACATTATTTGTTTGTGCATTAAACAGTAAACTGCAACACAAATTTAGGTATCACAAATAATTTAAGAAATACTAACAAAACAGAACAAAATTATTATTATTATCAAAATAATTTACAGTACAAATAAATAAATGAAGAAGCAAGCAGATAAAATGTAAATAAATCTTAACTGGAAAGATGACGTGACGCTTAATTTGCATAGTGCCATCCGAACATCTTTCTAAGATCTGATGCCACTGGTTGACAACAGAATTTAGGGTTAGTGTTAAATATTTGTAGATATTATAATTTTATTTAATATTTAAAGATTTGGTAAAGAATCTGATCACAGCACTTTGCCCCAACTAAAGCTTGTTTAGTGCTTTTCTACCTTGGCACTGTATTCTAGACACTCAAGTCACTGACAGATATGATGCCCTTTACTGTAATTGTAACAGATCTGTACCTCTGACTTCTAGAAGCCCTTGTAAAACTCTAATAACTAATACTTCAGTTGGATCATATTGCAAAGTACATAAAAATTACTGGTCATCCAAAATATAATGTCTATAATACACCTGCTAACTGAGAAAATTAAGTCATTCATGAATAAAACCCTCCAGATCCAATTTAACAGCAGCCACTTTAAAGCCAGCCAATTATTGGTTTCAGTATGATCGCTATTTGCTGTCTATGAAGGTCTTTGTACAGCTGATAGGTTGCTCATCTTATTTTCATCTTATATAAATAACGCAGGCCTAAACATGTTTGAACAATGTATATAATGTATATACGCTTACTGTATATATACATAATGTGTGTTGTAAATATACATACATTATATATGTGTGTGTATGTGTGTGTGTATACATAATGTAAATATATTTTGCTTTTGAACAGTATTGCCTGCTGAGACTTGAAGAGTTCAAGCTGCTGTAGCAATGCAATATAAATGACAAAGGTGAATGTTAAGCGTTACGTCCAACAGAGGGAGACATTGTACTGGTTACCTGTACAAACTTAGGAAAACCATAGAAAGAACAGTCTCATCACCACATGAACTAAAGAACTAGGCACAAGCCAAGTAATTTTAGTACTTTATTATTGCCGGTCGAGTTATATGCAGTCCTAATCTGACTATACTGCTTAAGATGCCACATTAGATCTAAGACATGATAGCTTAT